>VRYO01001463.1:37832236-37894216 GCA_009812075.1 Sialia sialis | reverse complement strand
AATTACTGTACTATTTGTATAGACAAGGGAAATGAAGGTAGTTTCTAGGCCATCATTTAAAGAAAAAAAGACTTCCCATTTAAAATGTCCCCTTTTCCTCCGCTGATTCAATTGCTGTACCAATTGCTAGCAGAGAACTGTGACTTGAAGTAGACTTTGCATGTACAGAAGTGATGTACACATAAGGTCCCTTTTTCTTATTTTGGATTACAAAAAAAAAAACCAAAAAAACAAGGTAGCTTTCTAAGCATCCATTGTCAAAAATGGCAACGCCTCTTAAGCGCACACTCAAAATAAATGGACAGTCCTAAGAGTGAAGGGCAGGAAAAACAAGTCTTTGTAGACTCAAGGCAGCCTGTCACCAACTCAGAGAAGCAAAACATTATGCTGTTACTCAAAGGATGCCTGTAATGATACCATTCAATTCTGTCTGCATCATTCCTTTCTGAAATAAGCCTGAGAGAAACCCCTATTATACAGCACAACACTCTTGCTTTTAGTAGTCTGTTGTCTTTGTTGACAAGACATTGAATAGCCCACCTAGACTGGCAGTCTCATGCTTTGTAAATATAAGTTTATTCTTCTTAGGAGATGGAAATTTAAAATAGGCCTTAACATACTGTACTTAAAAGATACAAAAACTTCTGTTACAAAGTTGCAGTAGTAGTATTAGCTTTTAAAATAAATTAGGCGCATTGTACATTAGCAGCACAAATGCTTAATTTACATATCCTTCCCTGTCCCTGCCCCAATATCCATTGTCATCTGTGAGTTGAGATATCACAACTCCAAAAATTAATAAATGTAATTTTTTTTTTTCCCACCAACACAGTGCATATTTGTATCTCACAAAACTTTCATTTGTAAGAGTTAGAATCTGTTGTTTGAGGAAATTCTTGAATTCCTCAGCTCACTAGGGAATGCAGCATACAGCCCATCCTCATGGGTCACTGAATGGCACTAAAAAGTCAAATGCACTATAGGCTTTTCTGGCTACCTGCTAAATACATGTAGTTTCTTGGTCTTTTCTTCCCCCTAAAAGTTGCTAATTACTGGTTTTTGGTGCAGGATCACAGTTAAGGCATTATAAACCAAAGCAACCAAATTCAATTAATGTATTTTCATAATGAGGTGAAAAGAAAACAATTCACTGGAAAAAAAATAGTTCAAATGAAAGCTGTTGATTAAGAGTCAGTTAAAAAGCAACTCTTAATCTTGTTACTATTGAGAGATGTGGCACCCAAAGTTCACAGCTGCTAGTGAAGCGAACTTTTCCCACCACCACCATTAAACAACATCCACTTTAGAGCGGCAGGTTTCTGAATTTTGTGCTTTTTCATTCCTCCTTTGGTCGACCTTTGAAGGTACTCATGATATCACGGCCTCCAAAGTACTCTAAAAGCAGAACAGATGCTTTCACTGGTAGGAAGCTGTAAGGTAATGGAAGAAGAAAATAAAAAGGTAAAAAGAGACATCAGAAGAGTAGCACAGTTTTATCACAGGATTAGTTTAACCTGGCTAGTACTGGCAAAGGCAATACACTCTTGAATATAGACTCACTCGTCCTCTCAAAATATTATTTACTCTCATTTGGCAGCTGGAGTTATTAGACAGATCAGTATTCCAATCTGGCTTGCAACAGAGTTAAAAGGGCCCAAATGCTGGGGCAAGACACCAGATGGGTTTACAGCTGGACTCAGATATCCTAGAGATCTTTTCCAACCAATAATTCTCTGATATGCAGTTATGGAGAAGCAGGCCCAGTCTCTACAGTCCCAGTAAAAATGCACCCCAATGGAATCAGCAAGGCATGGTTGGACATTTCTGTCATTGTTCTGCGGCCCAAGGGTAGAGTGAACCCATAGAAACAAAAAAAACCCTTCCAAAAATGTGCACAACTTCATGAAAATTCACACCAATAAGTAGAAGCCTCTTTTATACTTTAAGCATCCCCAGACAGAAGAGAGATAGGGGAAAAGAAACATAACTTACCTTTTTAAAAAAGATAAAACATAAATGATTCGTGGTATGAACAACATTTCTTGGTTCTGCCGAACAGCATTGATTATCCTCTCAGCCACATACTCTGGATCCAGCATAGGAAGCAGACGTGGCCACCTGAAAAAGAAAATATTTATTGCTATAATACAAGTTGCTTTGGATTCACATTTTATTCAAAAAACTCTCAATTTTGCAGGTATTCAATGAAAAAAAAAGAAAGAAAAACCCAAGTCCTATGAACAACAGAATCTTCATTTTGTTAGAGTGAGTGGATATCATTATTTTCCCCCTGTACAACCTCTCATAAGAGAAAACCAGAGATCTCATATTAAGACACACCAGACTTTTGTTTGGCTCAACTTAGTCATTATACATGCATAATGAGCAAAGCTATGCCCTCAGTTTCAGGAGGAGAATGGGGATTTAGAAACCAGAGAGGACAAATGGAGCATTTGGCTCCTGCAGAGGAAAGGACACCAATTATGTTTCACTTTTCAGCTTAAATGAACAGTAAAGTACCTAGGCCTTTTCAGTTGCCCAGTCACTGGATAACACTGTTAACACCCATCTGAAGCCCTAAAAATAATACAAGCAGAAAAAAGCCTGGCTCATGTTTTTCATAAAGGAAATAGGGATTTATAACATGCTAAAAATGTAACCTTTGTTAAAATCTCACAAGAGTTTACTCACTTGGTTTTAACACCATCAAACATTCCTGTGTTTATGACGTAAGGACACACAATTGTGGTTTTAATACCAGTCTTTCTCAGAGTTCTCATCTCCATATCAATTGACTCTGCAAAACCAATTGCTGCATATTTACTTGCACAATAATCTGTAAAATAAAACATTAATTGCAGTTAAATATTTAAATTTACAAATTAAACTTTACTGTCCAATACTAAACCACTTCATATCAGAATAGGAATGGTTTTCAGGATTAGGTTAAAATTTGCTTTTGTTGTGATTAATTCCTTTTCTTTCCTCTCCTAAATCAACTGCTGCTCTAGACTGGCAGACAGAGGGTTCTCAAGTCATCCCTGCTACCACTTTTCCACTCTCTAACAAACAATGGGAAACAAAATTATTTTCGCATACCATTTTTCCTTTAAATCCATGCAGTCACTTATTATACCTCAAACTCATGTTTTTAAGACTCTCTCATGTGGTTTCATCTTGAAACTCAATTTGTACTTATCATTCCCTTGAAGCTAGATTTCTTTTACTGCTATGCCACCTTATTTCAAATTCCTCCCTCTTTGTATACATTTCAGAAATGCCTTCTGGGCTTTCTCTGAATCTATAGTGGCCTCTTCCCTATCAGAAACCTGCAAGTAAATTTTAACATTGAGATTCTCAGCTTCCAAAGTTCTATACGGCATCTAGAGCCTTCTGCCTTGGCAGAAAAACCTACAGTAATTTCACACAAATAAGGCGCACCCTTTGGACTAAAATTTTCATCGAAACCTGGAAGTGCGCCTTATATATGGACAAAGTTCAGAAATTTGCCAACCCAGAAGTGTGAGCCACGAGAGCCGGCAGCCTGTGGATCCTTGCTAAAAAAATTTTAAAAAAGGTGCACATTATAGTCCGGTGCACCTTATATATCGAAAACGTTTGGAAATTTGCAGACAATCCGGAACTGTGCCTTATAGTTGTGAAATTACTGTATTTTACAGCACTATTGAGCTTCTGGAAAATGCTTTGTAAAGAAACAATCTGTCTAAGGTCGGCTGTTTTGAAAGTCTGACTATTTGCTACAGAAAGATCCAGAAACTCAAAATCAGTTTGCTTTTTGTTTTTTCCCCATGGATATTGATTGCAGAGTTTAAAAATCAAACTTACTAGCTTTAATACACTACCTGCAAGCTGACTGCCTCCACACAGTCCTGCACAGCTTGCTATGCTAACCAAATGTCCATGGTTAGAGGCAATCATTGCTGGGATGAAGGCTTTGTAAGTCTGCAAAGTAAATCAGAGTAGCAATGTAACATTTTACTAAGTAAGCTACATGGCATAATATTTTGAAGGTGTCTGGTGATTCTAGAGAATTTCTCCCACAGTTTAAATAAGCTTTCCCCTGTCCATTATAGAAAGGATGTGTGTATGTATGTGGAGCTTGTTGTTTGAACTCTAACCTTCAGCTATTTAAATGGGGAGTTCCCACCCCACTAGTACTACCAAAGACAGATGGTAACTTGATGAAAGCTAAATATATAGCCTTATCTAGTCATGAAGTTTCTTTCAAATGAGAATTAAGTGTTCACTGCAAATTTTGTGAAATGGCGAAGATTTTAATTTCATGTTTTCCTTCTATTAAATTCATTAAATCTTTGTGATTAAATTTATTTCTCAATAAATTGAAATGATTGAATATCTTCTTTACAATTCTTTATGATAGAAATACCATATGGGTGACCTGTCTTCACTGAAAGGAAGAAAAAATACACCAGGTTACTCAATCTAGGTAAAAGCTTCATTTACTCCTAAAAGGATTATCAGAACATGTGGTGTTGCTTACAGAAATTATCATAGCCACAGAACAACTAGAACACTAACAGAAGAACTGAGGTAGAATTGAACACTTCTCAGTTATTAGGGGCAGCAATTATTAGGGTGGGCCTCTTCATGTCAATTATTAATGAGACTATAACAAGACTAGCCTCAGAATTTAACAGATGGTAGACTTCAGTTCTTAAGAGAATTTCTCAATGTGAAGTGCTTCCACCTGCCTACACTAGAGGTTCCCAAAGAGGTTCCCATTCTTCCATGCTTTTAAAAATTTTTACAGACTCCAGAGCAAAGTAACTAATTTCTTGTATAATTTCTGACTGAACTTCCAAAGAGCTCTATATCCTTGCACGTTTTTCTCAATTCCAAAAGGCAAAATTAATATTGAAAACATGTTAAAAGGATGTCTTAGTATGTATATGCAAAATGCAGGTATTACCCAGAAGTGTGCCATTGTGTTCACTTCCATGGTTTTATCTACAAGTGAATCCAGACAATCAAGAAATCTCTTCCCAATTACTACACCAGCATTGTTGATTAGGATGCTGACATCGCCAACTTCTTTTTTAACCTAAAACAAAAAGTATCAAGATAGTGTGCAATAAATAGAAAACATTCTTTCCAAGTATTATATAAGAAAGCTTAACAAAGAGAAATATTACATATTTAAATAAGTTGAACTTACACTTGTTATGGATCCAAACACCTCGGGCTCTTGTACAGTCTCACCTAATGCCTTTTTAAAGGTGAACTCTCAAATGGATTTCCTTCAGATTTGTGGAGCCCAACAGCTCCACACAAGTTTCTGCTTTCAGCACCTCTGTTTCCGAGGACAAATGTTCCAGATAAGTCCTTAATGTAGAAAGCTTAACTAACACAACAAGTATTTTGCTACAGTGAACACATCTTAAAACTGAAGAGCAATTCTGGACTAAAATCTGGTACACTCTGCCCCAAAAATTAAGCTGGCTGAAAAATAATACCTATACATTTAACTCAGTAAGAGGAAGTATAGTTTTCATTTTAGCTTTAGACTGAGAACATTGATGAACAGATTCATTTGAGAGAACAAGTGTAGGCCAGCTGATAGCAAGGTATTGTGTCAGCTCTCCAAAGGAAAATGAAAATATTTTATACAGAATCTGAAGTACAGGTCATTGATCTGAGCTATCTGGGAAAAATGAAATTAATATAACAGTGAAGAATTAAAGAGGAATTTATCACCTATACTTTACTCTAGCTTAAGTCTTCCTTAAACTTGCTGAAGTCTTGTCTATCTTTTTAACTAAGCTTTAGGAGTTGGGTACTTCTGGAACAGGGACATTAGAAACAAATTTTAAGCTATAGGTTTTAATAGCCAAAAGACTGTCCTTCATACTATTGGTACAGGAAAGAAACAATGACCTGGTTTTCTTCCTACCAAAGTAACTTTCTCCATGGTGTCTCTGTGTGGCTGATGAAGCACATATTAAAGATTCACATACATTTCATTTTGGCTTTTAAGACTGTTTTATTGGGAGAAAAGTTTTCAAAATTATCCTGCCCTGCCAGCATGAATTTAGTTCACCACAGTCTTGCAAGACTTCAAGTCTGCATAAAGCTGAATCACCAGAAGGGAAAAAAAGGACCTGGAACCATGCTGTCATATCTTGCAAAGGCTGATGCTGCACACTAAGAACCAAAGTCTACTACATTGCAGGAAGTAAACAGTGGCACTGAGCATCACCTAATACTAAAGTCTTTTTGTAACTGGTAAGATTTGATGATTCTACATCATCAGCAGGACATGCCATTTCTGAAATAATGGTAGTAGGGTGTTTTTTTCTACATACATCAGCACGAGGATTATTAGTGAATCTGACAGTTGCTGAATTGCTGACAGAATGTTACAAGTGAGGGACCATGAACTGGACCTTACTACAACTTCTTTGTTCCTGCCTAGCTCTGTTCACGTCATCCTGAACCCATCTCATACCCTGTTCTCTTTTTTCAAATTTGGCCAGTATGGCTTAGCCACTGCTTTTCTTCATAAGCCCACAGTGCTAGCCCTCAATTCAAGTCCTCAAAACTAAAGGTTTATTTTCATCTGCTTCATTCTAATATCCTTAACACTGTAATACTCCTCCTCCAGTTCTCTGAGTTCAGCAGGAAGCAGAGCTACAGGCCTGTGGAGAGATGTGCAACTTCTCTGCCAGGACAGCAGATGTCCAGTTCAGCTGGTGTAACAGAGATGCAAGGGGGACCAAGGCTGATCAGCATTACTGGAATACAAAACCAGTAACACCAGCCTCTAACAAGCTGCAATTCATGCACAAGCTCCATGCATCAGAAAGCTTGTCATAGTAATTTTTTCGCAGATAGAAAAAGACAGAAGGCTAGAGCTTCTTAAAGAGCACTAAAACATTATTTCAGCCAACAGATGCTCCTGAAGACAGGTGAACTTCTTTTAAAAAAAATCATCCCCAGGCAAGACTCACTTTGGAAACCTCTTTGGTGAACAGTTAAGTTTAGCAAATTCAAAGCAAATGAGAACAGGTTCTTACACTTGAAACTGTTTAACAACTTTAGCTTTTGGCAATACTGCTAGTCTGCCCAAATTGTCTAACTCTAGGCTATCTTTACAAAACTCTTCGGAAATGAAATAAAGAAATATTTAAGACATCAAGATACATTTATTAATTCAGATAAAGCAAGTCTGCAAAAATCTCTTCACAGCAATGGAATTATTTGAAAATTGCCTAAGCAGTTAATCCTTTTTATAATGTATAGTCTTTTGGTAAAAGACTGCCAGAACTTGAAATACTGTTTTGGCTTCAATAAATTGATTTTCCGCACTTCACGATTAAGTGCCTGCTTGGTAATTGAATGAATGAATGAGAAGCTATCCAGTAAAGTGTGCTACTGAAACAGAGAGCTGGCTCTTTTTATTTTTTAAGGAATAGAGATACACAAGTCAACTTTAAAAACTAGAATTCTTGAAATAGATAGGAAGAACAATACATTCAGAATGAAATAACTTTAATCTCTTGCTTTGAATCCACTAGAAAACTTAATTACACATCTTACACCCACACTTGCACTCCGAATAATGTCAAAGCCACCAATAAGATACTTTACCTGGTCAGCTACTCTGTAGACATCCTGTCTTTTGCTACAGTCACAGACATAGGAGTGTACTCTTCCTGCTCCTTTTTCTCTGGCTGCTCTAACTGTGCAGTTGAGCCCCTCTTGATTAATATCCCACAGGACCACCGTGGCTCCAAGGCTGGCAAACTTTATCGCTAAGAGTCTTCCGATGCCACTTCCTGCTCCTGTTATTAATACGATTTCACCACTGACATTCTTCTTTCGTACAGGAACAACCAAGAACACCAGTGACTCCAGTAAGTAATAAACAAAAAGTACAATGAATTTTAATGTTTCCAGGAAGAAGTTCATCTTCAGGTTATTTCTTCAGACACCTGATAAAAAACCCAAAACATTTACCAGATAGGGTAAACCACAGAGAAAATGCAAACATCAACATTGCAAAAACATTTTCAGATCCATTCTAAATATTTTCTCTAGCCTGCTTTTGAGTGTTGTTTAAAAAAAAAAAAAAAAAAAAAAATAGGCTTACACCTGCATATCTAATACATTTGTCCTGTTTCTGTCTCATCTTCAGGTTGCTTCCACTTTCCTCCAGGATGCAGTACGCAATTTATTTACCATTCAGCAGCAGTAGAAAACACCTGCCTTCATCTGGTTCAGAAATTCCCCATCCCTCATGCCATGGCTTTCATTCTCTGCTCTGACAGAATGTGGACAAAAATCTAAGATAAATAAATACATACTACTACTAATGAAAATCTGCCCATTCAGCATTTTAAACAGAAATGCATGACAATTACAAATCAAAACTTATGGTTTGATCAAAGAGCTTTAGTGCTTACAAACTAGTACTATAAGTCAGGAAAAATTCTGCTTTTGGGACCACAATTTTTTTTGCTACGTAGGCACTCCTTGTCACCATGAAGTCACATGCAGAACAAGTCACAGTCACAACTGTGCTGAAAAAATATGAGTATGAGGAGCTTCAGATGACAATATGCTTATTAATCTCCAAAGCACACTAAGTAAATAATTGTCACTACTGACTTTCCCTCTACCTGTACTACCATTATTGAGGAGAGCCTGCTTTTGCAGTTGAACACAGTTCTTTAAAAATGCAGTACAAAGCTGTTGAGTTTCTTCTCTTCACCTCCATGCATTAAGCAAACGTCATAGGCTTGAATCATGTATGTATTTATTGAATCAGGTATGTATTTAACCTCACAATCTACACACATCCCAGTAATGCTGACACCAAGCAGGCCTGTAAGTCCTTGGAGGACTGTTGTTTTATTTCCCAGTGCACAAAAGCTGTGCAAGAAACTCATCCTTGGTCAAAATAGGTTTTAGTCTTTGACTAACAACAGTATGAAGCAATGACATCTTCTTTCTCAGCTAAAGACAGAGCACGCTGGTGCTTACACTTCAACCTTTAGCACTACATTCCCAGCCTAATTACGTCTCTTAGTTAACTTTGCTATCTATGTGTATAGGCAATCATGTTTGACAAGTGGCAGGAGATAAATCACTTAGGTCTCTGCTACTCTGAACAAAGTTCATGAAATTTAGCATGTGAACGTACAGGAGTTACCATGAGTCTCAGGTTTTCTACTTGGGAAACTAGGCCAGTCTTGAAAAGAAACAGGTCTCTGCTACAGCAGAGCTAGTTATTTCAGAAAGTTTTCTGGCAGAAACATTGGGACATCTTAAAACTGTTCTGATAACAGAAAAACATTTGTCAAAGATATAGTGGGTAGGAAAACAAGTTCTTTCTGGCAAAGTCATGGGGTGAATGCTTTCTGTTGAAATGCTTTCTATTCTTCATTCTTATTAAAATGTGACAAAATGTGCACAGAGGTAGTAACACCAGCAAGAAGTGAAACAAATATCAAAACAGCACTGGAACATTTTTCCAGAGCCAATATTGGGATTTCCTGTAATAAGCTCTCTTATCTATTGAGCTATTACAGTTCTAAGCAAAAATAGAATTATAAAGGAAAAAATGATATTAAATTTCATGTACATAAAAAAAATGAAAGTTTTTGGAAGTACAGGTTCTTTGTTGAATCTAAAACAGAAGCAACAAGTCTTTAAAATAAATGCAGTTGCTGAATTTAACTTGATTGCACTAATTTAATGCACTTAACATAAAACCCTCCATTTGAATGAAAAGGGACTGGTATCTCTGGCATAAGGATGTCAAAATTAATCCCTATGGAAAACCAAGTGAGAAAATAGCTTTCAGAGGCAATACACAATTTGACTTAAACTCAATTTAAAATTCATGACAGTAATTCTTTTAGTAAAATATTAATATATTAGGCTCGTCCAGGTCAGAGGCATATTAGATCTTTCAGAAAAGTATTACTTTCACTTAATGAAGCAGAGTCTGCATACAGACCACGGGAGACTTCCTGTTAGACGACCAACTCTGCATCCTTCAATGAGATGCTTGATTTCCATAGACACATCTCTCTCCTAACCAGATTTGACTGGGTCTCCATTCTCACTCAATACATTAGTATTGCTAACACAGCTACTGTAACCAAGCATATCCACACAGACAATTAAATTTGCCACTCACTTGGCCGATTTTGGCTTCTCAATTGAAGTGAGCAGGGATGTGTTTACAGGTGAAGTAACCAAGGCGGCAAACCTCAGATCACTTCTGATGTCTCGTATTGGTTTTTAGTATGCCTATGTCCACACACACATAAGTGTAGAGGGCTTTTATGCGGTAGAGAAGTACCAAAAGCTCTACAATATTTTATCAGACAGATTTCAAGTGGAGATAAACTTGGCCAGCAAAGGCTTGTTGGTACGTGTGCCACCGCTCGCCACCGACAGGCTCTCACAGACCTGGCAGGATCTGCTCCCGAATCCCAGGGTTGAGGCTGGCAGCTGAACGCATACCACCTCTGCTAGCCGAAGGACTAAAGGTTGATCGCGCAATCACCTGAGCAGCGTTTGGCAAGGATGAATTTTTCTCACTGTACCGGAAGAGCTGCGATCCCATAAACATATAGTAGTCCTGTAGCCAAGGCTGCCCAAGCGCAGCAGTAAATTCCTCACCCCCGTAGGATGCTCGACTTGGCACAGCGCGCCTACCAACCCAATCGGCACCATAAGAAAGCCCAGGAGCAGCGCTCGGCTGCAGCGCCAGCTCACCCCCGCTCAGGCCGCCTGCCCAGGACGCGCCGCTGCCCGCGACCCCCGATGCTCCCACCGAGCCCGCGCACCCTGTCCCGTCCCACAGCGCCCGGCACCGCGGGTACCTTCGCCTGCCGGCCTGCAGGACAGACAGGGCACCTCCGCCTCCCGGCGCGGCGCGGCGCAGCGGCTCTGCGGAGAGCAGGGCCAAGGGAGCAAGGAGCACAGCAGGGCGGAGCGGAGCAGCCCTGCCTATATCGGGCAGCCCGCCCCGGCGCGGGGCTGGGCGGATGCCCGGGGGCGGGACGGTCCGGTCGGGTCGGTGTCCGCTCCGCAGCGGCAGAATGCCGCGCTGTCCGCGCTCCGCCCGGAGCTGCTGGCCGCTGGGATGGGATTGAGCCGGGCGGACCCGGGACGGTGAGCTGTGGCCCGGGGGCCGTGAGGACGCTTAGCCCCGGCGGCTCTTGGCTGAGGACGGAGTGGGGACAAAAGCTCAAAGGACGGAGCAGTCTGTTGGGCGGAGACCCTCGGGACAACTCTCCAACTTCCCCGAACACTCCCTGGATTTTTTGTTGTTTGTTTGGATTGTGGGGGGTTTTTGTTTGATTTTTGGTTTTGTTTGTTTAAAAAATATTTATACACAAGACGTGGTTATTACTCCTTGCTGAGACCTGCACCTAAAGGCGTGGTTGATGCAAAGAGGTCACCTGGCCTGTGTGAAGCCGTGCTGCATGGAAGGAGTTTCACCGGGGTGAGGGTGACTCTTTCAGGGTGGAGTCCTTTCGAGGGAATGAATGACACTTCAGCTTAAAAAATGTGTTCTGGCTGTCCACAGACTAGACTCTTGGGTTTGCTAATCCAGTAAAATGCTCTTCATTTACTGCTATATATACACATAAGTCCCTTAGGGCAGCCTTGTTTTGGAAGGTTTTTTAAACCATGTGCTCATCCTTAGGCAGCAGAACTCTGAAACTGTAATCTGCTGAACATTCACAATTTCAAGGGAAGTTTGTATGATGAAAGAATGCTTAGTACCACCAGAAAAAATATGACTGAAGGCATTTCCTTGGCAAATCATTATCACGATCGTTAATATGCCTGCTTTCCAATTTTGTACTATTGTATTAAAGCAGTACATTCAGGAAGCTAATGATAGTCAAACAGTGACTTTCTGTTTGTGGATTGTTTAAAGTGGCTCATTTAAAATAAGAAAGTGTAAAAACCCATCCCCTTTATTTAATTTTAAAAAGGTTTAAATATGTGCTTTGCACTAATACTTGGAAATTAATAGCATTTAACATTGAGAGCGACCTTATGATTGGAGTTGGAGGCTAGAGGGTGGGAGACACATCCCCTTTCCCCACCTTGTAGGAGCTTTTAGGAAGTAAGAAACTTGCGGAATAAAATTTGCTGAAACAAAATTCACCAGATAGCTTCACTTTACTAGTCTACATTATGAAAGACTAAAGCTAGTTTGTTGAGAAACCATTTTTAAGACAGTCAGATCAGCATGTTTCACAGTCTTGTGTCAGAGAAGACACAAGAAGAATCATTATTCTTGTTCTGGTTAGAAATGGAACTACTCTAATTTGTATCAGATGAGGATGTCTCCCTCTTGCCACATGTTACTTTTGGATAGATCTTTGAGTGCTGTCAGAATTCCAGGTGTGTACAATTAGGACTTGTGGTGTTTCTTTTGTGTAACAACTGGATGCCATCAAAGGAACCCAAGGTCATTCAAGTCATAAGAAGTGCTTGAGGAGCTTTGTAAGTGCTGTCACTTCTGCTTTTCTGTAGTACTTATGCTGTGTAAGGGTACTGCTACTCTGTAGCCTTTTTTACTGAGGGCTGTATTGTATTTTGGCCTACCTTAACTTCAAGGAAACACCTGGCATCTGTTGTTGGGTAGATATTGGCACCTTCGCTGGAGAAGTACCCAGTAGCACACTAGAGTGCTGTTTATGCTTCATGTGGATCTGTGGCAGAAGTTCTATTACATTCAGCTGACATCATCACCACCTAATCTTGATTATAGATGTGTCACAAGAAGCATGAATAAACCAAATACAGAGTTAAGGTTGGTCTAAGCTGGATAAATGCAATTGCATGGTGATTAGAATAGTCATCCTCACTTCAGAGTAAAAAAACAAACAAGAATATCCTGTCATGCTGTTGGAGCCATATTCTCTTAAAAGCTCTCATATTATTTCCTTTTTTTTCTATCAGAACACTCAAAATGCAATAAATATTTTGATATTAAAGCATCAGTTATCCTCCATGTACCCAGCTGCTGAAGTGGAATAGTGTAATATGCTTGTAAACACTGATCTTTCTGCTTTCTTTGAATGCTTACTGTAGAATTGTAAAATTACCTCATTGTGCTCTTCAACATCTTCATGAGGGGAAGTGGAGGGGCAGAGGGGCAGGTACTGATCTATTCACTCTCATCAGGATTCAAGAAAACAATATGAATCTGAGTCAGAAGAGTTTTAGGCTGGATCTCAGGAAAAGATTTTCATCCAGATGGTGGTTGGCTGCTGGAACAGGCTCCTCAGGGAAGTGGTCACAGCACCAAGCTCCAGAAGGATTTGGACAATGCTTTCAGGCACATGGTGTGACTCTTGAGGTATCCTGTGCAAGGGACTTGGACTTCATGTACCTGATGGGTCTCTTCCAACTCAGTGTATTCTATAATTCTGTGATAAATTTTCATTGGCAATATCAGCTGCTTTAGCAATTGTAGGTATATCACCGCAATTGCAGCCTACACAAACTTGTCCTTAGTCACACATTACAACTTCTAAGAGAGGAGTGGGTCTTCATAGAAACCCTAGTGCATTATTCATAGAAGTCAGATTTCTCCTGTGTTGCCTCTGAAGGAAGCAGGGCAAACACCACTTAGCCAGAGTTCCTCAAAATTGACTTTTCCTTTTCATTCCTGCAGAAGTAAAACAGCTGGAGCAAAGGATATTCCAGTCAAGAGGAAGGATTATCAGAAGACTGACATTCTGAATTTTCATTTACTATGTGCATTCCTTTGGTCATATTTACCATCTAACGGAGGTTTATGGAATTCAGGTTCCCTCTATTAGCAGATTTAAAAATTCTAAATTTTCAAATTGTAAAAGTGACAAACTATGACCCACTTGTGTCCCATTCATTCCATGTGGGAAGAGGGCTAAGACCTGTTTAGTGGGGGTGAGATGTGCTGTATTAATATATGTTTAAAAGTGTTTATGAACTACACAGCAAATATAACCAGCAGATTTGGTGTTCCTCAAACATTAGGAGAGGGACAAGTTTGCATTGGAAGAGGAATATGTCAGCACTAAGTATCACCATGACTTAGCCACTGGATGCTCAGATCCCATAGGTTCACTGCCTGTTAAGATGTATTTACAACGTCAGGACCTGATAGATTGTTTTTAATTTCCCAAGCATTTTTGGCAGTGAGCCTCATCGGAACAAGAAAATGTGTTGATATGAGCCAGCTCTGCGATGAAATTTATTGTATGTTCACACAGCGCAGAGGATGGTGTGGCAAGAGGAGTAAAAGTTTGCAAAACAAAACTAACTTAATTGGGGCTCCCATGCCATAAGAAAGTGTGGTATGGGTGCTCCTGCCTCTAACTGTGGCAACAAGTACTATTATACTATTTGTTGTGAAATTATGTTCTGTACCCATACAGGAATGCCTGTTGTATCAGTCTGGTAACCAGACAGTGTTGGCTGAGCTCCCATCTGCCTCCAGAGTTAACCCACTTTATTCAGAACAGCAAGATGAATGAAAAAAAAGGGTGCATTCCAGTATGACACAGAAGTGTTACAGCATATGCTCAAATATTAAGTATGTGTCCAAGAGCTGTTATAAATCAGCTTTGTTTAGCAGTGTGTTTCCTGATCCCACACTAGGATTTGCCAGTGTATAAGCTGTAACTTCAATGCATGATGAACACAGATAATCAGTTGTCTGCCACAATCAGCTGCAAAGATTCTGCTGCAGTGTAGCTGTTTGCTCAGAGCTTTTCCATGTTCCCCTATGTGCCCATGGTATGTTCTTCTTAGCATCCTTACTAGAGTATCTGCCTGTACTGCAGGGGGAAGTGTCCCACAAGCGATTTTTCTCCTTTCCTCATGAAAAAAAATTGTGAATAGTTACTGGAGGAATCTGGGCTAAAACATCATTTACAATGTACAGGCTGTCAGGATGGATTTCAAGAGGTAAATTGGGGGAGGAAAAAAAAAAAAAAGGTAATTCATAATTCTTGCTGAATAGTAAAGAGAGTGAGGCAGTTCCTTACTATTTGGGACTTGGAAAAAATGCTTCCTAATAAAAAGTAATGCAAAGTTTCTGACATGGAAAAATCAGACACAAGCAGGGAAGCAAAACCAATCAAAAAAGGTTGGAGGTCTGGAAAATGAGGCAGCAAGGCTGATATCCAGTTAAAAGTGAGCTAGGCTTTAATTTATTAATGGAATATATAGGAAAGCAGTGGATTATAGAGTGTGTTCTAGGAGTAACAAAGGATTGGCAGAGAACATAGAATGGGAACAGCAAGGTATAACCAAAGAACTAATTTAAACCTCCGTGTGCTGGAGGGAAGACTCCAAGTGTGGCAGTCATGAATATCTCACTTGGGCTTGTAGATCTGTGCCCTGATGAAAAGCCAGGGCAGCCTTACATGCAGGTAGGGGCTAGAAATTAAGATAAATGAAAGGGGGAGAAGGAAATGAATAACGGTTCTGTTCCAGAACCTTATTTCTTATTTCCTTCATTTCTCTGCTTTTCCTTCTTTTTGAATTCTGTTGCTTTTTTTGTCTTGTTTTAGATGTTGAACAGCCTGGAGAGAGTGAGGTGCAGAGTTTCTAGTGTATTCTAATGCACTCTGTAATGTGTGGCCACTAATTCTCTGAGTATTCAGCTTCATTCCATACCCATATCACTATAAGCTACCATGAAAAAAAAAGTTTGCTCCTTTGCTCCTCTGTTACTTTGTTGTTTATAGGCTAAAGGAGATGGGAGTTTCCAGTTCTGCACCATACTCTCTAGGGTATCAGCTGATGTGATTATTAAGTATCAGGATTTTTGCCTATTTGTATGTAAGTGCCTCTCAATAAGACAGAAAGTACCCACTGTCCCTCAGTAAAACTTCGTGAGTGCCAGAATATACTTGCATGTCTTGTGATGGTTGATTTTGGCTTGCTGTATATTTCTCAAAAGCTGAGATAATGCTGCTAATGTCTCTGAATAAAATAAAGGCTGATACATTTCTCTGCATTGTTAGCCTGCTAATTGGAAAAAATGCTATGAAAGGAAAAATTGCTGATATTTTTATGCTAACTTTTATGTCTATGATATCATAATTAGCTGCCAGCTGCAATGCCATTAACCCTCCAGTCCCTGCTACATGCAAAATCACAGCACTGTTTTGCTTTTGGATTTTAACTTTCCTTTTTCTCTACAATTTCTAAAGTTATTAGGGTCTTCAGCTATAGAGGAAATCCACACAAATATTTTGGTGGAACTGTTTTCTCAGAGAACATATAAATTTGTGAACATTAATCATGAAGTATTTACAGGAGTGTACTGGCTTGGACAAGGTTTCACTGTGTTCCCCTGGTTACTTCAAAAGAGCCTCAAACCTGCTACCTTCAGAGTGATGCAGCTGATTTCTGAGGGTGCAGAGATTGCATCACCTCTGCTTTGCCAGGTTTGATTCAAACTTACATGTCACTCTCCCTCATCTCCAAATCTATTTCTATGGTCCTCTTAATAGTTCACTTAATATTTAGGTTGAACAGCTCCCTAAAAGAAGCTAAGAGTGTACAGGCCTGATTTCCACAAGGTGGTTCTAAATGTGCCTCAGTGCTACACGCTTGTGCTGCATGGTACAACATGAAGTGCAAACTGCTATTTTCATCATGTAAACTTCTGATGTAAATCAGGGACATGATTTGTATCCAGGGCTTTGAGGTCTTGAGTACTAATGGGTCTACTGACCTATGCAGTACTCTGTAGGTTAGAAAGTTAGAGAGCATAAGGAAAAAGACATTTCAAATCCTAAAGCAGGTGGAAAAATCCCATCCAGCTCTTTTAATCACTTTTCTCAATCCTTTTTAAAGGTGTACTACATTTTGTTGGATTTTATTACTATATTTACACTTTGATGATTTTATTACATCCATTTCCCTACCCTTGTTTGAAATGCATCCAATGCATTTGTTAATATATTTTCCCTACAATGAACTGTTGTATCTTTGAGTATTAGATGTAAGATTCTTAATTTAAAATTCACTGTTGTCCCATTTCAGCTCTGATTGTAATGCTATTTAATTGGCTACTGATGGATTAATCTGAGCATCAAGCTGGTTGTGGCAAATGGCCAAGGCATGTGATGTCACAGCAGCACAAAGTGGTATGACGAAAAAGTCTCAAGGAAGTTTGTGAAGAAAGGAAACCTGTCCAGAGGTATTTACTCTCAGCTAACCATAAGGAAAAAAATTATCACTGCTTTTGTAGTCCTTTATCTTTCACTGTATTTTATACTAGAAATGGATAAATTAAAACTTTTTTCCACAGCTGAATAGCTATGTGGGAGATTTTGATTTTGTGATATTTTCCCCCCAAGACATCACTTGCTAAGTGTGGAACCTCACTCACAGAAATCCTATAAAATCATCTCAATATTACAGACAGAACTTTTTCCCCATTTTTGTTCCATTTGAATACAGGATATTATCTGAGCACTCATTGTCACTTCTCATATATCTGAACATAAAGTAAGTCCCTTACAATTTCTGAAATGTCTGTATTTCTCACTATTGCTCACTTAGTATTTTTCTGTATTAGACTTGAAATCTGCAACATGTTAATTTCACAACTGAAAGCCAAAGAAAAACATTTTTTAAGTGCTTCACTGTTGCCCATTTAATTTCCTGTGGTTGAAGGAGACTTCCACCAATGTTATCTTCCTCAGCCTCCTTCCTGTTCCCTGAAAATTACACTTGGAGAAAACAAGACCACAAGACCACGTAGTTTTAGACTGGATTTTGTTTCAAAATATATCAAGCTAAAAATTGCTTGTTTCTTAAACACAAATCAGTGGTCTCTGAAGAAGGAAGAGCTCGGAAACCATTGAGAAATATATCAGAATAACATGAAAAGTGACATAATAGTTTCTCAGGGAAGAAAGGACAAGAAAATATAAAGCACTAAGCACACCACCCACACCTTCTGTGTTGAGAACTAATTCTCAGAAAAGATCTAGAACAACTTGGAAGGTATGCCAAAGAGCAAACAGGCTGTCACGCTGTGCAATAGCTTTTGCCTAAGAGACATTTAAACAGCTTGGAAGAATTGAGAGGGGAGAAGTGTGACAGATTAATATAACATTTCAAACAGTGTAGAGGAACTGAATGATTATTCTGTTTCTCACAATAAACAAGTAGGTGATAACAAGTGACTGTCATCCTCAAGGTGTAAATGAAAGAAACTGCCCCGTACCACTACACCCTTAGTCCCGGAAAGCAGACTGATTTTCATGGTGAAAATTGTAATTCTTTTATACAGATTGATTATAAAATGAATACATACACAAGGAAAAGTGTATTAAAACCCAGTGTTTTTAGTGATTTACTACTAAAAGTCCCATTTCAGAGATTCAACAGTGTTTTATGTATATTTGTAATAAGTATTGGACACTTTGCAAAGTGATTGTGGAGAATGGTCTTATTGCTCAGCAGTTTAAAGAAAGAAGTGGTTCACTTTAGAAAGCTAAATTACACAGCTGATCTGACACAACTGATACCTATACAGCACTGGCAGCAACACTGTTCATTGCAGAACAGCCACACTATGTTAGTCAAAACATCTATTTAACCCTGTATTTTACTCCTCATGCAGCCAGCAGAACATACTTAGGCAAACAGTGTAAGAACAGGGAAAGGAAACAAGTGCTTTTTCAGTGCATATGGACACATTCAGTCAGGAACTTCCTAAGCCACAAAAACAGTTTTGTGTTTAATGTTCCCAATGGATAAATGGAGAAAGTATAATTGACATGCTTGTACATTACAGCAGCTTCTGAATAATTATGGAATGTTGCTTTTATGTCTTTTGATCTCTGGATAATGTCTTTGAACTTTCCCTTAGGGAAAAGACCTTTTGTATATAAGATGCGTGGTTTTGATTTGTCTATGATACTATGTCACGCACCTATAATTAAAGTCTTGGAGTTTTATCTCACTTATCTGCCCTTGTAGGCATTAGAGAATAGGCACATAATACTTACATTGTGCAATTAGAGGAACTATTAATTATTGAAGCTACCACTGAATTGGTAAACAATGTACATCTGGCTACCTGTTGCATTTTAAGCTGTGATCCATGAATTGTTTTACCTGTGGATAATACCCAATAGATGACAATAGTAAAAAAAAAGTAAACCTCTTCCCACTGGGCTTAAATTTGCCATATGAGGACATGTAGCTCCATTAGAAAATTTCTAGAAAACCGAGATTGAAAGATACATTAGGAAGAGAAGGTCAGTAAGGTAGGTGGGAAAAAGCTTTCCATCATGCTCACCAGAGACCTAATTTATTTATTTATTTATTTATTTATTTAAATTGACAGGTCACCATAGTTCTTGAAGAAAAACACTGCTCTATCAACTTTCTGAGCAAAGAAAATGCACAGGCCAGCTCGGGCACCAGTTTTCCGTTAGAAGCAACCAAAACCAAACCTGAGCTTTAAAGATCCTGTTCTTATTTTCATGTTGTCTCCATTTGTTTGTGTGCACTCCCAAAAAATAGTGGGTAGTTTTGTTTTGCATGTTTATGTAACTTCTTAGGGTGCCTTTTTATATCTGGCGTAACACTGGGAAACAAAACATTGGTCAGGAAGGCACGGCCAAAGAGATGGCCCAGATGCCAACCTCACATCCCTAGTCATTCCCGGCAAGGTGTAGAGTGGTGTACAGCCACAGCTTCACAGGGCCCGAATTTGCATTTCGAGCAAACCATCCACAAACAGCCCCAGCTCGGAGCCACCAAGATCCCCCTGTTAGAGCTGTTAGTCTCCAGGATGCCTGCGACGTGATTACAGAAACCATAAAGTAAATAAATGACTTTAAAAGCCGACCTCTTTAGTACCACAGCCCTGCAGAGGAAGGAACCGCTTCCCCGGCGGAGCCACCTGGGCAGCGGCTGGAACCCCTCTCCCCGCTTCCCCTCACAGACTGGCGCTGCCGTTACCGCTCCTACGGGGAACTGAGGAAGCGGTGATGCCTTTTTTAGGCAGCGGAGCCTTCCCCTTTCGGCTTCACCTACAACAAAAACCACCCCGATCAGCCCTTCCCTTCCCTTCCAGACGCTCCGGAAAGCCAGGAGGCGAGGCACCGGCCCTCCCAGCAGCCCCAGCCGGGCCCGGCCGCTCCCCGCCCCGCGCTGCCGGGAAATGTAGTGCAGGCGGGTGCGGCGTGAGGGGCTGCCCGGCCTGGCCCGGCCCGCGGGGCTCGGGGCCGGCCGAGCCGGGGTGCGGGGTGCGGGGTGCGGTCCCGTCGTGCCCTCGCCCGGAGCCGCCTGGGGCCGGGGCGGCGGCGGGGGAGCCCCGCTGGGGCCGCCGGAGCGGATCGGGCCTGTGGTGCCACAAAATGGCACCTGCCGGATCGGACGGGCGGGCGCCCGGCACGGCTCGGTCCCGTCCCATCCCGTCCCTCAGGGCGATGGGCTCCAGTGCCGCAATGGTGGCACTTAAGCAACGAGGGCTGAATAGAGCAATAGGCATCTGACACAACAACGTGGGTCCCGAAGTGTTTTCTCTGCACCTCGAGCTTAGGTGTGCCCCCGTGACGACGTTTCCATGGGTGAGAAACCCTCCGGGGTGCTTACCTGCGAGCAGGTTTCTACCCTGTCACCCCGTGCTCATCTTGTAGTTGTGCCAGGTTTCAGTGTTACAGACTGTGTTCCAAACAGACCTGCTTCTCCATGGCACCAGGTCTGGAATCCCTTTTTTGCGTGTCTATGATGCTAAAAGCTCCAGTCATCCGCAATTACTGGCTTGCCTTGTCTTCCCCACTATTATAGATACCCACAGCCTTTCCTTTGGTGGCTGGGTGCTCTCCTCAACTCTTTTGGCATCAGAAACAGATCACAGTCTCTCCTTCAGGAAAATCCTGTCTAGTTCCACTGAGGAGAACCTTAGCCAACTCATACTTACTACATGTTGTAATCCTATCAGTCTTCCAAGTATCACCTCTTTGACATTTGGATGTATGTCATACACACACCTTTTTATTGCTTAGGTTCTTAGCTCTTCTCACCACCTTTTTGTGCATTACTAACTTCAACACTTTTAAGACTCCACAGTACTTTTTACTCAGCCAGCTGACCACTGTTTTATTCTTTCCACCCTTAAATAGTGTCTTCAATTTTGTTTTTATTTAATCTCTTTAAATCTTGAAAATCAATCCTTTACTTACAAGTTGCAACAATAAATAGTATCTGTGTTTCAGCCATTCCCCACTGACCTCAGAAATCTAAGGAAAGTCTTTCCACAGAGGAGATTGCCAGACACTTGACTATCAGGACACAGAAATGTGTAGAAGGTTATGAGAGGCTGCTAGCAGGTCAGTTCTCGATACAGCAAAACCAGAGAACCTCTTTAGCATCAGAGATGTAAGAATGGAGAGTGCGTTGTTAATGACCCATGGGGTCTATTTCTGTCTTTGTTCTGTGTTAGGTCTGGAAAGCAGGGACAGGAGCAGCTCTGATGCACACACCAGCTGCTGTCTCAGAGAGGTCTCATCTCTGAGGTGAAAAGAAGCAGTCAAAGCCTGGATAGTGAAGCACATGGGAATGTGCTTTGCCAGCTAAGATTACACAGGTTAGGACTGTAGTATAAGAGAGTTTCTGCTGCATGGGCTGAAACTGGAGCTAGTTGGGAGCAGCAGTGTTACACTGGCACCTGTGCTCCTTGACTTCTTTTCCTTGGCACTGAGAAGGTGCTGGCCTGAATAATGCCAACTGTGAATAAGTTACCCATTGTAACTTACAAAAAGATTACTGTAAAGTGCAAAGTTTCTCTCACAAGAAATCATGGGAGTACCTTGGCCACAGGCAGAACTCTTTGCAAACACATACAAATAATGTTTGACTTAAATACTTTCTAGATCTTGCTGAAGTTCAAATATTTAGGTGTATCTCCACAATTTGATGATGTTTGTGATCCACTTCTGCATCAGTTCTGTTTTTGCTGTGTCTAACTACCATAGAACTGTTTCTGCATGTAATGTAATTGTCAATGACATTTGGCTGGGAGGCAAAGCGCTCAAGAACTATTTACTCAGTGGCTTGCTGGTTTTGTTTGGGTTTTTGGTTGGTTGGTTTTGTTTCTTCTGCAGAAAGAGACCTGTGTTTCTTTGTCTGTCAGGTATTTATTCTGCCATCATGATGATAAGGTGTGATAGAAAATGAAAACTGCCGGCATTTATTTCATACACTTTCCTGTGAACCTCCTTCATGTTTGGCAAACTTGCTTTTCATGTGGAAAATTGAACTGTAAGCACTTTGAAACTGGATCATCTTTCTAGTTTTTCCTCTGAATTATTTAACATGCTCCACAGAAAATTTGATAACACTCAACATTATTTCCTGATGGCCCTATAATTAAAAAAAAACCCCAAACTTTGTGAGTTTGATAATTCAGACATAGTGGATGTTTGAAGAGGTGATGGCCATTAGATGTTTCTGGAAATTACTGGACTATTGCACGTATGAAGGTTGGTTGGTACAAACCAATCTCACTTTAAAGTAGATACATTTATGCTAGTGTAGAGAAATTTCCTCTGTGTGTCATTTTAATATTACTGCTAAATCTCTATGACCATGAAATCTTAAGCAAAAAAAATATGCAAAGGAGGGCATGCGACTCTTTGAATGGTTGAACGAACAGTTGACTGTCCTGAATGGCTGAGTTCAAACCAGTGGTGCCTGTTTTTCAGATTTAGTGCCCACACTGATCTGTCCTTCCAGTGAAGCCATTATTTTTCTCAGTGTTTTAATCTTCTTTTCACTGGTGTCTCTTTGTAGAAAGTCCTTGAAGGAAATTTCCACCTTCATTTTATGTCTTCTGTTTCTTCTTTATCACTGTATTCTGTGAACTTCTTCTTGTGTGTCTTGCCAGCTCTCCTGTGAAGATGCAATGATGCATTCCTTCATTTGTTTAGGACCTGTAGCAACCACAGTAAAAGGTACACACCAAGATATTTGGTACATAATAAGATGACACCTTAATTTGATTTATTACCGCGAAAAATAGGACAACTGTAATAAGGAAGTCCTGGGCTTTCATGTTTGAGCAATTACACGCATGTGGAATGGAGCAGGAACGATTGTCATCCTGCTGTGTTCAGTCTTACCTAACCTCACTACAGCTCCAGTTGTTGGTGACCATCTCTCAAGGCCTGAAAGATCTGAAGTTGAATGGACATCAGTGATGAGAAGGGTCAAAAGTAGAACATGAACTGGAGCTCACTATAGGAGGAAGTCAAAAGGCCACTTTAGATTTTAAACAGTTAATATGTTGCCTTATGCAGATAATTTTGTATCATCAGTAGATAGATTTGTTTACCTCTTCTCAAATTTGTCTACGTCTGTTCAGGTTTTGCTTTGTCTGCTTTGCAACACTTAAAAGCATAGTTGCAGGTCAAAACTAAAATGAACACCAACTTTGCAGGATGTTATTTTCCACTATTCCACATTAGTTAGATTTTTTCTTTTTTTAAAATCATAGATAATCATAATCATATTTCTTTCTATGGAAAGAAAATATACATTGTTTGTACCCTACAGAATAGTTTGCATAGGTAAAATGCAAACTTGCTAGTCTTATAAGTTTATGGCCCACTGCAACACCATCCATAAGCTCTTAAACCAGAAGAACAGGGCCAACACGACATCAAAGACTCATGAGAGATAAGCTCTCTTAATTTTTCTGACCTGATGGTCACATGAGAGAAGAGAGGATTGCATTCTGAAGGATGAGGAAGAAGTAGCTGACCTTGTGATTTTAAAAGCTTGGCCATTAGCTCAATATCCTGCAGGTTTCACCGCAAAAAAAATGTGTTACCACATTGTCAAAATTGTTTTGTAATGTCTCATGCTCTTTTAGGATGTGCAGTTCGATAACATTCTGATCCTGGAAAAGAGAGTGTAGAATCAAGGTACATGCTAATGTAACCTTATCTCTTCCTCATTGAACAGGTGATAATCACTTGGAGTTGCCTGATGCTGTCAACATCTGTCCCCATTAGGTGATGCTGAATTGAGGGGTTAGGGGATTAGCTGAAACAGCTTGAGAAAGCTGTTAATTAGAAATGGGATGATTCATCCTTCAGTACAGGATGGAGGATGAAGGCTCTCTTCTGGACCCTCTCCAATAGATGATCACAAAGTCAATTTGAAGGAACACCTCTCCTATGAGGAAAGGCTGAGAGAGCTGGGGTTGTTCAACCCAGAGAGAGAAAGTTCCAGGGAGACCTTACTGCAGATTTTGAATACTTAAGCAGCACTTTTAAAATAGATGGGGACAGACTTCTTAGCAGGGCCTGTTATGAAAGAAGGAAGTGCAAAAGTTTTAAACTGAAGGAGAGTACAGTCAGAGCAGCTTAAATGAATAAATTTTTTACATTGAGAATGGTGAAACACTCAGGCAGGCTGCCCAGAGAGGTGGTGGATGCCTAGTCCCTGGTAACAATCAGGTAAGATGGGTCTCTGAGACTCTAATCTAGTTGAAGATATCCCTGCTCATTGCAAAGGAGTTGGACTAGGTGACTTTTAAAAGCCCCTTCCAACCCAAACTGTTTTATGATTCTATGATCCACCCCATTTATATGATCAATAGAAGGCAAGGGAGATTCCTAAGATTCCCTAAGTGATCCAGAATGGCCAGAGCCAAGTTTTATACCAGGTATCAGTGGTGAATTCCTGTATTCTTGTCAGGGCTGCTGATGTACACGGGCCCATATGTGTTGTAGGGGTCCATGGTAGGCCTATGGAAAGATAACTTTGTGTAAGGATTGGTGTGACTGAGAACAAAACAACAGCTTATAAAATTTAAAAGGGTTAATTCTGGGCACAAGACTAAAAAGTTTGAGTGTGTAGCTGTGCGGGATGTTTGGTTTAATATGTGTCATGTAGACCTGTGCTTAAATTTAGCAATGAGATGGAATCAGTATCAGAGCCTCAATTCTAGAACAACATCTTCAGAGGCAAAATGTGTAATGTTAATTAAACTACAGATGCTCAGAGCAAAATTTAAGTGATTTTAGCATGCATCTTAACTCATTACTGCTTATCTTCAAAAGTCTGAGTGACAATGAACATGGTGCATGGTTGGTATATGATCCTACTCTTAGCTCTTCCTGTATACCACTCTATAGGAGAAGGCTAATGCTCATATTTCAAAATAGCTAAAATATGTTGGAGTCAGTGAGAGAAACAAAAAAATTGTTTTAATTGCCAAATCCCTGCAGCATATTTGGGGATATTCTTCTCCTTTCCTCTTACCTGCTCCCATTTCCCCCAAAGACCCCAGCTTTATGCCAGACAGCATTCCCAGTTCACCCTCTTTAATTCCTGTTGAAGTCTTGTAGGTGGCAATGCAGGTATGTAAAAAGCTGGTGCTGTCACATTTTCTGTTGCTGGACGCACCATAAATGTCAGTTGAGTTTGGGATTCAGGAGTTCTGGGTTATCTGAGGTATCTGATGTGCCTGGAGACACCTCTTTATAATGGTGTGATTAGCTTCATTATTTTTTTTGAAAAGGAAAGGGTGAGACTCTCCTTATATTCAGCCTGGTGATTTATACCAAGATCTGATTGAAATTAGGAATGCATTGCAGCAGTTAAATCACTATGTTGATCAGGATAGATCAGTGCCTTGGTGGAAGATGAGCCCAGGTCATTGACTCCTCAGTAGTTTATGGAGAGCACTGGTATGTTAACAAAGAGCTTGTGATTGTTATAGTCACCCAAATCATGTATAACCACATGGTTAAAAGAAATAAGAGGTCAAAATTTTCTGGCAGCAGCTTCTGGAAGGAGCACAGCTGAGATCTACAATTTACTTGTAAGAGCTTTATTTGTCTGTAGTGAAGAGACTTATTTAAATCTCTTGAAAGTGGAATGTGCTGCAGTTTTGCCCTTCCCAGTCTGAGGGTTAAATTTGCATTTCTTTCGATGTCTCTCCAGCTAGCATGAAAATAACTTCCATGTGTCACTTCTCCCCTTAAAAATAGTTGGAGTTCCTTCAAAATTATGTTTGGTATTCAGAATATACCCCCAAACTACAGTTATCCCCAAGCAGTTGAATGTAGTTTTAATTTCTTTATTTCGGTGTCTTCTTGAGAGCTGTAAGACCTACTCTGTTCTTTCTTTAGTGCTAAAAACAACAGTATGCCAATGTACAGCCATTGTCTTAAACATCCAACACCTTTCTGAATTTTAGTTTTAGTAGGCTCTTTCATGTTTCTGTTAATAGACATAGAAATGAGGGGTGAGGTCAAGTTACTTTGTAGGGACCATAGTGAAACTTGGTTTTTAGTACACATTGAGACCCCAGGACCGTCATCTCATGAGCCTGGTTTCTGACCACAATGACACATTACTAACCAAGATGTCTCTGCCAGTGATACCATCAGGAACATTTGGCAGAATGGTATAGAAGTTACATTTCCATACTTTCTGTGAAGAGTTGTAGGAGAGAAGACTTGTACTGAGAGAAATGTAGGAAGAATTGAGTCATTGCCTGCTCAGAGGCAGCCAACACTTGGCCAGTCCTGTGCTGTCTGAACAGGGTGCTCTCAATCCCCAGCCAAACCAGCAGGAGCTTTGGAGAGAAGACTGAGCTATGGAGAGGAGACAATAAGGGTGTGAGCCAAATAGCCTCAGCTAGGCATGCAAGGGTTGACTGAAGGTGTGGCAGAGCCCTGCCTTCAGGAAAGATTGGGAAGGGTTTGGAAGGATGGGGAAGAACTGGAAGCATTAGGAAGGGATATGAGATTGTGAGCAGGGGTGCTGTAATGGTGTTGCTGGGGACATGCAGGGTGTTGTGCAGGGCCCATTAGTAGTGTTGCCCATGGAACAATTTGGGAGCTCTGATTACAACTGAGAGAAAGAGATGAGAAGAAAACACAGAATAGTTCTGTTTTCTTTTGTGATGAAGTGGGATTTCAGTGAAGAGTGCAAGATCACATTTAGGACCAATAATACAGCTTTGCTGGCTCTTTCACCAAGAATGTTTTTGTTTCTTTGAAGATGAGATTACTAGATGTGACAGAGCTGTCTGTCTCCATGGTAGCAGAGCAGGCTATGGAGGGAACAAACGCAAACCCAAGTTTTCATTTTGGCTAATGTTGTTTTCTCAGGGCTTGCTTGCACTAGGACACTTTGGAATGTTGAAATAAATTACTGCACATATGCTAAGTTGCACTATTCTGTGTAGATGTTCTCAGTCATTGTAATGTAGATCACCATATCTTAGCCTACTAAAAAAATAAAACTGCTCTTCTTCTAAATGAATATGTAATAAATCCTTGCATACATACATAGTCTGGTTATTTGTCTTGACCATTTTCATTAGTGCCCCATACGAATGACGCCTTAAGTGAAGACAGTACTGGAGTCACATTGTTGGGCAGCAAAGGTCACAAGCTTAGCTGAAAGTGGTGTTAGGGTATGATAGGACTAGACATCAGCTTGTCCTTAGGAAGTGCTTGTTAACACAAATCTAAAAATATGTCCTTCTTGATGTAGAGACAGGCACATCTATTATAGGACATTTCAATCTGTCTTTTTGAAAAAGTTTGTAGTGAGGCAATTCCAGAAATATTTGGAGGCTTCATATTTCCTTGATCCCTGCCAAATTGGTTTCAGGCCTCATTATGGTAGGGAAACTATAAGACTGTCTGTCTTATTAGCTTATTGGCAATTGTCAAAGACTGTGTTTGCACATCAATTATCTACAAAAATCAGGCCAGAAAATTTGGGGACTCCATAGTAGACATATATACTTAATTGATAAATATTTTTCACAAAGGCATGGACACTTCTTTCAGTAGAAGAAGTCAGTGAAAATGCCAACTGGTCTTGTCTGCAGGATGTGTTACATGATGTTTGACAAGGCAGACTAAATACAGAAACTTGTCAAAGTAAAATATTAAAGAAGTGACCCCACTAACTGGCAGAGCTCAGTATTTCCTATTTAGTGATAATGAGTAGACACATGCGTTTCAATATGTCTTAAATACTTGAGTGAAATAAATAAGATGATGAAGACATTCAACCAGGTCAAGAATTAATTTCATGCTTTTTGTACCAGAAGAACTTCCCTTTCTTTATCTGAAAGGCCCATAGGATGACATATGTAGGTGATACCCGTGTTCATAGCTGGGGGCTGACTGATTCCCAGAAGTCAATTACGTTCTCCAAGTGGAGATGTGGGAGAACCACAAGACTCAGCATCAGTTCTTTGAAAAATCCAGAGCTGAAGACTCTGAGAATTGCTGTATTTTCCAGCCCATATGTCTGTCTGGACCTGGATATTATTTATATTCTCTAAAGAAAATGTTACTCTAAGCCCCGAGGAAAATAAGGGATAAACACAGGAGATTCCAAAGAAGATAAAATTGTTGCAATGAAAACAGCAAGGCAGAATTACTGAAAGAAGAGTAGGAAATAGATTATACACTGAGGCCACCTACTGGGTATTGTTGAATTAGCAGAGCAAATGGTATAAAAACGGCATATTCGGTTGGCAGAAGTCCAAAACAAAACAGGAAAACTATCTTGTTCTTAAAACCAAAATAAACAAATAAACCAACACAAAAAAAATGGGGGGGAGAGGGTGGGGAGAGGAGGGGGAGACCAATAAAAAAACCCTCATGAAAACAAGAACAAAAAACAGGAAAAATTATACAGCATAAAGATTTTGGAAGCTCTTTTTTTTTTTCTCTCTCTAAGAAGTTTAAGAAAAAGAAACAATTTTTAATGGGATGACTACTTGGGTTTTATATTATTTCTTTCTTTTTCTTTCTTTTCTTTCTTTCTTTCTTTCTTTCTTTCTTTCTTTCTTTCTTTCTTTCTTTCTTTCTTTCTTTCTTTCTTTCTTTCTTTTTCTTTCTTTCTTTTCTTTCTTTCCTCTTACATCCTAGCTGTCATCTGTCCTCATCTTTATCTTTTGTAAAATCAAAGTAGGTTGTCATAAAGGAATCTAGAAGACCGTTTGTAAAACAGTTAATTCTGGTGC
This sequence comes from Sialia sialis, assembly GCA_009812075.1. Classification (NCBI taxonomy): domain Eukaryota; kingdom Metazoa; phylum Chordata; class Aves; order Passeriformes; family Turdidae; genus Sialia; species Sialia sialis. Next base: position 37,865,160 of record VRYO01001463.1, on the reverse strand, counting down.
TTTAAATTAGTCCTGTTCAAAACAAATAGTAGAGGATATCTATAATGATACGTTAGAAAAAGTTCATTTTTATCACTTGAAGTGTAATATTAGAAATTATGGCCATTAAATACTCATCCTTTTAACTTATTCATTATAATGAACTTATATCTGGATTTGTTAATGGCAATGCAAGGCAAAGTTGCTTGGGAAGAAAGTGGCAATAAATTGGCATGCTAGTGCTTCGCAGGCTTTGTAAAAAGGCATTGCTCTATCTAATTCTGTTAAAATGAAATTTGTTTCTCAAATTTAGTATTTATTCTTTGGCTTTAAAGTACCACTGTTTGTGAGCAAATTCATCAGTCTAGAAAAGTCTTCGTACCTTAGGAATATCCATGTAGTCAAGGGGGTATGAATAACAAACACACTTTGAGCAATATCTTCAGCAGTGTTTTGTCTAAGTGTAGCCTGATGGTGAGACTGAAAGATTTATATAAGCTGAAGTTTCTCCATGTTTGATTTTTCTGCCACTTGCAAAAATCAGTCTAAGAAGTGGACTGTTTTTGGCAGATGGAATGCCATCACCAGAAGATCACCTATCTTCTAGAAGATCTTTTTTTAATTTCTTTTACTTTCTACAGCCCTTTCCTCTGTTGGTATGGAAAAGTGTGAATGACTAAAGAATGTACAGAAATTTGTCCACTGATTTAATTTCTAAAGTCACAGTGCAACATAATCTAAGCAGAAAACTTCTTCTACCTCCTGTATCAATACAGTCTATAGCAATTAGTTATTATAAATGTCTTATGGTAATGCCAGGTTTTAAAGGAATCAGGACTGTCAGAGATTTGTTGTGTCAGATGGTAAAGCAGAGGCATGCAATGCTTTGTAGGTTTTGAGAAAAATGGTTTTGAGTGGGATGAAAGGGAAGTTAACTTCCAGGCTGGCTCATTGCTGAATGCATCAAGACAAACAAGGTGATGGAATTTAGAAAAGAAATAGAACTGAACTTAGTGGAAAATGAGAAATTCCAGCCTTCCTAACAGGGTTGGCCAAGGCCTACCTGGTGAGATTACTGCAGGTAATGGCACTGGAGGGAGCACTGTGCATCCCCTCCTTTCAGCCTGTATGGACAGGTCAGTCAGATGTGAAAAACTCAATTCAGCAGGAGGGCTTTCCGTCCAGTAGGACAGGGTAAGAGACCACCTGGTTTTCCAGTAAGAACATGGACAGTTTTGGTCCCAGTTATTATGCTTCTGGTTGCTTTGGTAGAAGTGAAGAATCCAGAGCTCAAGGGCTTATTTCACAACTTAAATACAACAACACGGGCACGTTGCAGACATGACTATGTTGATGAGAAGCCTGAATAGAACACATACTGTCTGGACAAATGATAAGGGAGAGATTCCATTTTCCACCCAGAGTATCAGAGCAGTGTCCTGTGTTTGCTGATGCTGAAACATCAGAATTAGGGAAAAGCACTGTCAAGGCTGAAAGTCTGTTGTGTGGTTTTCCAGGCATTTCACTGCAGATTTATGGTCGGTAAGCTTGGCTTCTGAATTGCAGGGATGTATTCAATTTTTTTCCTGGCTTCAGTATGTTGCTGATCTTTTGTGCACTAGTTTTTCTTCAGAAAAGTTTCCAGTTCCTATTGAATGGATTATGTATTTAAGTTCTTCTGTTTTCTTCCCCACTGAAAACAATACGCTGGTCTTTGACTGGTCTGAAAAGAGCAAGTCTAGCCCTTCATCGTATGTGTTACTTGGTATTTTCTGGAACCAAAAATCAGTGTGATAATGTAGTCACAGCCTCATACAGAATAATCAAATATACTCATAATATCAATGAGTGGCTTTTGTCTGTCTGAATTAGGTGAAGCACACATTGTCACATCAGAGAACAACTATCTGATATCTTATAAGGAGACTAGCAATTTGTACAGTTTGAGAGTACCTCACTTCACACTTATGTGAAAGTTTATGTGGTAAATTCATTCTTTGTTTAAGAAGACAGTAGTAGAGCTGAATTAATATATTCCCTGGAAAATCTTCAGAAACTTGGGGAGTACACCTTGAAACTGCAAATGGTATTGAATAAAAGTAATACAGAAAGTTATGCGGGATGGTTTGCCATCTAAAATATCTTAAATTACTATTGTAGGTAAGAACTCCAGTCACAGCATTTTTTTTCTACTTTTAGTGTTTGCATTTGATTCATTATATCTCAAAATTATTCATGTTTTAGTTGAGAGATAATTTTCAGCACTGAAATATAGCATTTACATGTCAAATATGAACCCTTTACACGAAATAAGATTTTGTTTTGTCTAGTAGTCTTTGATCTCACCTTTAATGTGTTGGGTCTGATATGCAGTCAGTTTTATGAAAAAAAATTAAAGTGTTGAGGGAATCAAAAGCTTTTCCCTCATATGAACTTCTCAAAATGTACTTAGCAAAAATAAACTTTTATTTAATTAGAATTACCCTTTGTCCTTATGCCCTTTGCGTAAGTATTTTTTCATAAAACCAGTTTTTATTAGGCCAACTTTCATGCATAAACCACAGAAACTCATTCCAAAACAGGTTATGCATTTAAAAGATGAATGTTGAGGTTGAAGTATTATTTTCTTAATTTAAAGAAGAATCCCATGCATAATTCTAATTGATTTATAACACACATTATAATAATGTGTATTTTTTGATTAACCATCTTAAAATTCTTAACAGGAAATACTAGAATAGACATAAGACTGTTTAATATGTCTGATGTTATTTAATCTTGCCATGCACTCTGATGTGTATATATATTGGCCTAAAATAGCATACGACTGATCATATTTTCCCAAGAAAAGATAATTCAGAGATTCTGGTTGTAGTGACACTGTTGAGCACCACTGCTGGATCCCATTCATTGTTTGAAAATGTGGTGGAGAAAGCAAACTGTCCTTTTTTATGGACACAAAGACATGCTCCCCTATCAGCAAAGGGATACTTAAAGGTTGAGTAGCAGTCCTGTAGCAAATTACCTGGGTGTTACAGAGGACAAACAAGAGTCAAATTTGGACCAAGACTGTGTTCTGGTGCACAATAAAGCCAATTGCATAGTGGGGCTACACTGGGAGGAGCATTGCCAGCAAATTGTGGGAAGATATTTTGCTCATCTAATAATAAGGTGCAATGACACAAGACTGTGACCTGGAATGTTCAGGATGGACACTAGAGAAAAATTTTATTACACTGGTAGTACAGCTCTAGAGAATGAGTCCAGCGAGATGGAGAAATATCTTTCTAGTTTGCAAATAGACAAAGCCCTGTAGTGCTGAGTGGAAAGTTGGGCTAGAAACCCCCAGAGACACCTTCCAGTTGATGTGCTTATGATTCTGTGATAAGTCTTATGAAAAAGAAAATTCTGCCTGCCTGAAATGAAAGCTGGCAAAGTTCAACTGTGCTTAGTACAGCCCATGAGTATTTTTCATGTGATTTAGGAATAATTCCAAACACAGTGACATCATTCACACAGCTCTAGATTGTACAATGGTTACACAGAATCTCTGCTATCATTCTTTGGCTGTTGATATATGTCTATATGGCACAAATTTATAACAGAAATATCTATAATGCCCCCACAGTCCTCAACCCAGATTATTTGTGGGTATGTGCTCCATGAAAATAAAAAGCACCTCTGTACTGTGAGTTTTAAAAAAGGTTCTGCTGCAAGTGGCCCATGAGTCACAAGAAAGAAGTGATCAGTCACCACAGACTTCCCTGGCTCCCTTGGGACTGTGAGAAGATTCATCATATTCTTGGTTTTCTTCTTCTTCTTTTGTTTGTCATCTGTATTAGTAAAGAAAACAGCATCAGAGCCTGACCACTCTCCCATTTTTGTCTATACTGTGGCATTTTTAGTGGGTTTTGTCCTTATCAGTCAGCCCTCCCCTTAACCTCCCTAAAGGTCATGGTTTTGAGGACAGTACAGGCCAGGGATCGTGCACTGAGGCCAACCCATTTTTGAGAACACAATTTAGGTCTGTAGACCTCAGTGACTAGACATCCTATTCATTATTTGTTGCAACATAAAAATGTCAAAGATTTTATGTATTATGTGAGGAGTCAAATAAGAGACTGAGGTTTCTCAGGTGTCTCACTAGACATAGAGAAGATTCAGTCAGTGGCAAACATCGAAGTGTTGCTAGTAAATTCAAGTACCATAAAAACTGCTCATTTAGTGTATCAGATTATTTAAGAACTTGCAGCTGTTCTTCTGATGAAAAGAAAGTGTAATGATTTACACATTTGTATCTACAGTGGATTTTGTTGCTAGTACCATTTGATGTTTCCCAGATGTTTTTGATAGATTTTCTATTTACCATTTTCATGCCACCCTTGATTTCTTGACCTCTTTTATTCTCAGCTGTCTACTCACCATGTTTATTAACCCTAATCTATTTTACCTCTTCCTTATAGGAAGGCCACTACATGGTTCAAAATTACCCTTGCTAGGTTTCTCTCTGCCTTTTAATTTCTGCTTTGCCCTTTCAGTCATGGTCTTGGTATTCATAATGCACATAATTGATTTTACCGAGTGGCATAATGACATTTTTTGTCTTTTTTCATTATTCATTTCCTAATAATTCATAGCATTTTCCTGAGGCTTCTTTTTTTTTAATCTCTACTCAACAGTGGTATCTGATGTTTGTGTTGATATTTTTATGTAACCATGTGTTATATCTATAATGTCTCGCTTTTTAGTAGTAATAGCCAGGCTGGACCAATAATTAGATTTGTTTGGAAAGTTAGGATTGTGTTTTTGTGTGTCATTTTACATTTGTTTACATAAAAGTGATTTCCTCTGGTATTTCTGTAGTTAGTCACTTGATCTCCTGAGGCTTTTCTGTGGTTCATTCTCAGGCCTCATGATGCTGAATAACTGCATCAGAAGCACACCACGTCTCCTTCTGAGTCACACCTTTTTGTGGTCATTTCGGATATGATGAACACTTTGGATCAGAACACTGAGCAGTTTGTGGCAGTTGGCATTTACTCCTACTTTTTTTGAGCAACTGTAATAGCACAAGAGGTTTTCCTGCTAAACTTTGTCAGTGTAATTTTTAAAAGTCTTGTCAAATATCTTTTTGAATCTGTATATGCTATTTTAATTTTTTCTCCCTTTCTGTAGGTTTTTTGGTTACTTCAGGGATAGATCTGGGAAGCAATTGCAGTAGTTTTCCTAAAGTATATTAAATTCTACATTTATTCTGTATTTCTGGAGTCAGTCTTTTGTAGAAAAGAGATGATTGCCTCTACTAAGTATCGATAGAGATACATTAAATGATATAAATAGAAATGGACACCTGAAACCATGCAGAACAAAAGATATTTCTAGAATGTATAATTTACTTGGTTTGTTTTCACTGCTTTAATGGTCTTCTGATAGAGTAAGGAGCAATATATGCATTGCGTATCTATCATTCACAATTTCCTCGGTCAAGAAATATTGCTGATTGAAGATATATTTTGCTGTCAAAAATTTCCCCAGTACTTATGCAGAGGCAACTACCCATTAGTAAAGAGATATTATTACTTTTTTTCCTGTTCCATTGCAATGAAGATGTGGAACATATAAAGCAATAATACAGAAAGTTTGTTCTGACCAAGCACTAGTTTGTTCTCTGGTGTGAATAAGAAAGTAGTACTGTTATGACTGGAAAAGAATGAGGGAAAGACAAACTTATTGTATTTAAATACTAAGCCTTCAGTCTTCATTATGATCAATTAACTAAAGAAAAGGAAATTTCAGGCAATACAGAGCTAGGGCATGGATGACATCTCAGCCCCCAGTGAGTTCCCTCAAGCAAATACTTATTCTACAGGAGAAATAGGGTTACTTGACCTCAGGTCTGGAAGCTAACCTGCAGAGCCATTGAGCTTGAGTGGCTAAATGTCACGAACACGAAGAGAAAGGACTACTTAAAGAGAGCTCGCATGTTCACACTCTCTCACATCATTTCCATATCCACACCACTCAAGATGGTCAACCATGAAAATTAGTTATTTCCTCTGAAAAGGACGGATGCAAGAGAATGTATTAAGTTGCTTTCTGCAGGCTTGCACGGTTGAATAATTGCTAGATACTGTTGGGCTGCTCACATATGATGTTCAAGAACGATGTCTCTTGGGTCTTTTTTGTCATCAAATGAAACTCATCAGGTGACATAAACTCAAGTTCTAGAAATAGGTAGATAAGACTCTGCTTTGTTACTTACTCCATACAACTGTGCTGCTGTTTCTGCCTTGTCGGCTCTGTAGTTGGACAAAGTTAGCCCAAGGATGAAAAACATCTGTGTGAAACTGAACCCATGCAAGAATCATGATGTGAGGAAAGCCGTTGTGAAGAGTGCAGTCTACTTTGGAGTTAGTTGTTGCACATCTGTAATTGATCAGCTGAATCTATAATTTAGAAGTCCTTTTGCATTCCTTGATTGTGCTAAGTTTGGACATAGCATTACCCATGAGTAATGCTTTCTATAAGCTTTGATTGGCTAGAAGACCCCATCCCATGCTGGCAGACGATGACACGTTACTCAGTTATTCATGCTTCACTTGCTTCCTGGCTGGACTACAAGAGTCTGATGTGTTTGGTCACCAGGCTTTCAGCACTTACAGAAATTCACCTACAATAAAAAGCCCTCAGACATTCTGTTTACTTTGAGTGTATCATCAGACCTGTCCTCAGCTGTCTACAATCTCTCCCCACAAGAAGATGGTTCTTCTCATCGCAGTGGGGTTTTTCCACAATGGCCAAAAAGTGTCTAGAGCTTGGTATTGACAACTGCATTCATCTGTCCATGCAGACCATTCCCTTTGTCCCTATCTCCACCTCAGTAGTGGTAAATGCTGTCATAAAAGTTGTCTGTCTAGGAGACAGAATGTTCTTGGAGGCCATTCTGAGATGGTGAAATGAGTATCCTGGGATATAAGGACAGTCACAAACCTGATCTTCCATTCAAAGTTCAAGGAATATTTATTTGACTTCTAGCAGAAACACTGAGGCAACGTAATTGTTTATAATCAAACCAACTCTACCAAATAGACGAGACTTCACTGCCCAAGCATCTTCCCTTGGGAAGAAGAGGAGAGAACAAAGAGCATGCAGCAAGCAGGAAGTCATGCTGCTAAATGTATTTTGGAATGACTTTCCAATGCCATGCTAGTGAGGTATAAAGAACTCTTGCAAAACTGAGCAGAAATTTGCTCACAGCCTAGCTCCCACGCTGTAATTTTTTTCTTTTGTTGCAGCCTTGATACCTGCTTTTTTGGGCAACATATAAATGTCATTGAGGAAATAAGCACACCCTTTTTTTCAATTGCATTTGCTTCTGCTATTTGAACATTTGCAATACTGTAATGAGATGTGTCATGCAAAGTTGGCATTTTTCTCTTATTTAAGTTTAAGTGATTGAGGCCCAGACCCTCTGCTCAGCCCCAGACTTATAACCCCCTCAACTCCACCTTTTGCTCCCTCTGCCAGCTGCCAATTTTCTTGTTAAGCTTACAGCTTTCCTATGCATGATGAGAGCTCTTAGGCTGACTTAACAAACACTTAAACACACAAACTAAAAAAAGTAGTTCTCATACTGATAGGAAAGTGCAAAACCAACTACTAATAGAGCAATGAAAGCAAATGAAAGTAGTGCCCATGTGTTTGTGTTCTGCCTCTATGAGAATTCATTTTCCTTCATCTTCTACCTCTTGAGAATTCAGCAGAAACCTAAAAATACTTAGCACTTAGCAATTGGAAGACATTTTAGTGGCAAACAGAGTTATATGCACTCAAAAGAAATACTTGCAGTGGAACCAGCATCTAGGAAAGTCTGTGGAAGAGATTCATGTCAAAGTTTCATGGAACACATGAGAGTAAATCAATTTCCATGTCTCATTTTCCAAAACATATAAATAAGTATGAACTTCACCTCTACAGGGACACTTTTTTTAGATGTCATAGGTAATTTTGACCACTGCAGACAATGCCAAGCTAACACAAATTATAAATGATGTCACATTTTCTCTAAAAAATTATATATAAGTCTAGCCGCTATTAATTGACGCTTATTTTCATTTAGGCTCCTCACAAATTACAGAGCCACCACTGAATCTTTTTTATACTTTGTGTGTTCTTATCCTTTTTCAGTAGGTCTCATTATGAAGCCCACAGTTGCCTGATGTGCTTGGAGCTGCTATCCCATACTGACCCAATCCACTGTGTTTGCATCCTGTCTTGGCTTCCCAACCTCTTCAGGTGTGCAACTAAGTTTGCATTGAAGAAGCTGAGAGGCATTAGTAAAAGGCTGGTACAGCTGAAAGGGTTGCCTGCTGCCCTTCACAAAGGCAAGATTTTGCTTTTACAAGGAGCATTTTCTCCAGACATCCTCTGCTACTGTTTTCAGAGATCAATAAAATAATGAGAAATTGCAAATATATTTCAGAAGTTATCTGGGACACTGATTCTTTATTCTTGGGTGAATTGTACATTGCATTGGGATTGTGGTCAGTTACTTTTATGCATCCAGAATATTCTGTGAGAGGAATTATCATTTTCTGGATTTAAATGTGAATTCAGTGTGTTTGTTATTTGACTCTGTGCTTAGACTTGTACATATCTGGATAAAATCATATGGAATTTACAGCTGAATGCTATAATGCAAAGAATTCTTTTTGTGATTTATTTGTACCACACTGTAATTCAAGAAATTACAAGTAATTATGGAAAAAAAGACATTTTTAGAATACTCATTCAAAATAAAAAAAATATGGCTAAAGCTGGGAAACTTCAAGGCAATAATTTATTTTTGACGACGTATTTTTTTAAAATCTGTTTCACACTTTAATCTATTGAGAAAACTAGTTTTTAGACAGGAAATAAATTAGACCTGCTCCATAATAGCATATCCCTTTAAAAAAATTAATTAATAATTTAATTACAGTAATTTCACATTCATAAGCCACACCTGGTTATAAGCTGCACTTCCGGGTAGCCAGGAGGATCACGGAATTTGTCCATAAATAAGCTGCACCAAGTGATAAGCTGCACTTTTTTTTTTTTTTTTTAAAGCGAGGATCCATGTGCAACAAAGTAATGAGTTAGTAACAGAATTGCAGATCGGGGGTTTGCTGTCAGATGCTCAATTTGCAAACAGTTTTCACAGACTGGCGGAGACTTTAAATGCAGCCCCAGGCACCCTCCCCGTGCTGTGGGCCCCGGCACTCCTGCACTCGGCGCTGGTTGCCACGGCTCCCTGCCTGATCGGCAGCGACGGTGGCTCCCCGCACCGCTCAGAAGCGGCTGCTCGGTGGGCTCAGCTTCGTGCGGAAGCAGGCAAAGTGGCTGCTCTGCTTCGCATGAAAGCCAGCAAGCGGCTGCTCGGCGGGCTCGGCTCCGCGCAAAGCCAGCAGTGGCTCTGCAGCAGCTCCCTCCCCGGCCGGCTCACGCTTACGGGTTGGCATTTCACCGGAATTTGTCCATAAATAAGTCGCACCTGGTGATTATCCGCACTTCCGGGATTGGCTCGATTCTTCAGTGAAATAGATGTGGCTTATAAATGTGAAATTACTGTATATTCTTGTTTGTATTAAAATATTTTCATGGCCCATTTTTTGAAGGCAGTTATCTAACACTCTTCACAGCCCCATATGTCATTAAATTGAAGGTTAGAAGTGAGAAACAACAAATTCCCAACTATTTACTGATGAATAATGCACAGCTTACAGAGTTTACAACATATAACCTTGAAAAATAACCTTGTGTGAAGGTCTGCTTTACCTGCAATGTCTGAATATATACTAAAATAACTTCTTTTTTTTTACCACTTTATGGGAGACGACTGTCCAGATAGATTTTTTTGTGAAACTCAATGTGTTATATGCTTTTTAAAAAATAATGAACATAACTGTATGTGTGAAAGAATAAAGAACAATTTCTACAGCATCTTTTTGTTTAAACAGATATTAAGAATAACATCCTGAAAAACCTTCAATGTCATGCAGAAAATATGACCTAAAGAAAGATTAAACATAAGTAATTTATTAATTCTGCAAGTGACTAAAGAAGAAGCTTTATTCACTAGTAGCAATATTTTAAAGCTGTCTAGTTCCAGTCTTTCCTTTTCTGAACAATGTGGTTATTTAGGCAGTTGAAAACCCCAAAGTAATAATAATAAAAAAATTGTTTTCTTCAGTGCAAAAGTGAGGTGGCAAATACAGACTTCCTCTTAGCCCAAGATATTGTAAAATTCACCTTCTTCTTCCTCATCCCTGGTAAAGCAATCTAAAACGAATGTGGTAAAGTCATGGTCCATGATCCATGGGGCTTTTTATTAATGTTGTATTTGCAAAGTGCTCAAGAGGCAACAGAAGTAGAAGAACTCATATGGCCAAGAACAAAGGGTAAATACAGTAATAAAAAATTGCTGAAATGCTGGCATTTATGATCTTCAGAGTAATTTTTTTTTCATCATTTCTTTGTCATTACATGAGACTTCAACAAACTGAGTAATTTCAATTAGTGAACGACTGTGAGGTAAATGAACAATGTGAGCATCAATTTTGGAGGTGCCAAACCAAGACATTTCTAGCTAGGCCTGAAAATATTGTCTGTCATCCCCACTAATGGTATCTGAAAACCCCTCATTATATCTACAACCCTGCCTCTCATTACATTCACAACATTTATGTTAATATATAGTTATTGCAACACTTTGTTTAACTATTACAGAAATACCATCTTGCATTTACATTTCCAAAACTGTTCTTCATGACCTGGCTGACTTTCTCAGGCTGCAGATGAAGAAGGACCCTTACTTAAATTGTCCTCTGTAGTTGAGAGAACAGTCAGTAACACAGGCTTCAGAAACTGGGAACTGTTGATTCCTCCTGCAGAGGGCATTTTGCCAGAGCATTCTGCTTTAGACTAATGGAAATTCTCAGACTAAATATATGCATACAGAGGACTGGAAAAATATATCTGAAGCATGTGTCTCTATAGGAATCCAATTCATCTAAAGCATAAAATTTGAGAACACATTTTCTTTGTTACTCAAATTGAAAATGACCATGAGCATGACAGTTTTACCAGGCTTGTAATAATGGATATTTTCTAATCAATATTTGGCAAAGACAAGAAAGAGACCATAAAGAGGAAAGACACATCCTTAAGTGCTTAAGTAAGAATGTTCTTGAGTTTTTCCACTTGAACTTCAAGCCTGATCTTACTGACGGCATACCCTGTGTCCAAGTAGAAAATGAAAATGTGCACCTGATAAAATAAGAAATAGGGATTTAAAAAAGTGTAAAGTTTCACTTTCAGCTTTTCTTATTTTAAAGCAATTTTTTTCAGTATCGATTCTCCAGTCTCACAGAGTTACCTCTCAATAAAATCTGTAAGAACAGCTGCAGACATTGTGAGATTTTAACAATGAATAAATAACACTTCTTCCAGAGCCTGGTGAAATTTATAGGACTTTTTCCCACAGTAACTGACTTGTTCAAATGTTTACTAACTCATGCTATGTATAAATATTCAGGGTTCTGTGCCTGTAAATGCATGCCTAATCGGGGCCAGCTGAAGGTGACTGCAGTTTCCTGCAGTGGTACGGACCCTTTTCTGGGAAGGCAGACCTAATTCACACACTCACATGCACAAAGTGGGCTCAAAATCTCTGTGGTACTTCAGACTACTTACCTTTCATCTCCTTGTTCTTTCAACTGACTGCAAGGGGAATACGTGCCAGCAATTCTGGTTACAGTTCTCAGCAAATTCATTAAATAGAATGTGTTAAAATCTGAAGCTCATGGCTGCTGAGCTGTACTGCTGGGACAAACCTTATCAACATTTCTTGGGATATCGTCTGTCTAGGTAGCTAAAAAGGATGCCAGCGTTTCTGGGAAAATAATTTTTTGTTTCTTGTGCTCTGTTACACTCCAGGAGCTATAACATACTGTTAAATAATTGTGCTTTCCAGTGGAAACTGAAGGAAAAGCATGAAGAATTGCAGTATTATTTGATGTGGGTTCAAACTGAATCTAGAATTGATGGGAAGAAAGCACTTATTTTTCAAAAGTGAAGCATCTTGAGACCATACAAAGATTTAATCACAAATGTGTGCAGCCATGCAGTGGATGTCTGCCTGTGCCTCAGAGAGCTACAGATTTTCTGCATGGTCACTGTGGTTTGGATGTGCCAGTAAAACATATCCACATGATGTGCAGGCTTAGTAGAGCCAGTAAGTGAGAGAAGTTGTGTGTTTTACAAAATTTTTACACTGTCTGCACTAGGACAAACATTTTTGTTTGTTTGTTTCTGAGGACACTTGCTGAGTACCTGCTCTCCACAGGGAACTTCATCTGCTTCCTGAGAAGGAGTACTAGGTCTTCCTGAGTGCCAGACTTGTACTGCAGGGACATCACTGTGTTTTGACACTGCTTTTCATCCTGGGTGTCCTCATGTTTTCAGCAGGAGAACAACCTCTGTTAAGGACATCTCAGCCTTGTAATGCCAAGGGAAATCTTCATTGAAATGTGAATGAGGGCAACTGTCTCCTGCAGTAACCTGCAAGTACACGACTTTTCACTGTAAATTAGACCAGAGATTTATTTGCCTGTGGAGGACACTCTTGCTATTCCATGCTAATAACTGTATCTTCACTACTCTTAGCCTATCTATGTGCAGGGCACTATGGCTCTCCATCTCTAAGAGATGCCAACTCTTTGGCATTTTTCAGTGTTCATCTTTCTCTGTCCCCATTGGGAAACATTGGGCAGCATCATTGACTTCTATTGTTTCATGGTACCAAGGGTTTCCAAATCTGGCTCTATCTCACATCTAGTCTTTTGGATCCAGAAGTCTTTTGCACATCTCTTTTTAAATAGCTTGCTGAACTTCCATAAAAATTTGCTGCATGAATTTCACTCTTGTACCCTGTCTTTTCTAGTTTCCAGCCTTTCAATTATTAAGGTGGTGCAAATGCTCTTGTCAAAAACCACAAAGAAGTGCCCTGGCATATGAATGACTACAAGATGTTTTAGGTGTAAATGGATTTTATTATACGCGGGACAGTTTTCTAAAGAAAAGGCAAACAATTACTTGCAGTTCAAAACCATGGCAATTTCTCTTAACTTCTAAATGTTCACAGCAAAATATTGCTTTCAATATACAGATAGTGTTATTCAGAAGAGGGCACTCCTGTGTGCACAAAGCTAGTATAGCACAATACAGTCCGGCAAGATCAGCTGGATTTAGGATCTTGTGCTTTTGTAAGTGTTATGTGAGCCAATTTCCTTCATGTTCCCTTCTTTCTCACAATTCTATTGTGTCACTGAAAGGCGAACTTCTCATTCTGGGGGCTGGGGATGGAAGGGAGTGAAAAGAGGAGCTGACTCCTCAGTCTTCTCCCGTGGTGAATGCTGTCGCCTTAAATCACACACTCCAGTGTGAGCGGGAAATAGAAATCTCCTGAAAAAAGCTAAAGAATTGAGCACAGGTACCCTTCTGCCTTGCAGGTTTTGCCGACGGCATTCGAGGAGCAAGTGAAGAGTCTGTGAAATTGCCTCTTAGAGATGCAGGACGGAGCTGCCGATGCTCCTCCCTCGCCGGCGGATTCCCATGGGGAAATTCTTCCCAAGGCATCACTCCATGAGACGAGCCCTCCTCTTCCTTCGGGGAATCCGTGCTGCCGCCCCAGGGCTGTGTACTTGCGGCTGGGAGACCCTCGAAGGTTTTTTCTTCTTCTTTCCGAATAGTTGATGCGTATCAAAAATTATATGTTCGGGAAAAAAACAAAAAACAAAACAAGAAAAAAAAAAGAAAACCGAAAAATGTGGCAGCAATTCCCGGTGCTGCCTGCGGCTCGCTGCCGGTCTGGAGCTCCCCGTCCCCGCTAGGAACGGGAGGAGGGAGCAGGTTTAGGGCAGGTTTATTTTCGTACAAGACTGTGGTGTCTCCTGCCCTCCGTAATTTCGGGAGCAGCTGATGAGCTGAAGGAAGATTCAGCGAGAACTGTACTGTATGGGAGAGATACCAGGGACAACAGGAAATTGGAAGTGGGTCACAGATTTTACCAGCAGAGGTTTACATAGGAGATTAGGGAAAAAAAATAATTCTCTGAATAAGTAGTCAAGCATTGATCAGACATCCCAGAGAAGTGGTGGAATCACCATCCCTGGAGGTCTTTAAAGGCATGGATATGTGGCCCTTGGGGACATGGTTCAGTGGTGAACTGGACAGCTCTGGGTTAACAGCTGGACTCCATAATCTTGTAGGTCTTTTCCAACATAAAGGAACCTTTATGTGTGTGTGATGAATGCCATCGTGCCAGGGTGTTCTCTGAAGTTTAGTGTACCTGTTGTTATATAAAGCTGAGTTACATCCATGTCCAAGTGCCAGCCTCACAGGGGCCATGATACCTTTCCTCTTGCTCATGTACCTCTCTTTCAGACTTAAAATGGGTCACTTTGGTTCCTCTTTTCTCCTGTATTCTGCCCATAGTGCAGTTCACCATCCCCACAGAGTCATGTCTTCCATGAACTAATCTGGAATTGTTGACCAGTTTTCATTTGAGGAAAAAATGAAGCTGAGGTTTGCCTTAGTTTAGCTGGTAGTTAGCTATTACATCTGCTCTAGGGATACCTGGGACACAAAGGTGCCAAATGAAGAAGGGAATGAAATAAATAATTCAAGTGTCCTTAATATTGTCAGATGATCTTGCTACTCCATCCTCTATTCCAGGTCAGTAACCAATACATGAGTGGAGCACAGCCCACCACACAGCTTTCTCTGGGGTTTCCCAAACAGCCCACATCCACTCTGGAAATCAACTCTACGCTCCTCCTAGTTGTCCTTCCATATCAAGCCTAGCTTGTTTACAAGGGCCTTAATTTTCTGGTTTGTAGCAGCTTAGTTTTCATAAGTGAAAACCAGCATTTCTAATTAACAAAAAAAATCTTAAAATGCATCCTGGAAATTTGCATGATAATAAAGAGACAAAAGAAGATAAGTCAGAGATTGAAATCAATCTCTGTGTTTCCTTTCTGAAGCTGTGAATAAGAAAGGGCTGGAAAACCTTATAGCCAAGACCCCATTCACCAAAGCTGCTTTAGAAATGGGAAGTACTCATTCCTAAGCTCAGCAGCATTTTTGAGGATAATATCCTCTAAAGTGCAAAAACCTTTCACTCAAATTGATCTCCATGGGGAATGAGTGATGTGAGCCAGATTTTACCAGAAGGTTTTTACCTAAAATGCCACTTGGAACACCTATTGCTGATTCAATAGCCATAGGGAAGATGTCTGGTGTTTCAATTGCCTGCAGCACTCAACTCAGAATCCATTGTTTCCAGCTTGCCCAATCAGTATGAGTTTATTAGTTATAAGTAATTGGTAATCTAGGAAGTGAAGAAAGAAGGAATAATCTAACATATCAACAGCATGGTGATGTTTTGGCATTACATGTAATTACAGTATATATGCAATTATAGTATATTTGTTATTTTTAATATGTTTAAACTTGGATATAAATTAGCTATACCCTTCCTGTCTGTTTTGTGATGCATATTAAATGTCCAAATATTTGAGCTGATATCACTAAGAATATAGGTTGAAATGCCTTTACCCCATTTTTAAACATTTAAGTGGACATCTCAGGACAGGAAATCCATCCAAACTTCCTCATCTGCTGGTGGAAATAAATTGCTGCTCTCAGAAGGCAATCAGGCAGTAAAATAAGTAGTTTGGGTCTGCCACCTCACCTCCAAATAACTAAAATTAAATGAGACAGATCACTTATTTACTGCTGCAGGATCATTCAGGTGAGCAAATACATTTTGGTTTAAATAAGCAAATGCTGCACAGTTCAATCTTCAGTTTAAAGTGTGCTGCAGTTCTGTGTAATGTACTTGGAATTCTAACCAGCACCATCAGGAATATTCATTCTGCTGGTTAGGCTTTGGAGGGAGCTTACAGTATAGCTGGTGATTAAAAGCAATATGTTCATGTGTTAGCAGAGCAAATGCCATCATGTTATTAAAAAGTGAAAAATTAGGAAAGATTCAAATAGATTTAATTAGCATTGTTTATTCTGTGGCTTTTCTGTGAGGAAAAATAGGACATCTAGAAAAATGCTGTAAGGTTGTTTGAAATTTATTAATCAAATCTGTTTCACAAGGAATGGTTCAAAAAAAGAAAGACCAACTCCCTCTGTATTTTTAGTTCACTCAGAATTTTACTGGCAGGGAAGACAACTTTTCTGCCTTTCTTAATATTGTGAAGCAGTATTTTTTGGAGAAATTGTCCTTGCTTCCAAGCACTAGCCTGTTCTGTTTATGCTTGGAATGATGGCAGCCGACTTCGAACACACTTTTCCTTTTTCTGAGTTACCTACTCTTTCCTTGGTTCCTTTTTTCAGAATGGGAAAAGTTAAGCTGTGGACCAGCAGTCTGATAGGCATTCATCAGACTTGTAGGAACAGTTTTGCATAAACGGAAATGTGTATTACTAGTGAAATAGCCATTTTTAACAGAATATTTCTGCTGAGCATTACATTGTTGGGAGACATATTGTTATCCAGTACCTTTCTGTTACATGTTTCTCAAACTGACTGCAAACATCTGAGGTATTTTTCCACCACATTTGTATGGAAGCAGGAGGTTGCTTGTATCACAGATGTAATTTGTTCTGCTTATTTCTACTCAGGATAAATCCTCTTTCTGCCAAATCATTGTCTCTTTCTACCAAAACCGTGCCTCATGTCAGAAATTCCTTGCTGTCCTTTGCTTAAAAGGATATTCTCGGGAAGCAAACAAAAATGGTCTCCGATATCTGAGAGTTTGCACACTGATTTGACAAAGGTGCTTAAAATATTTTTCCTTTTAGTTTTCTATTTTTGTTGTTTTCATTGGTCTTGTGACTTACAGTTTTAGGCAAAGTGGTTAGTTCTTTCTGACTATGACAGGCTGAAATAAACATATGGAGATAAGTATTCCTTATAAGAAAGAGTCTGAAGTTTTTGTCTCTAGTAAATGGACATCATTTACAAGCAATGAGAGTTCAAAAATCGATTTTTAAAACATTTTTGCAATCAGGGCAATGTTGTTTGACTGCTAGATTTTAGCAACATCTAGGTGCCAGCCAGCAAAGCCGATGAGCGATGTGGTGGAAGAGCCAGGTGAAGGCAGAGCATGCTGGGTCTTTGTGCTGTAGCTCTGAACACCACAAGCAGAGCTTTATCCTGCTTGTGCCACCCTGGCAGAAGGCAGCAGCAAGGCTGAGGGTCTGGGAGAACCTCACACTGTCCTGGATCCTAGACACACCCTGGAACCACGGTATACCAGGCACTGCTGCTCATACACATTTGGCTAAACATAAAGGGCAAAACCAGCTAGACAAAGGGAAAAAACTTCCATTTTTACAGCTAATTCTGATCTTTGACCAAGGCACCTAATATGTTTTATGAGAAAGCTTAAAGTGAAATACGTTCCAAGGATATTTATTACAGACACAGTGTGGCTTTTCACAACTTGTTGAATTAGAAAAAGACCTGTTTGTTTATTCCCCTTTCCCAAATGTCACAATTCAGCAAACATGATTTTGGAAGATTTACTGCTTTAATGAATAATAACACATAAGCAAGAAATCTTGTGCTTCCTCTGTGGCCTTCTTCTTCCATACGCCTGCAGCCCTATTAGTAGGCAAGCCTTTCTTACACATAATTTTCTCCAGATTACCTAAGTTGTTCTTTTTGTTTTCTCTGTCAGTGACCTGAGCACTAGGGTAGCTCCAGCTGTGTCTCTGTTTAAGGCAAACTGCCTTTCATACAATCTGAAGTTCTGATTTTATTTTTGGGGGAAAGGCTGTGGATATGGCACTTGGTACCATAGTTTAATTGAGGTGTTAGGGCATGGGTTGGACTCGATGATCTTGAAGTTCCCTTTCCAACCTAGTGATTCTGTGATTCTGTGCTAAGAATGATACAAAAGCTTCAAAGAAGATTATCAATGACTGAACTGTCTCTGAGACAATTTAAAAGCTACACATGAAAAATACTAAGGATAATTTTCTAACAAGAAAGCAAAGAAACCATATGAAAAAAGCTGGAAATACGAGAATACTAGGACAAAAAGAAGGCTTGTGCACTCAAGAATTAAACATGTAAAACCTCTTTTTTGCATGCAGTACCACCTAATGGGAAATGCTTCTTTTTCATATTTCCCCAGAAAGATGACACTATTTATTAATAGTACAAGAGCAATGCAATGCTGCAAGTGTAGTATTATTGAATTATTCTAATGGTAACCTTCAGCATTTCCATTTTTGATATTTTATCAGGTTATGTTAGGAAGTATCTGAATGCATCTGTGTTGTTGTGAAGGAGTTATTTTAAAGGTATTTTGTATGTGGTGGAATACAAACCACTAAAACTAGTTGTTATCATCATCACTAGATGTGATATCATCTCCAAGATGGAAATGCCTTTCATTTACAGAGCACAGGTGATGAGAATTTGTCCAACAATGCATCAGTTGCTATTATGTGTGGTTGAAATAAGTTTTCCATTGTGGCATGTGTACCATGATTCTCAAATTATGGAGGTTGTTCCTTATGCAGAAATTCTGTGTGTTGCCTCTGCTGATTTATAAAAAACTTGTTCCTTATATAAAAGAAGTGGCATTTATTTTTCTGATTCATGCTTTAGTTATTGCAGTGGCTTCTGACTTTTCTGTAAAAGTATGTTGCTTCCTTGGAAAGCAGATTGTAAAAATGCAAATGGAAGGAAATAATTGATTAGAAAGTCATTGTAAAACCTTTGCAAAACAGGAAATCGGCTTCCATGAAGTTATATATTAAATGGTTATGTATATTAAATAAACACCACCAGTTTACCAGGTGGTAAACAAATGTGTGTAAGGCAAGCAGAGTCCTATGTAATGTGGCTTCAATATTGAAGAGGAAAAATTTCCTTCAAATTTCCATTCCTACATGGTCCCACAGTGTGGTCTCTCATCTGCTGCTTTTGTAGACATGGTTACAATCATGGATTTTCTCTTAATTTATGTGGGGACTCTCAGATTTGCAAGTTTAGTAGTCAGACGACAGATATTCCTTCAGCTTCCAGGGAAATCCAAGCTGTAGATAATGAAGCGGTTTAGACAACAAAGTAGGCATCAGGTCTAGCCTCCTTTCCTACTTTTAATTTATTTGCTGTCACACTCTGCGTAGCTTTCAAAGAGCTTTTCAGGACTATCACACTCTCTGGCTTCTTTTCCTGTTCTGTAGGAGTATCTAATTCCTTATTTCCTGTTGCCTCCTGGCATATCATGCCAGGCAGACAGGCAACATGACAGACTATTGAGGCCAGGTCTACTCAGCCCATTCAGCTGCAGAAAAGAAGGTATCTTTAAGTGTCTAAATGCACTCAAAATGGATATTGGAACTATTAATGTTTCATTTTTAAATTACAATTTTGAGAAAGATAGCTATGGAGGAAGCAACAGAGCAACTACTAGAATTCCCTTTCCACAAACACAGAGCACTTGATCGATGAGCACCGTGGAAAGGTGGGGTTTGTGAAAGCATGGAGCAATGCCTCGTGACTCTATAAATCACTGCTACCTCAGGCACTGCTGCCAGCTGACATTAGTTAATGAAGTGGAAGGCTACCTTTTATACCATTTATTTGGCTTCAGCAACAGCTCTGTGCAATGGTAGAAGGCAATTAGAGCTGCATTAATGAATTTTAAAATTAAGCAGTCATTCTTTATTAGCAGGCTGTAGCATCCTGAAGAATCTGAAGTATTGAACAGAGGCATTGTACTGACTGCAGAAAGAAACTAGAAAAATCCATAAGAGTAATCAATGTAGAATTTTGATCTGTTAATAATTGGGCTCTTCAGATTGTTTCAGATCTTTCCTCATTAAATGATAAGAAATATTGAAAATCATCAGGCAATGTAGACAGTAATAACATTTCTCTGTGTAAAAGTAAAGAGATGAAAACTTTTTTTCTAGATTTCATGAAAAATTGTATAAGCATGAAGCCTCCTTTTCCCAAGACAGGCAATTATGAAAGACAGTACGCTTTTACATAGCTTATGCAGCTTTCACTGTTTGTTGTGTTTCTCAGGGTACCAGTTAAGCCAAAGACAAAGCTGGTGACAGAGAAACAGGGAATTTCCTGACTTCCAGTGTCAAATCTATCCCTCCACAATTGTCCCATAATCTGTGGGAGCTGTGAACTAAACACCTTTCCAGAGAGAGACTGAGAGAATACAAGTTACTAATGAAAAAACACTTCAAATATTTCAGGATTTGGAAATATATTTTTCATTTTAGTGTATGAAACTAGCCTCAAATTAGCTTTGAGTATTCTTCAAGTGTCTTCTATAAAAGCTATCCTTCTAAAATAATTTAGGGTGATCAGACCTTTAGAAAGAAGGGGGTTTTTATGGGAATGTTTTCAAATTCAATGGGGCAATGGCAATTCAGGTAAATTCAGATAAAGCAGATTAGGATATCAGAATTTCTGGGAAAGTCCAGTTGTTTCTATGATTTGCTGCAAGTTGCATCTCAGTGTCTCTGGGCTTTTATTATGTGCTTAGGTATATAAATGAAGAACTTGGGCATCTATGAAAGCTGCAATAATGACTTATAGGGAACACACAATGAATTTGGGTGAAAACATGAAACTCTGAAGTAAAAGAGGAACTAAATAATGTAGAAAAATGAAATTAATGGGAAATCAAAGTTGCATATCATTGTCTCTAAGGTTTATTCAAAGATTTAGATCACAAAGTGACCCAGAATAATTCAAATGTTTCTTTCTCAAAATGCTTATAATTTGAATGGATTAATATTCTTCCTGAGATACTCAATAGTGCAATTTCCTTTACATGAAAATGTGCTCTGAAGAGCTATGCTGTACCAATGGGCATGAAAAAGAGCAAGAAATTGACATCACAGATTATCTCACTGCTGATGCAGCAATACAGGCCTTTCTTCATCAGTTTTGCAGAGGAAGAGGAGAGAAAAAAAGAGAAAATTTAAGATAAACTGTATTCCAGTCTCATTTGCAGCTCCTGTTGTAACATAATTTCTCCTGTAAAAAATGTTTTTGTCATGGAGGAATTACAAATAAGATGAAAGCCTCAAAGAAAGACAGGACACGATACTCAGGAGTTGCTGATAACTCTGAGATACTTCTTAAGTGGCACACTATGTTTCAAAATATGAAGATAATTTTCTATTAAAGAAACAGGAACACCATTCAAATGCATCTTATGAGCTTTAATAGAAAGGTTTTGGCTTACAGTTTATGAACTGTATTGCTGGATCTATCACACTTCTTTTCTAACACCACCACCACCAACTAATCCCAAATCCTGAAATTATTTTCCTGGTATTTTCAGAGAAAAGAGTGAGTTACTGATTTCTAGGACTGATAAGAAGATCTAAGAGATCATTGAGAGACTCAGAAAGTATAAGCTTTACAAATTCCTTCTTGAGACAAGCAGATTAACCTGAATAGAATATGGAGCCAAAAGTGCCCTTGGCTGAGGTTGCTGCATTACTAAGGTTTTGCAGGGTGGTGGTGCAGAATAGGTGAAATATAGCTTAGAAAATAGGGTGTTATTCCCTTTACATTGTTCTTAACCTACTCATGTCCTCCCCATATGGTTGGTGAACTTACAACTGCAGATGTAGATGGTAAGGTTGATATACTTTTAAAATAACTGAAAACAAGAAAGGCATCTTGAAAAGTGAGCCCTTACAATGAGTTCCTTGCCTCCAAATATTTAATCCTGAAACCTTTAGCATTTATATGATGGATAATCCACCAAATACTAATGTCACTAGCATGTGACACACTTCAAGTGGGAGGTCGTTTCACAAATAATTTTTAAATACATTTTTCTCACCTCATGAGCCCTGCTTTTGAGCTCTGCAGCACAGCAATGAAATTATGCATTAAGATGTTCAGGCCCACAGTATATTCACAAACATAATGTCATGTCAATTTGCATTGACTCCTGTAATCATACTTAAAAATGTTCATAGAGCCAAATTGTAACATTCATGCAGAACAAGGGAATCCCAATACACAACATCTTTGGCTGCAATTGATAAAATGATTGGTATTTTCAGGAAGCAATTTAGACTTCGCAATCTCATTAATAAGAAGAAAATAATATTTAATTGCTCATCACCTAGAGAGCTTTAAGCAATATAAATCAAGAAACCATGCTTTCCAAAGAGAGCATGACTCTGAAGAGCCAAATTTCAGATAGCTTTTTCCTTCTCTCAGAGAAAAGCTTCCCTGTAGTATCTATGGTGCATGAAAGAATTTGTTGAATGCATGCATACTTTGGAAACACAGGGATTTCAACAGTGTGTACTCTTATAACTATTTGTATCTGGGAGCTTGTAAGTCTGAGTTTAGTTAAGTACAATTGAATTGTGATGGCAAACGTGGTCAGTATATGACTGTTAAATGTTTTCTGTAATTTCTTAGGGTTTTGTAAACTTAGCTTTGTAGATTCATTATTCTGCTATGCAGTTTATTTATTTGTTTTTAAATTAAGCCAATTATGAACCTTTCATGTTAGCATTTTCTGAAAATTTACATGAGGATTGATTTTTATCCAATAAGTATCAGCACATATTTTGTGCAACTAATCTCTGACTTCTGCCATTGGGGAGTTTGGGTTTTTTTTGTTCTTTAGGACCTTTAGGTTGTAATTTCATTTGAAGACAGTAGAAGAACATGGGTGTGACATCTCTCCAGATACAAGGAGAGATTTTGCCCATAATTTTCCAAGAATACATGAGGCATTCCTCCTGTCTTTATTATCCTATGATTTACAACAGAATTGAGTTCCACATTAACAGGATACCTTATTGAAGTTTCAGTCTGAAAACAGAACAGTCCATGCAAAGTTGTTGCTTGGTCACTGAACATAATACCAAATTAATTTTAAATTTTAGTGATTTTTCAAAAGTTTCTCAGAAAATTGCCAGACATAAAGACTTAAAAGACAGTTGTGAAGAATTAAATGTCATTCTGACCAGTGTAAAATAGCATAAAAGAAGTACAGTTTTTTGTCAAAGAATAAATATGATTTAAAATTATTTTTTACTGAAAATGTTCTATTAAAGGGCACTTGAGGTCTTCAGAATACTTTTTGTTTCAATCCTTTTTCTTCTGACCATAGGCTTCCTCCATGCTCTCAGGGAACTTAACGTAAGACTCGAGAAATAGCACTACTTTTCTAGGAAGGAAACTGACCACAAACATTGAATTAGCATTTTTTTGTTGTTGTTTTTTTTTTTTTTTTAAGTACTCTATAAATAAAAAAAATGACAAATACATTATACATGCTCAGTACTTCTAACACCTGGCAGTAACACATTTGGCACTTCAATGTTATAATTTGGGAAAACGAAGGACAGAGAAAGACATTTTGTGAAAGCCCAGCCTGCCATGGTGGCAGGGACTGGAAGCAGACAGTGCTAGACCAGGTTTTGCTCCCAGTGTACCATCTCAGGAAAATTTTTGAACTTTCTGTACCCAACTTCAGCTTAAAATATTTCTTAGAGGTAGAAGAGGCCAGAGGAATATTATTTACCTAGATTATTAAAATTCTAACCTCTTGTTTCTTTAAAATTGTGTACGTATAGCTGGATTGACTGCAGGAATATTAACTAGAGGACTGTTTTGACTAAACTTTCCCGCTGATTTTTCAGGAATATGGCAAAGGAAAGAAGGTAGGGCTAGAAGACAAATCACATGCTTACATTTTGAGTCCAAATAGGTATACAGCTGGAGGCATGATCAGATAAAACTTTTCCTTTTTAATTGCTTCCACAATCCTGCTGGCTGCATGCTCTGGATCATAAACAGGAAACAAACAGGGTCTTCTGTAAAACAAGAAGGAAAGGGTTATGAAATTATACAACTTTACTTTCAAGATAAACACACACACATATATAATTAAATAATTTATGCATTTCCCGCCTTCCCTTCAAGTAGTCTTGAAAAGGAATCTCCAAATTTTTTGTTCCTGCTATCATCCAAATCAATTGAAAACACTTTGATGATGTGACTTTAATGACTTTTTGGTAAGCTGACCACAATGAAGTTGATGACCACACTGACTGCAGCTTTGGACACTTCCAAGCTTATCCATACTGTGTGCTGTTCAATGTGCTGCTCTCCAGCAGTTCTTTTCTGCCGTGAATGCTGAGGTGACAGCCAAATAGATCAGGACCAGGTTTGTCCAGCCAGGAGAAAGGCTCTGCTCTGCATTCATACACTGCTGCATGATGATGAAGGGTGCAAGCAGGAGCAGAGCACTGAAAAACCAAGCTCACTGGTGCTGTAGTCCTGCAGTGGCTCTTTCAGTGCTTGCAGCCTCTCCCATCACTGCAGCCACAGAGCCACCAGCTGATAGCATCACCACAGCTGTTCTCACTCACAAGTACAGTCTGTACCTGACGGTAAAGACAGCACACTCAGTAAGGACAGGTCATGGGTATCCTGACAGCCATAACTGTAATTACACTGCCAAAATTACTTGGGGCAGACAACATAAGCACTGTCCTGATAAATAAGGTTGCCTTAACCCTTATAAAACAACTGTGTGTCCCCAGCTGTTCCTTGACTGTGAGGTTGTTACACAGTTCTTGGTAAAGACTATATGCCAGACTTGCATGTCTTTATGTCAAAAGACATAGTTGTCTGTGCCAATAGGGCAAAAAATACTGAATTGAAAATCAAATCAACCAACCAAAACTGAATATGGTATAACCAGTGAGTGGCAATTTTTTTTTACATATAAGAAAGTACAAATTTAAGCTTTACTTACGCGCTTTTGAAGCCTTTGCTTAACTTAGTACTAATAAAATAAGGACAAATGATGGTGGTTTTAATGCCACGTTTTCCTCCATGATGCAGTTCTGAATTTATGGCTTCCATCATTCCAATGACTGCACTCTTACTTGCACTATAATCTAGAAAATGAAGAAAAGAGAAACATCCAAAATTTTAAAAGCACCACAGTAAAAGCTGTATACAGAAATGAATTCTTTGTAATACTGTTTACGCCAAATATTATTTTGTTCTATCATTGACAGTCTTGTAATTGATATTTGAAGCATACTGGTGATCCTAACTCGGGATAAATGGCTCTTCCCATGAATGATGCACAGTTGCCTAAGGATAGAATTAATCCTTTCAGAGAAGTTGTTTTTTTTTTTTTTTGTTTCAATGCACTATAGAAAGATTTAGGCAAATGAGCTTATTTAGCATTTTCTGTAAATTTCCAGATACTCATATACCAACCAGGCATTCTTTCAGTTCAGAATGTCTTCAACTTTTAATATCACAGGTTACATTTCAGAAAGAGCTATTTCTAGTGGTAAAATAAAAGCACCCTACTTGTAAAGGCTGCTTCAGCCTATTACTTGTGATTTGCCTTGCAACTGCAATACCATTTTGTTTGCCTAGGAAGACTGAAACTCATCTGAATTTTATTGTTTAATGAATGTATAGAACCCCATCCTTGGAGATAATCACAACTTGCCCTCACACAGCCCTGTGCAACCTGATCTAAGCTGATCCTGTTTTTATCTGGGGATGTGGAGCAAGTGACCTTCAGAGATTGTTTCCCATACAAATTATTCTAGTTTTCTGGTTGTTAGAAACTAATTTAATGTAGTGCCTTACATGTTATTTCCTAAAACTTTTTCAAGTGTGTGTGAAAAAAGTTGTTAGATACAATGAAATCCAATTTTGCTAAAAGACTGACTCCAAAGACTGGCATCAGAAGTGGTTTGCTATTCTTCAAGAGTTCACTTGCAGATGGAACCGCACAGCCTAAAAATACATACCTAAGGTGTAAAGGTTATTAAAAATTTCGTAGATGGGAAGGCCCACTCCTATGAGCGTTACAGTTGAAAATTGAACACGACTTATATTACAAATACCAAATATTGATAATATATTATACCAATTATACATTATTATGTTATATATATATTTATATTATATATATAATATATATTACCAATTATATATCATATTAATTACCAGTAATATATTATATCAATTTGATAATATATAATTATTAAATAAGGTAACCCCTAGGTAACAGGTGGCAAATAAACACCACAGTAACACCATCAATCAGTACTAGAAACAAGAGGCCCTTATTACACTGAAGTTCAGGTTCTCATATGGTGACCTCAGAGATACAATCAGCATGTAGGAGAGACTAGAGGAGAGACTGGGCAGCACACCCAGACTGATGAAATAGTCTAGACTAGCAGACTGCTCTCCTGTGGGAAACAGCTGAGAATACTGAACTTTTAATAGCTTAAACCACACTTAATTCAAATTAATTGTATTGAAATCCTGCCAAGATGCTTTCTGCCCTTGAAAAACCGTATTCCAATGGAATGTGTAGTTCCAGGTATAACCCTTGTGTGTTTCAGGTCTCAGAACATTCACTGCAGAAAAGTTGTCATGAGAAAGCATTACACAACTTGTATACAGGGCTCTTTCCCACTGCAGGAGTATGAGCTGAATTGTCCTTCTTATGTGGAGAAAGGACAGTTTGTGCCCAGACAGTAAAATCTGCAGAGAGCTCTACTCAGACATGCAACACCATCACACTCCAGTACACCAACACCCTTGGCACCCACAGATTCTTGGCATTTCTGAGGTGTCCAAGAAAAGTGATTAGTATGTAGATTTAATTTGTAATGGCAGTTGGCAATAATTACCTGATATCCTGTAGAGTCCCAGTAATCCTGCTGCACTGGCTGTGCTAACCAGGTGCCCACGGTTACAGGCCACCATGGCTGGAAGAAAGGCCTTGAGAGTCTGAAAGAATACAAATACAGTAATTTCACAATTATAAGCCGCACCTGATTATAAGCCGCACCTCCGGGTAGCTGGGTAGAGCACAGGATTTGTCCATATATAAGCCGCACCTGAATATAAGCCGCACATTTTAAAACTTTTTTTTTTTTAAGCAAAGATCCATGTGTAACAAAGTAACAAATTAGTAACAGAATCGCGACAGTGCGGGGTTTGGTGTCAGGTGATCAAGTTGCAACAGTTTTCATAGACCATGGAAGCCTTTAAAGGCAGCCCCAGGTGCCCTCCCCAGCTGGCTCTCAACTTCCAGGTTGGCATTTCACTGGGATTTGTCCATAGATAAGCCACACCTGAATATAAGCCTCACTACTGGGGTAGGCTGGATTCTTCAGTGAAAAGGGTGCGGCTTATGATCATGAAATTACTGTATATGTATTTTAAAATCCCTTTTATAAAAAGGCGTAACAAAAATGTTTCATTCCAAAATTAGGTGGTGCAAGGGTCTTTCTGGGTCTTTTATTCTCACTTGCTTTCTGAGTCTTCAAAACACAAGAAACCCAAACGACATTTTATCTCTGTAACAATTTTTAAATGAGAGACAACATTTCCTTGAATGACTGCCCTCTGTCTGAAGATCTAACAGCATTCAAATCATCTTATTAAAAGCAGCAATATTGTATATTGTGTTTTCTCTGGTTCCTCACAATTTGTCTATTGCCAAAGGTTTGGTACACAAGAGGGAGCTAGAAGTCAACACATAAGGAGAGTTCAGCTGTGGGCCCTCTTTGTTACAAGCCAAACTGCCTGACAAATCCAGCAATCCAGGACATCACTGTGGGTGATACTTACTGGAAAGAATACTAGTGTTTTACAAAAGAGGATAGAAGAAAAAGAGACGAGAGCAGTAACAATTTTTCTTTTTTCAATAACTGAGGAATCCTATTAGACTCCAGATGTGAGTGCCTAGTACATCACTTTCCTCCTGCCCTGGGTTTCTTCAGACTTGTCAGGGGGAACACCTCTCCAGTCTGTTTTCCTCAAATATTTGGAAGAATGATGCAGTGGTGGCTGGGGAATACTTAGAGAACTTCTATCTATAATTATTTTCCATTGAGAACTGCCTTTTAACAAAGGAATTGCAATGCTGTATTGTTCTCTGATACAGGCTGTTCACTCAGGCATATAAACAAATAGTGCAAGAGGGGGCAATAGCAACACTCTCTCACAAAAAAAGCCCTCCCAAATCTAGTAAGACCCTAAATAACTGCAAATTCTTTCAGAGGCAAAACAATACAAACCAAATTCTTACTAGCCAGATTAGTTTTCTATGTTCTTCAATCAGATGGTGACTAGGAATGAAAGCATAGCCTGAAAACCAGCATGTGCAGCATAAAATCATGGAATCATTTAGGCTGGAGGAGACCTTTAAAACCCTTGAGTCCAGCTCTAAATGTAACACTGCTAAGTTGGCCAGTAAACCATGGTTGTGTCTCCCTGAATGCTGCAAGTCTCTTGGGCAAAGCCATCAGATGCCAGGAAACAAAATGAGCAGGGAAGTCATGTGCCATCATGTCAGCACTCTCTTCAACCACAGCTCTGACAGGAAGGGTGTGTTTCATGATACAGCTGCATAAACTCTGATTTACCAGAGTGCCCAGGCAGGTTTGTGCTAACATTGCTGAGACATACTGGGGAGACTGTCTCCAGTTACAGGATGATCACAAAAACCTGTATTCCCCCAATCAAGGTCCTTCACATACCTATTCCAAGCTGAGTATTTAAGGTAGGTGCCACCATTGTGGTTTTAACACCAAAATACTTGTCTGTACATTTTGGTTGCTCAGGAGTAAAAGACTCACAAAAACTTTACCCAGACGTGAGAAAAGAAGTTGATTCTGAAGGTCTTTTCAAAATCTTCATCTGTAAGATCACAGAATTTTTTCCCAATCAGTATGCCAGCATTATTGATTAGGATAGTAACATCCCCAACTTCTTTTCTAACCTGAAAATAAAAAAAGATAAACAGAAAGCTTTAGAAGGTATCCTTGCCTCTTGTGCTTAATTTATGAAAATGTTTAGTAATATTTGCAATAATAGATATGTATGAAAACATGATTATGCAACAACTGTTGTATTGCATCGGATCCAAGGTCCCTCTAAGCTCCCCCAGCCCTTGTCTCATGGTGGAAAGCAATGAAAAGAGGATCTGGGCTTTAAGGTCTCAACTTTTCACATGCCGCAACTTCGGATCTTTTGAGATGTATAAGATAGCTATATCCTTGTCTTTAATATATCCCAGTGATTCTCCACCCTGCCCCTCTCCCAAAATTGCTCCCTGAACTCCAGAATACTTTTGGCTTCCACAAAAACCAAAGATAAAATGTTATGAAGCTTTAGTGTGCACTATGAGCACACTTTAATTGCAAGCTGAACATTTTCAGTCCCCTATTTTTGGTATTGTGAGAACCTGCATTCCTCTGCCAAGCCTGCTTAACCCCATTTCTATATAATTTCTACTGAACTGGAAAGAATTCAGCTCAGATAACTGGGGGATACCAATCCTCTGATCACAATGGCATCTACCATAAAATACATAGATAAAATCATCATTAGCTCCATTTGTGTTTGTTTTCAAAAGATTTTGTTCCATGATTTTGTTTTATTTCAAAGCAGATGGCCAAGATTTACTTACAGTATGAGGAATCAGTCTCACAGATTTCTCTGCTAAAGGTAGATGATTATCTGAGATCTCAAAAATTATATTATGGCTATAAAAATGTTAAAATCCCACATGTGCTGCTGTCTGGCAATTTGGAAGCAGGTGATTGGATCTCATGCCCCAACACCTGACCTTCCTTTGGCTGTCTCAGGGAACCTTAGCATTCAGTGAAGATTTGTTTGATATTTCTCCAGCTGTGTCAGGTTTAGGCCTCCTCATTGACAAGCAGGGCTCAGATACTTGCACCTTTCCATCTGCATAAATGAATGCAAATATAGACACTGTTCAGTATGGTAGGAATACTCAATTGTTCCTTTGAGGAACACATCTGTACTTTCTCCCCACTCTTTTAGTCAGGCCATATGATGATCCTCTTTTCCTTAACATGACAACATATCTTCACCACCAAGAACATTTATAAATGGCATTGG
The DNA here is from genome assembly GCA_009812075.1 of Sialia sialis. Lineage (NCBI taxonomy): Eukaryota > Metazoa > Chordata > Aves > Passeriformes > Turdidae > Sialia > Sialia sialis. The sequence continues at coordinate 37,835,115 of VRYO01001463.1, read as the reverse complement.
TTGTGCTGTTTACTTACTACTACAAAATATGTGTGAATCTTGGCTTCCACTTAGAACAAGTCAAGCTGATTATTCTACATTATGTATTTTTTTAGGTGTCTGACTTCAATGGTCACTTTTGTTTCCTAGAAACAAAACTTACATTATAGGAAAATACTTATGCTTTTTGGCAGTGAGTACACCAAATAAAAACAATTAATTTAAATTTCTTGCTACTGCTTTCTCTTCTGTGTCCAAGCTCAAGACTTTTTATATACCAATCAAAAATTTGCAGGTATTTCCAAGAGTAGTGGAGAGCCATAGTTGAAGGACTCTTAATCTAAGAAAATTTCTGTCTCCTCCAGGACTGAACAATACGTGCAAATATCTGTGAACATGCTGGTGTTGCTAATAATAATTTGACACCTTAGCAGCAATTTTAAAATTTGATCTGCTCTTTAAGTTTCTCTTGGCAGGTCAGTCTGTGCACTTCAGAGTAGTGTTTGATGATTTGGGCACAGCAAATTCCACAGGCTGGAGTCCTGTGGCTGATCTGGTTAATGTGTTTGGAGATCAAAAATTACTGAGGAGCACAAAACAAACCTTTTGAGATTCTGCTAAAGTAAGAACAATAATTAATAAAATAAATAAGTAAAATAATTTCAAAATGTTCATTTTTTTACTTTATAGTGTGAGTGATTTGTGGTCCACATCCTACTTATGAGTATGGGTAAAAGAAACCCTTTCTGATTTGCAAACATTAGAATTACAGTTCCAGATACTTACAGTTCCTGAATCCAACTTACCTTTTAGAAGTACTTTTCCTCAAGAACATTTATTGAGGAAAAAAGGTGTTTCAAACTTGCATAACCTTGCTTAGAAAGACTTAATCTGATAAGGTTAAAATTAGAAACAGCAACCACAAAACAAAGAGCTGAGCTTCCCCATGTCCTCACCATTCCACCCAGAACTCATAGAAAAATTAATGTTACATTTTAAGTCTATTCTGAAACAAGCTATCAACATTCACATCATAAAATAATTCAACTAATTTCTCTGATGTATGCCTTCAGACATAGAATGCCAAAGATGCGACATAAGAGTCACGTATATAAGCACATACATTGAGAATTTTACCCTTGGATGAAGTTGCAGAATGGCTAACTGGATTTTAAGTGAAGTTGCACTGAGAAAAATTTTCAGGCAGTTTAAGAAACGGTAAAAATAAATCATGGTAATTCAATGTCCAGTTCCTGAACTCTGACAATAATAATAATAATAATAATAATATTAATAAGGTAACAGTTTACAAAGCATGGGTCAGCACAGCAGAAGAGTTTCATGGAAAATTGAGTTCTCCTTTACCTTATTTTCCACATGTATTGATCCAAAAAGGAACTGAAGCTGAATCATCAATTTGACTGGAGACTAGCCACATTCTAATGATGTCTGAAAATATTACATCCCAAAGCACCCTTAAAAGAACTTAAAAGTACTACAGCTTCCTAAACAGATAGGCAAAGGATATATCTGCTGATTGTTCTTTTCTTTTTAAATAATTTATTGGTATCTTAAAGAAGTTAGAAAACCTAAATAGGTTAATATATGGGGATAATCTCTGCTGCATATTTTACCATACTCTTAATCTAAACATTCCCATCTCACAATGAAGAATAGAAGTGGAAAAATCTCAACAAAATAGATTAAACCCAGTTACTTTGTTGCAATCATAGTTTAAGTTCCATCTAGAAACTGTTCAAAAAGAGAAAGACATTGCCCTACATGATTACTTCCCTCTAGGGAATAATGAGGTTTCTAAAACAGCAATTAACTCAATAGAATATTTTATTAAAATGAAGCAAAAATTAGGTTCTTACCTTGTCTGCCTGCTTATAGACATCCTCCCTACTGCTGCAGTCACAGTGGTAGACAAACACCCGGTTGGCTCCATTTTGTTGGGCTAATCTGCTTGTTTCTTTATTGCCTTCATCATCAATGTCCCAAAGAACCAAGGTTACTCCCAAAGGAGCCAATTTTAAGGCAACCTGCCTTCCAATCCCATTTGCAGAGCCAGTTATAAGTACTATTTCACCAGCAAAATATTTTTTGCGTCGAGAAAATATAGAGAATGAGTTCTCAATAAGTAAAAAAAAATAAAAATGTAGGTACTGTAGTATCTTCTTGATGCATCTGAGGTTGAACATGATTTCTCAGGTACAAGCACCAGTCTTCTGTTGTGCAAACCCAGAAACACAACACGCTACAATAGTGGGATATTGACTGAAAGAAAGAAGAGGTTCACCTTCAAACAGCAAGTTCTTTGGCAGTGTTCTTCTGTGTGGGTAAAAAATAAATTATTAAAGACTTGTTTTGTGAAAACTGCCTTACTAGTAGGATTAAGGCAAATATCTTCCCCTAGTTCCTACAGACTTGTTTCATCCCAGGCTCTTCAGCTTCCAACTCTGTTTTAAAAAACGTTTAGGAACATACATTTTAGGCAGGTGTGTTGTGCTAATAACTGTGGAGCACTTTGTTTTCCCAGCAAGGTGATGCTAGCTGAACAAAAAAAGCGCTGAACACACTGGTGTGATATCAGCCTTAGGAAGGAAGGTGTCCTTCGCAGGAAACGTGACCTGTTTCAGAAGCCAACTGGGACATTCCCACACCGAGTGTATTTCCCAGGGCTGTGCAGGCAAAATCACAGCACGTATTATTCCCATTTGCCAGCAATTGACATGCCCCAGGGAAAAGCCTGGCCCTGGCAATTAGAAGCGTTGGTGTTCATCCCGCATTAGGGAGCACCACTCCCTTTACAGTGTTCGGGATGGGTCAGGAGAGGCTCAGGAAAAGAAGCTCCTGCACTCTCCTGGAGGATAGGATTAGGATAGGGTAGGGTAGGG
>VRYO01001463.1:37813179-37831236 GCA_009812075.1 Sialia sialis | reverse complement strand
TGCTCTCTCCTCCCTCTGCCGCTGCTTCGCTGGAGGTACAAAGTTAAACATTTCCTAAACACTTCTTAATTTATGTTGTAAATTACTGTTCTCCAGCTTGCCAGGATGGGAGCAAAAGGCAGATGATGATCATAAGTGTGACTCCTAAATCCGTGAATCCCCATTATCATTTCACACCTTTAAAATTACTTCTGCGAGTCCTCAGTTTCCCATACATGCCTTATCCAACTCTAAACTACAGTCCTGCACTACTGTATCATTAATATTTTTTAATAGAAAGCTACACACATACTTAGGTCCATAAGAATGTGCTTCTCCTGTGACATCACCTTGTCTCAATCACCATGACGTCTTCCACACACCACATTGCCTTTTTATGTAAAAAGGCAATGAAAAGAGTGCTACTTATTTGGTGTTCTTTGCAGTTCAAATGAGTTACATCAGAGGTCTTGTTTATCGGCAAGTCATAAAAGGAAAAAAATGGAATAAATTCACAGTGTGGTCTGATCTGGTACACATCTCTGTTGTATACACCATTCGAACTACAGTTTATGGGGATTCATAAGATATTTTTCTGTTAAGCTGAGCTAAAATGATAGCTCACAAAAATTTGATGTAATTTACACCAAGAAATATGGTGGAAAACTGTATTCTGTGAGTGGAAACAGTTGAATGGAAGGGATGTATTTCCATGCGCAGTTAACTGTTGAATATTCTATTTAGGTGCCAGCAAAACGGGAAGGGAAACACGGAGGATGAAGGCAGATCTCAAAGCCTCAGTGAGCTGCAGATCCAAACAAGGTGCCAAGAAATGCAAAATAGGTGGGTAACCTAACTCCAAGTGTCTCATGCTGCAATCAGCAATTACATGGCAAAAGCAGCAGATTACAGTGAGGGGGAGCTGAAGTGATTCAGCAATGAATTCCTGATTATGAAACAAACCAGGGAAGATGCTTGTTTATTATGATGACATTTCAAGGTGGACAACATCGGTGAGGAATGGTGTTGCAACCAGAGCTTTGCAAACTGCAAGTCGGCCGGAGGAGCCTGTTTCCAAAGCATGTGCTTATGCAAGAATGAAAACACACGACTTCGTTGCTCTAATGCTGAACTGACCTAAGGAGCAGCCAGCTATCATCCTATAAGAGATGAAAATGACAATGATGATTAATAATTTATATATCTAAATTAGACACACTTTGGTGTGGTAGTGGAATGTTACAGCTCATTGCTATCTTGAGGTAAAGAGTGGACATGGTAAGTGACAAGGGTCTTGGAGAATGCAGTGATTTAGGATAGCTTGCATTCCACTCACTGCCAGTTGGATTTGATGCTATCTTTAGAAAGTTGTTTAGCATTTTGAAATTTGGTATTTGTATGGCTTTTTGTCTTAGTTTTGTCCCAGTGTTTCAAAACACTGAATTTTGTTGTCAAACAGAAACTTATTCTCCTGACTGATTTATGCTCTGTAATTGGTCACTAGCTCCAAGCTTATCTTTCTCTGCAATTAGCTTTGAATTAGTAGCAGAAGCTCATCCACATTTGACTGCACTGAAAAAAAACCCAACAACAAAAAACTGCTGCAGCTAGAGAAGCCACAGAAACAGTTCTGTGAGTGATATTTTTATTATTGACCTTCCAGTAGCAAACCTTCACGTCTGGCATTTGTTTTAATCATAACAAATCTATTAAATATAGGAAACAGGGCAAATGCACAAATAGACCAATCTAAAAGTTAAAAGTACATCACTAACAGTATCAAGAGCAGGGATAACCACACAACCAAGAATGCCAGTGTGTCTATTCATCTCTGTACACTTTGTATACACACTCCATGTTATGAGAAGTTTAGAGATGTCATAAGAGGCTGTTGTGGTTTAACCCCAGACATCAAACAAGCCCCACGCAGCTGTTTGCTCACTTGCCACCAGTGGGATCAGGTGATGCAAAAACTCATGAGACAGTTTAATACAGGAAGCAAAAGCTGTGCACACAAGCAAAGCAAAACAAGGAATTGATCCAGCGCTTCCCATGGGCAGGCAGGTGTTTGGCCATCTCGAGGAGAGCAGGGCCCCATCACATGTAGTGGTTATTTGGGAAAATAAACACTGTCACTCCAAAGACCCTCCTCCTCCTTCTCCCCCCCACACTGTATGCTGGACATGGTGCCACATGGTCTGGAATATCTGCTTGGTCCTCCCAGCCTCTTCGGCACTCCCGTACTCTCATGGCAGCAGGATATGCAGAAAAGGCCTTGGCTCAGTCTAAGTCCTGCTCAGCAAGAACAAAAGCAGCTCTACATTATCAACCCTGTGTTCAGCAGAAAAATCCAAAACTGGGCCCCAAATCGGCCACTGTGAAGAAAACTACTCCAGCCAAAACCAGCACAGAGGCATGTCAAATTAAGCTTATCATGTCTATCAAGGAAGTCTATTGAAATAATTCACTATCCATTTTTGATGTGCATAATAATCAGTCAAACACATACACTAAAATCTACCTGTGTAGTGAAAGATTTGGCTGAGGTTTTCTCATCGTGTAAATCCTCTGGCATATTTGCAGTTGTCAAGATGATACAGTTAACAATGTTTCAGCGAGTATTTGCTTGTTTGAGGCATGAAATTGTCACAACTGCTAATGGCCCTGCATAGTAATTGTAAGTATGCTTCATTTTATTGGCCTTTTGATTGGTAGTAAAGATTAGGATTAGAGAATTTACTCTTGTCCTCAAGCCAGCTGGACCTTTTGGATATTTCTGGTGGATTGTGCATTGATCAATACTTTTTGTTCCTAAAAATGTGAAGATGTTAACTTGCAAGTTGCTGAGATGAACTGTATCAAAAAATATCTTCACTGCTGAGCTGCAACAGATGTTTTAAACATATTTTATTAATTGCTGGTAATTATTATATCCCCCAGATTTTAATAAATGGTTATTAATATCAATATATTAATAAGTAATTTGTGTATTATCAGCATGTAAAACTTAAAACTCTATTGCCAAAAAGAAAAATATGAATTTGGTAGAATAGGATCACTTTATTAAAGTGCTTGATAAATAATTATCTTACTGGGTAGCTGAATGACTTATTTTTAAAACTTAATTTAAGCCATTCACATGCTGCAAACAGATTTGACAAACAAATTCTTTGATAAATACATACAAAGCGATATTTTAACATTTTCTGACAAAACTAATTTCTACAGGGTCCAACAGTCCTTTAGGTCTCTGAATTTGTGGAAGAATTTTATTTGGCATTCAAGATGGTTTGATATCAAATCAGTGCTAGCAGTGAATGTAATTGTTCGAATCGTGGCAATTTGCATTCATATATTTGGAGGAAGAAAAATGCTCCCAAATATACATAATTCCTCAAAAGGCAAACTCTTTAACACTGGTATACTGGTGAGAAAAAAAGAACATCTCTATAGGTCACTAGCATTTGTTGAAGTTAGTGAATTGATATAATAAAAACAGAATGTGCATGTTTATAAGGACCCAGAAAGAAGCATATGTGATAGTGAATTAAGTCATGTGATTGACTTTTAAGAGTAATCCAATATTGAATACAAGATGACAAATGGTAATCCCTTACTACACAGTGTTTATGACAACCTTAACTCTCCAGTTTTGATAATTTTAACTTTCAGAATGGCAGGAAAAGCTCCAGCTGTTTCCTGTGTCCAAACATGCTTCTGATCCATAGAGGTCAAAGGCATCAGCCTGAACTCTCACCAGATATCTATGTCTTATGCTAACTGAAATCAAAGTAAAAGTTTTATTAATGCATCAGAAGGAAACAAAATGCTCAGCACTAATTTAATGTATCCCTTGGATCTGTGCATATTCTTTCTAACAGCTTTGGCCAAAACTCAGGACTACCATGGAGCACTTGCTAGGCATGCACTCTGCAGTGAACTCATCATCCTGTCTCAAGATGAACTTGGTCAGAGATCTGCAGGAAGTGGCTGTACTCCCTATAAATGAAGAAAAAAAAGGAGTTCCAGCTCACAAAACTTGGATCTTGTGTCAAACCTTAGTTTTTTGCTTTCTGAGGAATAGTAGGGAGCACAGAAGATCTCTTTTCCTATGGTTTTTTGGGTTTTTTTCCTTTCAATTGGTTTGATATACGTCATCACACAGTCAGCCAAGCTAATATAATCTCCATTGAACTAAAAATTAGTTTTATGAGACAGCTGTTGTAATACTGCTGAGGCATGATCCAGGGGATAATTATAGGCTACTCCTGCTATGGGAAGGTTTGTACTTACAGGTATGTAAGAAAAACTTTCAGTACTGTGAAGAAAATCCTTAGCTAATGAATTTCAGCCATTCTACAGTGAACCTACAGAGACACTGCAGCCCTAGAGCTGTGGAGATGTGCAGGGATCCCTCTGCAGGCCTGGGCATGCCACATCCCTTTCCAAAGGTGTTGCTTATCTGCATCCACATGTAGCCCTGCAGGTGGTTAATGTCCTGCCACTTGGTAATTACCATGTCAGTCAAAGGGCAACTCCACCCTGTGACTGAGAAGGTGCTTGGAGCATGTGCTTCACCAGCTCCAGCTTTGTGACCTGGCAGCGTCCAGGTGTGGTGTCTGTGAGATCACAGTCATATGTGGTGTAAGAGCACCAGCTGTCTGCTGCTTCATTCCAGTGAAAGCACACAGCTGATGCTACATTCCCTAGGAAGAGGGCACAGAGCCTGTCATTATTGTGTCCAAAGGCACTCAGGAATTTAAGCCCCAGAGCCCACATCCCTGGAAATGTGAAATATTTGGGAAAAAGCTGATGTTGACTGTGCTCTTCACAAAGGAAAAAACAGGTATCCTGGGGAAAATGTTAGGCAAATGAATAGAGGACAAAAGGATAAAGCTTTCTGTCATATGTAGAAAACTGGCTTTGCTTTCCAGAGTGAAATATCATATTCTCCAAAAGAAACCAGGGAGGAGAATGGCATCTTCTTTAAGTTAGTCAGACATACAGTCATTTTGTATGTAGTCTGACCAGTTCTTCCTGTCAAATGGTATTCCCTTCCTCGCAATTAATGGAAAGGCTGAAATAACCCTCTTTAACTATTTTCAAGTTCAAGGACAAGACTATTTTACTAGGATGGGTTGTTTATTTACAAGGTATAATGGCACTTGAATGTACTCGTTAATAATTTACATTTTTTTCTTGCATACTGAAAAAAATGGGTTCTTATTTATGTGATGGCAGTACTGAGGACTAAAACTAAATGGGTTACCTGATTTCTTTCAGCCTGACTAAACAATATTCACTGTCACTGTGCAGCTGTAGAGGCTAACAGTGATGGGCAGTAATAGTAGTGATGGGGAGGCTGACAGTAGGGGGAAGGAAATATGGTATTCCTGCTCAGGAAGTATCCCTTTTCTGAGACCACCTTCTGAGATCAAGGTCTGGACTGGATTAAGCACTTTAAACTCCAACAATACAGAGTAGAAGATGAGAGTTGTGAAAGGGAGGTGGGGATGTGCTGATGGATGTCTGGCCATTTAGGCTGACAAACTGCTCTTTTAGAATAGCTGGTTTCCTCAAGGTGTGACTTAATGCACCTGCTGAACTTGAATAATCAAATAGTCTGAAAATCACTAACCAGAGAATAATTATCCCAGGAGGAAGTGCAACCAGGAGACCAGAAGAGCTAGAGTACCCTAACAGTTCCAGCAAACCACAAAAACACCTCAAAGCAGTGCAAGAGCTGGAGGGGATGTCTTCCCTAGTGAGGGATATTATTCAGAAAAGGATTTCCTCTAAGAATGTAGCCTTATTACTTCTATGCCTATTTATTTTGCCTCAGGTTAAGGCCATTTAGTAATTTAATTGCTCTTCTCATTAAGATGCTGAGAAATTATGATGATATTCACATTTACATGAATGCAGAGCAAATTTGTTTGTCATGCTGTCACCATTTTGGTCATGCTTCACCACTGACCTCAGCCTTTCGAGGGGCCACAAGGTTTGGTGCTGGGACAGTGAGGCTGGTGAGTTTAAAAGGCAATTGCATGTTCTGAATGGTCATGATGCTGGGAACAGACTTGTTTTATGCAGTGATGGTGAAACTCCTGGAATCTAAAGGATATCTGAAGAATCCCCAGGGAGAAGATACTACTTCTGAACCTCATCTAGCCTGAGAACCTTGTTTCAGACTTTTTTGTCCCAGTTGCTGCAGAGAAATTCAGTATGATGGATACCTGGGAGTGAAACACATCCCCTGTCTTCAGTCTGCTGATCAACAGCTTGGTTAGCAAAGCTTAAGCATGCAATGACTCCCATAGAAGTTCTTTGCTTTGATTTATTTCCACTGCATCTGTTCAGATGGAAGCTGACAGCTTTTCTTCTGGTTGATGGGCAAAGAATCAGTTAATCATGTTCTGAGAATGACTTTGTCATGTTAACTGTGTCAATGGCTGTCATAGCATGACAGCTATGCTGTATTAACAAAAATTAAAATAAAAAAGGTATACTTCCACATAATATTTTTCTAGATAGAGAAATGCGGTGCACTTAAAATTTCAGCCTTTGTCAGCTAGTTATTTGCAGAGATGAAAATGTAGAGAAATGTGAAAGTCCTACTGTAAAACCCATTTATACTGCAGGTCATGGTTGAAAAACTCTAGTTTGTATGTATTAAGAGAGGCTTATGTGGCTTCTCTGCCTCAACTGCTTTTATGAGAGAAAATTGCCTATCATTTGTGCTGTTGCTTGCCATTGTCTCCTCCTCAAGAAAAAAGCATTGCCTGAATAAGTGCTTTAGAATATTTTGCAGGGCACTAAGTCTAAAAGTTAAGATGCAGATTCTCATAGGACTGTAGGAGTGGTTTTCCTAATCTGGTATCCTGTAATTTTATATGGATTGGAATTGTGATGAGCTCAGACCAGACAAATGCACACAGATCTCACTGCAATCGGAGTGCAAGTCAGTACATTCATTTAAACAGTGCAAACATTTAAAATGTAGGGAAATACAGGGTCTCTTGAAAGCAATCACGTGGGCTGGGAAGACTGTGTTGAGAAACAGGGCAATGCCAGAGAGGCAAGAGGCAAAGGTCATGAATGTCCTGACAGGTATGCACGGCTATGAAAAGCTTTAGCACTCGTAATCTGTGCATAAGGAAATGCCATCCTTCTCCCTGAGGAAGCAGTACATTACAGAGCTTTTACTAGTCTTTTAGGAGAGTAATTTTGTGACAACTGTTTAACCTTGAGAGACTTCATTCCATGGTTTCAGCAAGGATTACAGTAAATGATCAATTTAGGTAAAGTCACAATCTAATTAAACAAATTCAGTCTAAATCCCTGCTGGGCCAGTAAAGATCTGTCTGTCAAATACCTCTAAGCATTTTCATTTTCTATAGCAACAGTTAATTGGATATGCAACTGTCAGTTTAAATGCTTTAAATGAGGCTGATGGGATTAGTAATTGAATGTTCAGATTAATGATTTACAGCTGGTTTTGCTGCCCTGTTCCTTGTTTACAGCTATGACCATAACTCCCCATCTTTCTCAGGTGGATGGAATAGTGTAATATTGTAACTGCAATACAGGTATGATAGAATTAATTACAGGAATGATACAGGTTTGATGTAGCCAGTGTATTCCTGTTGACACATAGAACTATTTTTAATACTGCAGGGAGCAAAGGATTGTGATCAAAATGCTAATAGCAAAAAATCTTAGAACAGCCACCTAACTTCCACAGCTAGCTGTTGGAAAAGAAGGTCTCAGTCACTCTCCAGTTAAAGCAGTCTTTCTTTTATGGTTTGACTCAGAAAGCAAACCTCAGTGTGGTAAGTGGTGAAATTAAATCCAAGGCTGCAAGTGCAGGCTGACAAAGGGATTTCTGCAAGAGGTAGTAGGATTTCAAAGGGAGTGGAAGAGATGAAGTCTGTGCACTGCCTAAACATCTGCTGTTTGAGAAAGAGACCAGACTGCAAAGTTTAGTCATAGAGGAGTCTCATGGGTGATGCTTGAATCTCTCATCTTGTTGGGAACTGAAGAGAAGGATAGAAGCCTTATAACTCTGATAGGGAAGTGGTTACACTGTTCTCTGAGTGATTTTTAAGATCCCTCTTTTCTGCTTTAAAAGACTAGAAATACAGTATGCTCCTTGGGGTGTCACAAGTTTCAGGGCCAGCTAACCTGTTTCAGGAATTTCTTCATTCTCACAGTAACTCTGAGTCAGAAAACCTTGCCATTTGGCTTCTAATTTGAAAGCATGGTCTTGTTGGTATAAAAAGGAATTTTATTTATTGTGTCCAGCTGATCACTGTAGTGCTTGAGGAAGAAAGCTATAAGGAAAACTCTCTGAGGCATTGAGATGTATACAGAAGTTATATAGCTGTGCTATGAATTTGTTATTTTGCCTTATGTGTAGGCCTCCAAAATCACTCTTAATGACAGAGAGACCCTTATAGACCATAAACTGAAAATTTAGGTTCTTCTTAATTAAGTTCCCTTCAGAATGAAAATGAACCAGTGCATATTTAGAGTCTCTGTTGAACTCAGTATAATAATACTTATTTCAGTATATTAAATTAGAACATGTTTCTGTTCTAAAGATTCTATCTTGGCAAACATTATCTGAAACAGCTAACAACATTAGATGTTATAATTACTTGTATTTATGATATAGTTATAAGCAATTATAAAGTAAATTATTGTAACTATTTAGAAATAATTACAAAATAATGATTGGAATAATAACCTTTTAGTTATTTATATTTATTATATATCATACTATATTTTAATTTAACAGAAATAAACAGGAAATTCAAAGTTATGCTCTGCATATTTCAGCTCACAGAATATGCCAAGTTCAGCTGAAATGTGCAAATAGATTTATGGCCTTTCCTCATTATCCCAAGATTTAAGATTAGGTTTTCAGGCAGAGCTTCAGCTGCAAGTAGTTTGGTATTCAGAAATCAGTGTATTCATCAGCTTCTGTCTCTCTCCTGTATGTGAACTCCATTTGGTTCAGGAAATACTTTTTTTTGTTGTTCCTTCCTGTAATTAGTTCCTATTAAATCACCCAACTCATCCTTGTCTATGCTAAATTAGACTGTCTTTTTCCCATTTTGTTCATAATGAAGAGGCATTAATCTCTTTGACTGGTTTGGACCCTTCCAGCATACATTGTTCATATTAATTTTTTTTAAATAATATTCAGACCAATGATTCTATTCTGGAACAATGACAAAAGCCAGAAAAAGGAAATGTAGAATCCTGGTTTTGGCCTCAGAATGACATTTCTTTCTTCAGAATACTCTTGCAATTAATTTTCTTTCTAGACATCAGGCTTTCCAACTTTCTGCTTTTATTTATATAAAACAATTCAGCTATTTCAATAATCTTTTGATGAAATGATAGCTCCAGGAATATATTGTAAGAGGAAAATAAGTGGAGCCTTTCAGAACCTGGACCAAGAAGGAGATGCCTTTTCTCATTTCCTAGCTCAGTAGATCTTATCTTCAACCTTATTTTTGATTTGTGATTCAGGAAACCTTGATTGATTCACTGGAAGATTTTGAGCTTATTTAATTTGAGATATTAATTACTGGAAATGTCAGAACATTTTAGAGTTAAAGAACACCTGAATGATGGCATAACTAAAAGCGATAAAACAAGAAATTCCACATCAACAGAAGAAATTAGATCTTATTATAATTTCACATCTTTAAATTGTAATTTTTAAAGCAAGAAAGCATGTGACTGGAGATATTTTCAATTATAATGGAAGGAATAGGGACTATTCAGTTTTACTATTTCATTTTGAGAATCAAAGTCACATCTCCCTTCCATGTACATTGCCTTCTCCCTGTTCAGCCTTGGAGGAGACTTACTCCCCTTTGGATGGCCTTGCTCCAGTTTTGGGTTGCATGCATATATCCCAGTTAGATGTTTGTACCAAGCGCTTTTGTTTTTCTATATAAATTCACAGAGTCACAGAATCAATTAGGTGGAAAAGACCTGTGAGATCATTGAATCCAACCTGTGACCCAATCCCACCAGTTTAACTAGACCAGGGCACAGAGTGACACATGTAGTCTTTCCTTAAACACCTCTGGGGAGGATGACTCCCTCACCTTCCTGGGCAGCCCATTCCAGCATCTAACTACCCTTTCTGTAAAGAAATAGTTCCCAATGTCCAACCTAAACCTCCCCTGGTGCACCTTAAGGCTATATTCTTGTGTCCTGTTGCTGGCTGCCTTGGAGAAGAGGCTGAACCCCACCTGGCTATAGCCTCCTTTCAGGGAGTTGTAGAGAGTGATAAAGTTTCCCCTGAGACTCCTTTTCTTCAGGCTAAACCTCCCCAGCTCCCTCCAATGCTCATCAGACCTGTGCTCCTAACCCTTCACCAGCTTTGCTGCATTTCTCTGGACACATCCCAGCCCTAAAAATTCCTTCGTGAACCAAGAGGCTCAGAACTGGACAGAGGACTCGAGGTGTGGCCTCACCAGTACAGAAGGACAATCACTACCCTGCTCCTGGTGGCCACACCATTCCTGATACAGCCAGGAGGCCATTGGCCTTCGTGGCCACCAGGGCACACTGCTGGCTCATGTTCAATTGGCTGTACCAGCATCCCCAGGTCCCTTTCTGCCTGGGCACTGTCCAGCCACACCATTCCCAGCCTGGAACACTCCAGGGGGTTATTGTGGCCAAAATGCAGGACTCAGCACCTGGACTTGTTAAATCTCATTCTGTTGGATTCTGCCCATCTACCCAGCTTGTCCAGGTGCCTCTGCAGAGCCCTCCTACCCTCCATGCACCCATCTCGGTGTCATCCATGAAATTTGCTGACTCAATCCCCTCCTCCAGATCATCAATGAAGATATTAAACAGGACTGGCCCCAGCACTGATCTCTGGGGGACCACTAATGACTGGAGGCTAACTGGATGCAGCACCACTGCTCTATGGGTCTAGCCAACCAGACAGCTCTTAATCCAGTGAGGAGTGCACCTGTCCAAGATGCGGGCTGCCAGCTTTTGCAGGAGTATGCCATGGAAGATGATGCCAAAATGATTTTTCCTTTTACAGATAGTTCATAAATATTCATAGCTCTGTAGACTGTTATTATATAACAGTAGACTGTTATAGAGTTACCTACTTTCAGTACTTCTCCTATAGACAAATTCCTGAGGGTGTGTTCTAATCTTCTGAAGGGAATCAAGGTCAAGACACCTTCCCAAGACACTTTCCTATAAACAACTAGCATAGAAGGTGGGCTTCAGAAAAGGCTGAACCAAGAGTGGGAATTACTTTATCACCTCTGCTTCTAACTGAGGACTCTTGTCAATTATGCTGATTTGCTGAACTTATAAAACTCATGTATGCATCTTTGGTGCATTTTTGGTGTGTGTTCCTGCTGTGGACCTGGAGGCACCTTCATTAAAATCATAGCCACATTTTATCAGCTAACTTTGTTTAGCTCTTTATTTTAGAGCTCAAAATGAAACAAAGATGGGGGCAAAGGTGTTATGTTGATATAAATTTAAAGGGTAATTTGGTCAAAACACTTCATTCTTCAATATACATACTAGATATCTTGAGATCTGAGGGTTTTATTCCTTGTTAAATTACTGAGTTTTTGTTAACTGTGAAGGATGGGTAAAAACAGCTGGTAAACTGTTGACATCATCAAGTACAGCAATGCTGGTTTTAGTTTGAAAGCCAGCAAGGGTCTCTCTGGCTAAATTACAGGTGAGCAACTTTTTAGGGAAAAGAAGTGACTAAACGTTGAAGTGAAATAATAAGGATGTCATTTTAGTTCTTCCTGGAGTGTACATTTGAAGCAAACCTGCTGCTGATGGCTGCATCCCATGTGTGGGTTTGTGCTTCAGAATAGCCTTAGTGTGCACAACCCAAGGTTCTTGTGGATGAAACCACTCAGGTGATGTGTCATTCTCCAGCCACTATGGGCAGGTGCAATGGAGGAAAAAATTGGAAGATTTTTCCTGTGGCTGGTGGCATCTTGAAGAGCTCTATAGAAAGGTGATAGGGAGCACAACTGAATCCTGAAGAGGCCATCGAGCTTCTCCAGGCACCTGTATTTTTTGGATTTAAAAATTTCGTATTATCAATTCTGTACCACAGGAAAACAAGTGCCTTTTTTTTGCTGAAGGAATAGGAATGCCTTACACTTTAGCAAGCAGGATTTTGACCACTTCAGACCACCTGTACCATGCTCTAAGGGCCAAGCCTAAAACCATCATAATTGTATGTGATGAGGCCTTCAGGTACATTTTGAAACACATCCTAATTTTTACAAGTCATGAGCATGTAGACAATCCCATTGCCTAGAAATTAAAGAAAAGTCAGACCTTCTGCCCTTTTTGTAAATAGGTGGCACTGTGCAAAACTGAAATACAGATACTGAATGCAGAATCATGGAGAGTTTTAGGCACTGCTGTGGTCAAGGCAATTCTCATCATGTTAATTTAGGTGGGAAGTGACCAGTAACCAGTAGGTAGGGTGAAACTGCTCACAGACTAGGGCTAGAGGGGGACAGTCGGAATTATGGAAGGAGTTGTAATCTGAGATGGAATATGGCCTTTGATGTAAGTGCCACTTGTGTAAATTGCAAAGGATGTACAGTGTTAGTGTTGGCTTTTCTATTTGTTCTCATATTTATTTATACTGCCTTTGCTTGAAACAGAGAAGTTTGACCAGCAGTTTCCTATATTTCAATTGTGCCAAAGTGATTATGGCAGCTGATATTCCATGTCCTGTGACCTGAAAAATCAGGTATTTTTGTGCAGTTTTGGGTCATGTTTATTTTGCAGAAACCATCTTACAACTTTTAAAATTAGTGTTTATTATTTTAAGGCCAAGTGTACAATCCTATACTGGATGTATATCAAAGATGTAACTAATCAAACACATCACTGTGTTGTACACTGGAGAAATTATTTTAGTGCTTAAAGTCAAGCACATTTGTGATTTTTCTTTTTTAATGTCAATTGTTGAACACTATGAATTATAAATTAAGGCTTTAAATATTTATTCTGTTAACTGATTAAAATTATTTATTATTCTAGTGTTCTAAGAAACAGAAAACTAAAGACAAAAGTATGTTTCAAATGTTATGTGTGCACTATAAACTCTGTAATTATGGAAAAAAAGGTTGACATTGCTCTGATGTCTTAAGGAAAAATGGAGATGATATTTGGTTAAATGACAGAGAGAAAAAAGAGCACTTCAGAATTTTTGCAGTTAGGATGAAGAATTTATTGTATGTACAGTTAAGCAACTCTACTGTAGATGTAGTTCCTCTTTAAAGAAAACGAATACAGTAATCAAAATAGTTCTAGCATGGAAATTACAATACAGACTGAAACTTGACTAAACCAGAAATTAGTTATTTGACTTGAAAGAACACAGAACCTGAAACAACAAATCGCAGTTTTCATCATTAACCAAGGACAGTAAAAAACTGTACAGTACAAGCAACACGTTACAATAAGTTATGACAAATAAGGCAGTCTTTCTCATTTAGGACAAAAGGGATAAAGGGAAAGGTATTAAAATCTCATAAAACCACCATATCTCTTTTCCATCTCTGAGACTTCTTTGGAATAAGTTTCCCCATCTTCTTCTGAAGGGAGAACGGAGTCGGCGAAGCGCTTAAGAAATCCACCATATCGTTTCTGGTAATCCAGCCACCACTCCGGCCTGCCCACTCTTCTCATGAAGCCACCATATCTCTTTTGCAGCTCCTTGGCCTCATCTTCCAATTCAGGGCTGCGCTTTATGCTTCTCATGAAGCCTCCGTATCTTTTGCTGACATCGCCGTCGTTTTCATTTATCTCTCGATAGTGCGTGGCTTCAGGGTTATCGCCTGCTCCTAGAAGCTCCTTCAGCAGATCGGAGGAGTTGGCAAGGGCATCGTCATCTGAGTCTTTCTTCATAAACCCTCCGTACCTCTTAGCCAGGATTTCTCCTCCATTAGCTTCATCCTCTGGTTCTGCCCGATACAGCTCATCCATTTTCTTCATGAAGCCCCCATATCTTTTCATGAAGCCTCCGTACTTCTTTGCAAGCAAGTGGCTCTCATCCAGCTCTTTCTTGTCTCCAGGAGCAATGTTGCCATCCTCAGAAAGATCCAGCTTTGTCAGTTGCAAGAGCTCCTTGCAGGTCTCCCAGGCTTTGGCAGAAGGCAGTTTTCCTTCACATTCTAGTGTACATGCCTGAAAAATGGATGTGGTTCACTGAGAATGATTTGATAGTAATTATCACCTCACTGTGACCTTACCTTAGATTTACTTGTTTATAGAAGCACATGAGCGAACCTCTCTTTGTGAGTGGATTGGAAGAAATGCTCTTTGGGAACAGCTGATTTGGTACCTGTCTATTTTGAAGTTATTCATATCCCTCTCAAAAGGACTAGGTAGTCTCCACTCTAAGAGACAGACTACCAGATAATATGAATTTTGGGTCCTCTACATCAATGCTGCCCCTATGCTTCTGTTTCAAAGGAAGTCACAAGTACAGTTCCTGCATCTCCCTTACACTCATGTGAGTTATGATTTATTTTTAAAATTTACTACTGGGAAGCTAAAACCAATTGTGGTTTGCTTCATAATGCAAGTGTAGATGCATATTCAATGTTCATTCAGAAATTTTAGAAAAGAAGCTGCACAGCATGGTCATTGCAAAGAAGCCAGCTGTACTGTGCTGTTCAGTATCGCCAATACACTGCATAGCTTTAAAGGCTTTGTATTGCCATTAGTTTCTCTTTGTGGAACAGATCATTCCAAAGTGTACCAATAGAAATGTAGAAATACAGGCTCTCCTAGGGCAGGATCAAAGTTCCATTTTGGCTAGCTGGAAAGCAGTGACCATCAAAGCAAAGGAAAAATATCCTAAGCTGTTTTATCTGACTGTATTGAAAAATTTTTCAGGCTACAACATAAAAAAAGCTTTCAGTACCTTATGCATATCTCATAACCTGTCTGGTGATGGTAATAACAGGTATATTGGCTGCTATTATCTCTCTTGTGACAGGGGAATTTACTTCTTGTGCGGCCATACCCTTCAGTTGTAAAATAAAGCGATTCCAGTGTTTTTTCTTCTTGTCCGTGGTTTTCATACCTCAGCAGGTAAAGAAAATCCATCAGTATTTTCAATAAGAGAAACACTCATTCTGACTCTAGATGATGTGTTCTAAGGATCCTAACGCATTTTAAAGTGTGAAATTAAACTCCAGCACGGCTTTTATAGTTCATTGTCCACTGCACAACCTGTCTCTTGAGCTTCACTTGAGTCTGAAAAATTTAAATACGATTTCTTTTGTTTGATCACAAGAAAATTCAAGGGGTTTATATATATTCTGCAACACAATAATTTAACTGGCACTACATGCTTATTACTATATATTATAGTCATGCTGTGAAGAGAATAAGATTTCAGCTTCAGTCGGACTTCGGAATTGCTCTAAATCAAAGCAAGATTAAGTCTCTCACTTTCTCAGTTAGTTTTAATAACCTCCTATTGTGAGATGAGTAAACTCCCTAAGTGTGAGTGACCAGGTAAATGGGAAAAGTCTGATATCTTACAAATACAAAGTGAAAAATGCAGTTATTATGTTACTAGAAACTAATATATATACAGAAACAATAGTTTCCAAGAATTGTTCGTAGATGTTTAACAAATACAAGGTATGCCACATTTCTCCTATTTAGATAATCAACATTGTTACAGAATAGGACTTTGATTCTTTCTTTAATGATTACTGAAGGTGTGCAAGAGAGACTGTCAATATAGACGTGCAGAACATATAATCTGAAAAGCCCTCCCTCCAAAAGGGCAAACTACCTTTTTTTATTCTAGTTGACATTAAAGCTAAAGCTTGATTGAATGGTAATGTAAGCAAAGGGGAAAAAAAAAAAAAAAAAAAAGGTAGCAGGAACTATTTTGCCAGCTGTCCAAATAATATTGCCATTCTGAGCCTGCTATGGTTAAGAGTTCTTGAGCTTTTGGAGTAAGTAGAAGTACTCAGTAACTCCAAATTCTGTGAAAGGCTAGACAGAGATCCAAGTCCTCCCTTTTGCATGATACTAAGTAAGCAGTGACATGATAGGAACAAACTTTTAAGATCATTTAGATGTGCTGAGAGCATGATGCCTCAATGCGTGTGAATTTGAGGTCAGGAACAACCGATGCCGCTGGCAAAGTACTTGGCAGCCAGAGTTCTCACCTTCTTCAGGATGGGCTGCCAGACCCCCTATCTTTAAATATCAAGTTGAGTTGCCTCTGGGCTGCTTTAAAATAATTTCAACACCATAAAGTTTACCGATAAAATTTACCCCACCCCCCAGTCTCCCTCATTCTGGGATAAGCACAATTTGTCTTAGATGCCGGTATCTCTCCCAGGCACGTCCCTGGAGCTGTGCGGCCCCGTGCAGAGAGGAGCAGCAGCAAAGGTGCTGCTACTCCAACAGGCTTTAAACCGCTTTTTGTAGTGAGATTTCAGGCAGATCTTTTCAGCTCGACGGCTATCCTGCCCGGAGCGAGCTCATCTTACCATGGAGCCAGCGGACAAGGGTCCGTACCCTCCCTCGCGTTCTGCCCGGCTTCTCCTTGTCCTGTCGGTGCTAGAACGCCCGGCAGCCCCCGCT
Source organism: Sialia sialis (assembly GCA_009812075.1). Taxonomy (NCBI): domain Eukaryota; kingdom Metazoa; phylum Chordata; class Aves; order Passeriformes; family Turdidae; genus Sialia; species Sialia sialis. The sequence goes on along the minus strand of VRYO01001463.1, from coordinate 37,814,595 downwards.
CCTTTCCCTGCCGAGATGCCCTTTCGGGATTTCCCTTCCTCCTTACGTTTTTCTTCGGCCTTTTCCTGGCTGTCCGCGGGGCTGCTCCCCGTGCTGAGTCGCTTGTCCCGGTGTCCGAAGGCCGCCGCTCGCCGTCGGGCAGCGCCGGGAAGGACGGGCGGGCTGAGGGGGCTCCCTGAGGCGCTCCGGTTTTGTACCAGCGCTCCCCGCTCGCTCCTCGCCCTCCGCCCAGCGCCCCAAGCCCGCTCCTCCCTCCCTCCCCCGTTCAGAAATAGAGTCTTCCGAGCCACCCCGGTCACTCTCTCCACTATTTATTTTCCTTATCTCTCCGCTTTCCCCCGCTCTCCCTTTCCTCCCCTGGAAGCCAGGGGGGTTCGGGGCGCTGGTGGCCCCGGGGCCGTGCCGCTTACCAGGGGATGGATGCCGGCGCGGGGTCCCAGGCGGTAGGCGCAGGAGGCGCAGTCCTGGCCGCAGTCGGCCCTCGCCCTCGGGAGCAGGCAGGTGCTGAGGGCCAGCAGGGAGCAGCCGAGTCTCAGGAGCAGCGCCATGGGGCTGCAAAAAGGACAGGTCAGCCGGCAGCCGCCTCCTCCCGCTCCCACCCGCGGCACGGCCTCCCCTCCAGCCCAGGAACAGGAAAAGGCGGCGTGAAAAGGCTCCAAACAACTCCGCTAAACTCACGCTCTTCAGAGCCGGGCTGATCGCGCTTGCCAGGTAAGCGGGAGCTTTAGCTAAGCAAGCGCTTGGCAGCTGCGAGGCAACTGACCTGCGTTCGGAGCGGGAGTGCACCCCGAGGATGGAGCGCCCGGAAGATCCCGTTTGGTGAAAGTGTTCGTATCCAAACACTTTATCCCTCCCTGCCTTGTAAAAGCCGGCACCACAGGGGGAAAAAGAGACGCGCGGACGGGATCTCGGCCCCTCCCGGGAAGGGTTTCCCACCGGGATGCCCCGAGCAATCCCCCCGACGCCGGGCACCAGTCCCGGCCGTCCCTCGGTCCCGACCGCGGGCACAGCAGCTCACTCTATCACTCACACACACTCACTCACACACGCTGCCCTCGAGGCTCCGCGAGTCGCCGAGGAAGAAGCCGCGCCTTGCTGAAGCCTCGGAGCCACTGTTATTTATAGCGGGACGGAGCGGGCTGCGGGGGAGCCCTGGGAGAGGCAGGCACGGCGGGGCCCGCTGGCAGCTCCGGCGGCTCAAGGGGCGCGGAGCCGAGCCCGCTGCCGGGGCCGGGCGCGCCGCTGCGGAGCGTGTGCGGGCGGCGGCGGCGGCACTTTATAATTCGTGACCGCGGGGAGAAGGCGGCCTCCCCCAATCGCCGTCGGGCTCCCGCTGACGCGGCCACTACGACATCCCCCCGGCACCACCGCCCCGCCGCCCGCGGCTCCAGCGGGGCTCGGGATGAGGGTGTGTGT
>VRYO01001463.1:37769674-37805490 GCA_009812075.1 Sialia sialis | reverse complement strand
CGCCCTCCCTGGCCGGCTCTCACTTTCGGGTTGGCATTTCACTGGGATTTGTCCATAGATAAGCCGCACCTGAATATAAGCCGCACTACTGGGGTAGGCTGGATTCTTCAATGAAAAAGGTGCGGCTTATATTCGTGAAATTACTGTAAGTGCCTTTCCACCTCACCTGTATCTTCAGGATGAGGTGGAGTTTTAATCATGGCATGCTGTAACTAGACATAAAGTATTTATTGAAATGAGGACCAATCTCTAAAAATGCAGCAGTGTACTGCTGGTCAGCTGTTTAAAAATACCACTGCAAACCAACAGGAGGAGGTGGGAAACTTTCAAAGAGGTCAGGGAGCTTCTAGGCAAGGCTGGCCACTGTCCGCAGAATGGTTGTGCAGCTCCTGGCTTCAGCTCTGAGGAATAGAGCTGAGTATTATCTCACAGGTCCTTTGCTTCCCTTTGGAGTCAGGATGTATATTGTAGATGGAAGAGCTGACTGTTGTTTTGAGCCTTAGTGCACTGATTTTACTCATTCAGGCAGTGCAGAAACATACAGAATTACTTGAAAGTGGAGGGTTCCTGACAGGGGAACAGTTTTTATCACTGGCAGAATATGCCTTCTAAATCTGTGTCAAAATTTTTTCTCCATTGTACATTCCCGCTTTTTTGGGGGAATCATGGAGCCTCTGACAGCACTCACCAATTGAGCTTCTGGTTCTTCTGTTAGGACCATAAAAGAACTCAGAAGAGAGTTGCAGATGGGATGCCCAACAAGACTTGCAAGTATGTAAGCCTAGTGAAAGGATTTGTGAGGCAAAGTAAGTATGAATCAGCTAACCCTAACCATGAATCAGTGAAATGCAACAAAGCTAGAGCTCAAAAGAAAGAAGAGCAAAGATTGTCAGAGAAAATGTCTCACTGGTGTTATTTCCAAGCCATTCAAAATGTAGTTTTTTTGGAGGTCTGCTAGACACATACAGTTCCATCACATACAGTGATTTCTGCTTTATCTTGTCTGCAGTTTCTTTAGTCTTCTGAGTGTTTGATGACCTCCAGGTTCTCTGTGTTCCAGGTGGAGATCCTTGTTTCCAGGGAGTGTGCCACGGCCAGATGAAAGTCTCCTTTGAATACTTCTCATTAAAAAATAGCTCTAGCAATAGAAAACATAGATGGGAGAAAATGTAAGGCTCAATCATGTTTTTCAGTCTTGCCAATTATTTAATCTTATGGTTAAAATCTTCCACACATTATGAGGTTTAGTCTGATAACCATATTTGTTTTATCCTTTTCATGGGCTGTTGAAAGTTATTTTGGAGGAGAGAAGTGATTCTGTATTCTAAATGTGCACTTGAGTCCAAGAAAATAATTAACAATCCCTTTTAATAAAAATGCGCTCTGTGTAGGGATGACTAAAGTTTGAAATCCAAGGTTGGTACTTTGAGCCTGATTTGACTGTTTAACTGTGATGAACTGCATTTGCTTCTGAATCTCAATGTTTTGAGTTCAAATCCCACCTTCCTTTCTCCCACAAGCTACCTGCCTGCTCTGCTGGGATTACAAGAGTGTGCGCGTTCTATTTTTACACCTGCAAAGTTTTTCATCAAAAAAGCAACAGAATTCCAATTGAAAACTTATAGTTTAGGGACTTTTTATAGGTTATTATGGTTGGCAGGAAAAAATGAAAACAAAAGACAAGGAAATTCGGTGTTAATTTATTTGACATCTATGTCTTACGTATGATTTATGCAAATATTTCATAGCACAATGCAGTAATTTTATTATACCTTCAAAGAAGGAAACTAGTCTGAAGCATTCCAAAACCTCTACAAAATGAGTTGAGAATAATGAAGAGAGATGTAAGTTTTAATTCTTCAAAGGATAAGTACATTTTTAATTAATCAGACATGGATTAATTAGTTTTTGTTTATGGCAATAAAATGCTAAATTAGATGTAAATAATATGGAGTGATATGAAGTTCAAAGAAGGTTGGTGACTGTACCTCTCAGTAATGTTTCCAGTAAAGAGTTTAATTAAATTATTCCTTGGAGTTTCCTCACAAGGTTATCGCTCTGAATGCGCAGAATCCAGCATTGTCCACTCTGCACACAGAGAAGTGAGTAAGACATTTATTTTCACAGAACGAGGACATTCCTGTAAAGCTTTTCATCTGAAAGAAAACTATAGTCAAACTGAATCTGGCATTTTCTGATGCATTTTGCAAAGGCAGAATTAATGCCATTCTGTAAAACTCTTCATTTAACTTTTGCAGAGGTTTATGGCTATCTTCTATGTGGCAGTTTGATATTTAGTTCCAGGAGGCCAATTAAAAACAGATGTTTGGTTTTAATCATGTCCTCCTTCCTCAATCTTGTGAAAAGAAACTCTTTGAGTTGTGATTAATGTATTTTGTGGTGTTACCTGAGTTACAAGTCAGAGCACATGGAAGTTGTGGGGGAATAGCACTGAAGTGCAGTGATCTAAGTATTAAATAATTGCTACTTTTATGGATCATTGCTTCTCAAACATAATATTAAAATAGATAGAAATTACAGGAAAGAAACTTGTGGCAATAGTACTCCTGCTAATATTTACTCTCCAGGTTGCTTTTTTTTGTTCTGCTTTTTTTTTTTTTTGGGTATAAGGAAAGGGTTATAGATAATCTACTGGCTGTCTTGAGTGGACCCCAAATACCAGCATTTTACTCACTTTTTACTAAAACAATCCATTAAACAATGAGAGATTTTCAGTACTCCACCATTCCCTGCCTGTTCAGAGCAATCTCCTTGGCCAATCTTAATCTCTACCTAACAACTGAGATCTGTTGTCTCAGTCCATGAGGAATCTTTCATGGCAGAGGAGTGCAAAGTGTCACGCTTTAGAAATTACTGCCAATATCTTGTCCGGTCCAAATTCACGTAGCTACAGTGATGCTGTATTTTATATTCTTGATGAAGTTCAAAACTACTTTTTCTTGTCTATGTGTCATGTACTCATGTTAATATTTTTCCAGTCTGCCAGTTTTTATGGCACTGATCTTTTTACTTGTTATGCATCATTTGATTTAATTCCATTGCAGACAGTGATTTATAACTGCTTTATTATAAAGGAAAAAAAGCACCAGGAAAGAAGAAGAGACATGCAGGATGGGGAGCACTGACATTAAACTGAGCTAACATCTGATGCACTTTTCAGGAAAACCTTTTAAGATAATGATTGTTCCCCCAAATGAAACTGCATATGAGGTAAGTGGTGGCACCCCTATTGCTTGGTTTAGTTTCAGCCAGTTGATTTAATTACGCAGTGAGGAACAGTATGTCAGGGCAGTATGGATGTTTAGGAAAGGTCACTTTAATTCTTATTTTGATGCTTTGATGCACAGTTTATTTCAATAAGAATGTACCTATAAACCCATAAATATCCATACATTGAAGAGAGGCCTTGAAAAACTTGTTAATTCTGTTACTATTGGTGAAGGCAAACTTAACAGAATAAAAAAAAAATTATTTTATTTATTTTTATTTTGCTAAGTTTTTTTAAATCTCTACTATTTCCCACCCAATAATCTCAAAACCTTTGATTTAGTCAATCTCATTCTTACAATGGCGTTACTCTCTATGTGTTTTAGGGATTAATGTAATTCCTACTGATGCTATGTTACCTGAATTGCTTCCCTCAGAATCAGCTATTTAGAATTTGCTTCATATAGCATAAATTTCTTTGTGTGTTCCTATATGCTTTGAACTTTTCTGATATTACTTTGTCATTTTTCTCCAATGAAATATGAGAATATTTCATTAGAGAAAAAAACACAGGAGAGGTGAAGCCTTTACCTTAAGAGTGACTACAGATTACTATACCTTTCAAGGGTGACATTTGCAAAAATTTGACATTTCTTTGTTATCTCAGGTTTCTGCCTTTATGAGTAGTGAGAAGATCAGAACTTTGTGATTCCTATTTCTGTGTCCTCTTGAATGACATTTCCCATTTAACATTCACATTGCTGCATCTCAGACAGTATAATGGAATAGACAATGATTTCCTTTGCTGACAGAACACAGTTTATGTAGCCACATTGCTAAGTGTTGATGTGCATAGATTTCAAGGACTTTTATTGTCTTGTACACAAAATACATGCGCTACAGAGTCTACTGAATTTTAAATTCATCCAAATTGCTGTTGCATATTTATTATAAACATATATAAACAAGAAAAGCAATTCTTCATATTCAAATAGGTACTTACAATTATTTTAAAGCCATCTATAACCCTCAGTTGCTTGGGTTTTACTCTGTCACGCTCCAGCTTTACTGCTTCTCTTACTGATGACTCCTCATGCTTTGCATTGATAGGAAAAAGATCTTATTTCAATTTCTTGAAGTTTCAAAAGCAATTCTGTAAACAAGTTTGAAAAATGTAGGTAATGGCAGATAATGATCAGAAAATGTTAACTGTCTATCACTGGAATTGTTTGTGAATAAAAGAGAGCTATGTTTAAGAAAATGTTGGTAGCATCATGGATATGAAATTTTATTTCCATTGATTAGACAATGATGCTTTTACTACTCAGGGACAGGAGACAGAAAATATAAACTTTTCATAACACAATTTTAAAACTTTTTCAGTTTAGTAGATGCAGCAGAGAGGCAGCAGGATGCAAAACAGATGAAGCAAAAAATAAGTACATGTGATTACAGATTTCACTTAGACCTTTGCCTAACGTGTCTACATTTGTCAAATCCAAGAGAAACTCTGTAAAGTCTGACAAATAATTTGGAGCTGTAGTTTGCAAGGCTCAGTCAGGCTAAGGTTATCTTGGCAGTAAATTATTTCTCATGCATCAGTCTCTGCAGCTTGTTTTATTGCTAGACAGATTTGATAAAATAGGATTACTTGCACAAAGGATAGCTTTCCTTCCTTTCAGACTGCACGTCACAGCTTGTTGTATGCACTCCTTAAACTTATAAGCAAATTTTGTATAGTAAATTGATTAATATGGAAACAAACTTTGGGAAGTAACCAAGACCTAGGCAGCATGTTATCTTGCCAAGTCTTGCTTAACAATGAAAATCTTGGTCACAGAAATACATTGATTATTCTTATTTTAAAATTGAATTTCAAGGGATAAAAATCTATGTTTATTCATCATGTGTGGACCTTTAAGCAAAATGCAGTCCTGGAAGTCTGCAACATAGCGCTGCCTGTCTCATCTAAAGATGTAGGAAAGAAAGCAGCACTTCAGTCCCGCTGGCATGGAAGAGTGCTGGAATAAATGGGCTATTGACAAAGTTACAAAAGCCACAACTTGCTCAGGCTGTTTAGTGAAACAAGCCAGTGTTGAACCAACTCTAGAGACCCTTCTTGTAAGTTGGAGTGCTGAAATGGCAGAGGGTTCTCTCCATGACTTAGTTGGAAGCTCAGAAGGAAATGGTAGCCAAACAATGTTGATCTATGCACAGCAGCTTGCAGGCACAAAGAAAGTGCAGAAACACACAGAGATTAAAGCATTTTGAATGGCCATTATTATGCTTTTGAGGAGTTCTGTGGCTGAGGAACATCTTTATCATCTCTAATTCATGAAGGATTTAGGTTTCATCCAACTCCTGTTCAGTTTTCATAGATTTTAGTAATTTATGACAAATATTCCAGAAATTCCAATCCTGTTCTCTGCAGTGTAGTGTTGCAGACATTGCAATTACTTCCTCCCTCTGAAATGCAGTCTGTGGATGAAGTGGTGCTCTTGTGTGTGAGCAATCTGTGTCTATTGTGTACTGCTCCCTGAAGAAGCAGTGCACATGTCCCTGTGTTCTGCTAATGCTTTCTGCCGTCATTGTCTTTGTTCAATATACATAAAGATATTTAGCATTACTTTTTAATGAAAGTGGTATTAAACCAAGGACTTAGTTCTTACATTTTTATTTTAATCCCATGTACCCAAGAATGAGTTCATACTAGCTGGCTTTTAAAGAGACAAAGCCTTTGCAGCTGCTAAATAAATGGGGCTCAATAAGTCCTTTTCATTGTGAAATACCAAATACAAATGTTAGCTTCTCTTTTAAGTCCAACCCTCATTCTTCTGCTCTGACAAGCAAAGGCATCCTATTTTTTGTTGGCAGTTACTAAAGAGTGATATTTTTTAAAAATGAAGTATGATAGCAACGAAAAAAGAAAGTCACCGAATGTCCTCTTGTCATAGATATCAGGAAGGATTAATTTGAACAATAATAAAAAGGTCCAATTTATGACATTTAAAGCTATCACAGGCATAGAAATTATTATTATCGGATAGTCATCATATAAATCAATGGTGAGGTCTAATAACTATTTTCTTGAATTGCTTCTCTCTAATAAATTCCTTGGAAAATAGTGCATATTAGCTGTCTTGTTAAAATAAAATTGGACATAACTTCATTAAAAAATCTCAAGTGTAGATTTGGGATTTATGAAATGACTTTCCACGCCATTTCCTTCTTCATCTGGTCACACAAAGTCAAAACTGTCTATTTAAATTTCCTCTTTCCATTCTCTGAATTTCAGAAAGACTCAGATTCTGTTTGAAGTAATTTCCATTCTTGTGTACATCTGTCACGAGCCATCAGTCAGATGCATCAATTCATAGGAAGGACTTTAAGACGCAAGTTATTTAATTATTTAATTTTTTATTCTCTTATTCTGAAGATGAGCACTGAAAAATATCTGGGAACTTGTTTACATTTTCTTGAAGCATAAAGACAACTGAAATATTTTTGTTTGTTTTTTTCTGCCTGGCATTACTACAGCAGATTGTCCTTTGGGCTATGACTTTGCACCTAAGTACTGTGGTATTTCAGCAGCAGTACTTGTGCAGGTGGGTGGGGATTCCATGAAATCTGCAAGGCAATTATTAAGCAGATTTTTCAGCTTCCTAAATTTTTATTCTTGTATTATCTTTCTTCTGCATATTATGCAGCCTTTCCTGTCTGATGTTTTCTTTTCAGGGTAGTATTTATGCACTATAATCAGATCTTTTCTAAAAGTACTTTTCCAAATGAGTTATTAAAGTCTGTCTTGTCTGGTCTGTCACAGTAAAGAATTTTATCCAACTCTCAAATAGTTTTTGTAGTCTCTCTGTTTTCCTAATGCCTTTAGAGAACATCGATCCCAGAAGTGGACACATCATTCCAGCACTGATCTTTTTCAATGTTGTTATCTTAAAGAAGGAAATCATAGCTTTTTGACATAATTGTTTTGCAATATTGGCAAATGTTACCTACTTTTTCATTGGTAAATGCGTATTAGTTTTCTATTGAATCTGCAATTATTTCAGCTCATACCTGAAGAAATACTCTCTCTGTCTCTAGCATGAACAGGAACGTCAACAAATATTAATGATAAATCAAATAACTGGTGCTTTATTTTTTCGCTCTCCAACATCCTTAGGAATTGCAAATGCTTGACAGATTACAGATTCCAAGCTTCCCTTAAAAAGTGGTTAGCTTCCCCCTTCAACACTTCACCTTTCCCAAAATGTCTCAAAATCAAGTGTGCCAAAGCCTCTTTTTTAGGGCAGGAGGAGAGATTGCTCTTTGTGAAAGATGATCTAAATTGTGTGAAAACTTGGGAGATAATCTGCAAGTTTAGAAACCAAGCACAAAGACAGGAATGAGATATGAACCCTCTTTGAAAGGAGAAAAGTCTTCTATTAATGCCATTATCTATTTCTTCATCCCAAGCTTGTTTCAAAATTCACTCTCAAACTCTACAAGCCAGTTGCAGGCATTCTGATTAACACTGAATAATATTCGATGAGAATTGCATTGATTTCTGTAGAACCACACATGCAGCATGGTTTTGCTCAACGTGACTCAAAATTAGAAAAATTTGGCCCCAAAGAAAATGACTCATGCTCATCTCCCTTTGCAGTTATTTTAATACTGAAGCAATTAGAACAGAGCCTGACTGTTTTTCTTGTTTCTTTCTCCCCAGCCCATTGAAAGCTGTCTTTTATGCCAATCCACTGGCACCATGTCCAGGTAGCTGATGGTTATCTTTTTAACAAGACAATTAATGATTTTGTTCTGAGTAGTTAATATTCTACACAATCTCCTTGAACAATTGTCAGATTCAAAGATCCTAAGCACAGTTTTTGCTACTTAAATATTACAAAAAATAATCTTTATAGCTTTTTTTGAGGGCTGCAAATGCAGAAAACTTATCAATGTTTCTTTACATTGAGCAAAACCCTCTCAGGTAATGAACGGCACTGATCTGAGCACTGTATTTGTCTTACAGCCTGGGATGTGCAGAGTTCTCTGTGCTCCCTAGCAACTATTTTGACACAAAGGAAACAAACCTGGAGAATGGTTTTGAGAACAGCTCTCAAAATGCAAGATCACAACATAATCTTGAAGGAGAGTAGCCAGAAAATACTTGAAGTTTGTAGAGATTCATGATGAAATAACTCTAATTTGGTGACAATCTTTATAATTACTCTTTTTCTAGTACATTTGTAGAAAATTGCTTGATTGCTGCCCTACCTCTGCAATCCTGAACTTAAAGACTGCTGAGCCCTTGATCAATAGGAGCTGAGGATAAGATGTGGTTGCGAAATGTTGGTTTTCTGAACTAGAAGCGTGTTTAAACTGAATACTGGTGACATTTCGATGGGAGAAAAAATTTAAAAAGTTGGAGTCTGGATAGAAACTCATGCATTTTCTCTTCATTAAAGTGAAGCACAAGAATTTATGATCCTAAATCAAGATAATTTTTTGGGGTTTTTTTCCTGTTGAAAAAAAATCTTTTTTCCTTCTCTCATTCTAATAAAATGAGCCATCCTGGCTTAGACCAACAAGCCATTTAGTACAAAATGCAGTATCCTACTGTGTCCATAAGTCCTCAGTTACATCACTGTCTAGGAAAGTGCAGGAGCAGGCCAAGCATTTGTAATACTTCCCTTTTGTATTTTCTTAGCATTCAGTTATTTCAACTTGGGCACCTCCTGAGCTGGATGGGTTCCTGTATGTCCCACAGCAAAGGAGTCCTCTCACATGAGCAGCTTCCCTGACAACTTCATCAGTGTTTTGTGTTCACAGGGTCATGTCTCAGGAGCTCTGCAGATCTGCTGCTCCTTATGTGAGGGACCACCAGATTCCCCTAATCCAAATCCTTTTTTAAGATGATTTCATAGATTCATTTGTAGCTCTAATATGAGAAGAGGCAGTGAAGAGTTTAATTCTACCCACTCTTTCCAGATCACTGATGATTTTGCAGCTTTCTTTTGTACCTCCAATATTTCCTTCCCATGGAAACACATTGGTTTACAAAGGACTTCCTCACAGAGAAACTGGTCTTGAACCTGATTCTCCTTCCTGCCCTGCTCTGAAAGTTTTCTAGTTCTGTATATTTCTTCAAGATGAGGAGATCAGAACTGTGTGGTGTTCATGATGTGGATGGACCACAGATTTCTATAGTAAATTTTCCTTCCTATAACATTTATAAGGATGTTTTCATTAGTTTTGGCTTTCCTATTTGCCTTAAGAAATCGTGTGTGAGCGTTGGGAGGATATACAATAGCTGTTTTAGGAGTCCAGGGGGAAAACTGTGTACATGTCTAACAACATGTACTCATGCAACTCTTAATCCACTTTCTGAAGTACTTGCTTATATGCTTAGAAGCTGAAGATATCTTTTCCTTCTTTTAGGCTGAGACATTTTTAAACACGGCTGAGCAGGTTTTATGTGTACAAGAAAGCATCACTCAGGCTCAGTAATGTTCCCTCTGCTCTGTGCTGCTGTCACCATCACCCCCATTGCTTCCAGCCACACTGAGATGTGTACGAGCACTACTCCTGCTCCTGCTCCATACAGTGGCTCAGTTCTTTGGAACACATCTGTCCAATACAAATGAATGAAACTTGTTTTTCGTATCAGCTCAGATGTACACTTGTTCTACAAAGATGTTCTAGGGTAAAAGTAAAATGCGTACCAAAATGGGCAGATTAGACATTTTTTCTGTATTAACTATAGAGAGTAGATCTATTGGTTTTATTTGCATTACTGAAGCTGTACCTTATTGGTCTCTGGTAGGCAAAGTGAGTACAGTAATTTCACGATTATAAGCCGCACCTTTTTCATTGAAGAATCCAGCCTACCCCAGCAGTGCGGCTTATATTCAGGTGCGGCTTATCTATGGACAAATCCCAGTGAAATGCCAACCCGAAAGTGAGAGCCGGCCAGGGAGGGCGCCTGGGGCTGCCTTTAAAGTCTTCACTGGTTTATGAAAACTGTTTGCAACTTGAGCACCTCACACCAAACCCCGCTGGCAGCGATTCTGTTACTAATTTATTGCTTTGTTACACATGGATCCTTGCTTAAGAAAAAACAAAAACCCAGGGAAAAAAAAGTGCGGCTTATATTCAGTTGCGGCTTATATATGGACAAATCCCATGGTTTACCTGGCTACCAGGAGGTGCGGTTTATAATCAGGTGCAGCTTATAATTGTGAAATTACTGTAATTGGAAATGTGATTCCAAGCTTCACTGGCAGTAAGAATAGTGCTTGTTTTGTAAGCAGGATAATGTAGAGACATGTCAAAGCATTACTGCTTCTTCAATATCTCTGGAAGTATGATGCTCTGAACATATTTCTCAAGAGGATAAGGAGCAGCAGGCTGTTCACATCAGCTTGTTTCCCTTTTTTTCTTTTTTTTTTAGATTTACTGTATCATCACAACAGAATTTCTTCTGCTGCTATTTGTCAGCAGCAGCTGTTCTGCTTTACATTGATGCTCCATTCCACTTGATGGGTTCTGAAAGACATGGTGGCAGTCCATTTATTCTTCTCACTACAGACAGATGTAAGCTGAAGTCCAGGTTCAGTTCTACTCTATAGTTCCACTCTGAGGACATGGGGTCTATCGTTTGGTCTCACTTCCGAAGAATTTGGTGTAAATATAAAAGGTTCCCCCAAAGAACACAACTGCTATAATTTCTAGAAGGCAAATGAAGTTATATTTAGCTTGCTTTGTATTTCCATGAGCTAATTCATTAAAGCTTTTCCAATGAAATAATGCTATGGGACTTCCTTGTAAGTGTTACTCCCAAGAGATGCTAGGAGGAAGCAATTTTTAACTAGAAGGGCTCTATATTATATTCTTATCTGCAGAGTTGTGGTTGTGTTGGAATTAATTTAACACATAAATTCACAGAGTTTAACTCCTGGCAAGGTACATGTATTTCCCCTGATGTGCAGCAGTGTTCCCCAAAGACCTTCTCTCCTGCTTTTATCCAGGTTCTTCTGCTTTACAGCAGAGACTACTTGCCTACAGTCATGTAGAATTTAGCTGAATTTGAGAACAGTTACACAGTTAAAAAAAATCAAATAACGTTTAGCAGAATATCTCCTCTGAATGAATAAAAAACACCAAACAAAAATGTACTGAGTTTTAAGATTAATGTCAATAAAACCCTGCTGATGTTTTTTACAACCTGATTGGCTGAATCCTTTTAAGGAGCATTAGTAGTCTGAATTTTCCACAAAAAAAGGTTGTTTTCCATGGTGCTGGTCAATAATTGTTAAGTTTATCCATGTCTGTCCTACATTTCCTATTAACTAATGTCTTATCTGGAAAGTCATAAGATGATTCTTGGGTACAGTAATTTCACACTCATTAGCCACACCAGGTGATAAGCCACACTTCTGGGTAGCTGGGAAGACCATGGAATTTGTCCATAAATAAGCCGCACTGGGTGATAAGCTGCACTCTTTTTGTAGAAGTGGGGATCCAAGTGCAACAAAGTAGAGAGTTAGTAAAAAATCGCACGATGGCAGGGTTTGTTATTAGGTGCACAATTTGCAAACAGTTTTCACACATCGGCAAAGCCTTTAAATGCAGCCCCAGGTGCCCTCCCTGTGCCGCGGGCCCCGGAACTCCCGCCCCCAGTGCTGGCTGCCGTGGCTCCCCGTGCTGCTCAAAAGCGGTGGCTCAGCGGTCTGGCCATGTGATGCTGGCAAAAAGCAATGGCAAAGAGTGGTGGCAAAGTGCGAAGCCAGCAAAAAGCAGTGGCAAAGCGGCTCGGCTTTGCATGAAAGTCGGCAGCAGCTCTGCAGCAGCTCCCTCCCCAGCTGGCTTGCACTTCTGGGTTGGCATTTCGCTGGAATTTGTCCATAAATAAACTGCACCAGGTGATTAGCCGCACTTCCGGGATTGGCTCAATTCTTCAGTGAAATAGGTGCGGCTTATCAGTGTGAAATTACTGTACTTGAGGTACTTGGGTACCTCAGCTGAATGAAAAATCAGTTCACAGCATTTCTTTGATGTTTTGCCAAAAACCAATGAAGAAACCTTAGTTAGAATGCTGATGTCATTCCACATTGAATTATACTTTTGATTAAAAGTATCAGCACACTAAAGTGATCTTTATTTTATCACTTTGTATGTTCTATGCACATAAAATCATAGATACTATTGCAGGAATCTTGGTTGGTTTTTTTTGTACTTTCCTTGTTGCTGGGATTAAAGACTATTTAAAGCAATATGATGACTCTTTTTTGGTTAAAGAATGGCGTGTTCATGTACAAACCAATAGAACTACATAACCTTGATGCTTTCTGAGGGTAAAATGACAATCATTTCAGGCATTATTTAAAAGAATGGTATCCACGGTAGCATTAGCAGCTGTAAAACTGCCAAGTGAATGAAACCATGCATAGGAAAACTGCTGAATACTTTATTGAAAGGGGTTGTAAGCTACTCATCCCTGAACAGAAAACACTATGGAGTAAGGTGGGGGTAGTGGGGAGGATGAGAGATTGAGGATTTCTTTTTGCTCAAGGTGATAAAATTTAGAGCAAAGGCTGCTCTGTGCTTTTGAATGGAAGCTACCAGATGATTTTGGGGTCTCCAAATGTTTAGAGAGAACTGAGTTTGGTGTCGGCTCTTTCAGGAGCAGTGCAGGAGAGAATTATGGAGCTGCCGGAAGCAGTTTTAAAATAGACAGCTTCCACATGAGAGGCATGTTGCTGCTCCTTCCATGGATTTTGGTGTGCAATCAATCCTCCCCTTCTTCTTCCCCTGTGTCCAGAAAGTAGCAAGACCATCCAAAAGAGCATTTAGCCCTTCCTGTGGATAAAAGATCCTATCCATGTGGATAAAAGAGGATCTCACTAACCAGGCCTATGAAGCTAAGACAATCTCAGTTAATCAAATTTCCTGTTTATTCTGGGCGAAATGAACAGCAAGATGAACTGATATGTCTCATAAATAAGTTTCATCTTATTAATTAACAAAAAATAAAAATCAAAGTGAGACCTTTTCATCTTTACATTTGTGTTTTCAAGCAAAAGTTTCTGAAGTGATGCCTGCATTATTGGGATAGAAAGCCACATGTTAGCCCTGCCCTTGCTCCAGGGCAGCAGAGAACAGAGCCAGAGCAAGTCTCAAAAGTAGGCAGACAGGTAAAGTCTTACCAAATGCACTGAACTGTTCCTGTACCAGCCACTGCTGGCTTCTTCATGAGAGCCCCTACATGTAATCCTAGAGAGCTGTGGCAAGGTACTAAGTTTTTTTGTGAGTCGTTTAATTTTTGCTTTAGATGATGATAAATTCTGTATTTTGACTCCACCTTTTTTTCCTCTTTTTTTTTTTTTTTTTTTTTTTTTTTTTTTTTTTTTTTTTTTTCCCCAGAAAATGAATGAGAACAATAGGGAAAAGATCAATTATAGGAGTGAGCATCAAAGAAATGCTAAATTTGAAATTAAATGAAGTTCAGATAATCATCTGTCACTCAGTTTCCTAGTATTATCCCTTAATAACATTATTTTCTCTTCGCCTATTTGCTTCTTATCTATTTAAGATAGTGGTTTATCATTCACAGCCTGATTGGTTCATCATCTGTTTTCAAAAGAAAGTGAGGATCATATTCCTAGGACCTAGATAATTTTTCCTGCTTTTTGTTCCATTAGTTGATGAGAAAGAAGGGAATTGGCACAAGAAAACCCCATACCCTTTTCTAGCTCTAGATTAAAGATGTCCTTGAAATACAGGGCTGGGAATCAGATCCATCTTTCCCAAGTTAGGATGAGATCAGATTTGGGCTTTAGAGACTGGCAAAAAGCTAATTCCAGGCTAGCAAGGCATAAAGCCCAGGAAAAGTGCAGCCTTTTGTTCCAAATGAATAACTGAGAGACACTGAGGGCACCAGCTTTTGGTTGCACAACATATTTAGTGTGTGGAATATTCTGGGCTCCTATAAATCCAGAATTAAAGTATAAAGTACTAAAACTCATGCTGAATTTGAAGTGGCCAAAGAATCTTGAGCCTGGCACGGTGGACTCCCAAGAAGATACTGCTGTGTATCCTATAATCCTATAACCATGTTCATCTTCACTCATGTTGTAATTCAAATATAGTCAGTAGGTCTGGTTTTATAGGCAGTAAGTGGATGCATGTGTGTTCCAAGAATGAGATGGTCAGGTTTGAAATAGCACTTTTGGGAGTACAGTAATTTCATGCCTATAAGGTGCACCAGAGTATAAGGCCCACTTCCGGGGTGGCGGCAATTTTCCGTACTTCGTCCATATATGAGGCATACCGGCCTATAAGGCGCAGGTTTTTTTTCTGCAGCGAGGATCTGCTGCTGGCAGGATCTCCCCACGGCTCTCATGGCTCGCACTTCTGGGTTGGCAAATTTCCGAACGTTGTCCATATATAATGCGCACTGGCCTATAAGGCGAGCCTCTGGGTTTCGATCAAAATTTCAGTCAAAAGGGTGCGCCTTATAGACTTGAAATGACTGTATTTTGCATCAGAATTTTCCCACATCAGCCTGGTTTTAGACACATTGCTGCTGTGAGGACTGACAGCAGAGCTCTGTGTTAATCCACATGTATGAACTGAAGCCCCAGCTGTTTGTGTAAAGATGCTCCCATCAGACCCAACAGTGAATTGGTGCTGGGCTGTTAGAAGTCCTGATGGATGTCAGCAGCACTGCTCTGTGGTGTGTTGCTGGCCACAGAAACACATTTGCTGTACCAAACACATCCAGGTGGGCAGCAGGCTGCAGGTGGTTACCCATGCGTGTCAGTCTCTCTTGTGCAGAGGAGAATAAACTTCATGGACAAAATCCTCAAACACCTACATTTTGCCTAAAGAGCCAGCAGCTCTAGCCTATATTTCTTTGGCAGGGTGCACAGGAACTCTTTAAGGTCTTTTGGTACACACTGAAATGGGAAAGGTCACTGAGTTAAATATGAGTGAAATCTGATAGCAGATCCTCTGCCACACCCATCCTTTCAGGTACTCTTAGGTGAAATTAAATATTGATTGTTTAAGATGTGCTTGCATCCCAATTTTCCAGGCTGATCTGTAATGGAAGAGCCTGGAGAGTGCTGGCTGAAGGACAGGATGAGTTCCAGTACCTGTGAGACAGAGTGGGATTGTATTATTCCTTTCAGGATCTCAGTCAGATTCTGGTGTGATAACAGAAGTTACCCTGTCAGCTTATCTATTGGGGATTGGGCATGAAAGAAACCAGAACTGATGGTGTGAGTGAGGGGGCTGGAGAGCTCGTTCAGCTGTGGTGTGGGTGGGGTTGGGAGCCTTGGGCAGGTGGGGTTAGGGGATGCGGGGACAAAGCAATGCTGCTGTGGCCACACCATGGCCTGTCACACAAATGAGGAGTAGGTACTTGGCAAAGTCACCTCGTGCTTGGGGTCAGAATGAATTGGAATGACTGAAATGCACCACTAGTTCCTCATCTCCAGGAGTGTAATCTGTAGCAATTACTGAACTACGTCAGTTTAACAGATTGAAGTAAACAAAAATGACGTTTCATGCCCCAGGCTGTCTGGGCTGGTGCTTTGAGTGCAGCACCAGATGAGCTTCTCTTTCTTCCCTAAAGTGGCAGATATTTCTGTTGAAGCAATGAGCAGTGAACCAGTTATTGGTGTGACCCTTAAATGTGGGCCTGAGATTCTGGAGGAGCACCTCACAGCCCTTGCTGCAGATTCTGGCAGGGATCTGGGTGCACAAAGCTGTCCCTGAGAAAGGCAGATGTCTCTGAGGTTCTTCCCTCTGCATTCACAACTGAATAACATCCCTTGGGCAGCTAAAGCAATTGTTTACAATGAAAACAAGGGAAAAGAAATGTTATTCACTTTTTTTACTTCTGCAATTTTTTAACCAATCTTTTAACGTGATTTAACAGCTGGAGATGAGGAGAAGGCAGCACCAAAAGAGCAGCCAACTCCCTGCAGACAGGGCAGAGAGTGCTCTGGGGACTTCCACTCATCCATGGATGACAGATGGGAACTTATGGTCTATAACTTAACAGATGGATCACAGATCTGTTTTTTTGCTTGAATGGAGAAAATCAAATGATTATGGGCCAGCTAAATAAAAGCAACTAATCAGAAAGATCTGTGATTCAGTGTGCTGATTCGGGGGGATGTAATTTGTGGGGATGCAAACCTTGTGGCAGTGACTAATGTGTAAAAGTAATGGCAAGAAAAATGAGCTATTGCCCTGATTCACGTTCCTTAAAACTGTATTTCATTGCATAAACATTTTTTGTGTGTGTGTGTGCGCTACTCACACTTTTATTTCTGTAAAAATCACAACTTTTCTTTAGAAAGTGAAATTCTTACTTTACCACCTACCACTAAATTGACAAAATCAACAAGAATTCTTATGACTTAAATTGATCCCTGACCCTTTGTATCAAAGTGAGACACGGCTCATTTGTGTATTTGTAATTGCTGACAGAGTGCTGTCTTATTTATATCTGCATTTCATGAATGCCGGTCTTGGTGAGGCATACTTTTTGCTATTGTTATCTTGAAACATACTAAATAGCACTTATGGCATAAAATAAATACTCTGATGACGCATTTCTTAGTGGGCCTTCAAGAGCTTTCGTTGTTTCAAAACAAAGCAAAGACAAATGGGATGCGAAAAAGTCATTTCAGGTAACGGAAACCCCAAGGGGTGCTGAAAATTCCCCATTCTGTTCTTCCCAGGCTCTTAGACAGTGTCGTTTTAAACACATCAGCTTTCAAGGCGTATAGATACCTCTCTTTTACCACACTGGCCTGGTATGGTTAAATTTGGTCTGGGGGCAAGGATGGTTGCTTCTGTTTCATTCTTATTTTCATTTTGTTTTGCTTTTTTCCCTTTAAAAGTAATGTTTTCTTTTCCCAGAATCAAAATGTTAAGTTCCTCCTCATAATTTTCCACCTTTCTTCCAAAGGCATGTTTTACTTTCATATCCTGTTTTTTATACCTAGATTTCTGAAGGAAATAAGATCTGTGTGCTGGTGCTTGTATCAGACAACTCATAATAAGTTTTGAACTTGCTCAATTTCAACTTCTTTAATAAAACTTTGGAAATCTCTTAGCTCTTAAATTCCTAAAAGACTTAGGAGAACAGGCCCCCTTGTAGATAGAAGTGCTGAGAGATTCACCCTTTATCTATCTGCAAAGGAAAGAGAGAAACTCCAAATTTAGGCTTCATTAGTTCTGCTCTTTATCAAATTAGTTGTATTTAGAAACTTTTTCAGTGTTGTTGCTTCAGAGAGTTTTAATCCTGAAAGTTGTCATAATGCTTTCAGCACAAAAAATGTCAAAGTTATAATGACCCACATAAATTATACATTCCTCTGCTGATTTGTGTGAATTCAGCACTGCATATTATTATTCAACATTGTGTCATAGTTTATGGGATGATTATATAAAAGACGGAGGAAAGGAAGACTACAGGAAAACACAGACATGAACCTCATGAAATGAAACACCAGAAGTAGTTGAAAAACTTGTTTAGTCAAAGATGGCAGTGCTTGCAAGAAGAGACACCTGACATGCTGTCATGGCATGGCTGTAGACTTAACACTGTCCTATGACTGAATGCAAAAAAAATTCCATAGATATCAAGTACAAAGATATCCCATAGATAAGAAGTCTATCAGACTATTAATACCTTCTGTATCCCTCCTGAATATCACAGAAAACTAGTTGGTCACTACTGCCTCTTTGTTGTGAGAGAGGTGAGAAGTATTTCATTTCAAAGCTCCTGCCTCAGGTTTACAACAAATTGCAGAAGTTGCTATACTAAACAGCTTCAATGCTAGATTATATTTGAGACTGGGATCAGAAGCCTTTTAGGAATCCAAGTAGCATCCTGTGCTGCTCATGGTATCCTCTCCTTGTACACAATTGGAAGTAGTTTTTTTAGTGGCTGACAAGAGTGTGAGAGTCCTGTTGGATCTTACTGTGGCACATCTGCTCCTGTTCAGGTAGGCTCTATTCCAGGCACAGCAGTGCACATGGGAATAAAGAATGGCAGCAAAATGAGGGCCAGAAGTGATCTTTGGATGTTGTCTGAGTCAGACTCCTGCTCAAAGCAGGATCAGGTACTCCAGGACCTTGTTGAGTCAAATTTTTAAACTCTCCAGGATAGAATTGCCACAACCTTTCTAGGCCATCTATTCCAGTTGTAGTCGGTCTTGCCATGAAGGATTTTTTACTTAAACGCTCATATTCATTCTCTGTTCTCATCTTCTTTGCTTATGCTGGGTGATTTTGCACTGGGAGTTTGTGCAGGAGGTTGAACAAAGACCTCTAGAGCTAAAATCATGTGTTACTTGAGGAACTGTTTTTGCTTAGGCATTGCAGCTAGGATAAGTAACCTGGGTGGACTGGCTACAGTCACAAACTAGTAATAATTCCCAGAAGGTTTCTGTGACTCAGAACCCTGAAGGAGCTTTCTTTTAGCATCATTTCCAGGCATTTCAGCTTTGGTAGCTAAATATGCATGGGAGGCATTGGAGCATTTTGCATGAGAACAAACAAATGGGACTTTGGAGTGGTTTTAATGGAACCTCAAATCTTTGTCAATCTCTTGACCTGCACCCCCAGAAGAGGAGAGAGCAGAGCAATTAATGATGATGGACTCTAATGGAGTGTAAAGCAGCACTCTGTTTTGGAGGGAGGTGGGATGATTCCCCAGTCAAAGTCATGTATTCTGAATAACTGTAGGGAAGGGAATATTTGTGCTTCATTCAGTTTAACCTGAAAACACTGGGGATGAAACGATGTTGATGGCAAACATTACTCCAGGGATTTCATGAATGCAGGGACTGCAGAGGGAGGAAGTATTGTGACTTGTCCCTTGAGAAAGCTGAAATAAATAGGGAAAACCAGCATGCAAGGTAAGTCTTGGTCTGGGCATAAATTGTCCATAGAAAGAATTAGCTGACCTGCGAGAGCAGAGAGTGTCCAGGCTGGCAATTACAAAAAAGTTCAGACATTTGAACTGCTACAAAGAAGGTTTGTCAGTACAAGTGTGAGCAGAGAGGAAACGTGGCAATTTGACTAGGTTGGGAACAAAAGGAAGAAGGGACAGAAAATGCAGGCTAGCTAGCTAAACTTTCCACTTTGTTTGGTGTTCTTAGGGCACTTAAGTGTATTGGCCTCTTGTTAATACAGAAACTATATTGTGGCTTGCACTCTCAGTTGCATAATTCTCTGTGGCAGGCCTGCTGTTGTTTACTGACAAGTTTTTTTAGGAATGTCTCTTGTGTATGTTTTTTAATCCATTAATGCAGTTTGGCAGCTGGAGAAAAAGAAAGCCAGCCAGCTCCCCACAGGCTATGGGCAAATTCTCCTGAGTGTAGTGGGAAGACAATTGCATGTTTAATACAAAACTTTGTAATTGAAAAGTCTCCTGGTTTTGGGGATGTGGACACTGGCAATCATAATCAGTGGTTCCCTGAGGCTTTGTGGTTACATGGCATTATCTATCATTTGTACACTACAGTGCAATGTGGGAAAATCTTCAGAGTAAATGGCCTAGAAAACTCAACATCCACACACACTGTGACCTGGTATTTGCTTGAAATTCAATATGACTATTGCCATTGTCATGTTAGGTTTATCAGTTTCTCTTTTTAATAACTCTGGAAAGGTCATATACAGCTTGTATTGCATACTTACATTGAATTATCCTGTTTCTACTTTATGAATTTCTGTTCTAGAATCACAGAATCATTGAATGGTTTGGGTTGAAAGAGACCTTAAAGACCATCTAGTTTTAACCCCCCTGCCATGGGCAGGGATGGCACTCACTAGATCAGCTTGCAACATCCAGCCTGGCCTTGAACACCTCCAGGATCTATATTAAATCCTTTTGATCTGCATGAAACACTTTTGATCTGTATTAAAGCTTCAGTGAAATATTTTATTAATTATTCATTGATCAAGAGCTATGCTATCATCTTTTCTCAAGATGCATTCAGATTTTTCAGTACCTCAGCAATTTGACGTCCAGGAAAGCTTGATATATATATCCCTTTTCCTCTCCTGTTGATCAAATGCAATAGTTCACATTTTTTTCTGCTGAAGAATGACATAACCTCTCTTATGCAGTATGTTTGAATGGATTAAGCAAAACATAAACACAGCAAAAATCTGCATTTCAGTCTGTTTCAAACCCTTCCTCATTACTTTCAAACTTCACACAAGAGAGTCAATCAGGCCTTGGAGATACTTTCCAATGTTGGATTTGCCTTTCCAAGCTCCCCTACCTTACTGGGAGAAACTGCCGTGCCTCCCTGGATCTCTTCCCTTCCACTCAATCCGTTGCTCAGGTCACTTTAGAAGGAGATACTAGATGGGAAAAGTTGTGGATGTCTGCTGATCCAGCATTTTGTCACTGTGATGGTGAGATCTCTTTTGCTTTCTGCTGGTCCTCTGGGCATTGCATCCCACTTTGCCTCCTTGTCACAAGCAGGTGCCTACCCTGAGTTTCCTCATGGGTGAATTTCTTTGTTGACATGCTCCACACTCAGACTGATGCCAGCTGGTGCCAACTTCAGCTGTGGGTGTGGGCATGTCCTGATGTGAAAGTCCTCATCACCCTCTGTACGCCAGTGCCTGTTGTATTTGCAGGCAGTATCTGGGGTCCTGGTCTAGTCCAGCCTGCAGGTTCCCCCCCAAGTTGGACTTCACACACAGTTTGGCTCTTGTCCACAGAGATGTATCTGCTTTTGCAGATGAACTTTAGAAGGCAGTTGATGCAGGCTGTAGTGCTGATAACACAGAAATGCAGGACTTGCTCCTCGTAGCTTTGCTGTCTCTCTCTAGCTATACTGAAGAGGAAGTCATGGGTTCTCATATTTTGCTTTAAAAGCTGAAATAAGAAGCTGCTGCATTGTCTTCCAGGCCCAAGACCGTCTGGAAAGATAGAGAATGTTTAACTTCCCATGCAAACCCTGGCTGGTACATTATGTGCTCTTGTGATGAGTGACTGCTCCTTCCTCTTCCCACAGTGTTCAGCACAGCCCCTACTCGTCCCATCATTTTAGGCACGCTTTTGCACTGTGAGAAGGGTTAATTCCATTGTGGAAAAGGGAAACAAATGTCTATGCAATTATTCTTATCCCTTCATTATTTAAGTAGAACTGCCTCTGGATTTTTCTAGTAATAATTATTCCAACAAAACTAAATTATTTTTAGTACACTGGAGTAAACATGCAGACAAATCTTAACTTCCTGTAGGAAGGATTCGGTCATGAAGGAATTCCCTAGAACTCTCTCTTCTGTGATATTTGTTTCTGGAACAGTGTGTTAATCCTTCTTATGAGGCATATCTTGAATGAAATGACACCTTTGGTTATAGTACTCTTTGAAGGTATATAGAGATGGAAGACTGTTCTGACAGTAATGGCATGATTTAGTTTTTACATCCCAGGTTTTTAATACTTATCCAAATAGATGAAGCAAAAGAGAACTGAGAAGTGATTTGCGTGAAGAAAGGGTTCCTGCACACGCAGCAGCAAAACAAGAACTCAGCAGCACTGTTTCTGTCCAGGTGCACTTGAAAACATTCACCCGTGCCCTCATTGTTTATCTTAGTTCTTAAAGAAATGTTAAATGAAAGTAAACAAACAAACAAAAAAAAAAAACCCAACCACCTAAAAAAGCCAGACATGCAAGGGAACACAAATGATGGCTACTTCAACCATCAAGACTGATCATCTGTGAGCAAGGAATTAAGAAGTGTAAGTGTGAAGTATCATCTGAGTCTAGCCCCACTGCCTGTGGAAAATCCATTTATATCTATTTAATGAAACATTTCTGTTCTAAAGATTACTTTCTATAGGTCTATTAGCCTATACATGAAATAGGCTCTAGCCAGAAAGAGAGATTTGAGGCACAGTTTATCTCTTGAAGTGACTTAGAGGTGCTTTCAGGTTGTACAGGTGATCTCAGCTCTGGTGAACAATTTTTGCTCTTGACAATTCCAAATAATTGGGTTTTTTCTCTGATGATGATGTTCTTTTTGCAATGGCATGTAGTGATAAGATGAGCTGAAGGAAGGCAGATTAAGAGTAGGTATTAGTAAGAAATTCTTTTCCGTGAGAGTGGTGAGACACTGGCATAGGTTGCCCAGAAAAGTTGTTGATGTCCCAACCCTAGAAATGATCAAGGCCAGGTTGGATGGGGCTTTAAGCAAGTTTGTCTAGTGGAAGGTGTCCCTGCCCATGGCAAGGAGGTTGGAACTGGATGAACTTGAAGGTCCCTTCCAACCCACGCCATTCCACTGTCTCCTAAAATTTGAATTACTAGTCTGTTGGAGAGCAGGGATTGAGCTGGGGGGGTCTATAAATTTTTTTCAGAAGAGACAAGTAAAAATTATTTGAATCACCCCTGTATACATTTTCCCAGGTTATTCTCTAAGTGTGAAGGCAGATATGCCCTACCAGGAAGAAAATATATGGTTGTATTTTCAGGTATCATGGTGTGTTCCAGTTGACTGTACTCAAGTGTTTGCTTTGTGAAGCCTCTGTCTTTCACACATTCCCAGTGTTACCTGTCACATGAGCGTCAGTGGAAGCACCAATGTTCCTAACACTGTTTGCTTTTCTTCTTTCACCTGCGGGCAGCTGGTCCTTTGCAAGGGCAGCTGCTGTGTCAGAGCACCAGCTGCACTCCCAGGCTGAGCCACCCACAGTGAAGGCCACCAGCTCTGTGCTCTGCTGCACAGTTCTTGAGCTTTTCTAGTCTCAGATCTTTCCACTCCTTCTCTCCTTTTCAATTTCTGACAAATTCTGCCCCTGCCGCATAGTTTGCATTTATTTGCATAAAATAGTTACTTTTACAACTCCTTACATAAATGCATATTCAATTTCCCTCTAGCTCATTCTGTGCATCACACACTGATGTTTTACACTCTTCACAGTTCCTGGCATCACTAAAATAGTTATTCTCCATGAAAGCACTTTTCAGGACCTGAGCTGAGGTGCTGCAGCACAGTGGTGTTCCCAGCCTGTGCCACTGAAACACCACGACAGCTCTGTTTGCTAAAGCCCTGGCTTGTGGCAGACATGCAAAGATGAGTTTTCCAACTTACCTATAACAGAAAGGAATGTATTGCCTAGGTTGTCTTAATCACAAAGAAGAGAACCTGAAAAGTAAATGTCAGAATAATGACAGCAGAAAAAAAAAAAATCATTTCTTAGCAGTGTTAGCTTTGGTTCCTAAATAAAGGAAGGAGAAATGATTATTTATTTGTTTGGAGTAAGTTTGCAAACCATGTGTTCACTATTTCTGTGCAGGCTGGTGAATGCATAATGCACAGGGAATGAGATTACTTGAAAAAAAAAGTTAAAAAAGCAGGGGCAGCTGTGGAAGCCCTGGTTTTTATCAGCCAGCTGGCAGTCATCTCTGGGGCACTGGCCAGCCATCATGAGCAATGCTGTGGAGGTGAAGTGCTGGAGCATATGTAGATAGAGATGATTTTTGTGGTGATGTTTAGAAGACAAAGAGCAACTAATCAGAGCAAGAAAAGAGCATCAGTTCCATGAATATGCTGCTTGTGAAGGAGTGTTTTTACGACATTCTGACCCAGAGAGGTATGATTTTGGAAATCTTCGTGGTGGCAGCACAGGTGCTGATGAACCCACAAGTACAAAATCTCTACTTGATGAACTCTGGGTTAAAAATCCTCTGTAGCCTGTTTATCCCTCACCTGTTCCGGGGAAGGAAGCTACAACCTCAAGCTCCCAGGCATACTGTGACCATATGTTGCAGCATCCCTCAGTGTTCATGTCAGTTTTGACACTGTGAAACTCCTTGAAAACAGATTTCTTACCAGTTTCGATATTTTGTCAGCCCATAAAAATGGATTAATGTAGAGAGAGTTGACAGATCGAAAAAATATAAGGATATCAGAGCAGTTTCAATCCCTGGATTTGGGAAGCAGTGATTTTAATAATGAATATTGAAATTGAAAGTGAAAGGGGATATTTCAAAGCTGACAGGAGGCTATTTTCTCTTTTATACCTTGATAAAGTACAAACATTCCCTTATATATGCTGTCACTTTGTTTTTACTCTCAAGCTGTCTTTTATTGCACAGTTTTGATGGAAACAGGAGAGTACAATGTAATGCCCTAATAATTAATCCTTTTCTGGCATACTTTCTGTGCCCTTGCTTTCAATTTCATCCACATTTTATACCTTGTACATGTAAATGTATTTGCTCCTCTACATTTAGCCTAAGTTAAAATATTAAATGGGCACACAAGTTTGCATTTAGGTTGTGACTACTCTCTAAGTGTCTTAGATAAGGAAGATTCACACACTCTTCAGTTTGCCTTGAGAATTTCTAGAAATTATTGTTTATTTTTAAGATAATCAGTAGTTGGTAGATTTTTATATCCTCATATTTTGTGAGCAACTGAAGACACAGTCTCAATATCCAGTGATAAGTGCTGTTTGGTTAATATTAATGAACATAATGTTAATGT
Source organism: Sialia sialis (assembly GCA_009812075.1). Classification (NCBI taxonomy): domain Eukaryota; kingdom Metazoa; phylum Chordata; class Aves; order Passeriformes; family Turdidae; genus Sialia; species Sialia sialis. The sequence goes on along the minus strand of VRYO01001463.1, from coordinate 37,780,721 downwards.
ATATTCACTTGTATAATGCCTATACCTCATCACATCAATGCCTGCAATCCATCACATTTTCATTTATAATTTTAAAAGATCCACAGTGCCAGGTCCCCTGAATTTTGCGAAATTAATTTGCTGCATCCTAATCCGAATGTGTTGCAGTATGTCTGCTCCAGCCTTCTGCAGCAGGGTAGCCCTGCACTGGCAGAAAAGCAGAAAAGAGACATGTGTCTCTCACTGCTAATCAGAATGGCTTTTGTGGGGAAAACACAGAGAAACTGCTGACACTGTCAGCTGTGGAAGGAATTAAAGAGGAGCTGGAGGAAACCAGTTCTGCTCTGTTATAGCCTAGCAGTCTGACATCCATACCACAGCTCTCCCTCCCTCCACATTCAGCACAGCTGGATCCAGCCTGGCTGGTGTTAGCAGCAGCAAGAGGCAGCTGCTACTGAGGGCTGAGGATAGCATGCTCACCTGCTTGGACATTTAGAACCTTTTGATTTAATTGACAGCACATCCGCACATGTGATCATTCAGAGGTGGGAATTTTTACTGCTGTTTTGTCCTTGTAGGAGAAGACAACCATGAGATTGAAAGAAACAAAGTTGCTTTAGATACTGGTTGAGATAATTTTTTCTTATAACAGTCTATTTTTTATAACTGCTTTATTTCCAGCCTCAAATATCTTTCATTCCTTCCAGTGCTGAGCTGGATGCATGTTTTTGTGGCTGGTACTCTTTCTTCCAAGAGGGTGTTTGCTTGTCTCTCAGCCCTGAACATTGTCTTAGCTTGAAATAGCCCCGTGCAATGTCCTGTTAGCAGAGATATGAGAAAACAAGACTATATCAGAAATTATTTATGTATTTTTTGTATGAATACAGTAATGGGAGTAGGAATTCAGGATTAAGTATGATCTGTTGTTAAAACTTCTAAACTACAATGAGCTGAAACATTGAAATGTGCTGAGTCTGTGTTATGGCGTCCCCTGCAATTAAATCCTCCATTTTCTAACATTCCTTTTCATCTGTTTAGTGATGTTATGTGTGATACACACTTAGGCTGATGGCAGGCGAGGGAACTGCAGCCACCCAGTCACAGTCTTGTCCCATAAAATGAGCACATTCATGTCCAAGACAGATGACAGCAGGAGCCCTCTTAGCTCCCATCTCTGAGGAAATCTACTCCACACAAGGCTACTTTTAGTTTGAGACTAAATATGAGACATTTTGGATTAAAATACTCTTGAACTTGCGTGTAAAGAGGTCCCTGAACACCCTACAGTGGAGGAGGGGAGGCTTCCCACTCCCTGCTCATCCTGCAGCTCCACATGCCACGTGCCATTCCTGAGCCTCTTGTCTCTCTGCAACAAAGAAGAGCCAGAGATGAGTAGTGGAGAATGGAAAGGTCTAACCAGAATGGAGTGTATGGATTTTTAAAGTTCTAACTTGCTTTTTTCCCCTCAATGCCCACTTTGGTGAGAAACCCTGCAGCCTGCTTGTGAGCTTGCAGTGAGTGGCATTGTGGGGGCTGCAAAAGGCTGTTGCTAAGGTGAATTTTAATTTCAGAAAGTGTCTTCTTTTTTCATAATTTCCCAAACACTTGCTTAAAAATTGATTAGTAGTTTTAGGAAAATTCTTTATACTGCAGATTGCTAAAAATGGAGGTGATTTAATTTTTTTTTTTTTTTATTCAAGTGAAATGCAAAACAAATATCAATAATTGTCCATTTCTGGACAATTCTGGATTTCAACGTAGTCATAATAGGCATCATACGGTAATAGGAAAGCATTGGGCAACAGGCAGAAGACTGTCTCATGAAACCATCTTATTTCCCTGGGACTCCTCCATCTGTAAAGGCCCCATGCAGTCACAGCAGTCACTTAGTAGTCATCCTGTACTTGGGAACAAAATGCTGGCAATATATGGCTGTTCTGAAACACAGGGCTTGAAATTCAGGGCTCAGAGAATAAGTGGCACAACTGCTCTCTTTTCATGACTTCACTGTCAGATGGGAAATATGCCTCACACAGGATGGCAGAAGCAAGGAGCAAGCTGTGAAACAGGGTCTAGACTAGGCTTTGGGGCAGACCTGGCTGCTGAGCTCAGCTTCAAGCAGGATAAGCACACAGCTAGGGGAAGGTGAGGAGTAGGGATAACCAGAATTCTAACCAGCTGTGTTCAAAATTACAGGATTGAAGGGTTACTGAATGGGGCTTTGCAGTTTGCCTTGACACAGAAGAGGATCCAAATGTACCTTTAAGTTGCAGCTGCTCTGTGATTATTGTAATTTCTAAGCAAGAAGATAATGAGGAAAATTTTTGACTTTGAAGTGATTTACTGAGTGAATTTTAATATATTACACACAAAGTTTAGGAAGCCAGACATAAAGGAATTTGAAATAAATGTTTCTACTGATCAGAAGTTAACCTTTGCCTCTAAAATTTTCCTGTGAGAAGATTTAAGCCTTCAAATTTAGCTGTGTCTCAGAAATTTCAAAATTCTTAGTGAAAGGACGTTTCTCTAAAGCTTTGCAATTTTTTCTGTATTTTAAACCTGAAAGGTTTAAAAATATTTTGAGATGGTATAAAAAAAAGGGTTAGCTTTGAGCCCCATCACAAAGCATTATGGTCACAATTATTATGGTCTGCCACATAGTTATGCTAAAATACTATATATGGTGCCATTCTTAAAAGGTTTGTGTCTCTGGCAAAGTTCTTGTTCTGCAATATTATTAAAGTTAAATTAAGTCTTTTAAGATAGAGCCTTTTATATTGTTAATGTGGAATAATACTTTTTGAACTGATAAAGGTATTTGTCCATGATTTCAGTTTATACATGTAATTTAATTTTTTAAAAAATTTGAGAATCATGAATTATACACCAGACTTAGTTTCTGGGAGGAATTATCTATTTGTAGAAAACAAAACCAGGGGACATCTCTGACCACTACAGAATGTGCTACCATTCATATTGTCCTGGATAGCAGGAGGAATAATTTTTTTGTACTGTACATTCACTCAAAATTCACTTGTTCTCTACTTTAATTCCCTCTTTTTTGGTAAAACATCCACATGTTTTAAATGCCTTGTTAGTCAGTTTGTACAGTGTCAGGCAAACAATGACGCCATTGATGGTTTAAAGAGTGAGTCACCTCTAGAGGACATATTTTTATCATCTTTGTGGTTGAGGTAACCAATCTGCTATTTTTAAGCATATGTCAAATACAGTAAATGTCTATATCAATTTGCATGAATGTAATCAGTATTTCTGTGTGATTTTAATAACATCACGATTTCTTTGAATATATTAATTATAGTTTTTCATGCCTATGCCTTATGTGTATTCATCTAAGAAATTAAGATCGGGAATATATTTATAGCATATTTGCACATTTCTTTTTTTCCTTTAGGATTGGCGTAACTTATAATAAAGTTATTGTAAAGATCTTCATAGTTGTGAGCATTTTGTAAATATTGGGAAGGTATTCGTTGTCTCAGAAAATGAATTTCATGAATGCTCTACCTTGTAAACTTTTTTTAGAATACTCAAGATTAGTATAACATAGTTATTAATTATGAGAATGAATATCTTTATTAAGTGACACCAATAGGCTTATTGCTGTCTGATAAACAAATTCAGATAATCTCATGAACAGTTTAGAATTTAAGTTTGGTGTTTGAACTGAGTTTTTACCAGCAAATTAAATGCATCTACCCCTTTTCTCCCAAAATAATGCTCCATAGTGGTAACTATAGTATGTTTTTATGTTGTGGTAGAAAGGAGATGGATTTTTCTTCCATCTAAATTTTTTTCAGTAACTGTGTTAGAAGTTTCATTAATATGTAGAATCTGCACAAGATATTTGGCTAATGTGGTGGTTGGTGAAGAAAAAGCAAAGACATTAAAAATTATTTTTTTGTTCTTCCAGAGTGCAGTGATATAATTTTCTTTTATTGTTTAATAAAACTCAGAAGAATGCACAGATGAATGACTTTAATACCCATCTAGCACTGACATTTCCAGAAGTGCCATATTTGAGACAAATCATTGGACAACAGGCTTTGCACTGATAATCCCAACTCCCCAAAAGACACACCACTGGAGAAACATATACACTCCTCTTCTGAGGGCAAAGAGGTCTGGCAATCTGTTAATGAATCACATAAGAAAAGAGATTTTGAAATCTTTTGACTGTAATAACCTCTTCCCTGCTGAGAAGTTAATCATCTGTTGGCTCCCTTTTCCTCTTTTCAACATTAGTTTGAAGAGCTTCCCATTATTGTTTTTGTCTCTAGCTGGGAAGAAAACAAATTCTTTGACCTTACTATTAGAGAAAAAGAAATATTTTCCTTTGCTGTTTCAAAACAAATAGACAAACATTTTTAAGGACCAACCTTCTGTCTGACAGAGTTATCATAGGAAATTTCAACTCCATGCCCTGTATGAGTCCTGGTGTTTGGACACACTCAGTAGCCTTTTTTCCCTGAAAAAGGAGGATCCTGGGTAAGAACCAATGTTCCAATCTTGTATTAAAGCATGTCACTCTTTCCTCATTGCCAATTTACTCACAAACATTATATTAAAACTACTCTGTGCACAGTAATTTCACGCCTATAAGGCGCACCCTTTTGACTAAAATTTTGATCGGAACCTGGAAGTGCACCTTATAATCCGGTGCACTTTATATATGGACAAAGTTCTGAAAATTTGCCAGCCTGGAAGTGCAAGCCAAGCTGCGGCTAGGGTAGCCGCTGCTGCGAGGGCAGCCACGAGTGCCGGGGCCCTCGGCAAGGGGAGGGCGCCTGGGGCTGTGTTTAAACGCTACACCAATTAGTGAAAAATGTTTGCAAATTGAGCACCTGCGAGTAAACCCCGCGATTGCGCGATTCCGTTACTAATTCATTACTTTGTTGCGCGTGGATCCTTGCTGCAAAAAAAAAAAATGCACCTTATAGTCCGGTACGCCTTATATATGGACAAAGTTCGGAAATTTGCCGACAACCTGGAAGTGCGCCTTATAATCCAGTGTGCCTTATAGTTGTGAAATTACTGTACTTCCCTTAGTTTTATTGCAATTTTGTACATATAATCTGGTATATATAATATATATATGTAATGAGTGTGCATGTATATACATTTTCATTTTATATACATATATACACTTTCCTTTTTAATTTTGCAGCAACAGTGGTGTATGGTGGATGCCTGCAATGCAGATAATTAGGAAAACATCAGTCAACCAATAATGTTTGTTTTTTCCCCAATGAAGAAGAAGTGAAAACCTAGTACTTAGTGTATTGAAATGTTATTATTGTCTGTCAAGTGATAATATTTTTACAAGGTATTAGCAAATTTTATCTCACATTTTTCTTCTGGGATTTACCTAAATCATGTTAATATGATTACCTCTCTTTCCTCAGTGGTTTTTATACCATGATGGGAGAGACCAACAGGAAAAGAGACAGAACCATGCAGAGGAGTTGTAAACTGGCAGAGATATAAAAAATACTGGGTTACTTGGTGGGATCTCAAGATAAAACAGATGGATCAGTATTGATTGATGACCTGACACACAATACCTGACCCACCTCATGTCTACTGTGATCATGTGCTTGCTGGGTATTTCTTTGTTTTAAACTTATTTCAGGTTTTCAGATTTTTCAAGTGTAATTGAAAGCACTGACAATTCTAATAAAAAGGGCATATTTCACCTTTTTCATTAACGAAGTATCTAAGATCTGACAAAGTTTTCACAGAGTTCTTGTTTCAAGAACTGGATTTCATCTCAAGTTCTTTGTATTAGGAATGCTTGAAACTTTGCTTGTGAATGTGGATCCATGGCCTTGTAGCAAATTTTTTGCTGACTAGTTTAGGAGAATTTTAATTAGGCCAGAAGGAACCTGAAAACTAGTAATGGTGGGAAATTAAGATTATGCTGTCCTCTTTCTTGGGACAATTTAAAAATTCAATTCTTCTGGGAGCTTGAGATGAACTGGTACAGTCAACATTTAAAAAAGAGGATACTAAAAAAAACCAAAACCATATTAACTTGGAGAACTTGTATGATTTTTTCTGAATGTTGATTTCCTAACTGTTTTGGAATACCTACAGTTTTTCCGTATATCTTTTATCTCACTCTTCTTGAAATATAAGAAAAGGGAAGCACCTGCTTAGATTTCATTATTATAGGAAAGGGACTCTAAGCTAAATAAAAGACTGTTTTCCCAATTAAGAATTATAGCAATTTGCACCTTCCTAACGTGTGGGCCAAAGTAGCTATTTTATGAAAAATCAGCTCTGCCTTTTAGCCCATCCATGAAATCAGGGCAAAATTCAATTCGGCCATGGCTGGGCATGGGAAATGGTGGGATATCATCATTGCCCAATGTTTTTTTCTGTGTCCAGCACTGGCTGCATACAGGAGAAAGTTACATAAGGAGTAAGATCATCTAATTCATGAAGACGACCAAACCAAGTTAAAACAAAGACAAATTGATATTAGACAGAGGGTGTACCTGTCACTGCTGCAGCCCAGACACTGGTATAGAGCATCCTGTCCCATTCCTTGGTCTTGTACTTATGGATGGCTTTTACTCAGCAAAATAAACTCTCCCCTTTATTGTGGTTAAATTGGTTTTCCAGTCTTTCATATTTTAGAAATAGCATTTGACTGTCTCTTTTTGTAGAGCCTCTTTTAAAGTTGAACTGAGCAGTGGCCTGTGACAAGATATTGTGCATTTTCTGTGAATGCTATGACAACAAAGGAGTATATCAGTTCATGGAAAAATTTGGAAACTAGGAAGCTAGATGCATGCCTTAATTGTCACACAGAGAAAGACTTTTGTCACAACAAAGCTTTTAGCATCCAGCAGAGAGTTTATGCATAGTCTAATCTCTTATTAATCAGAAAAGTGCCTATTATATTATTGAATGAAGTGGGATTCCAAAAATTAAGACTGTTTAATTGCCCAGATGGAATTGTAAACAGCTATCAAATCTTTCTGCTAGTGTTGCAAATCCATCTTTAACATGGATTATCATGCATCTTCTCAGACAGGGTAAAAACAAAAGCTGTGTTTGACTGTAGAATGTAAACAGTCAGTGGAATGGCTGTGATCTTAGTGCTGTCCAGTGGGATAATGGTTCTGCAGATGTTGAAATAAAAAGACAAAATATCAAATTAACAGGGAAAGAAAAGCTCAAGGAATATTTTCTACAGTTTTTTTCGCTAGACCAATGCTAGTCCTGTTGGACCAGCTCTTTTGATGCATTTGGAAAGGGTTGATAATTTCCTTCTTAGCTTTCACGGCTAGGAAAGCTGGAGTTTGTGTTTGCTTGTGTGGGCTATTATCACACACAGACAAGCCCTCGTGTCTTTTATTTTTTTCTAAACTGTTCAATGAGAGAGGTATGAATGCAGATTCCTGTGCGGGCCAGCCTGTGTACCAGGGCTCAGTCCAGAGAGTGCCTTGGTCCAGTTTTAAGCATGAAAGCAACCTTTGCCAATGACATTAATCAGCATTTTTTGCTGGTTCTGGCACCCTATTTATGGGCAGAGATCTTGCTGGAGCTACTCTTGCCTCTTCCTGTGAATCTTCCTTACTGGAGATGGCAGAGTGCGGCAGGGGACAGGGGAGAACAGGGAGCAATGAGCCCCCTTTTCCCATCCCGAGATCACTGCAGTGTCCATGGAGGATGCAAAGGACAGGGGAGCTTGTGCTCTGCATGCACTTAAAATAAGGTGAGATTTGTTCTTCCAGTGAGAGCAGAGGGGGTTTTGGGCTCACGAACTTGCTGCCACTTGCCTTTCCAGCCACCTGGCTGGCCCAGTGCCATCACTTGAGCTGCAGCTGTGCTGGGCTGATTTCTGAGCTCATTTCTTCCATTCAGCCTCCCTGTGGGAGGATGGATTGCCTCCAGCTCAGAGTGAGCAAGCTCAGGAGGCACTTGAAGTCGACCTGGACATCTGTCATTGTCATCTGACCGTTGCAGATACCTTTAATTTCAGCACTGAGGAAGCCTGGGCACCAGGTATTGCCTTACCTGTGAAGACAGACCTGTGATTCAGAGGTAAACAGAATAGGAGGTCCATTTCTTATCTGAATAAGTGGCAACATAGAGCCAATTCTATCATGAGCATGGATCAAAAAGTATGGTAAATTCACAGTTGAATAGTCTTAAAGAAACTTTAACACAGATTCAGAATAAAACTTTTGGAAACTGAGAATTTTCTTGTCCCCTGACTTCCTCTCCTCACACTGTCACTACATTTCCATCTGCCCTGAAAAGTCCTGACTTTTCTGAAACAGTGTTTCATGTATTGTAAAATATAATTTCTTTTTATTCATAACATTTCAAAAGGAAACAGCAGTTTTTATGAATTTCACACTTGTGAGTTTTTTTCAAAATAACCAGATTATTCTCCTCAGATGTTTTAAAACTTTTTCATTTTGCTGAAATTGCATTTTTGACATCATGGTTCAGTCAATGCTATGATAAATTTTTAAAACACACATTCAAAATAAACCACTTTAAATTAATTAAAAAGTATAATTTTTTTCAAATTGGGGAGCTAATTTTACAGGATTTTAAAATATTTTATATACATAGTTTTTATATACATTGTAACATTTTTGTTTACTTCAAAATGAAAAGATTCTTTGATATTTAATTTCTTTACTTGCAATGCAAGGAAACATTTGTATTTTTAATCTCTTTACACCAGAAAGTTTAAAATTTTATTCATTGTTCTTGATGAAACTATAAACTATTGTGAACCTTGTAACATTCCCATATTAATAAATTTCAATAAAAAAATGAGTGGCAGTACTGTGCAATTGGAACTATTATTTTCTACTACACAGAAATCCATTGTTGATCAGTAACCAAAGAATCGATTGATGCTTTGATTCAAGTTTTCTGGTAATGCACTTTAATTTTCTCTTTTTTGGCTGTGGTCAGTAACTGGCAGATTGCATAGCCCTGAGGAAGTCTGAAATCAAATCCACCAAAGATGGTAGAACATTTATATTACAGGAGGTTCTGTGCTACACTCATCAGGAACAAAGTGTAAGCTCTCCTGGTTGTGCCCTACTGGTCAATCTGTTTGCTGTTACCAAATAAGAAAAATGCATTAGCTTTTCTCATATTTATTATTTTTTTTTACTGAGGGCACAAATGTGATGTGAACGCTAATAAAGGGCACACCTGTGTCTGTGGTGAATTGTTTTATCTCCTCAGCTGTCCTACAGCTCCTGTTATAGCTCTGGTGTTTTCTGTTGACTAAAATCAACCCTGGCCACATGGACCACTGCTTATTTGAGGTTGTTTCGCAGAGCATCTCAACTGAGATCCCCTCATTTGCAGTTCCTGTAGATATTTTGTAATAAACTTTCACATGAGCAAGTATATATGTACATTTCCTTGGATGAAATATCTGCTCTGATTTTTTTCCAGAAAGAGCAACGGTCATCTGGTGCTGTTCTTCATGAACAGATTCAAATTGTAGGTTTATACATTTTTGTCCTGTTTTGTATGGAATGAGGACACTGGAGTAAGCTCCCAGAGTGAAGAGAATGAATGTGGCACATTTTCTTAGTAGTTTTCTTGTTTCAATGTCAGAGGAAAATGATAATTTTCCCTTCTAAAAAATATACTCTGGAGTTCTGCAGGGAGAGTTGATGTTATCTTTTGAGCCATCAGTCACTGATTATAATTTCAAAGCAGTACTAATAGCTATTGGTACTCATTTCATAAGAAGTTTGACCACAGGGGTTCTGACTAGGGATGTACTAAGGCAATTAATCACTGAGTATTGTTGCAGATGATAATTCTATGTTAAATTTCAGCCTAGCAAGAACAGAGTTGAAGATGTCTTTGTGCCTTGGCAATGATAAAGGAACCTTTGATGAGTATTATATTTTTCTCTACCTTCAGAAGAAACACCAGTGAAATGAACATTTGACATATGATATTAGTGAGAATAAAGTAGTCGTGCCAGTGGGCTGCATGCAGAGACCCTTAACAACTCCTGCTGGTTATGAATAGTGATTTAGTTATGTAATATAAGAATGTTTTAGCAGTTAGCCAGTGACTGTTGAAGTAATTTCTCATTGTTTAATAGAACATTTATAATCTTAAAATCTGGAGTGCATTTCTTTCCCATTTTTCCTGCGATCATACATTTGGGTGAACCCTGAAATGCAATCATAACTTTTGGTACTTCTGAACTGCACTCTCCTTTCTTACAGCACATATATTGCACTAGCTTTGCAACTCATGATCTTCAGGGTAAGTCCCAGGGCATTAATTCCTGGCTGGTGATTCTTTATTAGAAAAGCAAGAAACTTCGAAGATTGCAGTGCAGGCTGCCAGCCACCATTTGTCTGTCTGTGAGACACCTCCAGGGTAATTCTTGCCCCCACAACCTGCTGTTTGCTCAACCCAGGACTCTACTGCAATACTCTGTATTAAGAGAATTCATTGTTTTTTCTCACCATCTGCCAGCAGATGAGTGCAGGACCTGGGGTCAAGTGAGGGAAGATCCTATGAGTTGTCAGCTGTGCGTGGCACACCAGAGGCATCTTTCCCAGCTTGTGCTGGGCAGCCTGTGCACTGCTTTTTCCCACCAGCTCCCAGCAGCTCAGGGATGGCTCAGAGTGCTTTTCCCAAGAGGGCTTCAGAGCTGAAGTGTGTCATGGTGGCCTTTCCTGTTCCTGTGGCTCATGTCCCTAGCACTGACAGACCCACTAGCTGGTAAGAGCACAGCCTCTGCCTTAGGATTGGCAAAAATGGATCAGTTTCCTTGGTTTCTATTTGCTTGTGGAGGCAACATACAGTCATTTCAAAATTATAAGCCACACCTGATTATAAGCCGCACATCCAGGTAGCCGGGTTGACCATGGGATTTGTCCATATATAACTCGCACCCGAATATAAGCCGCATTTTTTTTTTTTTAAAAGCCAGGATCGATGTGCGACAAAGTAACGAGTTAGTAACAGAATCGTGCCAGCTCGAGGTTTGGTGTCAGGTGCTCGAGTTGCAAACAGTTTTCATAGACCA
>VRYO01001463.1:37718471-37768674 GCA_009812075.1 Sialia sialis | reverse complement strand
AAAGGTGCGGCTTATAATTGTGAAATTGCTGTAAACATTATTATCCAATACATACTCAGTGCCACACACTCAGTGCCAGTTAATGGATGACATCTGTACCCTCCTCACTGACCTCAACCTTGCTACCAGCACCTTACAGAGCAGGGCTAGTGCTGATCCACAGGGTCTTCTAGGAGGAACCCCAGGCGCCAGGGAAAGGGACCTGTGCCTCCTTTGGGCAGCAGGCTCAGACATCACAGCAACAATTTTTTTCCCAAAGAGAAAGCTCTTAAATAAAACTCAGCTAAAGACAGATTCTGCCTAGGGTCTGTCCTCGATCTTCCTTTTTGAGTCAACAGAAAATGTAAAATTTCAAATTTCTGGCTGTCTGAGCATGGGAAAGTTTGCTACAGTTCATGAAGGTGCTCTTGCAGTATTCCAAAGCCCATCTGAGGCAACCAGATTAGTTTTACTTGGGCTTACCTTCCACAGTAACAGGAGCTGGGCTAGAACCATTTGACGAAGGTATTATATATGACAGGACTATATATAGTCAGTGTAGATTTGCATAAATAATTGAAAATCAGAAACTTGTGCTTAGGTGTTTTTTAAGTTTTCCTCAGAATTAGGAGAACCTTGATGTAATGACATAATTTAAATAATAGAAATGGAAACTTTCTGGGAAGGAAGCACTTTGTTCAGATTGGCTGTTTTCAGCTCTATTTCAGAATCCCTATGAATTTTAATTTTCACAGTCTGAGTTGTCTAATAGTTTTGAGAACTTCATCCACTTTGCAGTGCATATTCTTATCCATCAAAGACCTAAAAGGTTTCCTTCCTGCTTTTTTCAGCACTTTCTTAAATCCCCATGTGCGCTTGCCAAATGCTGAGGCATAATTATATCATCTCTAAGGTATTTTAATCTCTGTATAATTGAATTAAAAATATTTGCTGTGGAGTTGTTCAGTGATAATGGAACATGGGGCTTTGCATTCATTTAATGATTTAAATGAAATCAAATTCTGTCAAAACAAGAAATGATGTCGCCTAATGGATTCTGGGCACAGATTAGCTGATCTGAGTAGGCCTGTTTCCTAAACAGTACTCCTGTTTTCTCAAGAAATTGCAAATCCCACTGGTAATTCTTGAGACTTTGCCTCAAAAATATTCCTGCAATGTATATGAGCACAGACAGGCATATTGTGTGCCACTTCATGGATTCATTTCTTGATCTGAAGCTATTTGATTTGCATTCAAATAGCAACTAGCCCCAAACCCCTTTTTGTAAGCAGCTCACAATCTACAGAAATATGCTTCTATGTCTTAGTCTTTCCCCATTTTGCTCAATCTCTTTTATATGTTCAGTAACATAGTCACAGTCTGCTCATCATAGGTCCTTTAAATTGCCAGGGCTCCTTGGATCTCCTTCAGTCAGTCAACACAACAATCTTCACAAAGACTGGGTGAAGTTATCAATTTCCCTCGTTGAAATACAGCATATGTAGACGGGGTTGCATGTGGGGTTGCTGAAGTTATCTACATGACCTGGGGATTAAGACAAGCCTGTGTTCTAAGGCTCCCATTGGCAGGTTTCACAGTAGATCCCTCCCTCCACTGGCGGGAGAAGCGATTTCAGCAGCTCTAACTCTCTCCCCTTTCTCCTGCAGCACAGATCAAACCCCCCAGGAGGCGAGACTGTGTTCCCCTTGGGATGCCTGACTGTCCATTCATCCTGGAAAAAGTATTGCCAATTTTCTTGTTGACAACAAAAAATAAAAGTTTTTCACAAGTCAGTAGTATCTTCTCCAAAATCTGGCACTCTTTCTGTCAGTGACTAACACCTTGCTGGATATTTCCACTTGTTTCCAGGGGCTTACTTTCAAGGTGACATTTAACTCAATGTGATTAGCGGCCAAGAAAAATAAGGAAAAGATATATCCCAGACAAGAAGATATGTTCAAAGTTTTAAATATCACCTTAATTTATGTCCAAAAGATTTCTTTAACTATCAACTTGAGATGATTGATTTCATCCTCATTTTCCCCAGGCAAGCTCCTCTCATGTGCCTTGAGGCCTCTAATGGTCTCACCCTATTTGGTGCAAGAAGTCACATAATCAGAACCAAGGTAGTAATTGAAGATCCTTGATAAAACTCTTTTTCTGGCAGTCTTTTATCTCTTTATCTTGTGGAGTCCTCTGGCAACACTGAATGAAATTGCTTCTTCTATGTGTCACTCCAGCTAGTCTTGTGGCTCAGTTAGCTCAGTCATGCGGCGACTCTTTCTATACCAGGGCAAGTACACAGTTCATCAGAAAGTCTTTGAGATGAACTGGCCTCTGCTGAAATAGCCATTGAGCTACAAAAGTCTGTTTTTAATGCTGTAAATGGAAATAAACTTTTCATGTCACAAATGGTAGGAAGGAGTAAGAAGCCATGAAATTTGTAGTGAATGGTATCTTGTTAAGCTTTTGCAGGGAAACAGCCCAAAGCAACCTACAGAATTAGCAGTGAATTGGTCTAGGAACTCTGGATATTAAATCAGAAGATTGTGGCAGTGTGAAAAACCTGATCACCTGACCAGCTTTATCACCTGCAATGTGGGTGTATGAAGCAATAGGAACATTTTCCCAATTTTGCCTGGTGTGTTGGTACAAATCAGTCTGAGCGAGGCTTTGGCTTTGTAAATGCAGGCAGCTGTCAGTCTTCAGTGGGGGAGTTGTGCTTCATAACAACGTGTGGATGTGGGAAGTAAAGCTGTCACCTGTCAGCCAGTCTGAAAACCTCCATAAGGTTCCTTACTTAGCCAAAGATCGCTAATTACACACAGTGACAATGTGTGGTATTTAAAAGAAATGTTAAGCAGGTATTTATGGGAAAGTTAAGCAGAGAGTGGATTCTGCCCCTTGAAGAAGAATGAGAGATGGTGATGGAACCAGGCTACGGAATAAAGCACGCTGATTGTTTTCTTGACAGGCAAAATTACTCAGTTCTTGGTGGAAAGCATTTCAGCATTGCAGGGCAGCAAGAATTTTCTTTGTCAGCTCAGTGTGATACGCATCACAAATGAATATTAGCAATAATTATCAGGTTTGCATTCTGTTAAGCAAAACTCCACTTTTTGTTCTCATTGCCTTTTCACACTCACACATACTCATTTAAAAAAATTATAGATCTTCATGGAAAATACTGGATGTCAGGATGAAAGTCCAAAGAATTATCTGACATTTCTATGAAAAAAATAAAATCAGTTAAAATGTTCGATTTTCAGTCATGACATGGACAGATGGTCACATTTCTATTACTACTGAATTTTCTGCAAATCACCTATGTTCAGACCTGGTTGGGATTTCAGTGGGGCTCCATAAAGAAAGTGTGCATATGATCATGTCATGACCCTGACAGACTGTGTCCTACTGTGTCCCTTTTGCATTTGGCATTTGATCAGCTAAAATCCTCTGGGGGGACCACAGTTTGTGCTCTGGAGGAATTCTGCCATGTCTGGTGCTCTGGTTTGTAACCAACACCTACCAAAGCAGCCTGGATACTGTCTCTTTAATTTATCCAACATTTCCTCTCTATTGTCTTGCCTGTTTTTCCAGAACAGGCCATTTGCATTAATTTGTATCCATTTATAGCAATTTATTAGTCATGTGTATTATTCTGCCATATCCTGCCGACTAAATCTTTGTTCTGGCCAAAACCTGACAACCTCTCTGGCTAATTCCCAATGTTTTCTCTGGACTGACACCCTTCTTCTCCATCTTTCAACGCATCATCGGGGACCTTGCTGAGGAAGCATGAGCCCCTTCATCCAAGGTATTGAAGAGTAAGTTAAACAATCCTGGGCTCATGTAGAGCCCTGGGGGATACCACTGGTGTCAGGCCTTCGATGAGCCCCTGTGCTGCTGATCACAACCCTCTGGGATCACTCAGCCATGTGGCATATTTACCATGGATGACAATTTGCTAAATTCTGCAGAATTTCACCATCACTAGTAAGGACTGATAGATGGGAATAAGAGGAGTGATACCGAAGCTGCAAGGCCAGCCACCTACCTTCTTGTAGAGAGCAGATTGGCTAGTTGCAGAGGAAAATTGTAAGAAATAGCCTAAAAGAAAATTTAATTTTTTTCCATCAGTTTAGGTATGGTTTAATTTCTATTACATGTAGTGTATTTATAGTGATCCAAAGAGGTATTTTTCATCCAGTTGCCAAAATTTATTGATTTGCTTATTTGATTCTCTGTTTCTTGTTAAATCAACTATGAATAACTAAAAAATGCTGCTATCATTTTATCATCCAGCTGCCTGGAGAACTCTTGATATAATTTTCCCCCTAGAAATTGAAAGTGTAGGGCTGAAATCAATGCTTCCCAAGTAGTGATTTCGTGAACATCAGATTTTTTTTCTCCAATAACTGCTGCATGAATTATGTTTCAATGAAGTCACTGTGTCCCTTCATCAAAGATGTCATTTCCATATAGTTCAAAGTATGGAAATGTCATCACAGGTGTTATTGTAAAGATTAACTCCAGGTAGAGATTCAGCTCTCAGCATTACTTTCTGATTTCATCTCATCAGCAGCTTGCCTGAGCACTTAGGGAGGCAAAGACGGCTGTGCAGTCCCAGGAATGGCTCAGGATGCCCAGGGGTAAAAACCATTCTGGGTCTCCTCTGGCAGCAGGAGTGAATGAGGAAGAGAGATGCTCCTCTTTTCCACTCTCTTGCCAGCACACTGGAGTTTGGCTTTTCCTGCTCATATTGTCATTTTCATGTTCCCTAAGGTGATACCCAAATTGCTAAATTCTCAGCTGGTTTTCTCCATTGCCATTTTAGAATATAGATAATCATAAGGAGTCATCAGCACTTGGCCATGTGGTTAAAATGCAGCACAGGAAGAGAATGGCACTGGAGTAAAAGTGCTGGAATTTCAGTAGATAGCTTTAGAACTGTCAATAGAAAAGATACCTCCAATGCATTTTGGTTAACTTCCTTTCAATTGTTTATTCAGATGATTAAGTATTAATACAATTTCTTCAACGTGAAAGCTCAGCTCTTCCCATGCGCTACATGTTCCTCTTCCTCTTGGAATCAGTATGCAACTGAACATAAATCAGAATACATGCAGAATAACTAATTGAAACAGATGTTGAGTCAGTCTAGGAATGAGACAACCATATCCCAAGGTGGCTTCCCATATTAGAATAATGATTCACTCCTTCAAGTTTGACTGCTTGCATATGTGATCTTCATTCAAGCTGATGGAAAAGAACAGAAATACTGGCATTTATGGGCACTGAGATGCACTTTTCCTTTGAAAAGATTTATGGAGTACCAGTCCTGAAAGGAATACAAAAGGGCCCCAGATGAATGATGTTTTTATCACCTACAAATTGTGTCCTGATGAACCTTGATGACTTATTCCTGTCATAGTGTAGTATCAATTTCTTTCATACAAGGAGTGAAAGACAGGATACGGAACTTGAATTGCTAATGGAGGCAGGAAGGTCATTAGCTAGTTAATGAATCCATCCCTTTTTTCCAGTATCTAACACAAGTAGCCGTCACAGATGATGGTAGAGGTTTCTCCTAGTATATTAAGTGGCGTGGGGTCTTATTTGAGCAAAACTTGCTTTTTCTCTACCAAAACCTCCAATTAATTAGTATAGGTACTTTTGTCCTTTTATTGAATACAGCTTCCTTCAAATATAGCTTCTCTCATGTCCCTGAGACTCACTGCATCAGAATTGTACCCACATCTCTTGTTCATGGTCTTGCCAGACCTATTGCATACTGCCTGTTTTACACTATTTCTACTCCTACATTACCTATAGACCTCAGACCAAGGCCTATGCTGACAACCTACTGTGCTGTAACAGCTCACAGACTGAGCTGAGGAGTTTCTGATCTCATCTGAAACAAAAATAAAAGGATGAAGTTTACATAAAAAGACCCCAAACAAACAAAAAAATCATGTAACAATTGCACAGCTTGAAAAAATCATCTAGTTCCAAGTATACTTTTAAAATGAAAACATTAAAGAAAGAATGAATTATGTAATCTTCTGTTGTTTTCAGTTTGTCTTTCAAATTTCTACAAGTAAAATAAAGTTCTATGAAAAATCAGCAGAATCCTCTTCATTAGTCTTTTATTTGTGCCTGTTTAGGACAATTTCTTTTAATCTAAGTCACACTTTTATACAATTTTATAATTTTCAATAACATTACATTCTTTGATGTAAGATAACTTTAAATTTTCAAGAAAAGTTGCTCTGACTGAACTCAGATATAGACAGATCAAAGCAGTGTTTCTAAAAGGCTTTATTTCATTGAATATGTCACTCTTCCTCCATTTATAACATATTTCTATAAATATTTCTCTAAACTCTGAGTCTGTTTGATCTTTTATCACTGTTGCAGGTAATTTTTCAGATGTATTAGGCGTTATACGTAATCTTGATAGAAGAATATAGGAAAAATAAAATAGAATTACATTAAAATATCTCTAATTAACTGATAGAGACTGAGATTGGACCTTCCAATTACATTTTCAAAGATGGATATGGAAAAATAGAGAGTCTTCTTTTGTTCTATTGTGGCCTGTCCTCTTTTCACACATTGACAGAACATTGTATTCCATATGAATGTTTGCATGGCCAGGACTTGTCTCTTGGCAGACACTTGTGTTGTGACTGTAAATGCAAACTGAACTTTTCAATTGTGAATAATACTAAGTTAAAATGTGCTTGAGAACTTGGTTATGGAAAGATTGTATTAAAATCATCACAGAGGATATATGCGTTTCAGTGGAACTTGCCTCATTCCTTCAAAAATGCACAGATTCCCTTAAAATAAATGATTTCTGACTTTTGAGAGCAATGTGCATAGACAATTGCAAAAGGATGAACTTTGCTCCTGCAGGTCTTTGATTTTCTATTGTTCCTTCAAAATGTTGAAAGTCTCCTGTTGAGTTTGGTATTGAAACAAGAAAAAAAATAGGCATCTTCTCCCCCTATTACTGACTATGACTTAAGGAGAGTTGACACACTCTGGAATACTCTTAAATGCCCCCTAAGTGGTAGATCTAATCTTTAGTGTTTAATGGGAAATGACTGTGTTTTTTCCTGGTATTGAGTGGAAAAGATGGCAAACCCTCCTAGCACTGAAAAACTGATCCAGGTTTGATGAGACATTTCTTTAGTATTCCTTATTGTTGGGATTGCCTATAGCTTGAGGTAAATGCAAACATGCTGTGCATGTGTGTGGAGGGAATTCCAAGCTCAGTCTTGTACTTCAAAACACATCAGTGTCAGATCTTTCCCTGGGTCAAACCTTCCTTGCCTTTCTCAACAGAAGATACCCAGTTTTCTTTTTGGGCAGCAGCACTACAACCCCCTGGTTTCCATTTCTGAGTACACCCTCATCTGGCAGCTGTGCAAACAACCATCCTGGAGACACCTACAGACAATTTACTTTTTTTTTTGTTGTCAGTGTGTCTTGGAAGAGTGGTGTCTAAATTGCCTCCTTCCGTTTCCTAATTTCTGTATTACAGTAATTTCACAACTATAAGGCACACTGGATTATAAGGCGCACTTCTGGGTTGTCGGCAAATTTCCAAACTTTGTCCATGTATGAGACGCACTGGACTATAAGGTGCATTGCTTTTTGCAGCGAGGATCCGCACCCAACAAAGTAATGAATTAGTAATGGAATTGCACCATTGCGGGGTTTGCTGGCAGGTGCTCAATTTGCAAACATTTTTCACTAATTGGTGTAGCCTTTAAACGCAGCGCCAGGTGCCCTCCCTGTGCCGCGGACCCCTGCACTCCCACCCGTCCCCGGTGTCAGCTGCTGTGGCTGCCACAGCTTGGCTCGCACTTCCGGGTTGGCAAATTTTCCGAAATTTGTCCATATATAAGGTGCACCGGATTATAAGGTGCACTTCCGGGTTTCGATCAAAATTTTAGTCAAAAGGGTGTGCCTTATTGTCGTGAAATTACTGCAAGCTTTGTATCCTATGTCCACCCCAATTTTTACATGAATGCGCCTCAAGTTCTTGGTTCAGTCAGCAAAAGCAAGCACCATTTTCCTTGCACTGCTCACCATTACAGGGATTTTATAGGAATCTTGCTAAAGGGATCTCTTTGCTCCTACAGAAAAGTGGGGTGATGATGGCCTCAACATTATCCTCAAACTTCTCTGCTTCATTCAAGTTTTGTAAAAGATCCAGCTGTGTTTGGTTGTTTAAGTGCTTTGTGATTCAGCTGTTTTAATTTCTCAGTCCACATTTTTCCCCCATGCTGTGCATTTTCCAGCACTCGCTTGAAGCTGAGGAACTGACAGAGGTCTGGCTCTTTTGACAGTTGAGTGCTAACAGACTAGAGCTGTGTAGCATGAGCTGTGGCACACCATGGGGATGACAGATGGCTCCTGCAAGACACCAAGCCAACCCTGTAAATACTCAAACACCTACATCAGGAGAGAAAAGACAGGGGGAAAAAAGTGGAGAAATTGAATACCGAGAGATGGAAAATTAACTTATCTTTTTGCTTAGCAGAAGTGAAAAAATATTAAACTAAATTAATGGGCATATAGCTGATGCAGGGAATGGCTCTTTGAAGACCATGCCAAGCTGCTGAGCAGTGACAAATTTGATGGAGCTGGCCTTTGTTTTAAGACAGAAGATGAAACAGATGTTGCTGGAAAGATTTCGGCTTCACTAAGCTCTTTGTCTCTTGCTGAAACAAGACATCCCCTGCTGATACTGATAAAAAGCTCCACTGAGACCCACTTGGTGATGATGGAAACAAATGACGTGGGCACCTTTGATGTTTGTACGGGGGAATCCCTGTTTGTGGAGTTACATCATCGGGGGTTGACTCAGAACTCCTGGAGTGAGGAGCTACAGCAGGTGTGGGACCTGAGCAATCCACTGAGTAAGCTGAATAAGAATACCTGCTGCGCTGGTTGCTCTAAAAGCACAATGTGGGGGCTTTCCTGTGTAAAGACTGCAATCCCACTGTGTTTCTTCATCACTTATCAATACTAAGGAATAAAAGAGGAAAACACATGATTGTATGCTCTTTCAAGCTACCATGAAGCAACTAGAGTGAGTGCAATTTCTCTTCCTCAGCTTATTTTGTCATAATAACTGATAGCTGCAGGACCTTTTGGTTGTATTCCTTTCAAGATAAGATTGTTTCTATAAAGGATAAACACCGTTTTTTCATCTCTATTCCAAGCAAAATTGTTTTACAAGAACAGCTTAATGCAATATATTGTGGTGCTTATTCAGGCTTTGGGTACTCAGAGATTATATCAAAAGTTGAAACCAGAATAATCTGTTCTGAAATATAAATACAGGAAAAATCCATTTTTAATCCATTTTTGTGACAAGGTCATGTTTCTAATCTCACGGATATTTGGGATGGCATGTACATAAGTTAAGGCTTTTGCATTTCAGATCTGCTAAATGGATGGCTCTAGTGTGACTCCCTCAGGGAAAGCAAATATGCATCTTTTAGCAGGTTTTCATATAAGCCACTGAGAGTGAGTGGAAAGGGAAGAAGATATAGTCACATAGCCTATGTCTATATAAGATTAAGCTTTTATAGATATGGAGGTAATTCTGCATGGATTTTCCTCATTGATTCAATAGATGGTTAGTTAAAGCCTAGAAGAAGCAGGCAGAAGTGGCTGTTGCATATAAGGAAAAAAAAGTATTATGGCCTATGAAAGACAAGAGAGGAAGACAGGGCATAAAAGTAAGACTTCTTTAAAGGCAGAGAATTTGAGGTCATCGCGAAAACGAAAACCTTAAAGATAATATTATTTTCTGGGTTTTCGATAAGTCATCCTAGAAGTGCCTGTGGGGCACATCTTACCCTACTGGCTTTTTCCTGAGGAGTCTGCAGTTTCAAAGTCATCAGTGGCATTTGTAATTTTGAGCCCAATGTGCAGTTAGCAAACACAAGTGCTGAGAAGAGCTTTGTGCTGACTGTTGCTCCTCTGTGGTAGAGAAGATGAAAAAGTCAGATGGTCAGACCAGGTCTTCTTTTAAAAAGACTTCTTTATTCCAAAATGTAAGTTATAGATATCCCTGGAAAAGTAAAAAGAGCAGAAATGTAAAGAACCAAAAATCTTAGTGAGCTGAGAAATTTTTTCTTTCTTTTTGCTGGCTGTGAACAAAAATCATTGAACTTGTTTTACATTCTGAAATGGGCTCAAAAGAAAAATCAAAACTTCAAAAATTCCTATGGGACAATGAAAACATCATCTGTCCAGACCTATTTACCCATTACATATGGTAACTCTGTAGTCCCAGCACCAAAGATATGCACAAAATCTCAGACACCATCACACTGTAATAATGGATAATGCTGGCATTTTAATGGAATAATTTGTAGCCTCACATCTGGCTTTTGGGATACACCACAGCAGAAGTGGGCTGCAAGCTCTGACATTTCATTAGCACAAATTGTGCCTGAGAGGTTTGGGACTCAGACAACCACCATGAGACCCTAATCTGTCTCATCAGGTCCAAGATTTTCAGCACTTTCCCTTTTTATGTTGTGAGTGAAATTCAGTCTTCTTAGTCATGTTCTTCTTTACTGTAGACGTAACAAATATGCAGTTTTCAGTCACACCAGCCCACATCAGTAACTTCAGTTTACTGTACTTCCATTCTATTTTGATTTCTAAATAAATGGCTAAATCATACTTGGGATGGATATTTGTATCTGAAAAATGAAAGATGAGGTAAGCCCATCAACTTGATGGATTAAAAGTTAGGATGATAATATGCAGAGAGTCGAAAATGATTTTGCCTTTGTTCAGAAGAGATGAATTGCAGATCCTTGTGCTGTGGCTATTAATTCACTGTTTGTCTCCCTTTTTGGAACACTGGAAGAAAGCACAGGGAAGCCTGTGGATATCTCCCTAAGGAAAATGGATGAATCTAAGAGAATATGGGAAAGACATAACTAAGAACAAAAGCATGTCATGCCAATTTGGGAACTGAAAATGTGTTATTTTGCTTCTGTCCTAAGCATTTGAAAACACTCTAGCAGGTGCAAAACAGAGAACTTCACTAGCAGAAAATGAAAATCTCTCTTGTTTCCTCTTCCTTTGTGAGCTATGCCAATGAAAACCTGGTGAACATCAACATAGCAGCCAGATACCTTCTGTTCATCAATCACCTGGGCAGAGCTCAAACACTTCACAGGTTCATGTTGCTTTTAAAAATTTCCCCCAGCAATAATGTAGCTCTATTGCTTAGAGAGTGTAGCCCAGTGAGGATTAAACTGATCGAGTACCAAGCACATTTCACAAAGACAGGGTGAACTCGACTGCTATTTCTGAAGACATAATAGAGTAATTGGCTTTCCTGGGGAAAAAAGGTCATGTTATAAAGCTGGATACCACCAGCTCTCCTAAGATGTGTGTGGCTAGAACATTAACTTTTGCAGCGTGCCACATGCTACTTTGCTTTTACAAAATCAGGTTGGTAACTGGTCCAATTTGAGAGAAAATATTTAAATGGAATAAAATCTAAGGGGAGGATATAAAATTAAATTACTTTTAGACTGATCAGTTGTCTGAAGTTTTCCACTTCTATTTCTAAATATACTACAGAAAAGTAACAGTTTGGGGAATAGACTCACAATGCAAATAACACCTGAACAATTATTATTTCCAGGATTCTGGAAGTTGTCTCTCTGGGATGGAATACATGTGGATGTCAAATATAAATATTTTATTCAATATAAATTATGAAAATACAGAAAAATTATCAGTAGAGGTTCCAGGTTTTGTACCATTCTGTTATTAAACTTTTTTGATAAATCATCCCTGTTGGGGAAGCTGGGACAGATTTGACAGCTCAGTGGATATTAGGCTGGCACAGCTCTTTCCCCCAGGCACAACCAGGAGCAAGTTTCACAACCAGCATGTGTTTCTGGTAGGCATGTGCACCATGAAGGGTCATCAATACACACGCACATGGCTAGCCATACAGATTGACACCTACTGAAACACTGAGGACTGACTCAGGCCTCACCCTGAGCTCCTCTCTGTATAAGCAGGATGGAGTCATGCTAGTGGAGGACATGTGTATATTTAGATACCTCTGGATCCCAGTTTCTGCATCTTTGTAGCACCATGGATACAGAGGCCTCAGCTGTGATTTGAACCCAGAGGCTGGCACTTGATTTTACTCACTCTGGTGAGCAACTGGCTCTTTTAATCCTTAAATATCCCATAGTAAACCCTGTGCAATCTCTTCCTCTGTGTCTCATATTGTATCTGACACCCTCAGGCGGCAAACCTCAGTGGTCTGAAAGATGCTTCAGCACCCTTGTTGTGGTTTCCATGGCTGGATGGATCTCCTGGACAAGCCTGGAACAGGTATGGACAAGCTGTCCCTTCCTCTTAGTCCTTAATCTGGGTTTTCACTTGCCCCTGTGCTCCTCTGTGTTTGTGGAGATGGACAGTCTTGGATGGGTTAATGGCTTTGTGATGGACACTGGAAAAGCCTGGCAGGTTATTATTTGGTCTTCCCCCACCATGTCTCTCTCTGCTTCGTTATGCAGATGTAGAGCAATTTTTATCACATAACAATCTTAGCTGCATCTTTTTAGCTGTTGTATACCTAGTCTTAATTATTGCATGTGTTCCAAGTGTCACTAGCTTTGATATTGAGGCTTATATTTCCAGGAAAGCATATGGGTATCTTGCAGAGGCCATGCAATGTTGTACTGTAAGGATTGTGTTTGATCCCTGGATTTTATGAACAAGTAAAGTAAAATTCATTCCAGGATACCATCAGTTCACTGGAGATATCCCTCCTACCACCAAAATCCAGACATAGAAAGATGTCCCATTTCAAAACCTTAGAATGTTCAAAATTAAATGAACTGTTCAAAATGAAAAGGTAAAAGATGAAATGGAAATTAAATACTTAGAACATTTTTACATTAAATGCTCAAACCAGCCTGAAGAAAAATACTATGATTTAATTTAGATGGCTGAAAGTTTTAATGAAATTTAATTCAGTTTCTAGAAATACTTTCGTATTTCGAATTAAAATGACCATTATGTTAAGTCCTTTATACAATTTCATTCACTGTTTCTGAGAAGAGCTGGGTGGAAAAATGGCACAACAATAGCTATATAAAAGCTAATTTAACAGAATCCAGCTGTTCCCTGAGTTTAGCAGTGGCCTCCACCATTTTGTATGAAATACTGCTTTTCAAATCTACCTCAAAATAGCAATACAAAAATACGCACAATGAAGCCATTACACAATGAAAGGAAAGATCCTGTAGTCCTGATTTTCAGAGAGGCTGAATATTGCTCACTCAAAATAGAAATCTATTTTTTAAAGCGGTAAGTGTTAAACTTCAGGAAATAATTTTTATTTCAAGAGTCCAGTGGTCATAGGGGTGGGAAGGTGTTCTGTGTGGCTGTTGTCCAGGTCAGTTTTATGACTCAAACAGCTGCAGAACTGGGCGAGTGAAAGCAGGTCTTCACAGACTTTGCTGGCTCCCCTGCCCCTTCAGATCTGTGCCGTGTATGGGCTTTTTCTGCTCTCACAAAGCTGTGGATGCACAAACATCCTCTCTTTCTGCTCCCCCATCCCTAGATTTTCTCCCCCTTGTCATATTCATTTGTTCCCTGTGCTGGTGTCAGCAGCAGCAGGGAGCACTTGGGCAGAGAATGTCTCATTGAAAAGCAGTTGTTGTGGGCTTCATGCTGTTTAATCCTTTCCAGAGCTGGTCTCATCTCCTTTTTAATGCTGCTGCTGTCAGTCATGGAGCCAAGGGAGTGGTCACGTTAAATGTCAGTGGGGGGAAAATAGAAATCCCAACAAAGATGAAGGCAAACAAATAAATGAGGAAATAAAACCCCAAAGAGACAAAAAAAGTGAGCTAGTCTTACAATTGGTAATGAAGAATTGCAGTTGCCCTGTTTCATGTGTCAGGACCTATCCGAACTCTGATGCTCTGAAGCTCATGCTGCTGCTCAGCACAGTGTCTGGCTGGAGCACTGAGTGCTCACTGTCCTGGGTCCAAGTGTCAGCTGGAGGAGTGTGTGTGGCTGCTTGGTGCTGCTTCTTCCTCCTGTGAAGCTGCATCCATCCATGGACATGTAGAGCACGTGAGAGAAACAATCCCCAGAATCAGGAATTTTCTTAAAGCTCTTCTAACGCTTAGAAACCAAGAATTTGCTCCCTGTGGTCTCCCTCTTCTCTGTGGTGGCCAGTGACAGGACCTGAGGGAATGGCCTGAAGTTTGTGTCAGAGGAGGTTTAGGTTGGGTATTAGAGAAAGTTTCTTCTCCCAGAGGATGGCTGAGCACTGAACAGGCTCCCCAGGGAATTGCTCACAGCCCCAAGCCTGACAGAGCTCAAGAAGTGTTTGGATAATGCTCTCAGGCACATGGTGTGACTCTTGGGGCTGTCCTGGGCAGGGCAGAGAGTTCAACTGGATGACCCTTAGAGGTCTGTTCCAGCTCAGGGTGTTCTGTGATTCTGTGATTCACTGACCCATGCCCAGAAAGCAGACAGGGACTGATGCCTTGCTGTAAGGGGCAAGGTGCTTCACAGCTGCATGAAAATGGACTTGGTCTGGGGAAGGCTGCTGTTCCTTCTTTTTGCTGACACAAAGGCATTTGTCTTTGTGAATACCTATGAGTGAACACCGGATAGCTGAGTGGCTTAAAAACTCTGGCAATGTTTTCTCTTTTATAAGGTTCAGGGCATCCTTTCTGGTCATTTCTGAAGAAAAGGCAAGAGTTAGGGAAGAATTTAAATTTTTAAAAGACGTTTTGGGATTAGCACAAATCTTCTTTGAAAAATATGGAGAGGTTTCATTTTTGCTCCAGTGAAGGACAAAAATCAATTACAAAATCTCCCAGGCTGTCAAAAATTTCTGTGCTCTGGCTGTCCCTTGTCATTGTGCTATGAGGGAAGTTTCTCTTCAGTTCCTGGTACTTGGAAAATACCTTAAACCCACAAAACATATATTTTAAGAACTTGCAGCCTATCTCTGTAGCTGTGTTTTCTATGAATCTCATAAATTTTGAGCTTTTCTAAACTGTTTTCCTGAGAGTTATTCTGCAGCTTGGATCTTAAATGACTCCATTCATGAGTTAAAGAAGCTTTTCAAAGCTGAAGTTCAGAAACCAAGGCAAGGCAGGCTTTGCTAAGCAAGATAAACCAAAATGATGCACTTAAACTGACTTGCAGCTATGAGATGAGCACTTTTTATTTTGTGTGTGTGTGAAATACATTGCACGTGGGTCCACAGAGCTGGAAAGAGGATCAGAGTTTTTTTTATATTTTTTCTGGATCTAAGGCAAATAGTACCTTAAAATAAGCGACTGGAAATTCTGATGTGTTTGGAGGAGAGCAGAAAAGGAATTAGAGATGCAAAAGACTTTGATTTTACCAGAAGTTTGGGCTTTTTTCACAAAACTCCCTATCCTATACAGGATGCTGTAAATTTCTATAAGCATCCAACAAGCAAAGTTTTCATCTCTACCTGTCCAAAAAATTTGAATGTGTAGAACTGGTTACTGGAATGACTGGGACAAAAACAACCCTATCATGACAGCAATTTGCTGGTGATGCACTCCAATTTACAGAGAGGAAGAAACAAAATATGAATGTTTTGTGACACCAGACAACACACTATATATTCCAGTTACTGGCTGAAATGGCAAAATAAGGAAGAGGAAACTGGAACAGAAGGGAGGAGCTGTTAGTGACACTGAAACACTCAGACTGGTTGGGAGAATTTTTTCCTTGAATACGAACAGTTGTTAGTTGTCACAACTGTCAAATCAAAGGAAGATATTTGGCACCAGGAAAACTCCTTTCTTACCCTATTATACTGCTTGTGCAATAGCTAGAACTAAAGGAGATTGGTCCCTGCATCATGCCACCTTTGCATCAGGAGCTTGAGCTTCTGCCTGGAAGTGACAAGCTCAGTACCTTGTGTCCTCTAGACACCTCTTTCATAATCCCATCCATCCCTTTGCTCAGCAAACAGAAAAGATGAAATCTGAAGGGGTTCTGCCTGCAAATAAAATAGTCATACTGTCTGAGTCATGACTTGGAGAGCACATCTTCTTAAAAAAACCCCAAGCTGTACCAAGCTGTTTGCAAGCAAAATGGCAAGCACCAGTCAGCTCTCACTGCCTGCCCCCAGCAATCTGGAGAGAGAATCACAGAGTGAAGTGGCGTTCTAAAGTACTACACTGCTCTGGTATTTTCCATCTTCACTCTGAGGGACCTAGTGAAAAGCCATGGCTTGGCTAAATGATCTGGAGAACGAGGAAGATTGTGGAAATGCAATTTCTGTCTTTTCCATTATCCCTGCAATTACATGTGCTGCTAGGCTGCAAAATTTTGTAACCCATGTGAAGTAAAGGTCTGAGGGCACAAAAAAAGTTTAAAACAGACCCTTGCTGGATCATACAACCAAGATCAGCTCAAGAGATTTCTACCTCAGCACAGCCAACAGCCACTCTGTTGGCTGAGCTCTGATACATAATACTGCCTACAAAAAGGCTTGGAACATTGGACAAATAATTGTGGAGTTTTTCTGGTGAGAACAATTTCAAAATTAAGTAACTGCAAGTAGGCAATGGCTTTGCAGTGGTGGAGCATACAGTGAGATAACTGAGTTTAAATTAAAGTTGCCAGGAGAGGAATAAGTACTGCCATACATCTGTGAAATTCAATCGTTAGTTTTCTCCAAGATAATGTTATAAACCATGACATACAGCTAGAAATTCCTGTTGACCATATTATACAGGGTATAGAATAATTCCCCTTCTGATTACCAGGCTTAATTTATCTTTTATCCAGCAGTTATTCCATTCCACTTAGGAATCAACTAACTCCCACATATTGCCAGAAAGTGCAACTCTAATGTATGACAGCTTCTCATAAAAAGTTTGTCCTTCATAGAAGGGCAGTTCTGAAGATGAACTGTCTAAAGTCCTCCTGTGAAATGAAAAAACGGTCTTATAGAGCTAATAATAGTTTTTCTGAACTTGATGAAAAAGCCATTAATGTCTTTCTTCATTCAAAAGCATTAAACACTGAGGAATCTAATTTTCCTTAGCTGAACTGTGACTTTGCTACCTAGAACAACTTCTGTGAAATGACATGCAATATCACAAATTGCAATTGCAGCTCTTCTAGCTCTCGGATATCTATAATGATAGTGATCCTAAGAAAGAATCACATTTGCAAAATTCATTCAAGCATGGGTAAGAAAATATTTAAGTAAATGTACTTAATTTTCATTCTGCTACACTTGGCTTAGCCTGATATTGGTCCCAAAGAGAATTATTTTGAAGACTAAGCAAGTTTCTTAATTTATTTCCTTTTAAGTGAATGAATTCAACTCTCACGAGCTATAGGAAAAATCATCAATGAGCCTATACCAGTCAAGCACAGTTGGGAAAGCTCCTGCACTCTCGGGGTTTAGGCTTCAAGAATGTTCCTGCCAGATGGAATGATGAACTAGATTGAGACCTCTTCCAGCTGCAGGTTGGTGGGAATATGCATTTTTTGTTAGTACAATGTCTCAGAGAAGGAAGGAGCCTGGGGAGGAAAGTTCATTACTCTGAAGTACAGCTCAGAAAATTTATTACTTGATTTTCTAAGGAGTGCAGCTTTCCTGGTGTCCTTGCAGGGAGCTTCAGATCAGAAGGCATCCCAGAATCCCAAAAGCTGAAGACATCAAAATCCTGCCCCTAAACAGGGCATCACCTGAGTTTTGCCATCATGAGTTTTTGGGTACCTCTCTCTTCCTTCAAGTAATATGTTTGGTGCTTTTTTTGCCTGAAAGTGGAGACCCATCTGAAAGGTTCTCCCCCTGCAAGGCCTGCTCAGGAGGAGACACAAAGGAAAACATGAAGGAGGAGTGAGGCAGGGATGGTTCCCTGAAGAGATAGGGAAGAAATGATGAAGTCATTTAGAAGGAAGGAAAAATCCCTCCAAGTTCCTCCCAAATTGTTCTTTCAGTTTCTGATGGGAAAGGTTTATTATGCCCACATGTACCTTGCTTTAGCATCAGAGCCTTCAAAGAAAAAGGCAGCAATAGAAATTCAGCTGTTGCACTGGATTTTGTTTAATTTCTAGAGTATCTTAGACTGAGACAAGATTCATGATCTATTTTCCTTTGTTACTGGAAGAACAAAGCAAATAAAAAAATAGAATAGTGAAAGTAAAAGAAATCCTTTGTTATTGATGACTTCCTTTTTAACACTGCATGTGTGGCTGATGTGTCAAGTGGCGTATTTGGATTTTCAGCCTTTATGTTATTGTTGGATGTTGTCTAGAAAAGATGCAACTTGTTGCTGAAGGCTTATAATGGCATAGTAATTGAGAAACTAAATGGAAAACACATCTCTATTTAAGGCAGTCAGTGTGATGAAATGAAAAGAAAAATTCACAGTGGTTTTAAAGTCGTGTCATCAGAAGATAGCACAGAAAGCATGAGTGAAGGTGTCTGCATGATTACAATTCTCCATGCAGGCACATGGGATCCCAAACTTCCTGTATTTCGGTATAAATGTATTTAACACATTTGCTAGAATAAACCTTTAACTAAAGCAGATGATACTTGATTTTACAATGATGTAAAATAACGCATAGAAATGACAATTTAGCCATTCAAGATAAATATTAGAAGATTATTTACTTTCTCAATTTTTAAAAAATTTGCCACTCTTCATTTCTGATAATTTATGATGCCTATTAACCAAATATATAGATTTACAGGGAAAAAATATATTCCCCATTAATTAATAACCTGGTCATGGGATATTTGTTTTCTGTGTTGTTGTAGAGAGAAAACCCTTTGTGGGTTGTAGAATCAGAATAATTTTTTTTTCAAAGTCCTTTTCTTGAATATTATTGCCTGCTGGTTAGAACTATTAATACATTATTTTCCAAATGTAATTAATTTTGGAGCTGCCATTAGTCTGGACTCATTTTGGCAGGAAAGTAATTCCTCTGATCATATAAATGAGGTTAATTGCCCTGTTCTCTGAGACATGAGCAGATGTAACTCCCTCTAGGGCTTTGGCAGTCAGCATAGTGAAGAGGTGCGCAGCAAGGTGTTCCATCTGAAGATAAGAAAGAAGATCTGTGAACAGAGGTGTTCAGCTGCTCCTGAGGAAGGCAAAGCTTTTCCTGGCCAGAGCAGTTTTATTCAGAGATCTGTCAGTACACAGAGTGTTCTCCCTGTCACATAAAATGTTTTTGCAGTATGTTCCAGACTGACATTTCCTCTTTTAATTTTCTCTTTGGGCTGCATGTAAGGGGTTGAAATTGTCTGAGGAAAAGTTGCTGTGCAAACAAGCATTTGATGGGCAGAATGCATTAGATGGACCATGCATCTGATGGTCCTTTAAGACAGCAAACTCCGGTGACCTTAGAAAACTCATTTCTTAAACAGGGAAAACGAATGGAGAAATTGCTAGGGACCGGAATTAGAACAGGAGAGTGTTTGCAAGGAAAGATTAGAAGGAAAAAGCTACAATATGGAACTATTTCCTGAGCTCAAATGCCTGTTTTCTGTTTCTGAGAAAGAAGTGCTTTCATTTACATCACTTTGAAAGAAAGACGGCTGTTTGGCTGCTGGGCTAATAATGGCTCCTAGGAAGCATAAAAAGGAGAGAAAAAAATTGGAATGGTTCATTAAGTGTTCCAGGAGTCCTAAATAAAATAAATAAAAGCTCTGAATGAAGAATTTGTACCTGTATATATATTTTTTCCTTCAAAATAAAAGGGAAAGTATATTATCTTTTACTTGCTGATCTTAACCCCATAGCAGAACTGCTGATATTATTGCTCTTAGGGGAGATTTAATTGATTACAAAAACCAACAAACAAAAGAAATCTCTCTAAAGAAGATGTATTCAAAAATGCTTGTATTTGCACATCAAGGTTGAGCTGTAATTACTGCTTTCAGATTTATGCTACACAATTTATTTGGAGATTGTTGTAGGATTTTCTGTTTGTGGAATACTGCTAAAGCAAAATCACTTAAGTGTGCTGAATGAGTGTATTTATACAAATAACAAGAAGCAGAAATGTACTTCTGTGGCTTAAGTAAGCACACAAAATTGTTTATATACAGTACACATTTCTTGAGAAAGAGGCAATATTCCCTTAAAAAGAATTGATGGGTTGAGCTTCTTTAGCTATTCTGAGACTTCAGTCAAACATGTCTACTGTAGGTTTTCTGTTTTGTTACCCCATGACCATCATCCAGTATGGAAGTAGAAATAGAAATTTTTAGAGAGCAACTTGTAGTGGAATTTGATTTAGAACGTGATGGAAGCCATATGAATATGTATTATATGAGGTCTGAGGCAACAACTTCAGAAAAAAGGAAGACTACTTAAAAAAGTCGCATATATTTTAGGTATTCTATTCCAAATAGTTCACTGAGGAAAAGAAATGGGAGAAATAGTCAGAAAATATACTTTGTCATGGTATTGGAGTTTGGCTTCAGGGAATTTTAGGAGGACTGGCTGCTTCTTCTTTCCTAAGCACTGTGAAAATAAACATGGTCCATGCACTGGTGTAATCTTATACCACATAACATGTATGCTGGTGATGAATATTCAGCTTACTGTTCCAGTGAATGATTAATACAGCATGCCAGTCTGGAATAAGTCTGGTGAAATATTAACACTGCCCTAAGTCCCACTGGAGAATGTCTCCCATGAATATATAACAGACATATTTATGTTGTGCACTATTTTGCATTAAAAATTGTCTCCTCCAAATGTCTGCATGTGCATTTGTCTGAGCAACAAACCTCATTCAGTGCAAATAATTCTCATCACTGCAGCACTATGAGAAAGATTTCTGTTTTACAAAACTGAGCTATGT
The DNA here is from genome assembly GCA_009812075.1 of Sialia sialis. NCBI lineage: Eukaryota > Metazoa > Chordata > Aves > Passeriformes > Turdidae > Sialia > Sialia sialis. The sequence continues at coordinate 37,747,773 of VRYO01001463.1, read as the reverse complement.
GAAAAAGTGCAGAATAAATTTCAAGACATAGATCAGAAGTTCAATTTAGAGGAAAACAGAATCTATATATTTTTCTATGCTTGTGACAATTGTAGAAACTGACTTGATTTAAATTGCTGAGAAAGTCCACACAGTAATGAGTTAAGGTCCATGTAATCAATAACTAAAGGCATGTATGTTTTCCTAATGTTGTTTATAACAACATAGTTCATAGAAAATGTATGAGATGTGACACCACAGATGCTTTTTTTTTCCTTGACATTTGATTTGGTATAAGGTTTTGCTGAAGAAGAAGAAATTACTTGTTAGTCCCATTTGAGATTTCTTTGCAAGTCAAAATCAATAAAATCATCATCATTACTGTCTGTTTTTTGGTAGCTGTCTTCCACAGTGAATATTAAAGAGCTTTCAGACAAAAAAAAAAAAAAGATTAGAATGGTGAGAAAATTCTTTTATATTTTACTCAAACATGATGATGATGATTATTTGTCAGAAAAAGTAGGCTTATTATTAGTTAGAGGATTATGTCAAATGGGAAAAAATGTCTTTTCAATTTGAAGGATTAAGACAAACGATTAGAATACTTTTGCCTTTATTGCATTTCAATGCTTTGTGTCTTATTTTTCACATTTTTTTCAGAGAGAAACTTTGACTCCAAGCTGTTTCTTATACAAATAAGAAATACCTTGCTTCTTATACAAATAAGACCTGTACTACCAAAGATTGCATGGATTTTCCCCTGGCTGGCCAGATTTCTAGGATTTTCTGACTAAAACCAGTTGCTGGAAGACATTTTTACCTCACTAACACCTTATTTTCATTCTCCAATCAGCAGCTAAACACTGTTTATTTTCTACATAATCTTGATTACTCTTGTTCCATGTTGCCCATTTCTATATGAGTTCTGTTTTAAGGAACATAAAGATGGAACACTTTGATGTTTTGCCAATCCTAATGAAGTAACCTTTAATTCAAGACAGGACTTAAAAATAAGGAAAGAATTTGCTTGCTGTTTTCTACGTACTCTCAGTACAACATTAAATTTAGGAAGAAGTACAGAGGAGCATTGTAACATAGAACTTACAGCTGTCCATTTGGCAGTCTCCAGCTTTGTTTTGCCTTGTGACCTCTGAGGGCAATTCCATAGCCTGGTGGTGTTTGGAAAAGCTTCTGCTCTGCCTTAGGGGTATTTCTAAAGAAAATCCTGATTTGGGAATCACTGATAACTTGATTCCTTAATTTCAAAAATTTCCAAGCTTCTGCTGTGATCTGTAATTTAATAAAGGGAAGCAGAATGAAATACCTTCATCATGGCTGTTTCCATTAAAAGTACCAGTGCCTGTTGGAAGTGATAACTGAAGCCTTGTCTCACTCATCAATTAGACTGAACTCACCAGCAATTGTTCTGGCAGTGCTCTGAAAGGAAACAACATCCACCCCTGCTTCTGCCTGGTGGACCGTGTTCCTTGTGCACTGAAACTCAGATTTGGCATTATGTATCAATGAACAAGTGTATTTATTCAGGGAATAAATATCCTACAAGTGTAGGAATGGGAGCAGTGCAGACACTAAGATGAGAAACAGTGAGCCTCAAGTATTTTCAGGATGTGATCAAGTGTTTTCTGAAGGGCTCCAAGGCAAGAGCAATGTGCTGTATGGATCCTGAGCTCAAGAATATCTGTTAGTAATGAAAATATAAATGCTTTGCTACAAAAGCATTATATTTGTCTTCTTATTTTGGGTGCAAGAGGAAGAAATTGCTAAATTGTAGCATATAATATCTTCAGTATATTGACAGCAATCAAACAGACTATGTCTTTTTCTTCTTTCTGAGATAGAGATGGTACTATGTAGATGTGAGGAACAATCTCTTAGATTTGCTGCTGTCTTGAAACCTAAAATGATACACGCAAAACCCAGGAAAGGTTAAATTGAACTTCAGCCAGCTATCGTGGCTAAATGTTGATTGCTCATAATCAGGATGAGTAAAGCTGACTCTTTTATGAAATTCTCAGCAGTGAATTAAATAACATTTTCCTAGTATTCTTGGATAGGAAGAAATGAGGGAGGACTCTCAGGGACATTGATTAGCTGAATAACAGGAACTGCCCAATCTAAAAAAAATTACTCTGATAGCACTCCCAATGGCACAAAGAACAAATGGAAACAGCGCAAAGATACCAAAGGAACACTTTCTTATGGTTTAGTTGCCTCTTTTCTTGGTGTCTAAGCAACCTTGTATTCATATATTTTTAAAATGTATGTGATTTTTCAAGTTAAGAATAGATTCTCTTAACCTTAGAGGACTATTGGAGAAAAGGTGTTCAAAGGTTTTTATTCAAGGGTTCTTCAGCACTATAAATGAATTAACACAAATATATTATTACAGATGCTTTTGTCCTGCCACCTCTTGGCCTGTGTCTGGCCCGCAGAGGAAGTAAACCTTTTTGCATTAGTGATGAAGTTTGAACCTTATTCTAAACTCTTTCTACCTCTGAAGTGACTTAGAGTCACTTTGTGCTTAGAGGCATGCTTTGTCTCTTTGAGGCAGAGAAGAATAATTTTAAGTGCCATTCCTATACACAGTGAGGAAGCATTTAACACCAGTGGGTGATTTTCTACATTTGCTGATACTCACAGGTGTGTCAGTGACCCGTGGTTTTGGGGTTAGAGGGACAGGTACAATGGTATGGTTTGCTCTTGTATTCTTCCATTTACAGCAAACTTTATTGCTTTGAGGGAATCCTTTCCAACATACGTCTTCAGAGTCCTACACTGCACAGAGATAGTCATATCTACACACATATATACATATATAATATATATATATATACATATATACACAGTCAGACCACCGGGAGAGGAGGCCTACTCTGGCATTCCCCTTGCAGCCTGCCCAGCTGTTACAATTAAATGCATTAATTCTGTGATACTGATGAAATGGTTCTTCCAACAGCACCAATGCCGGGTAATGATTTTCACAGCTGCATTTCCCTGACAGGTTAATCACAAAACTCCCTCCTTTCCTCCCTCCCTCCAGCACTGATATTAGTAACTGGACATATCTCATGACTGTCTGGTAATTAGAGCTTGAACTCTTCTGCTTGACTAATTTATTAGCAAATATCATATGAATTTTGATGTTAATCTGTCCTAAAGGCTAATCTATTCAGATTGCAATGCATAGACTTTAATAGTCTAATGTGCTTTGGTAATCAGAAAGAATTATGTGATTATGGCTTGTGGCTTCAGCAATTAAAAAAGATTGGCTTTCAGTGCTCATTTCAAGGTTGTTGTAGGTTATGGAAAGAGATCTATAATTTCGATGTAATATGGATCTGTTATAGGTTACTGATCTCTTTTTTTTTGTCCCACGTGGTTTAGGATGACCAAATAACCTAAGACCAAACTGTTAGCAGAGTACTAGAAGAGAAGAGATTGTTAATCCCTGTCATTTTTTTGCAGATGCTTCTTTATTCAGCTGAAGTGCAAAAGCCAGAGTTTAGGGAAAACTGAGATATGAGAAAAGAAATAGGAGATGTGGAATGTGTTTAAGTCGTATCAGGGTTACTGATGGGCTTTTTAGCATCATTCTGGGAGCTTATACTAAATTGCTTATCCACCACAAACCTCATTTCCAAAACACAATTCCCACTCTATAATACTGCCATTCATATATTGCTTCTAGGTATCATTTTACCTTAAATAGTGCAAAATTACATTTTGAACTGATTTAATTTTACAAGAAAATCTAGATTCCTCTGTGCGGTTTTCTAATCTTAATTCAGACATATTTAGGCTCCTCCAAAATTTCATAGCATTTAAATTACAAGTGTATTTCTAGCCAGATCACAAAAAAAAAAAATAAATTAAAAAAAAAAAAAAAAAAATATATATATATATATATATATATATATATATATATATATATATATTGGGAAGCCTCAGGTTTAATCTCACTCCCAAAAGAACCCTGCTGTAATGAAGTCCATGAAATGATTGATGATTACTTTAAAGATCTGTCCATTAGCTAGATTTTAATATATGTGAAATACAGTTTGCTGACCCCACTCTAATTCACTGTTATCAGAATGCATGTGGCACCAAGGCAAATAGCTTACCATGTCCATCACATTTACACTGTTACATTTATTGACCTAACTTGTAGCCTCCTGAGGGAATTAAATCATATGTGTGTGACAAAGCCTATTTTCTATAAGACCATGCTGACTGGCATCTATTACAATTTGTTCCTTTAATGTTTTTGCTGAGCCTAGAGAAGGGAAGAGCTTTCAGCTGCTCGATAGAAAGATAATTTTCCTGTAAGAGAAGCTATCCAGGCAAGTATCTCCAGATAAGTTGGACTCTTTGTGCCATGTATCCATGACACCAAAAAGTAAATTACACAGGCTGCTGCAGTCATGGCTAGCATACAAGGATCCAAGCTGACTGGAATTTTAAACAGAAAATGTTCAAGTCCTAATTACCTTTAATCAAATGGACTAATCTGGAGATCGGACTAAAGTACTGAGATTCCTATTAAAGTCATCAGGCATCATGAGTGACAGACACTCCTGGTAGGCCTATTTAAAACAAGACTGCAGATTTATTTATGAAAGGGCATTCTTGTGAAGAAGATTAACATGAGGTCCAGGAGAAGACACTACATTACTTCCGTAGAAAAATGCAGTTCTGTCACCCATAAATATGATACAATATCTGAAGAACTGCTTCAAACTTCAAAACATTAGCAAAGCTATTAAATGGACACAACAGAAAAGAGAAATCTAAAATCAGATTATGTGATGGATAAAGGTTGTTAGAGAAAACACTTCAGGACAGGATTTCCTCATTATTTTGTCCTACTTTATATTTTTGAAGAGTAGGGAGTGCCATATGATGGCTTAATTAACTGGACAAGATACAGGGCTACCGACTTATTCAGTAGTACAAGAGCCAATCCCAGGTACTTCCAATCCATAAATATGCACAAAATAAAAGACAGGTTACAGATTATATCAGCCATGGTATATCACGTGACTGCTTCTATATTCATGTCTCAATGATTTTTCAATCCAGGGTCAAAAGGAAATGAGAGTATAACATACAAGTGGATAGCAGGGAAAGTGCACTGCTGGTGTTTGGACCACTGTGTTCAGTCACCCAAACATATTTAGCACCTAATATTGACTTTGGTGCATATGCAGGTCTGCTTCTCCAGGTAAGGTCTCTCAGTGGCAGGAGTTCTTCTGAAGTACAGTTTTCCCTTGCATTAAATTTCTATCTTCTCCCTTAAAGTCCCAAGCAGGACTCTCCAAAAACCTTATTTACACAAGGGCACAGTCCTGGAAACTGTTGGCTTCTTATTCTGACCCAGTTCTGCCCCTGTAGCCACCCTAGCATCTGGCACATCTTTTCCTCCTATTTTGCTCTGACTCTATCACCACTGTTTTCTTTCTTTTCAATCATTCAATACTTCTTTCTTTAGCATAATCAGATTTTAGTCTAATTTCAAGCCATTTATACATTGTGACATACCATAAACTTCGTGTACATAACTGATGCACCAAAACATGCATGAAGCATATTTTTAGTGCGTAATAAAAAAAAAGAGCAAAAAGGATAATTTAATATTTTAGATCTGACAAAATTTGTACAATGCTTTGTCAATTTTTTAACTGGTTTTACTCCAGTTAGAAGTTTCACAGAAGAGATATCAAAACTCAGATACAACTCAGGCCATAATCAGACACAACTCTATTGAAATTTATTAATGGCAGACTTGCAGGAGATAATGCTAGATTTGAATTTGCCTCAATTACTGGGGAAAAAAATTAATCACAAAATTAAATTTCAGTGACAATGATGCTGTAGGACAAATAGGATATATGTTCAACTGTCTATTTTGATGCTGCCTGAAAAAGTCAGCCATGGGTAGCTTTATTTCCTGTCGTCACACAAGATAAAATTGCGTAGAAAAGACACTGCACTATCTCATTCAGGTGACTGTTGCAAATTTGAGAAAAGTGACCAATTGCAAAGATCATTTGAATAAAGCTGTTTCTCCTGTGATATTCATAGAAGTGGCTTCATCTACAAAAAATATTACTGTTCCAAATCTCTGAGCCAGTAACATGCCATCAAAGTAGTCAGGTAGCAACTTGCTTGGTCCCTTCAGGAATAAAATAAAGTTTCTCATATGAAAGTATAATTTATCTTTCCAAACTTATGATGTATAGAAATGAAAGAGTTCAGTGAAACGAATAGCCAAATCACTTGCTAGACAAATCAGTAATGACAGGCACCTGCTGGTATTGCATACACATACATGGGATATGCTGAACACCATGCAAAAAATCCATGGAAAGGGAAAAAAAACAGGAAAAACAATAGCTTTGAAGACAGTAAAGAATACCTCTGAAGTATTAAAACCATGAGAAGAAGAAGACTCTGCTTCAGAATTGGTGCAAATGCTGATGAAATTTTATTTTTTGGCTGTCTCTTTAGTTGGAAGTGTTGTTTCACAAAATCAGAATATTTTATCAGATATAAATTTTATTAAAATGATTACAAGATCATTGGTATTGAAGTGTTAAAAACTGTAAAGAGGTCTTTTAGCTTTTTATTTTTCTTGTTGATGCTCAGAAGACTATTTATGTTGAAACTTAGGCTAATGCTAGAGGTTTTTACCTTAATATGTAATAACTTTTAGACACTTTAATTTTATGTTTTGGTTTGGAATATGGAAGAAGCTCAGTGTATTGCTACTAAGCCAAGAGCAGTGAAAAGTCCAGTTTTAGATATGATGCTGAATGTCCATTATTTTCTACCAAATAGCTGGTTACACTTTGTGGCAAGTATGAAAATTTAATATTATTTATAGTTTTCCGTATTCCAGGTTAATAATTTATAGAAAAAAAAACCTGTTATTAAAAAGAAATGCATTAGGAGAATCGATAATTATTGTATATCAAATTCTGATTTATTTATATTTGTAGTCCTTCATAATAAACACCAGAAGACAGGCACACACCTGTATTTTTCTGTTAACCACCAGAAGAGATGGTTATTTTAGCACAAAAAACCTACAACATCATCATTAAAATATCTTGTGATGGAGAGGTACTGCCAGGAACTGGCTATATTTCCAGCTGCATGTATTTGTATATTTATAAACCAAACAACCCCTTGTAGGTTAATTCCTCTCTCTGTGATTTAGCCCCCAAACCAGAAGTCTTGAGTTATTTGAAATAAGAACATTTACTTAGATTTTCATACCTTTAGAAAAAAAACCCTAAGAATCCTCTATTATTCAAGCTTATTTTTCTTTCTTTATCCTTTTTTTGTTTTCTGGTTTATTTCTTTGATCTTAAGTATTCGTCTTCCAGGAATATATTAGCGTCCCTACATATAGGAGCTGTTCAATTAAATTAGAAATGTTTATGAACATATGTTTTCTATCTCAATACACTGGATTGGACAGTCTTGAAAAGTGACTAGAAAAATCAGGTTCTGAAACTTACAGAAAGGATTAGCTTTGAAATGGGAATAATCAGATTGCAAGTAAGTTATCAGAGGTTTCATGACTGCAGGATTGCAAGTTGATTGCCTAGCAAAAGGGATATAACTTTTGAGCTTCATTCCCTCTGTAAGAACTCTAGAGTGCTTTTTTTTTTTTTCCAGAAATTGCTTTTGATGCTTGTGATTCAACAACTTTTTCTAGACTAAGATTCCAAATTCTAAGATTTCAAATTCCAAAGATCTCAGCCTAGATTTACTGATGGAATGTATCTCAGTTCTCCCAAAACACTTGGTAAGTACTACGGTGCCATGCAAACTCACTTGCCAAAAACCTAAATCGATGGAACTTGATGGGCTTCTTCAGGCTCAACCACTTCACCATCATTGCACGAGGAACCAGAGCGTGCCAGGAGGCAGAGAAGTGAGAAATGAAAAGAAGAGCAAAATGCTCTCCTCTTGCATATGTTGTTACAAATCCAAATGAGAACTCACTTTTTTTCCTTTTCTTTCTTATTAACTGGGTCAATGTTGTTGAGTAAAAGAACTTCAGCATATTGCTTTACTGATCACTTGAAAGCCCACATCAAAGGATTGATGCTCTTGTTCCTCTTAGAGAAATCTCTCTTCATAGACAAGGAAAATATTTAACTGAAATGATGTGTTTTACTTTCTTTTTGTAATAGCTCTGTGGTACAGCAGGCAAGATTTAATCAGCACACCCAGTGAACCATTTTCATTAGACCAGAGGCAAATCTCTGAGTTTATTTATCTTCCATATTTATGAAAATCAGTGCATCTATAAAGCATGTCTACATCTTCCATAGCAAAATTATTTGCTGCTTTTGGGGTCTTTAAGTTCCTGTTTGGATCTCCAAATATTCGTCAAAAATAATGGACTGGCAAGTTGCTATGCTGTTGTGTGCGCCAAGGGAGCGTGCTGGGATTTGAATTGTTTTGAGTGCTTAGATCTCACGTCTACAAATGCCCTTTGCAAACTTCAGCATTCAGGGATTTGCTGCTGCTGTTACAACACTCTGGGGATAGAGTTTACTTAGAACAGAACACCCTGGAGGAAAGAAATGTGCTTTTTTCTAATCTGGAGCCAAGAGCTGGATTGTGCTCCGGATTCTCTCTGTGCAGGGGAGCTGGCAGCTGGGGCTGGACAGTGGAAGCAGGGGCTCATTGGTGGCATCAGGAGGCATGGCCCTGAATAAAGCGCCCCAGTGCATCTGCAGAATATTAGTTTGCTCACTTCTGGGATCAGTGCATGCAAGAGCTTTTGCAAGTCAGGAAAAGGCATGACATTTTTTGCCAACATGTTCCGTTGCACAGAGTTTGGTAAAACATGCAAAGCACAAGAACCAAAGTGTTAACAAGATCCTAGCAATGGGCAATCAACATTAAATTTTAGTAATTAAGACTCTAAATTGCTTTTGCTTTCCTGTGCTGTCAGAGTCATGGCTGAACATACTTTTTTTTTAACTTCCTTTTTTTTTTAATTAAATAGAGAAAAAAACAAGGGAAATTGTGCTGAAAATGAAAAGCTTTAATAATAGTGCATTAACTGGTATTAACTGTAAGGAATTGTTCAAAGAAAACTCCACATTTGACAAACCTTTGCGTCAGACAGAAACACTTTGGGGTCAGGGCAAGGGAAGAGGTTTATTTATTGAAAGGAACTGTTGTGGTAATAACTGTGAGGAAGATTTGGTCCCACTGCTTGTTCTGAAAGCTAATTCATTAGAGGGGTCAGAAAAGCATGAAAAGCATGTCAAAGATTAAAAAACAACTTCTTTATTTTTCCTTCTGCTGCTGTTCTTCAGTTGCATTCCCTTTTCCTGGGGATGGAAGCCCAGCACAGAGTCACATTATTTTCACTCCTGCACCACTACAGCTGTAGAGGGTCACAGTACCTTCTCTGGACAACTCTGACATAAGGATACCTGGACAGGTGGTGACTGCAAATATATTGTGAAGTAATATTACAGAATTCAGAATAAACTTTTTTCTTTTAAAAAAATTATCCATAATTTTCTCTCTTTTCATCATCGCTCTCTCTTCTTTAGTTTGAACATATTTGTTTGAAATTAATTTGGCCCACAAGTTTCAGTCTGGACTGAGATTTCTTCTTGCATTCCAATCGTATTTCATCGTCTTTCTTTTTCTCCACATTAGATGTAGTTAATGTGCCTTTCCAGCTTAATTTCTACTTCTTAACTCCAGCTTGCCTTTTTCTTCTCTTGCAGCCTTTTTTCCCCTCAGTCTTGTCTCACAGCATATTTTCAATTTTCTACAAGCAAGGACTGCCATGAGAGAAAAAATCTTTACTTTGTCAAGCATCCTTTACTTGTAGCAGAATTCACAGCATAAAATATTGTTTTTCACAGAGAGATGAAAAGCTCAATTTCTTCGCTGATAAGCGAGCCCACAGTCTGTGTCACCTGCAGGGGGCTGGGATTTTTATTCTTTTCCCCATTCCTCTTGTGGATATATCCATACAAGCTCTTGTTTTTTCTTTCAGGAATCAGGGAAGCTCTCAGCTACATTGGCTCTGTGACAGCAGCACTGGAGAATGGTAAAATTTGTTTTATTACAACAACATGGGAACCCTTCACTGACTCCTGACAGAAAGTTGAGTCCCTGTTGAGGAAGGCACAAAAATTAAACAATGCCTTGGCACCGTTTCTCTTGCTTAAACCTTCCTCTCTTGTTGGAGAATTGAGAGATAGCCTGTGACTCTCCATTCCTCGAACTAGCACAGCTCCAGGCAGCTACAAAAGATGTTCAGAGCTCAGCCATTGCACAAAACAATGTCTCAATAAGTGCTCTTTTTTGTCAAATCTACTTTGCTCACTGTACAGTCTTTGTGTTATAAATCATGTGTAGACTACCCCAAGACTTGGCTCCACTTCTCCTGAACATCAATAGAAAATTAACAAAAACCAAGCAGAGACATCTATTGGTTTGAGCCTTTGCTAAATGGTTGCTAACTCCAGGTGAAGTCTGACTACTTTTGTCTATATATGGATGTCTTGTTTCCCATCCCTACAATATTTCACACTAAGTACTGTCGTGTCTAATCAATTTTGGAGTAAAAATTTAAGAAAAGTTATATAATTTTCAATATTTGAATGCATTTTTATTTCTATATTTTACTGACATATAGTTTGCGTCAGGATAGTTTGTTACAAGAGCTGAAGAGCAATTAAAAACTGTAAAATAATCATGAAACTATCTGGAAAGATCTGTAGGCTTGTTCCCTCAAGCAGTAGAGGTGACAGGCACTTCACCACAGTGTGCCAAACTCCCACACTTCAGCAGTGATGACAGGTTTTGTATCATTAGCAACGGAGGTGGATTGACCCTGGCTGGGTGCCAGGTGCCCACCAAGGCTGCTCCATGACCCTGATCCTCAGCTGGACAGGGGAGAGAAAGTTTAATGAAAGGCACATGGGTCCAGATGAGGCCAGGAGACATCACTCACTGATGACAGGCATGGACAAAACAGACTTGACTTGAGGAAATTAGCTTAATTTGCTACCAATCAAATCAGAGTAGAGTATAGGGAAATAAAAACCAAATATTAAAACCAACATTCCCCCACCCCTTCCTTCTTCCTGCAGTAAACTTCAATTCTGATTTCCTCTACATCCTTCTCTCAGAGGCACAAGGGAATGGTGCTGTTGCACTGGGGCTTTTTTCCCCTCTTCTTAAAGACATTACCCTGGAGGCTCTACCACTTTTTGTGATGGGCTTGTCCTTTGACAATGGAGTGTTCATTCTGGAGCTGGCTGGCACTGGCTCTGCTGGACACAGGGAACCTTCTGGCAGCTTCTCACAGAAACCACCCCTGTAGCCCCCCTGCTCCCAAAACCTGGCCACACAAACCCAATACAGTCATAGACTTGCAGGACCTTTCAGTAACAGAAATGAGCATGAGAGAGCAGAGCTGTTCAGATTGCGTTATAAGGACCTCAGAAAGGTTTTTTTATATAAGATTTGCTTCTAAATATTGTAACATGTGGCTGATTGTCTGAGGCCTAGGAGAAAGCAGCCAGGATTCTTTCCTAGGCTGGATGAGCTTTGCTCTCAGGCTCGCCAAGGACACAAACCCAAAACAAAGACAGAAGACCTGCAGTGTACGTGACTAGTCTCACGGGCTGTAGGGGTGTCTTCTACTCTGTTCAATGAAATGTGTCTAAATTGCTTTTCACGATATACACTATTTAAATCCATGATTTCTTTCAGTAAATAAGCTCTTTCTTGCTCATGTAAGAAAGTGCCATGTTACTGTGACTATCACCGCTCCAGGAACCGCACACAGTAACAGCAGCATACTTCATAGTTTAGAAGAAATATGTTTTTAATGCAGAATTCTACTAAAACCAAGGTAGAATCAATCTGTAAATACTACAGAATTACTTTGGGTCTTACTGAGGATGACACTGCTAGTTACAGCTGAGTTTCTTCTGCACCTGTGTGACACAGGTGACAGTAGACTCAGTGTAAGTCTAATGGGAGTAGAAATGCCTCACACAGCAAGGTGTTAGAGCTGTTTCAGACTTATGAAATGGCCTGACTACGTTTTTGAGAAGAGAAGCACTATGTTCTGTACAAAAGAAAAAAATGTTTCAGAGGTGAACAGAATGATGCTGAAGGGGCTTGCTCTGAATGTTGTTTTCACTTTTTCTTTAAGAGCAAGAGAGGAAGGTTTGGGAAAAAACCAAACAACTCACATTTGGTAGGGTGGAGGGATTTAGTCAATATTACACATGATTCCCAGACTACCTAATTTTAGTAAAACACTGCTTCCCGTAGTTCAAGTGAATACGGGCAGGATGCAGCATTATTTGTACTAAAGAAGATTTAAGGTCTATTGTTCAAGGCTTTTTGACATCTAAAATCAGTTTGGCCCTTTCAAAATTCTCAGGGCATTTAACAGAGTGCATGCTATGCTCTAAGGTATAGTTGTGTAAACTGCATCCATGAAGTATTCACAAGCCTTCTGCAGTCAAAATTCTTCATCAAATCTCATTTCCTTCTCAGTATTTCATGCCAGATAAAGGCATTGAAACTGTTTAAGGGCTGAAACTTGTTCCTCTATAACAATGTCATGGAAAATGAAGTGTGAAAGAAATAGGAAGTAAGCCTGAAGGATCAATGAGAAATCTGTGGCTTAGAGCAGGGAAAGCCACTCAAAAACAATGCATGCAGCTAGTGTTGGGTTGATATTCAGCTATGGCCATGCTGTAGAAAAGACAAACATCCATGTCTGGCCAACACTGATATCTAGATCTCTGTTTTTCTCCCCTTGTTTGCAGACTAGCCACAAGATCTTACTTTGAAACATAAAACATCTTGGACAAGAACTTTGGAGAGGGGATAACTTCCACAGATCCTTACTTGGTACATCTTAGCTGGGCTGTGTTTCACAGAGAACTACTCACCCAACATTATCTACTATTACAGTTCCTTTACATATTTTAGTCTGGGAATTCTAGATTAATTAATTAATTAATCTCCCAAATTACAAGTCAAGTTTAAAAGAATATTGCAAAAGCAGTGACAGATGCCACAAAAAAAATAAGCCTCCAACCAGACTCCACAAAAAGGCGTCTTCAGAGATAAAGGCACCAGCTGGGCTGAAATTTCAAAATTATGTTTATATGGAGTGGTTTGATGATGCACAAATGTGTGTATACATGTAAGATATCCTTTTGAAAGATTTTTGAATAGGTTTAATTATATTTTCTGGTTTTAACAGAGTGGCAGTTTCTCAACATCCAGGGCAATCGCAGGGTTTTAATATGCACTTGCACTTTTTAATATATATTTTTCAGTCCATTAATGTGATATATTTACATCTCATAGGATTGTTACAACTTTTTTCAAACCTCAGGTTGTTACTCATGAGCCATTTTTCCATCTTCTCTTCCCAGTGTTTAATGAGTTCATTGACTCATGTGAGGTTTTTCATCAGCTGTCTACACCATGTATGTGTGTGACCTCCTTACCTCTGCCTTTCCCCACCTACATACCCAATCTGTCAGTGTCAAAGGTTTCAACATAAAATAATAAACCAGAAGTGATTCCTAAGCCCACAAAGAAGGCACAGCCCAGGAAATATGTCTCTATTGGACATAGCTCTATCTCTATTGGACACATCTCTATCTCTTCTCCTCAGGAAGGCTCAGGAGCTTAGTGCCCTCTCCCCACTGTGCTCCTTTCCCCCCTGTTCCTTCTGTACAACTGGCATATCTCTGATGTCTCCTCCCCTGCACATGTCCCTGGATATTACCTTCTGTTTCATCACTGAACTGGTGCATCCAGGCTTGCACCTGTCTTCTGGGAACCACTAAATTGTATTGCCAAACACAGTGTATTTCCAGCTTTCTGCATGGAAGTGGGTACTTTCTAAGGACACCTTTTCACCTGCTTCCCCCATAGATGATTTTTTGTCTCTGTCCTGGCTCCTGGAATGATCTATCCACGTGGAAGATAAAAGTTCCTGCTTTGTTTTGATCTGTCACCCAGCTGTACAGTAAATGTTTAAGAGCAGCCAGATGAAAAGAGGCATATGTAGCAGCACACACAGCACAGGCACGTGTGCTGATAAGATTAATTCCTTGTCATCCACTGTAATGTTAAATCTAATTTGAATTGCAGCCCCTGGGACCTGCAATTACGTTTGTCCATCTGTCAATAAACTGCCATTTTGAGTTGTATTGTTAATTGCAGTTAATATACAAAGCTTTTCCCTTGTTGTTCTTCCATCACATCACCCCTGTTTTATTTTACTCAAAGTATAATTAGAGCCAAATAAATAGAAGCAACACTGCGTTAGCAAGTTATTTATTTAAGAAAAAGCTGAAGGATCAGGATAGATACTATCTGCTTAGGTCTAGATAAAAAAAAATAAAAAAATCAAAAAACAACCCACCAACCCTCCTTAACTGCAGATAAATGAAAGAATGGTAAATGATAATGATAAATTAAACAAAAATACAGGAAACTAATAAAATTAATGTGTGAGAGACAATGCTTACCTAAAATATGCTTTGTTTCTAATGCTTTGTTCCTAGTGCTGAAAATGTTCATTCTGAACATTCAGGTTTGAATCTCTTTTTCCTTGTTTGCTTCTGGGATAATGCCTAACCCAGCTAATGAGTAATGGACAGTGCCAGGATCCATTTCAGTTCTACCCACAGGGGTGGTGCAAGCCTCATTTAAATCTGCTTTTCTTATGTTCTCTAAAAAGTCTTGTAAAAATTCTCAATCCTCTATGGAATTTGAAAGAAATTTGAGTTTTATTTCTGAGTATGCTTGCTGCCTTCAAATTCCCTAAGCTTTTCTGGAAAAAAGTCACATAAATATTAACACCTTGGAACAAGTTGGAAACGTTGAGATTTCTAGTGGTAGCACATGAAAGATATTAAATATTAATGATAAAATTAAAGGGATGTTTCAGTTTTTATAAAAATACCCTTCTTTTTCTTTTTTGTTTTACTAATTTCTATTAAGAGGACTTTAATTTTACACCAAAATCTAAACCTTTCCTTTTAACAAAAAACACAGAGTCTGTTTTATATGATCTAAGGGACCTTCTATGAATCACTATGTTTAAATTAGTGCTATAATATTTGTAAGTAGAAAACAAGATAATGTATCACTTTCCAACCCTCATATATGTATTTTTCCCTTCCCTTCCCTTCCCTTCCCTTCCCTTCCCTTCCCTTCCCTTCCCTTCCCTTCCCTTCCCTTCCCTTCCCTTCCCTTCCCTTTTTTTTCTTTATTTTTCTTTATTTATGTTTTAATTTAACCTCTATGATATTTTTACTACTGATGGAGGGAAGCAAAGGACCAAAGCTAAGCTCTTAATGCTGTTCAGTAACAGGACAGGACTCAAAGGGCACCATTCGAAATATGGGGAATTCCACCTGAACATGAATAAAGACTTATACTTTAGGGATGATCACGTGCTGGAAGAGGTTGTCAGAGAGGCTTTGACCACCTCTTCAGAACCTGGAAACCTGTCTGCATGTGGTCCCAGGCAACTTGCTTTATAGAAGGGTGTTGGACTGATGGTTCCAGCCCTGGCTGTTCTGTGGCTGTTCTATCACCTTGGTCAGTGCAAAGTGCCCTTGGTAAAGGGCATTCTGTTCTCTGTTTGAAATTGCCTTTTTGTCCTTTGTTGACTCAGAAATTGATTGAATGGGTTGTGCTCCAGTGTCTTCCTGGTGACTGAGGGGAGGCTGAGAAGCCAAAAGTTCTCCAGGTTCTGTTTCCATGTTTTTCAAAGCTGTGTGTTTAGTTGGCCTTCTGCCAGCTCTCATTGACCTATCTGTCACTTAAAAAATAAATCTACAAATAGCAGCACTTTAATTACAGTGGTCATTTTTGTTCAGCCCTGTAGTAAAATTCTATGCAGTCCCATTGATCTGAATACATCCAGTTTATCTAAAAGGTCTGTAAATTGTTGCTTCTCACAGTCTTTCCTAACTAAACAGTATTTGCAGAGGTCCAGGAGCAGGCTTTATTTGTGAAGCATGTAGCTAAAATATATTCCTGTGTGGCTCTTTTTCTTGTTTACTTATAGAGGAGCTCCTTTGAAAAGGAAGTATTTTTCTAAAGCCAAATAATTAATAAAATAATACTAGTTAAGTTAATAAAAGAATTAATAGAAATTCTGGTTTGTACACTGATGAGTAAATAGCCTGGGTCCCTCACTGGGATTGTCTTCAGGTGGACACTCAATGAAATTTATTGAAATGAACATTTCTGTCAGTAACCTGAATTACGTAATTGTACATCTCTCTGTACTTATAGCAGTAAAGTATCCTTAATTGTGTATTATTTTCAATTATCTTAGTTTCTCTTATTTTAGGTTATTCTGGAAATGGGATAATTTAGCTGGAAAAAAGCAATTTAAGTTCAGAATAAGAATATTCCTAGAGGAGTTTAATGCTGTTTAATGCTGTGTAATACCCTCCTTGTGTATTTTCATGTAGTTAAGCCCCAAGCACTAACCAAAATGTGCACAGCTTGGTAATTCTGAAGGAAAGAAGTCAGAACTATTTTCAGGCTAAAGAAGTTCTTTTAAGGTCAGTAGGATGATAATGCTGAGACACTTTACATAAGTGGGTTAAATTCACTCTAAAAAGTTGATTACACTTTTTAATAGTTCCATGCACAGGAATGTCTTAATGAATCATATCATGTAGTTAAATTTATTGTGAAATACCATATGGAAGATAATTTTGACAGCTTCGGAAAATCCCAAGTGTTTTAATGACTAAAAAATTAAGGTCCTTTTGAAATACCCAGAGGAATATTTGCAAATGATGGATTGTATAAATATATTGTGTAAAAATTTATGATTTTACACTCAAGCCTAATTCTCAAAGATGACTTTTACATACTCTCCTGCACTAACTTTCTTTCCTGAAGAAAGGAGGCATTTGTTGCAGATTACTTCATTTTCCTTTCTGTGCATTAATAACCAATCTTCATGACAAGTCTGTTTACCCTGCTGTTCATCCTTCCTTGATTTAGTGGTGGCAGCTGTGAATCAGAGCAATTGGCAACTAAAACCACCTCTGCCAAGGGTCAGCTAAGGGGAAATGCTTGGTGGGTACAAGGTGAACAAGGGGTGAAGGCTGAGGAAAACATGGCTTAGAAAGGGGTTGGAATACTTGACAGTATAGCTAAAATTCCAGCACTGGATTTTCCTTTGCTTCTTCTGCATAGAATTTTTTTGTGCTGCCACTGTAGAGAGTCGAAACTCCTGTTTCATACAGAAGAAAAGATGTGGTCAAGTCTGCTTAGACAAAGAGACGATGGAGAGAAACGGTGGCTTGAAAGAATGTCTGAAAGAGTGACTACCAAATTTGGTTTGAAATAATTTTGCAGGAGAAATTGATGATAAGCAGAAAAACAGGCAAACGATCAGTAACTATTGTTATGAAAAGGAAGGACTCACTAAAACACATCTGAAGACGAGAAATGGCCTTTTCCACCCCTACTTTTGCCATTTCTGTATTAATATGGGACTTCCAGAGTACAAATATTTGTGTGTTTACTTCCACACTTCACTGTGCAGGAGATCTGAGTGAAATGTGAGGATATATAGTCTGTTTTTAAATGGAGGACATACAAATTTAGCTTGATCTGAATATTGTTTAACACATTCTATATCAGCTTTTTCTTTAAGAACACACCTCTAACTGTTTTACTCTGTTGGAGCTTTTATTATTTGATGAAGTGTGTTCAATTGGAAAAGAGAAATCACACTGCTTTTGAAACAGGAACATACAAAAGCCTTAAGAGAGTTCTGTTAGACCTTTATCAATAGTTTAAGGAGAAATATAATTACAGTAGTTTCACGATTATAAGCCATGCTTTTTTCACTGAAGAATGCAGCCTACGCTAGTAGTGTGGCTAATCATCAGGTGCTGCTTATTTATGGACAATTTCAGGAGAATTGCCAAGGCGGAAGTATGAGCCGCGGGGGGAACAGGCGTTCCCTGCCCCTCAGCTCCCACCCTCGCTGCTGCCGGTGCTGCCGCCGCTCCCACTGCCAGCGCTGCTCCCGCTGCTGCCGCTGCCGGCGCCGCTGCCAGTGCTCCCTGCCGCTCCCCCCCTCCAGCTGCCCACCGCTGCCAGTGCTCGGTGCCACTACCGCTCTCCGCTGCTCCCCCACTCCAGCTACCCGCTGCTGCCTGGCCTGTCAGCAGTGCTTCCACCCTGCTGCACAAAAAAAAAAGAAATGCGTCTTATATTCGGCTGCCGCTTATATATGGACAAATCCCGTGATCTACCCGGCTACCCGGATGTGCGGCTTATATTCGGGTGCGGCTTATAATTGTGAAATTACTGTTGTTAATTAAGCCTATTTTTCCAGTCTCTGTACACAGAGTTTACTCATGTTGAGTCAGTAATTTGCTTGCATTCTCTCCCTATCCTTATATACTGAATTAAAGAAACTTTTCTTCAGTCCAAATACTTTATATCAGGCTTTTCTAAATAGGTCAAGTTTTTATATTTTAGGTCAATTTTCGCTACCAGCAGAATGATCACATAAAAAAAGAGAGTGCTTTCACAGATAAAAAATGCAGTATGAAATGCTTTTATGAGAAAACTAAGCCTCAGAAACTATAAAGCTAAACAGAAGGAAGGGAAAAAATGCAAAGAGATGGAAAGGTGAACAGAATAATGCAAATTATAGGATTTAGCATTGTATAGCTGCTCTTTTACACATATTCCTTAGTACTTTCACTGCTGTGACTAACAACCCTGGCAGCTGCAAATATCACTGAAACTGAATTTTGCATGAGAGTAGTTACAGAAGACTTTCATTAACTTTGGAGTCAGTGAGACTCAGCTGCTTAAATTGTCACTGTGAGCAAGTTCAAGAGGAAATGATCACTCAGCTCATGTAGCTGCCTGGGGATTTTTTCCATTGCCCAGATCCTTGTTAATATTTTTGTTGGCAAATTTAGATCAGTCCCTCAGTCCTCACCCCAGATGCCAGTTTGGCAGACCACCATGTTTAATTCCTTGGAGAATTAAAATTGTTTTACCTCAAATCAGGAAAAATATCTGAGCAGTGGTGGTTCTTGATTTTTATTTATTTTTTTAAACTGGGATAATATATTCTAAAAGCTCAGTCATGCCAAATTTAAACACTTAGTACATCATGTAAGGAGAAGTTTTTTCAAATACAGAATGAAGCCCACAGAAACAAAGAATCCTTTTTTTTTAGTATTTCGTACTAATGCCTATGCATACTAATGTCTATGTGACAGACAGTCAGACCTTACAAGCTCATGTATATGTCATTAAATGGATGAGAGAACAGAGAAGTAATAACTAGGAAGGAGGGTGATAAAGATGTCCCTGTAGTTTGCAGCTTAAGAAGGCTAAATGTCTTTTTTTCCTAAAGATCCCCACTATTTGAGAATGCGGCTCGAAAATGCAAGCCTTAAAAAGCAAAATTCCATCCTTTTTATGTCTTTACATCTATGTCTTTATGTTTTTGTTTGTGTGCTCCAAACCCCTGGCTTAACCAGTGTCTTCACCACTTACATCAATTGTGCATCCTTCTGAAAGCCTTAGCTCTGGGAGTATGTGAGAGTTCAATGCATATGTGATGGAAACAACCACAAGGCAGAAAGAAAATCATATTCTAGTCTGCTCTTAGTGCAGGACTTTTCTTGTTGCAACCTTTCTGCTTTTCTGGTACAATGGTTCTGCTTCCATCATAAATAAGAGCTCTGCTCCTGCTCTTACTGCTTTCCTCCATTGAAGAACTAAATACAGAATGGTTTGTCTTCAATTAATTCTCCATTTATCTGTTCATGGACTTGGTGCACATTTCAGCAGCCTTTCTGCTGGCTGGGTGTTCTTATGGTGGGACAGGAGTGTCCCTAACATATTCTGAGAGTCTGATGGCTAAAACTATTTCTGTGGTCCCTTCTCACTTGGGAAATATTTTCACTAATTATTGCACTTCTGATTCAGAGAAGCCTTGGATTTAAATATTAGCTTCCACCTGGATGTATTTTAAAATTAAGTGACTTAAGAGCTAGTTTTTGCTTATGATTTGAAGATACCACAAAGGCTGTGAATCAGCAACTGAAATAAATTTTGGATATTTTCTGCTTAAATAACGTAATAATAAAATAGTGCTTTGCTGTTCAAAATTCATTAGCAGAGCATGACTACTAAAAGAAAGGATGGATGAATTTCTGAGCAGTCACTGTCACATGGCTTTTCTTTACTCACCCACTTGGAAGTTGCCTTGACACGTTTCAAAAGGCTGAACTTTCTCTCTTTATGTTGCATTTGACACAGTCATGGTCATAAGCATAAAGTCTCTGGTAGATAAGTGTTGTGAAGTTGTTCTTATGGTAACTGCACAGTTTACATCATCAGTTTTAAAAACCAGGTTTTAAACCTGTGAAGGACTAAGTACAAATATATATTGTGAGAGCCTAATCTCAAACTGAGTGAAGACTTCCAGTTCCATAAACTTGCTCATACATAAAAAATGTTTGAGGAGGACTGGAATGAATTCACAATCTCACACATTTCTGAGAGTAGAAAGGGATCCTACTTTTTGTCTAAATAGTTCAATATGTTTAAAGTATCCATCCAGAAACACCTGTGTGCTCAAAGATTGATTATGGAGCTATGATGTTTCCACTTTCAGATCAGATTCATTAGAGGACTGGTATCTTTTTTTGAATATTTTGTAATTTTTTTGCTGATTTTCATGAAAATAAATTCTATTTTGTATTACAACACAAATATGACATTGAAATATTCCGATAAATATGCAAAAGAGCTTTTAAATTTGTTCTTCAAAAACCTGGTCTCAGAATGAAGTATATCACAGGTAAGACTCAGGGTTATTTAACAATTTTTTGGTTTAATTTTTTCAGTTGAGAGTCAGACACATTGAGTGGAAATGATTGCATTATTGACTCCCCAGCAGAACTAGCTGCTCAATAACTAGTATATAACTATGATTTAGTGAATGTGATTTAGAAAATCCAGTTCATTATGGTGATCAATATCAGCAAGCTCATCACCAGCATGGATTCTTTTGTAAGCTCTGGTCATTAAACTTGGATTATGTGTTAGTTCTAGGACAGTTTGTCATCTCTGAGGAATAGAACCCTTGACCGGCCACTGGTCTTGGCTCTTGTGAAATACAGAGGAACCAACAGGTCTGCAGTGCTCTCACCCAGACATCTCCCAGGTGTTGTGACACTGCAACCTCAACAGTTGGTAGAAAGTTGAAGGGTAGCAAAACCTGGTAAAATATTTCAAAACACTTGTTTTTATTAAAAATCTCATTATATGCTGTTTAATATAAATGAGTGAACAGCCATCAGCTTCAGAATCAAGATCTAAACATATAATTTCAGAATATATATGGCTGCTTATGTAATATGTGAATTTCCTACAATGATATCAGGAATTACATTCCCTCCTATCTGCATCTCCTTCAATTTGTGATATTTTGCTGTTCTCCACAGGCATACACTTGAATGTCTTATTGTCTTTGTTTAGGGGGTGCGAGACAAGGGAGATGTAATCCTACCTAGTACTTAGTTTTACTTCTGGATTGCTTGCTTGGTTTTAGTGGCTTAGCTGAATAGATGGAAGACTAGTTATGTAAAGTTGTTTACTCAACAAAGCTTTGGAAAGAATATCACTGTGATATACGTAAACTCATGTTACAATTGCCTTAATAGATGTTGATAAAGAAATCCAGTCATAAGCTATGAAAATGTGTAGCCATTAATTAGATTAACCTTCTTTAAGTTCCAAGACAAACACATGGAAAGACAAATGCATGAAAGAGGAGAGAAAATTAAAGAAAAGGAAAGTAAGTGACAGGAGGGGTAGAAAAAATCCTCAGAGAAAAGGCTGCCTGTGGCCAGAGAGATAAGATAAGGTTCTTGAAAGGTCTCTGATGGCTGTTGCAGAAGAAAGAGCCATTAAGCTCAGAGAATTCTGAAAACATCTGTTTGGGAGAAAAAACGGTTTCTTAGAACTCATCGCGTACAATGTGAGAGAAGTTGGCATGCTTTGGATGGCATAGAAATAATTCAATATTGCACAAATGGGTTGAAAAATAAGAGATACCTCTAAGGGGTGAATCATGCTACCTAATGTTAAAACACAACAGGGAGTCTTACTCCATTAGAGAACATGACTTATCAAGCCTGTTTTCAATGCTTTTGAATTCCTTAAGATTTTATTCTATTCTAACTTAGCTGTTGTGATGGCTGGATGCAATAATATATTGTGTAATTTTTAACCATTCTTCCCATTGCATTGTGCTGTTTCAATAATGTGCTGTCAGATCTTTAACAAGGGTCTGCCACAAAAACTCTTTGAACTATAGGTAACAGTAGGTGGTTGGAGGTGAAGAAAGATTGTGGAAATGCACTGTTTGAATAAAAATATCTTTCCTTCAGCTGTAATCAAGGGGAAAGAACTGCAGTGTTTGGGTTTATGTTTTGTTTTTTTCCTTTAAAATAAGGTGGGTGACAGTACTGACAGCACATGGCTTGACAGAGGCTGAAATGTGAAAAACCTCTCCTAATGTTTTCTTCCCAGCACTCTTGAAAATACCTGCCATTTGGCACAATCTTACTCATTTTAAAGAAAAAAAAAAGGGAAGTTTAGAAAAAAGAAGCAATGTCTGGCAAGGACAATTTAGCAGGGAAATTATCTCAAGTCTAATTTGAAGTGAGATTTGAACAAAGAGCTCTTGAAGTTCTGTGATGCCTTCCGGCCCCTCACCAAATGAGCATGTCTGCTAATTTAGCTGGCCCTTCCTGAATCCACAGCAAGTTGGAAAGACATTTCTCTTTTCCCTTCAGCCTTTTGGCTGGTCTAATTGAGGGCAGTGAAATACTTTTCTCTTCTTATGAAAAATACTTTAGTAAGTGCTTTCCACTTTGCACATTTTAAAGACTTTTCAGCTTTAAATGGTCTTCTCAGTAGTTGGTGTCATTTTAATTGCTCCAACATATTCTTAACTTGATCTGAGGTCTTTAAACATGGGAGAATTGTTAGATGTATTTCATCTAACTAATAGATACTTCTGCCATAGAAAAGCGTATGTGATTCAGATATTTTACTAGGCTTGATAGGCATATGTATGAAAGATATTTTGAAGAAAAGAAGCAGACCTTCTTATTATTTAGTGTTAGCAGTGCAAAGAGAACTCCAACACTCATATCTCTTGAAGGATTATATCAAGAAAGGAAAACAGGAACAATTAATTAACTTTTAGGAGACATTTCTAAGCAAAGCCAGGCATCATTTAGGGCTGAATTTATGCACATTTCTTGTTGGGTCAGGAAAGAACTTGTGTCAGCTTGCTCCTTTGACAAACACTGACAATCCTTTGCTAATTTGCAGGAGAACTGGAAAATAAAATGTCGTGCAGGTATCCACAATGCAGTTTGGAGAACAAGGAGAGATGATTCAGCTGACTGCAGTTAGATGTCAGAGATGTAACTGGCTTTGGGCTGCTTTCAAACGAATTCCAGCAGTAGACTTTTGGGTCTGCAGACTACATTTGTTAATGACTACTGACACTGAACTTAAAGCCCAATTTGGCAATCTGTCTGCTAAATGAGATGAGCTAGGTGTCTGAGAAAAATGGTTTAAAAAATATTAGAAAAAAATCAAGGGAAAGATGCTGAAAACTGGAGCATGTCTGAAAACCCACTGCTTTCTAGATTTAATGATCTGTCTTAGCTATCCAGAGACCCAGGGTCTCTCTGCCTGGTTTTGGCATTGTTAACTGTTAATTTTGTAGCAGTTAATAGTTTATGCAATGTAGACCATAAAGAATTTAATCACATCTTCCATGATTAATTTAAGCACATTATGCTGCAGAGCACAGGCTCCCCAGGGAAGTGGTTACGGCACCAAGTCTGACAGAATTCAAGAAAAGTTTGGAGAATGCTTGATGGAGTAGTAGGTGCTTTCATAGCATTGTGTCAGGGCACTGTTTCAGGGTGTGGGCTTAGAAGATACAAGAGGGTGATGGCTGCTGCAAGGGTGCTGGGGGACTCTGAGGGCTTGAGGAACCCAGCCTGGACTGGACCTGTGTATTGGGAGCTTTGTGGAAGACATTGTCTTCAAGGAATTACCAGAATCTTGAGCAGAAAACATCTGTTCCACTGGGTCTCATGCTCAGGGCTTGAGTAGCCCATGTGTTATTATTGCAGCCTGCAGTGTATGTGTGCTCATTAGCTGGAATGAGCAAAAGAAGTCTCCATGAACAGGATTTGCTCTGGGCAGTGAGCTGTGAGAAAATCCACCATCCCAGGCTACATGAATTGAGGGTGCCCTGTGAGTGAGGTAGTGCAAAATTTACTTGTTGTCCATATGCCTTTGCTCATCCTGTCTCATTGAAGCAGTGATCTTATTAAGCTGTTTTAGGCCTTATTGAGATACAGAAAGAGTCCTGCACTCTCTCTCAATCCACCCCTCCCAGAGCAGAACAAATTTTCAATATGGAACACTCCCAGGATGAACTGTCTCAAAGGCAGCTAAAACTGCCTGAGGTGCAGATAATCAGGGAGTGGGATCTTACAATTATTCATGGAGATAAGTTATTTAACACTATAAATATACTCATTGTTTAATACATAGCCATAGCCTATTTCAAAACAATTTTTAGTTTATGGGAGGAAATGTGAGATCAAAATGCAATAGATGATTTTAGTAGTAACTTTTCTCTGCTACAGAAATCTATTTCACAGCATACCACCTCCTTGTTTTCCTTTCACTACCTCTCATCTGGGAAGATATTTTATGGACAAAATTTACAGGAATAAAAACAGAAAGCAATTTACTTCAATTTACAACATATTTAGATCTGAGAGAGTCATATAACCTTTTTATACAATTCAGATTAGCACCAGCCAGGGTTAAGTTTGATATCTTTCTAAATGCATTGCTTCCGACACAGAAATACTAACTCCTGCACAAGCAGAAAGTCTCCAAAGATTTACAGCATGGATCTAATGAAAAATAAAAATAATGATTTTCACTTCTGCAAACTCTCAGCTCAGTTCCGATTTTATGTGTCTTAAAAGGATTCTTCAAAAAAACCAATCTATTTGTCCCCATGATAAAATTGCTCAATTGCACAGCTGAGACCAGGACTTAAGCATGAATTACAGACAGAAGCTAAGTCTCGACAGCGCTGTTTATTTGAGTGTGGATGCTTTAAAACCTAGTTATAGTATGTTTGAAATACAGTCATTTCCCTGGCTTGTTATTGCAGGTTCCAAAAGGGATGGTTCAAGTATTTTACATTTGGAGTGTAAAATGAGAGGCTATTGATCATCACTAAATGTGAGCTAAGGAGAATTAGTTTGCCTCGAGGGCTTGTCTGTAACATGAGTGTTGTATCTCTACAACTAATATGACAACTTTCTTCATCCACCCAGAGGAGGCAGAGCAGGTTATTTTCCTATTCAGAATGGCACTGTTATTCAGAATTGCACAGGTAGAGAATGTAGTTAGTTAGATGTACAGTTATGAAAAACCCCAATTACTGGACTATGTCTAGCATCTTCTGTCCCCACAGTTGCTGTTAATACTGTCTCTTCAGAATATTATATAAATAAATGTGATAAGTAAATGCTAATTTACTTTAAAAAATATTATTTAGGAGACATTTCTGACATTTTTCACTAAGCTTCTCTGCTTCATGAGCTTCTGAAACTCTAATACCTTTGGCCAGCAGTAGCTACCATAAAAGTTAGTTGGTGTTTTGTTGCACAACAAATGGAGCTTCACTTTTTACTCATTATGTTGTTGCACTGCAGAAAATGAAACAGGATTTTCAAAAAACCAACAATTTTTGATCTTTATCAGAGATACTTTTTCCTCTCCTTTCCACCCCACCAAAGGGCATGTACTGAATTATGCATTCATAAGCTTTTTGGATGTTGCAACATTTTGCTGGTACATTTTCTTGTATCAGAGAAAGGTTGCATCTAACGTAAGTAAACCAGCCAGCAGAAAGTCTGGATCTCAACAAACCAACCAACATTAAGGGCTATCATAACAAGCTGAAGAGGGGAATAGTGTATTTGAGGGTGAAAGAAAGTAATTTTCGGGAATTTTGAACTTGACAATTGCTTTTGTAATTTCTTTCCCAAATATTAACAATCTGTTATAATTTGGTTCAAAATATGGCCAAAGCTTGTGTGAAGCAAGAAGGCATAATTCACTTTTCCAAAGCGTACCATTGCATTAAGAATTTTTGTCAACAGTGATTGAAAAGAATAGAAATGGATTTTTAAAAACTTGTAGAACGAAGGCAGGACTGATAATAGATTTGTTTACTCTTCTTGCATCACTGTTTTAATATGAGCAGCACTCCAAAAGCCACGGTCTGGATTGTATTTTGCTAAATTAATTGGCAAATGTTGTCCCTGGCCTGAGGAGTTTTAAGACTACAGTTTCAATCTAGAGAAGTCCACAAAATGGAGAAAAGGATGCCTGAAAGTATTACAGCAATTTTTATGATTCCAAAGTATTACAGCAATGTTATAGATTCCAACGCATCATGAGAGCTCTGAATCATATGGAAATATGATGTTCTATTGCAAATAAACAAGATCTGCTACCCCAGCTACTGTTAGCTTTAGCCTGCACTAAGTGGGTTTTACCACCTGTCCTATCTTTCCAACTGCTGTGATTTTACAATTACCACCATCCCTTTCTCTGCTCTCCTATGAATACTGGCTGAGAAAGTTGAGGTTTTTCAGCCTGGAGAAGGGATGGCTCTAGGACAAATCTTAGAACAGCTTTTCAGTACCTATGTGGGGTCTGCAAGAGAGTGGAGAGGGACTTTTCTCAAGGGCATGTAGGGGTAGGACAAGGAATTAAACTGACAAGAATGGAAGCTTAGATTGGATATTAGGAAGAAATTCTCTACTATGAGAGTGGTGGGGCATGGGAACAGATTGCCCAGAGAAGCTGTGGATATCGCATCCCAGGAAATGTTAAAGGCAAATTTAAATGGGCTTTGAGCCACCTGGTCTAGTGGGAACTGTCCCTGCCCATGGTGTGGGGGTTGGAGCTAAATCATCTTTAGGATTCTTTCCAACCCAATCCATTCCATGACACTTTGTGTGTACAGAGAGGAGAATTTGAGTCTGTCCAACTCCTTGGGATATTATTTTCCAGTTTTCCTTCCAGGGCTCTACAAACGTTACAGTCTCAACCTTCGCTTTCTATTTTCCCCTTTATTCCACATTTGCCTTTTGCTCAGTTTCACATGTATCTTCCAGCAAAAGAAGCTGCTTTTAAATTTTTTTTGGTCAAGACCAGAATTTGTTTAATGTGTTTATTGTGTAAACTCAAGATGTACACAGCTAGAACTACATATCTTTGAAACTTGCTGCGTCCTTATATTCTCCAAATCAAAACTTCCACTGCACTTTTGTCTCCTTAATGGGGCCAAACTGACTAAAATCCTATGATTTCAGTGGGTAAAATTTACTTTTTCTCATTCTAGTTTGAGTTTGTGTGGGCAAAATTTGCTTGACCCCATCAAAGGTGCTTACATGTCAAATGTGGCTCAGTAGCCTCTCAGACCAGAAAAGGCAAATGCTGTAGCTATCTAGTTAGTTTTGCATTTTTGATTCCTCTATAACTTAGCAAATTACCCCTTCATGCATTCAAACTTCATCCAAAAGCCAATGCACGAGCTTCTCTCCCCGCTTGCTCTGTTTTTGTCTGAAGCAATATTATGCAACACCCGTGTGACTAATCTGTAGTGAATAAAGCCCAGACTTATAATTTCTGCCTCTTCTCCAAAAGTGGACTTTTGAGGATACTCCTTGAATGCTTTATGCCAAACATGACTGTTTGGAAATTCATGCAATTAAAACAGGGGCCTCCAGTGCTTTCGGCAGCTTTGTTTATAAGTCCAGCTGCATTTGGCTTATTATTAATGTGCAACCTCATTTTGCCTTCGACTTCTTTTCCCTTGTCTTTTAAAACCAATAAAATGACTGATTGAAACAATTTAAGTGATCTATGCATTTGTCAGTAATTATACCCATTTCTCCAATTAATTTGCTTTTAAATCTTATATTGATTACTGTCAATTTCATCTCTGACCTTAAGCCCTGATGTGTTTTCTCTCTGAAGGTCAACATGTTCAATTCACCACCACCATAAATAGTGAAAGGTAGCTATGCTTGATGGTGTGAGACTATCATGTATTGGCAATAGAAAGCAATTTTTAAACACTCTGGTACATTCCAGCAATAATTCAGTAAAACAAAGGGGAACAAAGAAGCTGCTGTTTATGTGAGAGTTGTGAGGACCTCATATAAGGAATCTGACTTGTTTTGGTGAGAATATTTTGCTGTAAGATTTTTTTTTTTTTGTTCCTCTTGCATACTTTACATGTATTCTATCCCACAGCAATAACATGACTAATTTATAATGGGTGTTTTCTGCAAGTTAGATTTCACTGAAGTACAGAAACTTGGGCACGCCCACCTCTGCCTCAAGGGAACAGCTGGGAATTGCCCTTGCACAGGTACTGTGTGGTCCCATTTCATGGGAATGTACAGCCTAGCTCTTCCACATGTGATGCTTCCCTCAACCAGATCCAT
Source organism: Sialia sialis (assembly GCA_009812075.1). NCBI lineage: Eukaryota > Metazoa > Chordata > Aves > Passeriformes > Turdidae > Sialia > Sialia sialis. Next base: position 37,719,070 of record VRYO01001463.1, on the reverse strand, counting down.
GGCATGCTTGCAGGGAATCTGGAGCTTCTGGGAACTAATGGACTTCCCAGGATTGCGTGGGAGGTTTGGTTATGGGTGGAGACTGGGCTTTGAGGGCTGGTTTTAGTGGAAAATTATGACAAACAAAATCCTCAATGGTAGAAAGTGAGCAGGACATGGATCCATCCTAGAACAGTGCTGGCAGCCTTACAGTGTTGGATTTGGCTGCCTGCTGTAGGGTAAGCTCTTGAGGTCAGTTTCATACGGTTCTGCCCGAATTCTCAACCTAAATTAAAACTCCTGAACTTAGTTTTTCCTAAACTTTCCTGGGTTTTTTGGTGCCCCTTCTTTTGACTCGACTGGTGTTGGGGGGTAGATCTACTCCTTCCCTGGTGAAAAGTTGAGAATTTTTCCCATTGTCATGTTAAAGAGCTGGCTGGGTGGCGCTGGAGCTGTTAATTGCTCAAGACAAAGGAATGGGATGGGGGCTAGCTGTCTTGATTGCTGGGCAAGGCGGGGTTTGAGGAGTCAGGGCGGTTTGGGGTTTTTTGTTGTTTTTTGTCCTCCCTGGGGGGACACTTGCTGGCTGAAACGCGGAGGAGAGAGGTTCCCTTTTTTTT
>VRYO01001463.1:37693640-37717471 GCA_009812075.1 Sialia sialis | reverse complement strand
ACTCTCCACTTTAGGAGAAGCTCCTGCCTTTTTCTGGCAACACCTGTCCCCTAACCAGGACAACTGGTTATGGAGCAGACTTGGAGATCTGATTTCCAGTGACACCCTGATTCTCAGCATGTTTCTCGTTGTTTTATTTCACCATGCACGCTATCAGAAAACAATGGCATTCAGAGTGATACTTCGCTTTCCACCCTCTCCATCTGTAGTCTGTCCTATGCACACACACAAAACCTAGCAGTAAAACTTATACCTTTTTACACCAAAAGTGATCAGTGACAATTAACAAGAGCTTTAAAATATTAGAATGGATGCCTTCTCCTTACTTGCAAAAATGTATTGCAGCTGCTTACTCTCAGGCCATTATAATTACATTACTATAATATGCCCTAAAATCCAATGAGAACCTCAAGCACAGTTGCCTATATTGCTTCTCTGCTGAGACCTCTGCACAATCTGCTGGATTCCCACCCTCTCAGACCAGCTCCACGTCCTTTAGTTACTTCTGCTCCCCCCCCCAGTCATTTGGAAGTTTAAGAACAGCCTGAAAAACAAGGGCATAATTATTTGTGGACTATTCCTAATGCTTGTGAATGTGCTCCTAACAGACTAGTATGAAGATACAGATCTCCAAAGCCACTTTCCTGGAGGTGAGGTGCCCTGTTGCTGCCCTTTTGCTGTTTGTACTCTTTCAGGGGACTTTCAGCCTTGCATGAGAGGCTCACTCTTAGTTTAGTTCTGTAAAATTTCATGAAATAGTGCAGTCTGGCGAATAGGAAACTGGATAAATAATCTAGATAGCTTCATTTCTAACATTTGTGTTGATGACTTGGACAAAGAATTTTTTTTTGGTCAGGAGGAAACATAGAAAAAGGCTTTTTCACAGATCACTGAGATGAAAATTGCACATGAAATTTAGCATTATCGTCTCTTACAGACAAAATTTTCCACCCTCATCTCAGCCTGCATGAGAAGCTAGGTAAGCACTTCCTTTCAGATTCAGAGTGGAGTCAGCTGCTTTCCAAGAAGCCCTGGGTGCTCTTCCAAGAAGCTCTTGCAGCCTTAAGGAAATCCCTTGAGCAGTATCACAAAGTGAGTTCATCTGGGTAAACTGAGAGAGCAGGAGCCAGCAGAGGGGTGAGTGGAGATGGAGGAGGAGCAGGTGGAAGACAGCATCACAGACACTTCTGTAACATTTGCCTAGGTACCTCTGCAAAGCAATTGTTATATATAAAATACATGCAAGAAATAACATAAATGGGTAATGTGAATTTTCTTTAACTGCAGGAAAGCATTCACATTTAAAGAGATATTTTTCTTTCATTTAAATACTTATCCCCTATGGAATAAAACATTGATGGAGATAATTTGTTAATTTCAGCTTCTAGAATCTGCTTTTAACTAATTTGACAGTTGTTCATAACAATACTTTTGGAAATCTGAATATGTCTTATTTGGTTGCCGTCATCAAGTCACAAAGTCGCTGCAGACAGAGGACCTGGTTCCAGCTACTTGTGCTGTCTTGCTGTCACTCTGTTGGCACCAAATAAATGATTCCCAGTATATATCAACGCGAAACAAATTAGTCTCTGCCCAAAAGCTGTGAATTGTCACTGTGATCATAAAGAATATGACAAATTTACAGCTTGGGAAGTGAAGGTTTGAGGTGTCCAATGAGAAAAAAAATAAATTAAGCATTCTATAAAAATTATGATTTTGAAATTCATAATATCATATGAAAAGTCAGAAATTGAGATAATATACTAATTGGTCTACCTTGACTCTCCCAGAATGTCTGTTATTTGCTCACATGTCCCATTTTTCACCCAGTGGTGTCAATAAAAAGCTGGAACTTGACAGCCTGGGTCAGATTACCCAGTTCTGCCTCTGGCAGTTGTCAAAGCTGAATATGTCACAAGGTGCCTCTCCAAACAAAGTATTTCCATCTGTCAAATCAGCTGTTGTGACTGGGCCAAAAGAAGCCTTTCCACCCATTTGATTGCAGTGTCCTGGCATTTGCCAAGCATTCAGACACAATTCATGGCCTCTGCTTATGGCATCTGGGAAATCTTGGCCAAAAACTTCATCCAGAGCTGTTCAGATTTCAAGATCAGATGAATTTAGTGTAGAGTTAAATGAACATGTGGACAATTCACTTACTGTTACAAATTAAGAAGGATTAATATTTCTGAATCCTGTCAAGATGTGTCAAGGCACTAAATAGAATGTGCTTTTCCAGTAAGTTTTGATGTGTTGTGCTAGGAATATGTGAAAAATCTGTGGTCATGAAAGGTCCTTCTTGCCTTAACATGGAAAGGAAAGATCCTCTGGAGGATCTTTTTTGCTTTCTTCCCCTTCCTTCTCTGAATAAAGTAGTGTCCAGTTTTCCTATCCATTTATACACCATTTAATGTCTCAATTTTGGTGAAAACTGAACAGAGGCTCATCAAGGACACTTGGACAGTAATTTTTGTGTTTTATTGCTGCTATATTACCTGTGTCAGGTGGGAGGATTAGGATTAGGAAAGCAAACAAGCAAACAAGCTTCCAACATGTCCCCCAGACTGGGAATGCTTGTTCAAGGGAACTTAGAAATTCCATCAGCATTAAAATCTATAGAGATACAGCTTAAAATGTCTTTAGTGTGAGGCCCTGCCCATAGCACATTGGTGATAAGAAACTATTGTGAGACTATTTTACTTTTATAAAATATTCAAAAAATGTATTTTTAATTTACTTATTTTGAAACATTACCAAAGAATTACATAGAAAAGGAAAAAAGGAAAAAAAGAAATTAAATATTTTAATCATTATTCATTGATTTGTTGCTTAATTTTGTTAACAATCGAATTTTTTCTTTCTAAATCATACTTTTCAACTAATTTATTTTGACATATACTGAGCATAGATTGCCAGATGTCCATTGCCACTGACAATTTTACAATTTAGTATTATACATCAATCCCCTATGTAAAGGTCCTTTAGGAAGAACTTTCCTGAATTAAAAACTAATTACTTTATTTTGCCTATAAATCTTGCTCCATTTCATTACATTTGTTTATTTTATTTCATGTTGCCTTCATAGGATGTGATTTCTTCATGCTTCTAAGTTTGTCATTTCATGACCAAAAGATTGTTTTCTTGGCTGTTTTACTTTCTGCTTGAGACCCTTTCTTGTAAGTACCACATTTGTTTTTGTTTCATCTGTGATCAGGCACATCAAAGTTGTTTCCCTCTAATTGGCAGAGCTGCTATTTGAGTTTTGTGATCAGATATTTGGATGCACTTAAGGATAAACAAAATAAATTGCTAGGTGGAAGCAATAGGGGAAACAAAAGCTATTATGGAATAAAACCTCAGGAAATGAGTGGCAGAAATGACATGTAAGAGTATAAGGATGAATTGTTTGTGCTCATGAGTTAAAAGAATTCAAAGTATATAGCTATACTAGAGTGGATTTTGAATGAAAATTGATGTGGCTTTACAGGCAATGGGTCTTTTTAAATGGAAATCACTAGAGTAGGAAATATGCTGCATATCTACTTCTATCCTTAACTGTTTTGAACAAAACCTCAGCAAGCCTGATCATTTAAGATTACTGATACATAAGACAGCACTTATATCAAAAGCAAAAGAAAGTTGCTCAGTGACATGCAAGAAAATAAAATCAAGACCCAAAGTATAAGACCTATTTCTTCTCAAAATAAATTTATATTTGAATTTGCAAACTTGGAACAACATGTTCTGCACTTTCCAAGAGAAGGAGGAAGAAATACAGCCTGTGTTTGATAAAGGCCAAGTTCACATCACATTTGTATAGAAAAAAATTATGAAATTAATTATGTATAGAAAAAAAAGCAATCCCGTGGTCAGGCTCTAATTCCAGTTCCTGTTGGCTATTATAATAATTTCTCTCCTTATTTTTAAGCCAACAGACCTCACCTTCAAGGTGAACTAAGGAGAACTGCAAACATTTTTAAACTTGATAGGTGAACTTTTGTATGATTGAACTTATGTTGTCTTCTGCACAAAGCACAAAGTTCCATGAAATAAGGAGCTATTATAGCAGAGAAACTGTACTGCCATCCAGATAGAGTCAGGAATTGTCACTGTTTTGCTTGTGTCTAAAAGGAGCAAAGTACTAAGTTCAGGCTTTTGAGTAATTTTCAGCTTCAAACTGAACCAAACCAAACCAAACCAAACCACTGATAAGCCATGGGAATAACTGGGTCTAGAAAGTATGAAGAGTTGGAAACTGGAAAAAAAACCCAAAAAACCAAGCAAAACGGGGGAAAAAAAAAAAAGAAAAAAACCCCAAACAAAAACCTCCACAACAAAACACAGAAACTAGGAGAGGTGAGCTACAGAAGACTGGCTCAACACTTCCCATGAAGGAGAATAGATTTGAATCAAGCAGATTTTCCCCTAGCTGTGCTATGTCTCTCACATTTTCCTTCTGGACTAGATGAAGTATCAGGTCTGTAGGTGTCAGATGCTCCCCAAAGGTGACCCAAAATACCTGTGAGAGTCAGTACTGAGAAGGACATGTGAGTCTTAAGGGAAATTCCCATTGGTCACCAAGAAATTTTTTGTCTGTGGGGATGGCCAAGCACTGAGGGAGAGTGACACAGACAGTCGGTGACATCTCCATCCTTGGAGAAGTTCAGGACTTGGTTCTTTGTGACCCTGATCAAACAACTTTAACAGATCCTGCTTTGAGCAGGAGGATGGAGAAGGTGCCCTCAGGGGTCTCTTCCAGCCTACACACATGGATGAGTGCTCCTCTACCTGTTTCTGTGCATGTACAAATGGCCACCACACTGTAACAAAAATACAAGCCCAGCTGCCATGGTATTCCCCCTCTCCTGGCTGTGAGATTGTGTAATACCATGAATGTCCATAGCATTTTGAGAATACTGGTTGTGTACAGGATGCTGCAGAATTACTCACACCATCTGTTTTACTATTGTTCAAGAGTAAAAATAAAACTCTGAATATTTATTTTGTTGGCACACTGAAAATCACAACGGGGTATTTTGTATTCCCTCACTTAAGCAATTAGCAAGTGTCCAAAAAATAAGTGGGAAAAGAGAAAGGAGGAGAAAAAGCCTATCTTGATCACACTAAATGATAATTTAAAAGCAATTTCCACAGAGATTGTCCCATTCCCAGTTTTCCTAAGCAAATCCTGCAGTTCTCAGCCCAGCTTTATCCCTTAAAACACTAGGAATTGTTCTTCTCAGAATTCCCCTGGAAAGATATGGGAAATAAAAAGTTAGTCATGAGAACTAAAGAATACTGTGCTCTCCTATAGATGGGGTCATTCAGAAGTGAGGAGCAGTTATATCACTGCCATGCCAGCAAACTTCACCCTTCCAGAAGCCCCTGCTATCTTGGAGCTGAAGAGAAGGAGCAGGGAGGACTAGAAGATCAACTGTGTGTTTCCAGTGCATATTCCTTTGTGCTAGCATAGCCCATGGTGCAGGAGGAACAACCAGGGCAGGGCTAGCAGTGCTTTTGTTCCATGTGCCAAAGGCTTCAACTCCTGCCTCTAAGAACACTGAAGTTTTATCTGGCAAGTACAGGCAAAAAGGGAGTTTTCTTATAATCCTCTGTACCATATTTTTACTACCATAAGGTGCACTGGATTATAAGGCGCAGTGTCTGTTAATAATAAATTTTCAAACCGTTTTCATATATAAGGCGCACTGGATTATAAGGCGCACTGTTTTTTGCAACAAAGATCCGCTCACAATTTTCGCAACTTTTAGTGTAAAATTGGGAGGGACAGACCCAAGGGACGTGTGCGTGCCTGCTCACAGTTATTGGATTGCAAGCTTCATGTTTGTTGCTGCACAATGTGAAACAGAAATTGTTTTGAGATCCCTTCAATACTCAAGTTTCATATATAAGGCGCACCAGACTATAAGGCGCACTAGTGGTTTTTGATCAAATTTTAGGATTTTCAGTGCGCCTTATAGTAATGAAAATACGGTGCTCTCAATAATAGATATCTTCCTGAGTTTCTGGCAGAGCTAGAAAGGCTCAGGCCTTCGGTGTTCAGTGTTTCTAGATTGTCTATTCTACTTGATTTCATTTTAGTTATAAAAACAATACCTGGGTTAATAACCCACCTGGTGAAAAACAGTTTATTCAAAGTGAATATTAGGAATCCTGCATTGCTCTTTGCCATCCTAAAAAGGAAAGATGTTGATTCACAGGAATGAGCTAAGAACATGAATATATCCTGTGATCAGGAAAGCTTGGACTTTGCTGTGAAAATTATTAACAGTATTTCTCACTGGAATAATTCTCCTTGCCTCTTCCTGGCTTTATATGTTATGCTGTAATGTAAAATTGTTCAGTATGGGATCTCTGATTTATGTTTGCTGCAGAAGTGCTTACTGCAGCAGGAATGTGTGCACTGTGAGAAGAATAGCCCTGTTTCAGGCATTTTAATTCGAGGCCACACATAGTCTAAAATCAGGATAATCAATTTCCTCATGCTAGATTTTCTCCATTCAGACTGGTATTAACAAGGCTAGCTTGGCATTAGTGAATATACTCTGGATTTTTAACAAATTAATTCTTTTCCTATCTCCAAAGAGCCACTTTTCAGTATAGCAGGCAAAAACCAAGTTTATGTAGACAAGCTATTATACAAAAAGGATGGAATGAAGGGAGAGAAATTGTCTTTGACAAATTAATTAATATGGACTAACTAATTGTTAATAAAATGTCCTTTAATGAGAGCTTAGACATTCTCTGTCTGGGAGTGTCACTTAAAGAAATGCAAATTCCAGTTAAATAAGCCTTTTTATGAACAATTAGCAATTACATTTTCTGTTTCCCTGAGCAGAATAATGTGTCTCTGCAATATTCATGAGACAAGTCCAAGCACAGGCCATGTTTGAGATACTCACATATCTATCCCTCCTAGTGCTATCAATTAAGATCTGACTGTAACCCTTCAGTATATTGGCACTTTGAATCTAAAAGCTGGTGTGACCATATGCCTCTGAAAGGAGATGGGACTAATAAGAAATGCTGCAAATTAATTCAAAGATGTGGTTAAGTTGTAATCATGACTGAACACAGAACACTCAGTGTAACATCACTGCTTAACTATTACCAAGATGAAGTTTCCCCTGACCTCTCCAATACAGAGTAAGGGTTTAAGTACAAAAAATAATTAGTTTTTATCCTTCCCTTCTCTTTAAATTTCTTACAAAACACAGTGTAAATGTTCCTGTTAATAAAATTGTGGTGCTTTTTTAGCTCACCAAGAGCTTTGAGGTTGTGATTTCAAATGTGGTTTAGTAGCATGCAGGTAGAAATTTACACTTGTTTCACTTATCTGCATCAAGAACAATATATTTAAGACTCACAAAGGAAGCTGAAAATGTTGAAGCATGTTCATCTGATTTTTCTAAATAAACCCACCCCTTCAGTATCCTTGAAAAGTGTCAGTTTAAATATGCTAGAAGTGTAAAATAGTTTGGAATTTATTCCATTAATATGCTTTTATGCATTTTTATTGAGGTTATGGCTATTTATTTCACAGAGGTTTGAAACATACTCATTCATTGCCTGCAGTATGTTTTAGACTAAGCAATTACATGCAGATTAGGACTGATGATTATGTAGAGAAATCCAGGGATGTGTATAGGAGCACCAGGAGATATCCCTGCCAGCATGGCTCCACAAGGCCTTATTCTTTTTAAACAGAGACTATGTGAATGAAATAGAAACATAGAAGTTGTGATGGAGACAGAATCTCTGCAGAAATGCAGTGGCCTCTGTCACTATGAACTAAGTTGTATTTGCTGTAAGAAAAGGAATATTCCCACATCTTAGAAGTCACTCAACATCCTTGTCGTCCTAAGCTTAATCTGGCTGGGAACTGCAGCTTTTATTGACACCAAGCCATCAAACTGTACAATATTGCTAAGAACTTCCAGCCAGAAAAACAAATACTCTGGTGATAGAAAATTCACCAAAACTTCCAACTAGCTCACCCCTAATGATCATTATTGTCTTCTCTCTTTAGATGAAGTATACGAGCCATCACTTTTTGATATGAAACCCAAGTTGAGGACATACTTGTCAACTGAATCAAAGACTTACGCATTTCCCTAAAAATTTATTTCTCTGTCCTTATTTATTCTTACATTTTCTCCAGTGCTTTCCTACTTTGTTGACATTTTTCTTGAGCTGGTGGTGTTTCAGTAGCAAGTTTCCACAGTAATAAGTACAGAAACGCCAACAATGCCTTTTGTTGTTTAAACATTGGAAGGCTGCATTAATCCCTTTTTTCCAGCTGAGTATCAGTCATCACCTCTAAGCGCATTTCAGGACACATCTGCAACTCATGTTCTCTGTTGAGCAAGTGTGGTTATGTTATTTCCTCTAGACTTTGTGCCTCCAATCTTGTTCTACTTATCAAGACATCATTTTGCCCCCATTAAAATGCCTTACAAAGTTATAAGCATATTCCATCAGTTTTATTTGTCTGTACTGAACTTATAAAACACCTATTTTCTGGATATCTTTGTTATTTGTTCTACCCTTTCAGGTGTTTTTTTTTTTAATTGTCAGACTAACATGCTCTTTATGTAATTCAGATCAGTGTCATATTGACAAGCCTGGAACAGACTGTTGTTCAGTTTACTTGTTTTAAATTTCAAAACGAGGTGATCTTAAAAGTTTGTAAAGAACACTTGAAGTCAACATAAATTGCTGAGATCATTCTTAAGCATTTTTAAAAGTCCTGAATGCAAAATCTTTGTGTCTACTATTTAAAATTGCTAGCATTTCCTGTTTCAGCTTATTGTAATATTTGATTAGTATTATTATCATCAGAAGTGAGGAATTAATTGTCTATATTGCATCAAATAATGACCAGAAATGTTAAGCAAATACTTCTGTGTAATCTGGATCACTATTGACAATTCTACCTTATTCCTAATGACAGGATAAAGGCATAGTAATAAGCCTTTGTCTGGTTCTTGTTCTATTAGATAAGAGAAACCTCTGTGATCAGGTTTTCTTTGGAAAGTTTTTCTGTAATTAAGCCATTTCTCAAGAGTTTCAAGGTAAATGAGGGAGCTCTTTAAAAGTTTGAGCACACAATCCCAGAGTAGCAGCCCATGCTTTTATTGTGCAATCAGGCTGAAGAAGCCATACTTGCCTATGCTTCTCACACCCAGAAAAACACTGAGGTATGGTGTAGCCTAATTCTTCTTCAATCACCTTTTGCATCAAATAAAAATTGGTTACTGTCACTGATCTCAGCAGAAGTACAGTAATTTCACAACTATAAGGCGCACCGGATTATAAGGCGCACTTCCAGGTGCTGGCAAATTTCCAAACTTTTCCCATATATAAGGCGCACCGGACTATAAGGCACACTTTTTTTTTTGCAGTGAGGATCTGTGTGCAACAAAGTAACAAATTAGTAACAGAATCGTGCAATTGCATGGTTTATTGGCAGGGGCTCAATTTGCAAACATTTTTCATGGATCAGCGTAGCCTTTAAATGCAGCCCCAGGCACCCTCCCTGTACCTCGGGCCCCAGCACTCCTGCCTGCTGTTCGCCCACACCCTGCAGCAGTCCCGGGAGCCAGGCTGCTTGCTCGGCTCGCTGCTCATGCAGCTTGTGTGGCTCTTGCTGCTCGCTGCTCTCACCTGCTCATGGTCATTTGATTGCGAGCTTCACTGCTGCGCAATGTGAAACAGAAATTGTTTTGAGATCCCTTCAATACCCAAACTTTTTCTATATATATAAAGCACATCGGATTATAAGGCGCACTTCTGGGTTTCGATCAAAATTTTAGGCTTTAAGTTGCGCCTTATAGTCATGAAATTACTGTAACTGTTTTTCTACCCACTCAGTCTCAGCTAGGTCTCTTCCTTCACATTAATCCTTGACAGATATTTCAGCTAGAGCAACACATCCCTGTTGAAAGCCTGGGCTGAAGACCATATAGCTACAGAAAAGCATGTGGCAAAACAGAGGAATGAATGTGCACATAAGGAAAAATATGGATATATCTGGGAGTAGCTGGAGGGGAAGAGCCAGGAAAATTGCATGATTCCTCTTTGAGAAGGAGGCTGAAAGAAAAATCACAGGAGGGCAGGTTTCCCTGCAGTCAGGGAAATAATAATGCAGAAAAATGAAGCTAAAAGAAATAACAGGAGACTATAAAAAGAAGCAAACCTGGTACTTTATAAAACAAATTCCAGCCTCTCTAGTTCTGCTGAAATAATTTATATGAACATTGATTATTTTGAATTTCATATAGATCTGCTCAAGAAAACAGGACTTCAAGGGTAATCAATGTATACATCCCAAGTGACATCACAGATCAATTGAAAGTACCCAAGAACGTATGGTTAAACTTGGCTTTCTAATTACTGGCTTCAAATTTCCCTAAAGCAGTGAAACATTGAAGTCCCAATTACAGAGAATGCCAGGCTTTTTGAATTTTTGATCAATGAAATGTTACTAAAAAACCACTCAACCGACCCCCACCCCCCCACAAAAAAACCCACTCAAAAACAACCAAAAAACCAACAAAAGGAAAAAACGAAACCAAGAGAAATCTCCAAACATTAGAAAAAACTTTTTCTCTATAAAGGTTTTGGCAGAGTCTGCATTTCTATTGCATCTTAACTCTAAGTTACATCGCTAGGACCAGCAGAGGCAATAGGTCAGCATCAATCAGCTGCAGCCAAAATGCTTGCAGCAAGCTCATTTTGATTCACTGAAATTGTCAAGTTAAGTGTGCAGTATTCATGTTTCTTGAGCACCTTAACTCAACAAGAGAATGCATGAAAATATTAAGGAGAAAAGTAGCCCTGAAATTTTTATTGAGGCAATTTAAAAGGTTTGTTTAAAACCTCTTTAGATACTTCTAAATCAGTTCGGCATCATGCAAGATGCCTGCATCCATGGAAGGGATGTGCTACAGACAGCCCTGTTACTTGGGTTATGAGGTTGATGACAACATCCCCCATCATGAGTGGACATCATTCCATCATTCTCTGAATGGAAATCTTGTGATTGCTCAGGATGGAAATCTTGTGTTTGACAATAAAATACAGACCAGCCTGTGTGCTGAGGCTCTCTCACCACACCAAGGCCTCCCAAGCTCTGCACAAGTAAGAAGACTAGGTCTCTCAATTGCATTTCTAGGCCATAGAAATCAAACTGGAAAAAATATCTGTAATGCAGGTAGGAATATTGCAAAGAACTTGATATAATGTAGCTTGATTAGCATTGCAGCCTCAGCTCCAAAGATTATCCCTGCATGAGACAAATGTGCACTGGAGGAACCATAAGCGAGACTGCTGGTCTCAGCCATCTGGACCAGATTTTTATCCTCTTCTGTTTTGAGATTCTAATGGATAATAGTGCCGTATATAAATCTGGTGGTGCCTATTGTTTTGGTGGTGGGATACCACGGCATAGCTAGAACAGCCAAATGATGGTGGACAATGTGCTGCACGTGCAGGATCTGTGGCTTAGGTGCCATGTTGAAGAGTGGTGTCCCAGTCTGGGTTGTGGTTGGAAGCTCTGGGGACATGAGATGGAATTAAAAGGCAGGGATTTATTCCAGGAATAGCATTCAGGATCCTTTTGAGAGGGAGTGATCATGCCAAACTAAAGAGAAACACACAGGGCACCTTCTAGTGTTGCCATTACTATAGTCCAAGGCACTTTCATCTGCAAAAACCTGCCCAAGTTATGTAACTCTTTGTCTGCAGGATCCAAGTGATACCCAACTTTTTTTGCATCTGTATTGCTACATCTTTACCAAAAAGTCATTTTGCATGAAAAATATACAAATTTTTCATTATTCAGTATTCTTCCATCATGCTGAGGAAGAAATCAAGTGATCATAATTATTCTGTATGCCATAATCATGGTTTCATGTTTATTAATCTCTATGCATTTGTAATAGGAAGTGATACAGCTTCTACAATCTTTCTGCACAGTCTTATAGTCCTTAAAATGCCTCCTTATAATAATGCAGAAAAGTAACAAGATTTCCTATATTGTTATATTTCTTGACTTGTATTTCCTTATTCACAAAGGATTATACAATGGTTTGGGTCGGAAAAGGACATTTAAAATCATCTTGTTCCAACTCCCCTGCCATGGGCCCATCTAACCTGGCCTTTAATAGCTCAAAGAAATTAGTGTTTACTCATAGTAAGTCTGACCTTCAGTATTTGCTTTCAAATAATTAAGTGAAATCACTGGTCAGATTTATGATGACCCAAGCAGATATGTTTGCCCCTCTGCTGCTGATACAACTGTAGCTACTAATTTCAAACAATCTGTTTGTGTGTTAAGAGAGTTGGACAGTCAGATACTGCAAAAGCTGCCATTTTTCTAATTTTCAACATCCTACTATACCATTCCTGGAACCACTTTATTCCAATGTTGACATAGCTTCCTTGCTGAATTTAGCTTGTGCAATGCAAAAGAAATAAAATCCTCCTCTGAGTCCAAGACACTGGTTTTATCTCTCCTGTTTTGCTCATTAGTCCTCAGACAAGATGTACAACGGGATCCAGAAGAGATTCTGCCCCAATCTTGTGTGGGGATTTGGAAGATGATGGTCCTTTCCCAGGTCATGTAGATGGCACTGAATACAGCCATGGTCCTGGAGGTCCTGGAGCCTGTCATGGACAAAACACAGAGGTGGGGAGGTGTGTTTTGGGGAAAAACTGTGTGTCTGGAGAGAGGGGATGGTTTCTGGTGCCTGGAAGCAACCCCAAAAGCAAGTTTGGCTTTAAACATGCTGGTAAGGACCTGGAAGGTTGGTACAAGAGCTGCTGGGTACAACTGCAGGCTTCAGTTCCCGGGCTGTCTCTTAGTTTAAGAAGAAACCCCAAAACTATGTGGTCTGTTTAAAAGACTGCAAAACACATGTTATAGAAAAATCACCAATATTTCAATCAACTACTTTTATTACATATTTGCTCATTTGAAGTGTGGCTTTTCCCTGCCAGAGGCAGTTGTGTCTAAGGGGAAGCTATTGCCTAGACTAAACTATACATCCCAACTTCAAATATTATTCCCAAGGAAAGACATATGCAAATGCTTTCCTTTGGGTGTAGAGTGCTAGCAGTGGATTGAAAATGTATGATTTGTCAAGTCTGATAAGCAAGATGAAGTAGGAACTTTTAATATAAGGATTAAGTGTTAAATCATCACTGTATGAGTCTTTGCAGATAGTCAAATGCTATTCTGAATAGAGAGGCTTTCCTGAACTGGAGTCTACAAAATAAGTTTTAACTTCAAACACATATTTCATTGAAAAATGGTAGATGTGAGGGGGTTTTTTAACCTAAGGCCTTGTGCTGCAGTCTTCATAGTTTTCCTGTTTTAGTTGAAAATCAGTGGGAGATTGCTCACTAACAGCCTAGCTTGATTCTGTAGTTCTTGGGATAGATTTCGAAACTGATAGACAAAATTCCTGATCTGTCTCAGGGAATCAGAATAAGCAGTCAAAATGGTCCTTTGGTGGGTTTAAAATCTAACTATGTAAACACTTAAAGTACTTCTTAATACATATTAATTATTTATGTTTTCTTTGCTGCAGGGCAGTAGCTTGTTTAGCCAGTTATTTTTATTCCATAACAGAATATATATACTTGTTGTGTGCATATAATATATATATATATATATATATATATATATATACATATGTTTATGTATATAACAGAATTTTTTCTTGTTCAGCCTTAAGGAAAACCTACTGCAGCTAAGCTAAGGAAGAAATTGTCTATAAAAGTAGCAAAGGAATAGTTATAGTGGGACAATGGGTATTAACATTGTTAACAATTTCAAAGAATAAAATATTTACTCACAAATACATTAAAAACAGAGTGCGTGCACAATGTGTCCAGATGTGAATGCATAATGAGTGCTAGAGGGTGATGCTAAAATACAGGCAAAGGTCAGAAAAAGTATAAACAAAGAAAATCCTATGCCTAAAGTTTAAGAAATTGATGCAATTTACATTTAAATGTCTCCCCTGCTGATGACAAAGCTTTATTATGGATTGATATATGACAACTTGTGTGTGGGCTTTCATACAACTGAATTCCTTTCCTGGTTTTCACCAGGATATTGAGTGGAACCAGGCTTTGTCAGGAAGCTGGTGTTCCACATCTCAACACTGCAAGAAATTTTGCCTTAGCCTCAACTATTCAGGCACTGAAATTATATTTTATTCTGGGCTGTTTTTCAGACTGAATAAAACCCTGTTGTGTTTCACACTGAGTGCACAAAAGCAAAAAGAGAATTTCTCATCTAGCTCCCAAATCTCTGTGAGGCAAATTAAAAGTCAAGAAAGAACCTACAGCCAGAACTTAAGATAATAAGAGAAAATGCAAATCTTGAACTGGAAAAAAACACTTCCTAATTTTTCCATCAAATATTAATCATAAACCTTTTGTTTTCATCCCTCTTCTATCAGGCAAAAAATCAGATTAGGAAACCAAATTAAAAAGTAATAAAATAAGCAACAACTCCACTGTAATACTGCTCTCCAGAAATCAGAATAAAATTTAATCAGCATCAGTTTCCAGGCCTATTTCTCTGACCCTTTTAACACATTGATATGTCAGTGATAACTGGAATGTGTAGGCCACTCTATAAAGAGAATAAAGAAATATTTTATGCATTCACATCACATGGAGAACTGTTTACCTCCACTGAACAAAAGCATCTTGGTTCAATATTAATCTGATTGCCATTTTATCCCTCATAAGGAACTCATTACATTTTTCATGAGTTTATCTCAGGTTGCCAAGGTGACATCTACTTTTTCACCTCAACAAGCCCCACCTGATTAAACTTCTGTCTGATAACACAAGCCTGATTCCTCCACAGTTCTGTTCCTTTTGGCTGCTACTCTTTTCCCCTTTGGTATTACTGACTGCTATGTTTCCATGGAGTCAGGAAGGCAAGAAGCATTTTGTGGGAAGTGTATGAAATTCCAGTGAAGTCTGTCTCAATGCCTTACTTCTGTTTTCCTATCCACAAATGGGCTTTAACTGGGCAGCCTCTGGGGAAGGGAGAACAGCACCAGCTCCTCTCCCTGGTAGAGTTTCTCTTTTATTCTTGTAGACATTAACTGTTACCTGCAGATCATTAGTGCCTGGTGTTCCTCCCATAATCATGAGGTGGGTTTTTTAATTAATCTGCCTATTCATCTCAACAATTTCTCACATTCCAATAGTTAATATAAAAATGTGTCTGTAGTGGTTTAACCCCAGCCATCGGCCAAGCCCCACACAGCTGCTCACTCACTCCCTCACCAGAAAGATTGGGAAGAGTGTTGGAAGGGTAAAAGCTGGAAAACTCATGGGCTGAGATAGGGACAGCATAACAGGGAAAGCAAAAGCCACACAAATAAACAAAGCAAAACAAGGAATGAATTCAGTGCTTCCATGGGCAGGCAGGTGTTCAGCCATCCCAGGAGAGCAGGGCCCCATCATATAACAGTGACTTGGGAAGACAAAAACCATCACTCCAAATATCCACCCTTCCTCCTTCTTCCTCCAGCTTTATACTCTGAACATGATGCCACATGGTCTGGAATATCCCTTTGGTTTTGGGGTCGCCTGTCCTGGCTGTGTCTCCCCCACCCTTCCATGGACCCCCAGCCTCCTCACCAGTGTGGCAGCACAAAAAGCAGGAAAGGCCTTGGCTTTGCTCAGCATCAACAAAAACATGACAGTACCAACGCTGCGTTCAGCACAAATCCAAAACCAGCCACAAACCTATACCAGCCACTGTGAAGAAAATTAACTCTGTCCCAGCCAAAACCAGCACAGGCTTTTACTCATATTTTGGGGAAAAATTGTCTGAGCAGTAGCAAAACTGGAGTTACTAAATTTTCTTTACAGTTTTGGAAGCTCTGCTAGTAGTTCTTGTACATCTCATTAGCCATTATGCAGCTCCCGTGCTGTCCAGACTGTGCTCATTGTGAAGAGACAGGTTTACCTGCTGACAAGAATGTGTTGGATTTTTAGAAAAAAAGTCTGTATAAAGCTCTACTAAAATTTCTATAAATTTCTGTAGATCAACCTGTTTATCTCCTAGAGCAGTTATTAATACCACTGCAAATTCACTGCTTTCAAATGAAAAAAAGAGGATAAATTGCTTTTGAGCATTTTGCAGCATTTAACATTAAAGTATACATATGACACAGCTGGGAAATTTTTCAACCACATCCTCACAGACAGAAAATTTTAATGTCAAGTTTCCTTCCTTGTTTGATTGTGTGAAGAATCATGGGGAATGATGGACATTTGCAATTTCTTGTGGCAAATTAAACAGCAAACAAGTGATAACAAAGTGTTACACCTTGTTAAGAAGTATCATAATGTGTTTATTTTTTTTTCTTCAAAACAACCAAATTAAGTGCAAACACAATGATTATCACTTAAGACCTTTAATGTAAAAGCCTTAATGCAAAAGTTTATATTTTAATTTTAGTATCCAAATGTCTGCAAAGACAGCTCTTAGTTTATGTAGTTTAGTGTTGAACTGTGCACAATTTTTGTGTTTAACATTAGCATAGCTTTGTTAGTTATTCGTGTTAACAAGCACTTTCTTTAGACTAGCCATAGAACCACTGAAAGAATGAAAATTCAGGGTTATTTTTTCTATAGTCATGCTCTTAAATGACTTATAAAAGCTCAGGGTTCAAGAATATATATAGTGGAATCAAGCACTAATAATTGTGATGATGAATACTGTAATTGATACATAAACAGAAGTGTTTAACAATATAGTATATTACTATACAGTATTTCCTAACTAAGACACCTGCTATCTGGTTTTGGAAACTGTGCTATAACTTTTGTTTTTCTATCTGAAACTGTATTAATTTGGGAAGGTAAAAGGCAGTGAAAATTGAAATTATGTGTTCTGCTATAAAATGTATTACCATGTGTCCATCATCCTGTCTACAACAGGATTGTTCCCTAACACCACATTATTCAAACTTTATTAAATGATGAGGAGGAATATCTATTAGTCGTGGTGTATGCATCCAATAACCCTTTTCGAGTCTATTAAATTATTGACTACTAATTCTCTTATATCTGGGATTTTGTTCCTTGGTTAATAGCATAATCTTGTGATTCATCCTTGTATGATTTTTCAAAAACAATTACAAGTTTTATATACTCTAGATGAGCTGGGTCTGTAGACTGCCAAAGTAGTAGGATAACTTCACATCTTTAGCTTATTAACAGACGTATTTCTGGACCAAATATTTGCTTTTCATTCTTTCTGATTCTTCCTGGTTCTTCCTCATTCTTCCTGATTCAGGAATATCTTCATGAACAAAACCAGCAAAAAGAGCAGAAGTTGAACTATTAATATTTATCCTGCTGTATTAAGAAAAAAGTATTTGTGAATTTTGAAACTTAACATATTGCAATACTCGTATTTGCTAATTTGAAAAATTTCAATAAATATGTATTATTCTCCAGTCCTTTTAAATTTAAATTGCTGCTATCCTATTTGGAGAGGAAAAACAATAGTGTGGGACCTAGCAGATGCTTGAAAAATGAATAGTTGAAGCAAAACTTACACAGCTACTATTCAAACATGGCAAGTGGCTACTAATAAAAAAGACATTTGAAAAATACTATTTGAAATTGAAATTTAGCTTGGGCTCCTGGTAGCAGCATAAATTAAGAAGAGTAGGAAGGAAATAGATTACAAAAATTAAATCTTCTTGTGGCTTGTTGAATAGAATTCTTTCTGAAAATGCTTTTTATTAGCATTTAAACACAGTAGCATTTTACTCTTCATTATGCATTTGTTCATTAAAGTCATCAGATTTCAGGCATGGGAAATGAAAAATTCTAATGGCAGAGGTGGCACAAAATGGGAATCTGTACCTGTCTATATGTCTCTTGATCCTGGCTTCACAAAGGGAGTTTCTTGGGCTAGGAAGTTGGCCAACCCCCTTCCTTGTTCTTTCTGAAACAATAAGGAGCTACAAGCTGTGGTGTACTCTCATCCTCTCTGGCTAAAACTGGGATCAGTAATTCAGCTTTAAATACCCCACTGAGACAAAACCATAAATCATGGGAAAACCTGGTGTGGTCTTGCAAATCTGAGCTAGAGCTGAAACATTCTTGAGACACCTGATCCATTGAGTTTCCTCAATATATGCTGGCATGAAATCAACCTTCACCCTATGGAGTTCAAAATCACATATTTCAAAACAGATCTGAGGAAAAAATGTGTTATAGGTAAGGAGAAATTATTCTTTTTTTCACCTTACATGAATCTGAAACTTTGGTATTACTGTCATTCATCAGATACAATCAAGGCACAACATAAGCCTTTATTTTTTGTGAAACCAGTCCTCTCTCTTTACCATACTTATGTTTTCTTATGTGGGATGCATCATCACTTTCCTCAAACAGTAGTTTTCATCATCCTGTCTGTTTCACATACAGAACAATCTTCGCAGTGGAGCTTTGATGTACTAGGAGAGGATGGTGTTGACTATGGAAAAGGGATTTTGTAATCATAACTCTCATTTTGAATTTTAGCTGTTTGTGATAGGCTTTTTTTTTTTTTTTTAAGATCAGGCAGGAGTTTTTAACAACATTGTTGGGTGCTTTCTCACGCATGATTTGAAGAGCCTGTAGAAGTGTGACATTTTCAAAACTTGATTTTAAGGGGAAAATAGAGAGCTTTTGATTAGGAAGTTACCCACAATATGCTTGCTGGAAGATGAACAAAGCAAAATTGTTTATCTGTGAGGAAAACCAGTTTTTCTTGGATAATATTACATTGTTACTCTTTAATTTTTGCAAAGAGAAGAAAGAAAACTACTCTTCTAAGAGTAACTGTCTTCTGTTGTCCATATGAGACTAATCTGTTATTCTACCAAAATGCAGAAAAACAAATTAAAGTTAGTAAAACACAATAGCTCTGATGCCTAGAAGAGCTAGAACAGAAGCCCCACAGAGTGAAGGGGAATAAAATGGGTATTTATTGAAAGGCCTTCAAGGCCACACCCTGACAGAATCAGTGCCACAGACGTGGCCTCTGCCTGGATGGCTCCAAGATGGAAACAAAAGAGGAGTTGGTCACAAGATCTTTCACCTTCATAGATATTAGTCCATTGCATACAGGAGACAACCATCCAAATTGTGAAGTTTCACCCTCCTGGCTTACTGGCTGGCCCGCCCTCCTCTCTTCACATTGTTTATGCTTAGGGCCCGAGATTTGGAGAGATTGTCCTTGAAGTCCGCAGTTTTAATCGGACTATTTTGTCTTCATCACCCTGGGCGCAACGGAAAAGCTCATCCAAGCAGAATAGAAATCTCAAAACCTAAGGCATCAGCTAGAGGTGGCCTATGTAGCTTCTCTGGGAGCACAATTTTTCAATAGGTCCAGACCTAAAGGAGAACTATAGCAATGAATAAGTTTTCAGGATATGGCTAGAACTCTTACGCATTAATTTCATCACGTTTATGAACAAGTACAAATTTGTACTTCTTTCTGGCTCATTTGATATTTTTTTTGGCAAAGTACTGGCCAGAACAAAATTAGTAACTTGAACCAGAGGGTAATCTAGAAATAAAAGATGAAAAAAAAAGGTAAATAAAATAAAGTTTGTGTGTTCAATTTTGGGCAGAATTTACTTCTTATTTTAGGGTTTAGGGATGTTATTGTATATTATCTAACATTTTACTAGGCTAAAGTCTATATCCAGGTGGAGTTTATTTTTCTTGTCTTGCATTTCCCTGGAGCAGTGTCTGCTGTTGACATATACTGATAACTTAAACACAGAATTAGGGCTGTGATGTTACTATGCCAGGTTCAAATGGCAGATGCTTATGACTCTACCATGACATTAGCTCTTCTTTCTTCATAGCTTCCTATTTTATATAAGATTAATTACCCTGAAGAGTCCAAAGCTCTGTGCATTGGTTCACCAGCTGCTTCCTTTGTTATTTTCACAGCAGAATCTGTACACGTGCTATGTCCCCACTGCACACACACACATGCAAATGCCATATTATCCTACATTTGCTCTGGACTCTGGACAAGGCTTATTGTGTATGAGACCCGGGGCTTCAACCAAGCCCATTTAAATCCTTGGGAGAGATTTCCAGTCACTTGCATAACTTTTGGATAAGTCCTGCAGTCTCCTAGGCACACTGCAGTATGCTGAAACCTGTGTCTGAAATGTAAATGGTGGGACTTAAACTGTGGAGTACTCTGAGTCCCTCAGCAATGCCACCTAGACATGTAACACAGGTTTTCCACAGTTTTGCACTGAGTTTGTTTCTTCAGAACAGAATTTCTGGTCATATCCATTCATATGCATTCAAACCAGAGCATTATTCTTTTCCTTTTAACAAAAGGTGCCTAACTGGATCTTCATACTGTGTTTGCAGCACTTGCAACTTGCCCTGTCCAACAGCAAGTTGCCCTTTACTTGGCTTGCTGGTCTTTTGTTTCAACATTGCCTTGTGAGGATGTCTGCAGGCCTGGACTGCACATCTCCATTCCCTCTTAAACTTCTTTCTAAAGGAAAACCATACACTTGTCTGCAAAGCTTACTGCTCCAGCTGGTCAATATGTATTGCAGTTTAATCTCAATTTGTTCTACTGGCCATGCATCTTAGGCTGTGTGTACACTGGAGAATATTCATTTCATACATTCTGCTCCCACTCCAGATCTGAAGTGCTGACAGCATGAAAACACTGATTTAGCTGTTCCCAACCAAATCCCAGCCTATCTCAGGCACATTTAAAAATATTCATAGGCAAAACATGTGTTCAGGTTCAGCTAAATTTGTATTGTATAGAACAATTCCTACTGAAATGTGTGGGGCTATTAATCCTAAATTATGCTACACAAATGAGGGGATGAAGGAGTTCTTCCAAATCTATTTTGATTCTCCTTAGAAATAGGACTCCCCAGCCAATCCTGTTGTTACACTTCTGTGGACTGCTGAAATTCCTGGAAACACACATATCACAGCCCTGCAATGCACCACCTTGCTCTTGCTCTCCTTGAATTTACCAGCCTTTTCACACTGGCTATGTAATTATTTCCTAGATAAATCTGGGGCTACTAGGACACTTTTTTCTTGCTGTGGACAATTATCTGACACTGAAGGGATCCAAACAGTTGAAATACCTTCGTTATTATGACCCAGGATTCCAGAATTCAGTCCCCAAACATCAGAAATTAAAATAATTTTAGCAATTAACATTTCAGTTTAATATTTTTATTCAGCAAAAATTATTTTACAGTTAAAGTATGAAGTATTTTTTCAGCCAAAGGGGATTAATCTTTTTTTGCTTTAACTTGCAGCCCTCAAAACAATCATAATTATAACTTGGTTGATACATGAATATGTTTTTCAAAGTAGGGAATTGTTTAGAAGCAGCAAATTATTATTGTGAGCTTAAAAGAAAATCCTGTGGGTGTAAAGCAAATTAAAAAGAGCAGGAGAGTACCTATCAGATATGCTGTGGATCCCTGCAGGTGTTTTCAAGGAATGTGAGTCTTACCCTCCTATTGCAGCCCTTGTCCCCTGTCCCATCCATATTAGACCTCACAATGTGGGTGCTGCTTGACAGCTGCAGTTGTTTTCTTCCACAAACACATTTCCTTGTCTGATGGTAAAGATCATTTATAATGAATGCTGATTTAGACATGAAAAGATTGTTCAGGAGTCACTTACCAGTACTGAACAACCCAGAAAAGGAAATTTGGAAACCCTGATGTACCCATACCAGTCCTAGTCAGTCCATCTTAATGAATATTCTTTAGAAATTTTTGGGTTCTGACTGTGTCTTAAACAGCTCTGAGTCTCAGTTTTTTGTGTAATAATCATCTCTACCACCTTCAACACATTGCCATAGTGAAGAACTCATTGAATTGAGTACACCATGGTTTTTACAACTGCCTGCAACATTTCTTTGTATGATGTTCTTCCTGTGGAAAAGCATATTCTTAATTATTTAAAGGGGTTAATTCTACAATCCTACTTCAGCATGTAATCCTGGGAGACCAAAAACGTTACTTGACTCTTAAAGTGTCCACATAGAAGCTATAACAATAATTGCAGTGAAATTTATTTTTCTAAGATATTTGCAATTGTGTTATTTTTAATCTTCAGCATCTTTCATCTGTGGTGTCAAATGAAATATTTTCCATTAAAATTTTATTGAAAATATATATATAGCTCAGATTTATATTTTGTCTAGTATCTTTCTTCTGTTGTCTTCTCTCCTTGCTAAATACTGTATTCCCCTTCTTATTGTAAATTTTTCTGAAGTGATCTAATTTTTAACAGAACAGATTGAAATGCCATATAAAAACTATTCAGGAGTAGAAAGCCCATTTCTGGCTTTGCTATTCTGCTGAGCAGCTTCCTACAGTATTCTTGCACACTCAAATCTAAAATTTTGAAAATGGATCCCTTTTAACAGTGCAGACTGAGATTCCAACAGCAATATTGAACCATAAAATGTAGCAAATGCCATCTGAGGATTTGGGGTGCATCCAAGAGATCACTTGTCCCTTCAACTAGGTTTAGACATGTTTATATCAATTCACAGAAAATGCACTGTATTTCCAAGATAATGTTAAGTCCAACTTAAATGAAGTTCTTATGTTTCTGAAATTATAATTTCACTTAAAGCTGTATGAAAAAAAATTGTCTTTGTTTCTTCTTTTTTTTGGCTTATGGGAAGTAAGATGTATAATGGAAGAGTTTTAAAAGACTGTATTGGATCTTATAAGGAGAAAAAGATAGAGAACACTTCCTGCTGACTGGATTTTTCTAGAAGGAGAAAAGAGTCTAAATTAATACTGCAGATAATTTTCTCCAATGCAAAGAAAAGTTTTCTCATAAAAAATATGTCTCAGAAATTCCAAGAAAATCATGCTTTTGTGACATCATCGCAAAAATTGTTAATTTTTTCTTTCTCCATCTCAAAATAATTTTCATGACACTATTCTGATCAGCCTGCTATTTTGAAAATAATTGGTCTATAGAGTCATTCATGATCATGACAACTGAGAACCAGTTGGAAGCAATCAAGTTACTCAGGATAACAACTATAAATAAAAAAATTATCTGTGATTTCTGATAGATTTTTAAAATTGTCCACCTAAGAAGGGTTGCTATTTTATTCTAAAGTAACTTAAATATTTCAGTAAAGCCTGTCTTTCAAGTCTGGGTCAAAGATATTCCAAAAATTATATATCTGTTCTGCCAGAGAAGCTTGAAGAAATATGTTCTCAAAAATTAGGTTCCCCTGCTCAAAAGAAAATATCATAGAAAACAGCTTAATCACTTACTCATATTGGTGACAAAAGGAGTAAATGCAAGCAATTGTGACTGCATTAATTTGCATTAATATTTCATGTCCTATTATATAGTTCTACCATTTGAGAAGACTGCAAGTAATTGTCCTCACCATTGATATTAAAAAATAAAATCCCTTCAACACAAAAATGAATCATTCATTTCCAGTTTTTTTTCCCCTAGCACGGAAATTAAATTAACTAGAACTCAAGGGATTATGAAATATTAACTGTGAGAAAGTTAAGAAATACCTAGGTCATTTCAGGACCAGAGTTGATCTCTTTTACTACTTTTTTCTTTTAGATGCCTCACCAGTAAAACCAAGTAGTTTTAATAGAAATAAAATCCTTCTTAGGATATGTCATTATTTCACCAATTTGAGAAAAACCAAAAGCCATGAAATATAAACTATCTCATTTCAGGGAGCGTGGCTACTT
>VRYO01001463.1:37658097-37692640 GCA_009812075.1 Sialia sialis | reverse complement strand
GCTGGATTCTTCAATGAAAAAGGTACGGCTTATATTAGTGAAATTACTGTAATTTGAAGTGAACCTACAATGTCCAGGTAGGAGAAGGTGAGGACACAGACCCTGGGGAACAGCCAATGCTCAAGCTTTGACAGCTGTGCTTGAAACGTTAACTGTGCTTAACCGTACCTGCAGCACAGTTCTGTTTAATCACCTCTGAGGAAATGGGTTGTATTTGCTTCAGTCCTGTTCTTGCCAAAAATGTTAGTAAGCTGATTTTACTGTCATGTGAAGCTCTTAGCCTTTTGTTGTTGTTGTTGTTGCACATGTGATAGTTTTGCAGGTTCCTTTTCTCTTTTCTTCAGACAATATCGCTAGTGAAATTATGGGGAACAACATCCATTAGGAAACTAAAAAAAATCCAAGAAATACAGCAAAATTCTGTGTTCCAGCACAGAACTAGCAGGTTCAGAACTAGCATCATCCTCTGTTGATGCTGTCCCTATCAAGTACTCTGAACAAGCTGTCAGTGTTATTATTTGAGAGAGAACACAGACCTCTTCAAACACTGCTGTGCCATCCCACACAAAGGGCGGCTCCTTTCTTTTGATACAGCTGCAGCATTGTAGACAGAGCTAGACTCTTCTTGTACAATGCTTGAGTAAGCAAATTCTGTGTGGACATTGCTGTGAGAGAATAAATATCAGTATTACAATCCTCCCTCTGCTGTCACAGCAGTTTGTAAACCTGAAACAGAAAAAAAGTTTAATTTGAGGGGCATTCTGTAGTGGGACAGATATGAAGCAGATCTGTAGGAACTGACTTCCCCCTGCCTCCTGTCCAAGCACTTCCATAGCCTGACCCAGGAAATGATTCTGCTGCCATTGTCACTATGGGAAGAGGCAGGGATTCTCCAGGTAGGGGAGACCCACCTAACACCTGGTGGAGTGCCAGATGTTGCATGTTCTGTTGACAGCAAAGTAGAGGGCAAAAGTAGAAAACAATAACACTGTTAAAACATCCATGTGAACTCACCACATCCCTGTACCAGCTAACTACATTCTACATTTAGATGTGTTAATTTTTAATGCCCAGTACAGTTATGGACTGGGGAGCTGTAGCCACTAAAGAGCAAAGGACCACATGGCCATCCTCTTCTTCCCTGGCCTAGCACTGGGTATATCAGATCTATGGGGACTGGGGTCAATTGGCTCCTTTTGTCTTGTAGAGCACAGTAGTAGGTAGCTGGTGTTGCCAAGCTGAATCAAGCAGAGAAGGGAGGTTTGCTGCAGGCCAGCTGCTCTCTGTCCTCATGCCCCTGAGTGGCTGCAGTGTTGGGTGGCTGCTGCTTTGGCTGGGGTGCTCTGGGAATAGTTAGTTCATTGTGATCCAAGGTACTTTGGGGGTCAGCCATAGGGGCTCAATGAGGAGACTCTCTCCTCATCAGAAAAAAATGTGATAGTGGAGACTGCCCATTTCTGTACAGTTAACCCACTCCTCTCAGCCCTTTTGGAGTACAGATTGCTCCAGGGTCTGCCACAAGTCACTGAAGAGCTGGTGCTAAAGTCTGCAGACCAAAGATTATTCATATCAAACTTTTACATTGCATTACTTGCACATGCAAACACATATTATTTAATGCCCTCCCCTGAAGAATTTCCTGCTGGTGGGGATGGAGTAATTTGGTACAAGTCTGCAGCAACTGTAAGAAATATTTCCTCTCTCTCAGTATCCAAAACATCTAGATGGATTTTTTTTCTGGAGGTGGTAGGCTATATAAAAAAATGTTGGAAAATCCTGTGCAGTTTGGATATAAGCATTGACTACCTCAAAAACTTGTAATATTCTCTACAGTTTGGGTGAAAGTCAATGTCTCTGTTTCTTTGAGTTAGAGCCAGCGAGCTCTATACCCTTTGGCATGGTGAAACACAAGGAGTTTGTCTGCATGTACTCAGTTCTGCTTTTCATTTCAGAGATGATCAAATCATCAGAGAATGGTGGTTTTTCAGGTTGGTGGTTAAAGGGTTTCCTCATTATACTAAGAATTCTGGAAATGTAGTGCTAAAGACTTCTAAATAAATATCTTCACTTTCAAGAGCACTGTCAGTTGAGAGGAACTTAAGTAGTACTCATCATGTCCAGAAGCATATATTTAGTTGGATCTGCTGTGTAGAAGTTCACTAAAGTTTTAGTATTCTTTTCCTACTCACTGAGGTGAAGAAAGGCCACTTATCTTTTCATTTGCTTGATAATAACAGCTTATGTTTTATGTGGAATCTTATGTGTTGTTTGTGTCTTATTAGCAGCAACAGGAAAGCTCAGTTAAAGGCAGTAATTACTCTTTGCAGATTGCGTGCTCCTTTACAGCATCCAGTGCTGAAATTAGCCTGGAAACTCTTTACTCATGTTTCTGTTCTAACAGTGTGGGAAGAAACAGAATTTTGCCAAGTAAGGAAAAAGAGACAGCTTATTGTCATGAAAATCAGCTTGACCAGAGTGTATTCTATGGAGCCACCACTGAGACAATCACAGCAAACCAACTAAGTTTGCTAGAAAAGTAGCACCAGAAAAATAATCTTCCCTGACATATGAGATACATTTGAATTCCTCAGCACAACAGCTGGGTAACAAAGCTGTCAAATATACTCTGTCTTTAATCCAAACTTATTTCTTGATTACTCGAGTGGAAAATTAGTGGAGAGAAAGGGAGCAGTATAATCATTGTTAAGACCATGCTAAGTTTGCAATCGATAATGCACCAATTTTCTTTCTAATTGCTTTGCCACAGGTCTTGGAAAGCTGCAATATGCTGGCTATATGTTATTTTCAAAGAGAAGCTGCAGGCACATCAGGGAGCCAACAGTTTGCTAACTTGGGACATGGAGATGTACAGCTGTACCAAACAGAAAGATCAGATGGCTGCTTCCTTTTGTGACCGAGTTTTGTCCTGTGCACAAGGCTTACTGCTCCTCCTTTAATCACCCATATATGCTGTGCTGTATTTTATGGTAGAATTTAAAAAGAATTCAGATTATATGACAGCAAGTCTTTACAAGTGGAGAAATGAATTTATAAATCTATAGAAAGAAGTATGTCATAATGAAGATGCCAGATTTTTCTTGAAAATGGAAGCAACTCCTCAAGCTATAAAAATCATGCTCAAATGTATTGTACTTTCTTTATGTGTTATATTCTACCCTCCCATTTTTTCACCTTTTCCAGTGAATTTTCACCTCTCCAAGATTATTCAGGCCCCAAGTTGTTTTGTTCAGCCTCCACCATCTCACTGTTATACTGCTCATCACCATCAGGTCAGCTGTGCTATTTTCCCAATTCTTTATTTTATTCTTTCCCTCTTTTCCCCTTGTCTTCATGGGCTCTGTCCAGTCCTGCACAGGGCAGTCACCACTGCACTGAGACTTGGCCACAAGTTGCCAAGGTGCGTGGGTGTCCTGTGTGTATGCACCCAGTGCCACAAAATCCCCACTTGTTCCTGGGATCAGCTGGTCTGGCTTAAGTTTTGCACCATATGGCCTTTTCTGAACTTCTGCCCACACTTGAAGCAGGTCAGCTCTATCTTCCTCCTTCTCTTCTTCCTTGCCAGCCTGTCACATTTCCTCAGTCTTTGCAAAATCCTGCTGCAGTTCCCACCATCTTTTCTACACTGAGCATTGCACCTCTCTGTTTTAGAGATCCTAATCCTCCAGGCTGGCATCACATTTCCCCCTTGAATCCCTGACATTTATGATATTCTTGTTAAGGAGTTTAGTGATATTACTTCCTTTAACTTCCAGATTAAGTCCTAATATCTATCTATTTACAAAAAATGCAGAAATGCTTTTCTTTTTTTTCTGTTTAACCTTAAGCAATTTGATGGCATTCAGCTATAAAGTGAAATCAGCTGTGTAGGTTAGACCAAATGGGTATGCCAAAGAGCTTTTGTGTGAAAGGAGAAAAAGAAATAGCTGACTGATACATGCCCAGAAATTATACAGTCCGTGGTCAGAACAAATTAACTCTCTAATATATATTATTTGTGTATCACATCCTATAACTGAGGGCTTCAGGTTGGCAAACTGTGAAGAAAAAGAGTCTATTCCAATTATTTAGTAGTCACTTTCTTGAGGATATGAGGATTGTGTGGTGTCTTTTCATCTGCAAGTCTGCTCTTCAGCTTCAGTCCTGGACCTTCTTCTCAGCTTCAGTCAAATTCTGGTGGGCAGCTGCTGCTTCAGGGATATAAAGCTACTCCAGGTTTTATGGGAGTGGATTGCTGGGTAGAAAAAAAAAATCTCAGCAGCAAGAGAGAGAGGTGTTTTTAATGGCTCTGCTGAGGAAAAGGCTGCTGTGCAAAAACAGTGCTTAGGGCAATGCTCTCGCTCAGGTGAGGGGATGTCTGACCTGCACCCATGCAGGTTCATGCTCTACAGGAACCAGACAATCCAGCCAGAGGACACAAGGAATCCAGATTTAACTTGCCAATCTCCTACAGATTCAGAAAGTTATTAAGTACAGAATTTCTGAAAGCATGCAGTTGGGCAAGCATCAGCTCTGTCCTGTCTCTTCTGTTTTAAAGGTGTGTGTGCTTGGCAGAGCCATTGTATGTGTTTTGCTAATATTTAGAAAACATTTTTAACTTAAATTCCTCTATTTGCTACTTCTGAGTTTCAGATTCAGGCCAGATTTTAGTCATATTTTTGTAAAAATGAAAAAAACCACACATACCTGCTTATTTAATAAGTGGAGTACCTGTCAAAGCTAAAATGGGAAAATGCAGTTTAATTAAGTAATCTTCATATATTAATTGGGCCATCTTCATATACTCTGATATGAATTTGAAAATATTTAGTTAATGTCTCTTCTTCCAGTATCCATGGAGATTCTCTTTTTAAGGTCGATTCCTCCATGTAATCAAACAGATAAATAATGAAACTGAGGTTTCAGGTATTAAGTATTGTTATATAATGCCACTGAGCAATTCAGTGTTTGAACAGTAACAGCTCTTCCCTCCCCCAATCCCTGAAAACTCAAGAAAGTTAATACTCTGATCTGCATATATAAGAGACACATGTGGATAGCTAGATGTTCAGTCTAAATTTTTTGTTCAGTTACAAATAATATAATCAAAGTATGTGCAGAGAGGGAAGAAAGGAAAGTCTGGAAAAAAATCTCTCAGAGAAATTGGATTGCCTGATACTTGAAAGTAGCTGCTGATTTTTTCCCTTTTTGATCACTTAAATTCACAAAATGATATGAGTCTTCACATTCATACCAAATTACTTCAATTCCACTAAAGAAGATAGCTTCTTTCATTGCTTTCACGTGTCCTGGCATAGCCTTAGGCTTGGGAACCACCAACCTCTCTGTGGGTACCAGTGAAAGCAGAGGTAGGTAATTAATGCACAGCAATGTGTGTCATCAGCTGTACAGGGACAGCCAGAGGGCAGATGATGTTGCCCTCTCAGGTTTCTGTACAAATCACACTTGAAAAGAGGATGCAGGGGATCCACATTTGAAAAGAGGAGACGTGACTCTTCAGGTTTTTTGCTTTGTATTGCCAGAGTCCAGTTAACAAGATTGAATGTTAACGAGATTCTATAATGGCTCTTGTATCCAATTTAGACATTCATTTTTCTCCCTACAGAATGTGCTCAATATGGGGTTCAATCCAGGGTTAAACCCTTGCTGCTCTGTATTGTTTATACTATTAATGCCTGCAAATAAAAATGACTGGAGAAACTTGTCTCCATAGAAACTAGCATCTAACTAAATATGAGAAGAAATGTTCTTGCTTCTTTCTCTTTCACCAGACCAGCCCAAGAAGAACATGATGTCCTCGTAGAATGAAAGGACTTTGTAATTTAAGTATTCAGCCTTCCCCCACAAAGCATTTATTTCTTCTTACCACATTGCTGTTGCTCTCACCATATTACCAAAGCATTAATATTTCTTTATTTGAAAAAGAATAGGGGAATTTTGTTCACAAAATGCACTTATATTGTGTGAGGATCATGCATTCTGTTCTTAAAGAGTAAACAGAAAAATTAAGAGAAGTCACATTAAAATTTATTTCCAAAATTATTGTAGATATTTCTTCTATCATGACATTGAATTTCCTCCAGAAAATAAAAGTTGCACAAACCCCATATTTCAAACCATGCTGGTGTTATTTTTTTCTTGCATATAAGCACATGTAAGACCGAGTTCTTCTAGACCTATGGAAAGTAGAAGTTAAACTGTGGCAGAGAACTACATCATAGCATAAGCAGAACGTAGAGCATCAAGCTTTGTGTCTAGGGTTACATAGTTTGCCTTTCTTCAGATGTCCTCTGTTTTGCTTCTAGAAATTTTGTGCTATCAGACCTTGAGGACTAAAACACACATACAGAGTACAGATATAGAACTTCCACTTTGGCCAGGATGGCAGGAATCTGAAAATCCCAGACAAATACCTGTTCTACTCTAGGACATAAAAAATCAGTGAAAGTAAGAGATGTCAAGCTCCTTACTTTGTTGGATGGGTTTTAAAAATTAATTTTATGTGCAATTCTGAGTTACAGGCAGCCTTATAATGCATGCCTGATATCAGTACATATTAGAACCTAGTGTTATGTGTGTGTGTTTTAAAATGGCTTTATATCACTTTAAAGGAGATGAAGAGTTGTGTACGTATACCCCACAGTAAGTAAAAAACTACAAATTGCCATGAAAACTACAAATTCCCATATCAGAACCACAATTAAAACTTTACGTATGAACATTTTGTTTTGAGGCATTTAATATATCAGAGACAAGTCTCTGAAAAGTAGAGATTGAGAGGAATTGACCCTTCTCAAAGGAGTCGGGGTATTTGAACTGCAATGACAGGTAGCAAAAGCACATGAATTCAACACTTTCTAGTCAGCACTCCTAGGCTCCTGCATTTATTAGTAAGACTAGTTGTGCCAAAAAGGCCTGGAAGACTTCAGCATTTTTCTTTCCAGTGTGTTATATGTTTCCTTTTCAGAGTGAAATGTGTTTCATTTGGTGTGGTGCAGGAAAAAAAAAAAAAAAGGAGGAAGTACCTTCATGCTTGAAGCACTTTGGCTTTTATCTAGGGTGGAGAGGCAGAATTCTGGAGGACACTAAGACATGAGATTTTCCAGCTGTTCTCTTGCCTGCTCCTTGGTGCTACATACTACCATTACATCTGGTGAAGATTCATTCAGGTATGAATTGAATGTACAAACAACTTTGTTGTCATCCTGTGTGTTTTAATGGGTGTGGGCTAGATAAACATCAGAAGTGAAATAGGATATACAGATGTTTTTGATGTTTTAAATGTTTTTAACATTTCCTCCATGTCTTACTCATACAAACCCATGAATCTCTCTGCACCTCCACCGCTGTGCCAATGCTGCTACAGTGCCCTCTGCACCCCCTGCCCCTGTGGGCATCCTAGAAAGAGCCAGGGCCCTGTCCTGAAAGAGGGATGGAAGAATGAAGTGCTATGGCTAGGAAAGGAAATGAGATATAGTTTTCTGTAGTAAAGAATCTCCAAGAGAATAGGTAGGAAGACCAGAAACATCATGAGTTTCCAGCAATAGGAGCACAATAGAAAATTGGTGATCTCAGGATCTGGTAAGAAAACCACAGGCTGTTATTTCCCTCCCCACTATTAATTTGCCACTGTCCTGGATGCTCCTGTGCGGTCCATGAGCACCAGAAAGCAGCTTCCCCTGGGTCTCCAGGACTTGCAAGATGCAGCTACTTTGGAAAAAGGAGCATTGACCTAGGGAAATGGATTGTCCCAGGGGAACCTGTAAAGACATTGTTGAGGTTGTTCATTCACCAGCAAGAGACAAAGCAGCTAGGTGGAAAAAATGTCAGCTGTGAGAGCTTCTCTCAAGGTCCAAGGGCTTTTTCTCTTTCTCACACTCTGCTTTTAAATTTGAGTTTTTGACTGTGATGCTGGAGACTTCCAGAAAGTACTTAAGCAGAGTGTGTGAGCTGTGGCCTGAAGTAGTGGGGCTGTTATTACTATCAAGTACTGGTGCTGTCATTTTTAGTTTACTGCTTTCCTCTGGCATATTAATCTCTCTGAGTGCAAGTCGCTCTAGGACTAACTTGCATTTATTTCTCCTGTGTTTGTTTGAATAAAAATCTGTCCCAGACCAAGGTGTAAGTGGGGTCTATGGATGAATTTAATCCAAGAGAGCTCTGTAGGATTCAAGAAGAAACTGGATGTGGACCAACTCTCAACTTTGCAGGGAGAATGTCACCAAGCACCCAGGAGCATGCAGGTGAAGCAGCAAGACCAGGGAGTGATTTTTTCTGTGTCACACACTTCAGGCATTTTGAGAAGCAGAAAACACTTGGAAAATGCTGCAGGCCCTCTGAAAAGTGCCAACAGTCTATACTTTGTAGACTGTGGTTCAGCCAAATTCCCAGCACTTCCATGGGCATTTTGATTGTGCAGTCATGGAGGTAAAGCTGGTCCTTGGTAGCACTGGGGCAGTGTGCTTGTCCAGCTCTAGCCAGGATTTTCTGGAAGTCCTGCCCTCTGGCCACCCACAAGCTGCAGTGGGTGATGGTGCAAAGGTGTCTGCAGAAACCTGGTAGGTGGTGCAGGGTAGGGGCATGGGCTGGATCACTGGGATGAGCCTTACAGAGGGGAACTGGAATAAAACAGGTCCCAAAATGGACTAAATCTTGTAGGATTGTGGTTGTTCCTAAAGGTACTCATAAAGGGTAAACTGGGTGTGCCTAGAGTAGTCTGGGGATGTCCCAGCTTTTGGTCTTGGTTGGAAGTTGGTAGGGTGATTCTTGGAGAAGTGCAGATCTAGAAATACAGAGCCAAGCTTTCTGACAGAAAAGAACAAAAATCAAAGGATTTTTTAAAAATAACTCTCACAGAAAAAGTCTTTTCTCACAGGAAGACAAAATGTTACAGCCTTCACTTTCTCCACTAAAACTTCCCTTTACATTTTCAGCCACTTGTAAGAATTGGGTTTATTATGTATAATATAGTACAATATTCAGCATTTCAGTTCCTGCTTATTTAAAATGAGCACAAAACCAGCCCATCAATACCACCTGAGACTCAGACATAAACAATAGTGAAGCATGGAGCTCTATCTAATTTACTGTACAGTTGATATTATAGATTGACAAAAAAAAAATCTCTTGTAGAAGTATTTAGACTCTGCATTTTGAAATTTAGTTGCTTGAAGGGGAAAGACAACATCAAGTATATAATCACATTTAATCACCACCATAGCAATGCAGATGACCAATGAAAGGAAGCAGATTTGTATTGAATTTTGAGCATGTGGAGGAAAAAATCTATGGCTGTCACAAATGAATGTTTTTTACAACCAGGTAATTATTCATAATGAATAGCATAATGATTTCACTCTTTTTCTTTGGAAAGTTGCATCAAGACATCAATGATGAGAGGTTATAGACAAAATCATAAGCAAAGAGCCCAAAGAACGCTCACCCTGCTCAGCAGGTGGGCGTTTGAGCTGTGTTATAGCAGCACCTTCTGGGCTTTGCAATTTAGTAGACAGATGCTTCATATCACTTTCAAAATAAAATTATTTACTGTGTGAGCTGTCATTAATGGAAAGAATTACTTTAAAGTTTTAATTGTAAATATTAATGGTTTGCACAAGAATCTCAAAAGCTAAGGGCAAAAATTGGTCTACTTTGGACAGAAAACTATAAACACCAAACCAAATTGAAGGAGTTTATTATCCAGTGTTATAAAGGTGAGGGGAGTCTGGGACTCATAGCTCTGATATTGGCTGTTACTAGACATCTGCTTTTTCTTTTGTATTTTTTCTTATGAGAAATTGCCCAGCCTCTTAGCTTTGAACTTCTCTGAGCTCACAGGCAATAAATATAGAATTAGTTATCATATTGCTGTAGAAATGGGGTAGCCTGGAGGGAATTGAAGAACATTTCAGATAAAATTGCTGCATTATAACTCATTAAATAATTCACATGTCCATACTTCTGTCTCAAGAAGGAGCTGATCACCTTTGAAGGATTGCAGATGTTTATTGAAGCAGCAGAATTTGAAACCTCCAAGGCCTTACTGTACTGGGTCTTTTATGGAAAATCATGGTGAATACACAGTGAGACAGAATTGGTGGTGGTGGCAAACTAAGTTTAAATCCCTCAGAGACAGTATTAAAAGAACTCTGTAAACTAGAAAGAATTTTAAATATTTAATTAATCTAATAAATTAATTCTCTGTTCAGCATTTAGTTGCCAATGCCTTTGGTGATGCACCAATGTTTTGCAATGAGCCTGGGGAAACTTCTTAGCATATGAAAACTATTTTTTAAAATTTTTATTATTTGAAAACATAACAGTATTGATTTAATTGCACACAATTTTTTTTAACAGAAGAACAATTTCACAGTAAAACATTGCTTCTGAACTGCATTCTTTATATGTGAAAGCAAATAGAAATAGCTGAAGCTGAAATATGTGGTATTGTTTAGTGAAAATGAAAGCTGAAGTTAAAATCCATTGAATTGCACATAAAAGAAAAAGCTAAAGATGAAAAAATGAGAATGAGGAGCAACATAGTTTAATTATTCTGATTTCTGTGTCCTTAACTACCATCTTAGCATTCACAAAGATAAATTATATATTTTGAAAAAACAGAGGAAGCTTTTCTTTTCCTTCATCCCATCCTCTGTGCTGTAATAAAACAGCAGACTCCACTGAAAAACTAAGGCAGGACACTAAGGATTAAACAGCAAACCTTGCTTGGAGGTTTGGAGGTTTTAGGAGGCAAAGTGAAGAACAGTGTTGAAAGTTGGAACCCAAGGACTCATTTGCCATTTGCAACCAACCTCTTACTACCAAAATTTGCAATAAATCCAGATGCGTCTGTAGGCATGGGTTAGGTGCAGATCCATCCCTTAAAAGATTAGATTTGGAAATTTATCCTTTTTGGAGTATTAGCATGACTGTTTGATAGTACCAGTCCAAATAGCTGCTTTTGCAGTTTATTTTCTTCATCCAGCCATCAGGTAGTTGAAAAGTAGTGCTGTTTTGAAGTTGATGATGCAGAGCAAGGCTCACTGCTGTACTGCTGGAATTTTATACCAGAAGTGTTTCAAAATCTTTCCCATGGGCTCCAAAAGACATTATTCTGTTGGTGTCACTAGATTTATTTGTGCTGTACGGTCCTGGGTCATGACAATATGAGAGGATTCAAGGAATTGGCACTACTAAGCAGATTTTGCAGCATCCTTTGGCAAGTACCTCGAGCAGTTTTCTCAGCAGTGAGAAATAAAATATTGGTGAGGTCTGTGGCAATGAGCAGGATCACTGCATGTGAGACAGGTATACAGACTTCCCATCAATATCCCAGGAGATGTTGCTATCAACAAACAAAACGCAGTTGCCTTCTATGAGATTCCCAAGAAGGAAAACTGTCCATACTCAGAAGAAATGTAGCAGGAGTCAGCTTTCATGCAGATAAACTGGAATTGACTGAATTCACAGCCTGACCTGCTTGTGTTGTTAGTGGGCATTGATTTTTTGGTGTCCCAAAGCTATTCTAATGAAAACTGTAGCTAGACTCTGGAGCTGAGACTCTAGGGTAAATGGAAACTTATTGCATTATGAACTGCCCCATGGGGATGTTCAATGTCAGGTTCTTTGCAAACACAGGCACATTTTCCTGTGTCCCTTTGTCTGGGACTGCGTCCCATTCATTGAGTTACAGAGCTATTTATATGTGAAAGTACCTCAGCATCAGGATCAATAACTCTTCCTAAAGGACTATGTCTCAAGGCTCTGCATGAACATGGGTTCTTTGATGTCTGAAAAGGGTTGAACGAATGGTGTGGCTGAAGGGTTTCTCTTCTCAGCCTGTACATCTATTTGCATTAGGTATATGGGAATTGGCTCAGCTGAAATATGCCAAATTTTCTTTAAAGTTGTCCCATAACCTAGAAATTACTGAGGAGAATAAAGAAAGCAGGCTATGAGATGATAGCAAGCTATATTATGGAAAGGGTTGATGGCAAGTTGAATGTGAGTCAGCAGTGCCCTGGAACTAGGAGGGCCAGCCCTGTCCTGGGGTGCATCAGGCACAGCATGGCCAGCTGGGCAAGGGAGGGGATTGTCCTGCTCTGCTCTGAGTTGGGGCAGCCTCACCTTGAGTGCTGTGAACTGTGTTGGGCACCATAATATAAGAAAGACATGGATCTATGAGAGAGCATCCAAAGGAGGGCCATGAGGAAGGTGAAGAGTCTTGAGAGGAAGCTGTGTGAGCAGTGGCTGAGGGCACTGGGTCTGTTCAGCCTGGAGAAGAGGAAACTGAAGGGAGACCTCATCATAGTCTACAACTTCCTCTTGGGAGGAAGTGGGAGGGCAGGCACTGATCTCTTCCCTGTGGTGGCCAGTGATAAGACCCAAGAGAATGGCCTGAAGTTTTGTCAGGGGAGATTTGGGATGGATATTAAGAAAAGATTCTACACCCAGAGGGTGATTGGGCAGGCTGGAACAGACTCCCCAGGGAAGTGGTCACAGCCCCAAGCCTGACAGAATTCAAGAAACCTTTCATATGGTGTGAGTATTGGGGATGGGGCTGTGCAGGACCAGGAATTCGATTTGATGATCCTTGAGACAACCTTCCAGTTGAGAATATTCTGTGATTATTTGTTTCTCTCTCATTTTCTAAGGAATACAAGTAAGAAACTGCTTGGACTTTCAAAGGGACTCTCAAAGACTGCATTTGAAACCTAAACACTAGATTTTCTGGCTAGAGGTGGAAGATGAGGAAAACAATAACCATTGACTCTCTGTAACAGTCTACTGAAACAGGCTTATACAACATGGATTATATGGTTTGTGAAGCCAGAGCAGCTGGAGTTTTCATTTGGAAAAGCAACTCAATAAAATGAGCAGCTGTGAAAAGCACATGGAATGGGAATTAAAATGAATATAAAATAAATCTATGCTCAAACTTTATTTTCTCATTTGCATGTGGCACTGAATTCAAAGAGGAGTCATTGCAAACTCTTTAGGCTAGAAAAGGAAATACAGAAAGGAAAAAGTCTGTGATGAACAAATCCAAGTTTTTTGGATTTGTGACAATAATCTAAGAAATGAAGAGCAGTATTGTATTCAAATGCAACGTGCAAAATTCAGTAAGGAAGTTCTAGGAAAGCATTTTAGATGAACTACATCATATAAGCCTCCTTCCTAACGCTTTCCAGATACAATTCCCTTAGTCAGTGGATAGATCATAAAGCTCTAGGTATTAAAAAGTCATTACAAGTTACCAAAGTCTGGTTTGGCTTGTTCCTTTCTAAGATTGATGACTACCCACGATTAGGAATTTTTGCTGTAATTCGTGATTTTGCTATTATGACATCAATTTCTTATACTCATTGAAGTAGATCTTTGAAAGTAAGTTAATTCATAGGAAGTATTAATTATGAATCTTTCAGATTAATTGTGAACTTCAATGAACTTTACAAGATAAGTGAATTGAGACAGAACAGTTTTCATCAGGGAACCTAGAATAAATAGGTGAAGTAACCTAAAAATGGAAATTTGCCTTCTGAAAATGGACCCATAGCTGACAAAATATCTCAGGAAATGAAACAAGTTGAAGTGGTGAATGCAATCTCTTCCCTGTCAGAATAAGAAATATTTGACAAGTTCTCTAGTAAGCTACCTGTGTGCAGTCATAGTCCGAAGAATGTTTTCATCCTCAGAAATGAGATCTGGACCTTCTTTGTCCATCAGCTGGTTCCTCTTGTAGCAGCTTAAATAACATCTGTAAGAGATATAATGATGACTAGAGCATGGAGCAATTGTCATTGCAGACAGCATAGCTCTTCTTTGCTCTTTAAATACTGAGTAGACTAAGACCAATTTTTGACATGTGAAATGGTCTTTTACTTGTGGAAATATCACTAGTTTGGGGAGGTTGACACTCATGAAAAAAAGTTTTCTTCTGAAGATACCAGGAAAAATTTAGATGAGTCAGAGTATGGAAATATAAGTGATTTCAATAAAATACCACATAGTTGACATCTCCTTTACTGCTCATCTTGACTTATTTAATCTGGGCCCTTCCTCTACAAACTACAGTAGTTTCACGATTATAAACCGTATCTGAATATAAGCCGCACTTCCGGGTAGCTGGGAAGACCACGGGATTTGTCCATATATAAGCCGCACCCGAATATAAGCCGAGCTTTTTTTTTTTTTTTTTTTTTTTTAAACTCCACACGGCAGAGGGGGCGGGGCGCTCCGGCCCGGCCCCACACAGCCCGGCTTCCCAGCGGCAGGGGCCGGCCCGCCCTTGCGCAGCCCCTGTTCCCGGCCATCCCACGGTCCCAGCGCCTCCTGGCAGAACAGGGGCCGGCCCGCACACTTGCAGCCCCCGTTCTGGGCAGTCTCATGCTCCCAGCGGCTCCCACTTGCCACTCTGCTTGGCCAGCTCTCACTTCCGGGTTGGCGTTTCGCTGGGATTTGTCCATAGATAAGCTGCACCTGAATATAAGCCGCACCACTGGGGTAGGCTGGATTCTTCAATGAAAAAGGTGTGGCTTATATTCGTGAAATTACTGTACTCCCGCTGACACTATCTCCAAAGGACCTTTTGTTTTATTTATTTAGTTATTTTGTTTTAGTCTGTTTTTTTTTTTTTCAAAGTCTTCAAGACTGAGTGCCTGGGAAGTCCCCTGGCACTTCATACAAAAAAGGATATTCCATGTGGGATACCCCAAGGATCACTCAGCTAAATCAGGAGAACTTTTAAACTTTCTCTGTGACTTTTCCAACAGTGAAAAAAAGCACACAGAGGTTTAAAAGAGAGACCTCTATGGACAAGGAAAATTTGTTTCTGGTGTATCAGCATCCTTCCTGGTAAAAATGCAGGAGTTCCCATACTTGTTAATATTCAGCGGGAAATCGAGAGGTTAAGTTAATTACACATTTGGTAGTGAAAGATTTTATTAGATTTCACAATATTTATAAAGGGGTCAATCTTGTAATCCCAACACCTATTTCTTTACTTCTTTTGGACAGAGTGATACAGTCCACAATATAGCTTTAAGTCTTGCTTTGGTACCAGACAAGAGTTTGAGTCTAAACAGCTTTGTAACATCAGAAGTTTCAATTCTACCTTAGTTTAAACCTGGTCAAATAAGTTGATTTGACAACCCCTGATTTTTCAGAAAGAACATATGATTAGAAAGTACAAAACAGATGCTCTCTGCTTTTTACTCAGAACTCATTATAAAGGGATTCACAGAAATTGTTGAAAAACTCTTTTGCAGAATTTGATAGTCCTTGGTTGTATTTTAATTATTGTATAATTATGTAGAGAATAGCTAAGAGATCTTTCCACATTAAGGGGAGTTGCACAATATAGTGCACTTCTCATGCAATGACAATAATTAGGAAGAACACGATGTTGTACTGCAATAATGCTTTCCCCTTTCATCTAGTAAGGACAGCAAATTCATGTTCTCTTTGATGCAGCTGAAGCTTATTTCTTCATTTTGCATTTTCTACCTGGTACAGTTCTGTCTTCAGCAAAAAGCCTTTGAGCTGGGTTCTGTGAGAGTGAACTTTCATTGCAGTACGCAAGAAGAAATCTGGACAAATCCTATCAAAAGGAATTATGTGGTTAATGTATTTCGTTCCCTATGCATTGCTTTTAAAAGGTTGTGTTCTTCAAACACAAAAGAAGTCTTATGTTAGAACATAATTATCTGTGTGGTTTTTAATACCTTTGCTTCATTCCAAACGAAAAACTGCATTTTTCCTTTTATTCTGAAAATTGTCTTTGACAAAGCTTCATCTTTTGCAGAAATCAATCTAACCTTTTTCCTTTGATGATTCACTGACATAATAGCAAAGATCCATGAATAATCATTCTAAGACCCTTAAAGTATAATTGTGGTAAGCAGTTTAACTTCAAAGGCAAAACACCTAAGACAAAGTAAAGTTGCATAGTGCTGCCCACTGATGATTTTTCTTGAGAATTACTTGTTCACTTAGCTCAGAAAAAACCATTCTAGCAATTCCACTATATGTGAAATCCAATTGAGTGACCTTCTATAATGCATTGAAAAATACTCTTTTTTGAAACAATCTTTCCAGTTCAAGCTTCTTGTGGAAATTCTGACAACCTATATAAAGACAAAAATTTGTTATTGCTTCTTAATAATTTAAAAGTATTTACATAGTTTCTATTGGATTTAGAAGTGTGTGGAAAATCAAAACAGTGAATTAACTGTAGAGCAGATCCCAGAATTTTCTGTTCTGAAATAGCAGCTTTTGGTATGTGTGCTGATGCTGTTGAATAACCACTTCTTAATTTTCATTTATATAGTGAGATCAGTTCATTAGCTAGTCATTTCAAACTTTAAAAATATAATTGCAGTTTTGAAAGCAAATCTTTCTGTCTAGACATAGAAATTGAGTGTAATTTTCCCCTCTGAACATTACCAAGGGAGCAAGGATACCCATCCATATGGCCATAGAGGGAGAAGTGCAGTGAATGTGAGGGGAGCCTCCCCTGCCACCCCACTGTGTACAGAGTGATGGAAGATTTTGGAACATGCTAAGGATCTATGGAGAGGAATAACCAATCATTTTAAAGCACCATAACTCCTGTTTAAGGAGAAACTGAAAATCCAGGAGCATAAAAGCAGCGACAGCTTCAGGAGGAAGGGGAGGCTGTGAAGGAGAGCATATCTGTCTCCCCCTAAAACTGCTGGCCTGCTGTAGGTGTGGGCAGGCAAGGAACAACCTGGGCAGTGAAACAAGCCCTCCAGGTACATGCCATGGGATTAATTGTATGCTTTTGTAAAGCTGGCCTGTAGAATAGATTTTTAATGTCCTTCCAGACTTTTTTGGATGATCACAGTTACTCACCTGGTTGTCCCCTGCCCTGTGGCTTTTGCTGGCTCTCTGATTCTACATCAGCAGGTTGGCAGAGACAATCTGTATATTTTGCTAATTTCCTGTCTTCCTCTTTCAAACCAAAGCTCATGAGCTCTGCTGGTTGCTTTCTAGAAGTCACTGTGAGTTATAAAGAGGTCTAATCACTTTGCTTGGCCCAGTTGCTGACTTTTCCACAAAATGCTTGATGCAGTCAAAGACCCTTAAAACATTTTACTATGGCTATAGAAGTGCTCTGGAAACTGAGGATTTTGAAGACAGTATCTTGTAAAAAAGACATTTTCAGAAGTTAAAGTAAGCTAAAAACATTGTGGAACATTAGTAATGACAGGTATTTCCCATGCTGGGAGCTTGCTTAGTTTTAAGCAGGGTTCATAGAATCTTGGAATATCCTGAGGAAGGAACTCATCAAGTCCAACTCCTGAGTTAATTCTGTAATCTTTGATGTCACTATAACACTAATGTGTACCTAATGTGTGTTACCTTTTATTTGTATACATATGCTTGTCTTAAAATAAAACTTAACAGTAAACAAGATAAGAAAAAGAAGAGAAAAATTTTTCAGCATTTTGTATCCAAGAATTAAAGTGTAATTTATCAATCAGTTGTTTAGCCAAAGATTATATCAAATCCACTAAAACTTTCTTTTCTTAATACCTGTGATTTAAAAAAAAATTAATAGGGCAATTTAACTGCAATATTTTCATTCAAGTGTTACAATAGGTGTAGAAGCTCTCACCTATGTACAGTAGTTTCACGAATATAAGCCGCACCTTTTTCATTGAAGAATCCAGCCTACCCCAGTGGTGCGGCTTATATTCAGGTGCAGCTTATCTATGGACAAATCCCAGTGAAACGCCAACCCGGAAGTGAGAGCCGGCCAAGCAGAGTGGCAAGTGGGAGCCGCCGGGAGCATGAGACTGCCCGGAACGGGGGCTGCAAGTGTGCGGGCCGGCCCCTGTTCTGCCAGGAGGCGCTGGGACCGTGGGATGGCCGGGAACAGGGGCTGCGCAAGGGCGGGCCGGCCCCTGCCGCTGGGAAGCCGGGCTGTGTGGGGCCGGGCCGGAGCGCCCCGCCCCCTCTGCCGTGTGGAGTTTAAAAAAAAAAAAAAAAAAAAAAAAGCTCGGCTTATATTCGGGTGCGGCTTATATATGGACAAATCCCGTGGTCTTCCCAGCTACCCGGAAGTGCGGCTTATATTCAGGTGCGGTTTATAATTGTGAAACTACTGTAGGTTTTACTTTTCTCTCCAAATCCACCCTCTCAATTCTTGATATAATTGCAGCATTTTTAATCGAACAAGAGATTTGTGAAGTTGTGCAGTCTTTAATTAATGCAATATGTGCACTATGTGACAGTGCTCTCACAGATACAATCAGCCTTTCAGGTTAGAATGCAGTCATGTGAGACACTGATGTAGTAATTCAAACCTGTGTAATTAGATAGAATGAGATCCTCACATGCATGCTAGGCAGTGAAGTTTAAAAATTCATAAAGCTTCCTGTATCAAAGACAAATTATTTCTAAAGTCTGTGGACTTCCTGGTTTTCAGCAATGAAGATCAGATTGTGAAAACAATAGGAGAAATAAGTCCAATGTCAGAAGTTTGTTAAAGACAATCAGTAATGAAAGCTCTTTCATCAAATACAAAACAGTCACTACAATCAGGTATAGGGCTCTAAGGAAATAAAGATATTTCATTGTATCTGATTGCTTATAAGTCTTAAAGACAATGGCAGACATTGCAAAGAAGGGCTGAGGTGAAGCAAAATTTCTGGGTCTTCATGAAATAAAAGTTTTCACATGTGTTGAATTCCTTCAAGTGATATTTCCAGATAGACTGTGGGCTATGCTAATCCAAAGCAATTATTATTTATTTATTTTTACTTATAAATCATGCCACATAGGTTGCAACTTTTCCAAAGCTCCTGCATTTTGTTTTGTACATGCATTCAGGATTTTACAGAGCACGTATACAGGAGAGAACCTAACCACTAAACCTCTGAATATTCCATCTTTGATGAATACAGGTTTTGTACTTTTCTTTTTTTTTAATCAGACTAGCAATTCCTGGTTATTACAGTGGGCAAATACTTAGGACAACTAAGAAAATGCATTTAGGGTCTATAAACACAAAGGCAAATAATTACTTAGGTACTTGCAGGGAGATTTATGCTCACAGATGTTTCCCTTCCTAAGCAGATATGGAATATTTAGTCCATTTGGATGAACTCACTCCCCAAACTCAATGGTACTAATTAGTCACTCTAATATGTTTTTATGACCTACAGCTTTGATTTTGGCTGGGAAAATAGGACTCCTATTGACCGATGTGGAATAGCTCTAATAAGATATAATGAAAGTGCAATTATGTATACACCTGCAAATATTGTGTAACTCTGCAGTCTGGC
Source organism: Sialia sialis (assembly GCA_009812075.1). Lineage (NCBI taxonomy): Eukaryota > Metazoa > Chordata > Aves > Passeriformes > Turdidae > Sialia > Sialia sialis. The sequence continues at coordinate 37,673,312 of VRYO01001463.1, read as the reverse complement.
TGTTTCTGCAATTTATGTCATCATACTGATGTTTCGGTGGGGCTTTGTGGCCAAGCTCTGTGCCAATATTCCTCAAGCCCCCGGACCAAAGTGAAAGTGCTGGAAATACATATTGTCTGTGGATTAATTTTTAAATTTTTTTTTAAATTTTTTTTAAATTTTTTTTTAATTAGTGCCTTTTATGTCTGGAACCAGCTGCCAGAATTCCTAGAGCCTTTAATACTGTGTTAATATCAAATGGTCTTGTTCCTTCATCTCTCCTCATTATTGATCTTTTCCTCTGAGAGCTGCCACCCTTCTCAGTGGTGCTGTCAACAGGAAGACAAGTCAAGGATCCCTGTGCAGTGACTTCATGCACTCAGGTAGTCTGGGCACTACACACTGATAGCAGATTTACCCACTCTGAGTGTAACAGCAGCATCCATCATAAGCCTCTGCTTGCCACATGAAAAGTATTAAAGAAGGCCACACTTCATTAGCACCTAGAACTTTAATCACAGATGCTGTAACATTGAAAAGATTAACAGTTGTGTAAAGATAATCAAAAACACCCTAAAGGCTGCAATCTTGCTTATTAAATGGATACTATCTTTCTTATTTTGCCTCTCAGTAATTACTTGAGCTGTGGCAACAGCTTGCGCTTGCAGCTTGTACCTTGTGGAATTACTTGCATGTTGAGTATATTTTGGTTTTGGTGGTATTAATAGACTTGTCTCCTGCATGCATTTCTGCGAGGAACAGACTAAACAAATGAGCAGAAGAAGACTTTCTAGTTGATGCTACAGTGGAAATGGAAACTGTATTGTAAAGGAAGGAAAAACACCCTGGAAAGTGGTGAGATATTGAGTTATCTGTAGAAAGGCATATTAAACACTGAGATTATTTTTAAGGTCTTTTTTTCTTTGCTTTTTTATCTCCTCTCCTCTCCTCTCCTCTCCTCTCCTCTCCTCTCCTCTCCTCTCCTCTCCTCTCCTCTCCTCTCCTCTCCTCTCCTCTCCTCTCCTCTCCTCTCCTCTCCTCTTTTTTTGTTTGTTTTGTTTTGTTTTGCTTTTATCTCTTTTTGGGGGGCAGGGGTTGTTGTAGAAAGGAAGTCAAACATCTTATGGTTTGGGGTTTTTTTGCTTCAATCCCAAGGGAAGTTTTTTCTCTCAAAATAAAAACCCTAGGATCTCCCTCTATTTGCCCATCTCCTTGTTCTGATGGTGAATTCAATTTAATTAATCTAAAAACGTTAGACTTCAGCTTTTTCATTTTCTTCCTCACGAGGCAGTATAAAGTTTACTACTCACAGGATTATAAGATTGTTTAGCTTGGAAAAGATCTGTTAGATTAGTCCAGCCATTAACCTAACACTGCCAAGTCTTCCTCTAAACCAAGTCACTTAGTATCCCATCTAAACATCTTTTAAGTGCCTCCAGGAATGGAGACATTTCCCCTGGGCAGTCTTTTCTAATATTTGTTGTGTAAGAAATGTTTCCCAATAGCTAAACTAAACCTCCCCTGGTGCAGCTCATGGCCATTCCCTCTTGTCCTGTCACTTTTTACCTGGGAGAAGAGACCAACCCTTACCCCTCCTCATAAGACCTGTGCTCCAGAACCTTCATCAGGTCCATTGCCCTTTTCTGGACATGCTCCATCACCTCATGTCCAGCACCCTCAATGAGGGGCCCAAAACTGGACACAGGTTTTGAGGTGTGGCTTCATCAGTGCTGAGTGCAGGGGGACAATCCCTGCCCTGCTGGACACAGTATTTCTGCCACAAGACAGAAATTTCAGTGTGCACCTGGGCACACACTGGCTCAAGTTCAGCTGGCTGTCAACCAGCACTCCCAGGTCCTTTCCTCTGGAGAGCTTCCCAGCCATGCCTCTTGAAGCATATAGTGCTGGGCTTATTGTGACCCAGGTACAGGACCCAGCACTTCACCTTTTTGAGTCTCATACAATTGTCCTCAGCCCAGTCATCCAGCCTGTACAGATCCCTCTGTAGAGCCTTCCTACACTCCAGCAGATTGACACACACTCCTGCCCAGCTTTATAGTCCAACTGACAATTGGAGAGTATTGTAGGAGCTGTTTTAAAATCATATTTCACTGGGGAAAAATATCCCCCTCTCAGAATAAAAGCTCTTTCTAATGGAAGTAGAGAGCACAGACTTTTATTAGATCAGATCTCCAGTTCTACTATGTCTATCATCCCCAGATATATTACCATGTCCCTGAAAATTTGTGCACTTGTCCTGATATGACCTTTCTGGAAGTCCAAAACAGAAAAGTGAGGAAGAGCAGAAGAGCATTTAGGACATGCTCCTGTTTCCTCTAGTATATCCATTGCCACTGCAGCCCACACTAGGAATATCTGCTTGGCAGCACTGGGATCTCTCCAGGGACCTAAGCTCTCAGGTTTGGATGTGTTTTCATGTGTTAATTTGGTGCAAGGTGACAGAAGGGAAAACCTGGAAAATGGGGGGTAGATTCCGAGGCAAGCAGGTGGCAGGAACCGGAGAGAGAGTTATGAGCCTCATTAATGTTGCACTGCACAGCCTTTAGAAGGAAAACCACCAAGTATCAGAAAGGAGTTTGGCTGGAGGCCTTTTCTGACAGCTGTTATGAATCCCTGTCTAGGATTGAATTAGCATGAAGGACTGTGTTGAGTCTTTCCACACTGTATACCTGCAATTGCAAATTAACCCAGTTTCCAGAGTTTCACAACCATAGCCAGGTGAACATAGTTACCTACCTTATCATTAACATTTCCTTCTCCAACTGATACTCAGAAAAAAGAAAGATGGAAATTGCCCTTAGATCTGTGAGTGCACTGAGTTAATGCAGATAATTCTGGTACATGCTCATGAGAACCTGCATGAACAACAGCAGTGTTTGTTTTGAGTGTGCTGTTGAGGGATTACTGTGGAGAAAAAAGTTATTGCATGTCACCAAGGAAACCTAGAGGGAAGACTAAAAAATGCAAAAAAGTTTTTAGTGAAAAAAAAATTAATGGAGAAAATTTAGTATTGCATTAGAGGGAGGAAAGGAATCTGGGTTATAAATTAAAGACCAAACCAGAGTCTTAAGTATTTGCAGAGGGGTTGTTGGTCTCTTTGAAACCAATGCACATAATCATCCCAAGGACAAATACAGGAAGGAGTCATGCAATCACTGGTATTAATTATAATTGCAAATAATACTGAAAATATCTAATTCCTTTGCTTATGCTGATGACTTAGTAATAGGTTAGAGGAAAAAAGTGGTATTGTAGGTTAAGACAGGCTGTGTAGTGAAAGCTATTAGAGGATACATTTGAATTGTATTTTATTTTTATCCCTGCAATGAGAATCAGCAATGGCACAATTTTTTTCTTTTTTGTGTATTATTTAAGATTTGTGCAAGACTCCACTTTTGGTATATAATCATCAGTACAAAAACCATCATTATGTTTCTATTTCACTATTTTCTTATGCCATTTTAAACGTAGTTATTGCTGTAGAGGATAAACATTAGCTACAATAATATGTTTTAAGACTGTGTGGTATTTACTATACAACATAGTGGTAGCTTAAATTTCTGACAAGGAATTTATTAGGAGAGGAGTGAGTTAAATAAATATAATTCATTCCAGAATACTGTTGATTTGCCACCTACTAACCAAATGAATATTCAGGAGAAAAGATGCCAGTAATTAATATCTAAAAGCCCAGCAAATCCCTGCTGTACCTAGGTACTAAAGTGACACCTTTAACACTGTTCCTGACTTGGTCTGCAAGACCAGTTATCACCAACATGCAATCCACATCTGAAATATTTCAACACTTGGCCATCCAGATGCCAGAATAAACATACAAATGGCAATTGTATATGGTGAAAGTCCAAACCCCAATCAATCTTATTCTTGAAATCTCACCACATTCATATCCTACCCAAAAGCTGTGAAACAATCAAGTCCTGGAATAAAACCTTGTGAGGACAAAGGGGCTTCCCTTACACTTTCCACCTTATCAGTTGAAAATCCAAATTTAATCAAATGAAGATATTCCTGTATCAAAACAGTTAATTCTCTAAAGATGCCATGAGGTATAATGAGCAAACTTATCCAGCACAACACAGAAACTAGACCAGGTGTCTCAAAGCTACATCCAATCTGGCCTTAAACACTTCCAGGTGTGGAGAATCCACAATTTTTACTACATATCCCGGTTCCCTCTCCAGCATATGCCAAATAGACCAGGACTGGAGCTCATAAAAACCTCACAGCAGCAAACTAATAAAAATCAGTGCATCTTTGTGTTAAAAATCTACTTGCAAAAGTCCTGGACATGTCTAAGGACTAAGAAGACAATTGGGCTGTGAAGATGGAACCTTGAGGCTGTAGGAATCACCTAGAGAGTTTATGACCAGGGCAGGAGAAGGCCTGGGAAATGAGATCTGAATTAATAATATCAATGCTGGAGAAAAGCTCAGATTTCATATGGGTGCTTAAACACACAGACTCAGTCCAGATACCCCTTTGATGACACATAAACCTTTTCACTGAGTCTTACTTCAAGTAACCTTCCCCTAAAATTATGATCTAGTGTTATAAGCAATAACTCTTTGTCAACTTTTCTCCTGAAGAACTGAATAACTTGCTGCTTCTCCCTTGCTAACAGTGAACAAGGGAGGATTTGCTAAGAGGACTTACCATGCATTTTATCTAATTGTTAAACATAATTAAGCTAAACATAATTAAATTAAAGTCAGAACTAATTAAGCTAAATATAATTAAAGTCAGGACAAGTGTTTCCAAACACTAATTATATTAAACTTTGCTGATTTTTTTTCAGGCCTAAAAAGAGCTGTTGGGACACTGTGCTTTTTTTTATTTTCCAGGTTTTTTAGAAAAATATTGTATTCTCTGTGTACATAGTATCTCACAGCATAGTTTTTGATAGTTAGGTTATCAAATCCTCCTTAACATGGGAATAAAAATAAGTATATTCTTGGTTGAATCAGCATAGCCAGGAGGAAGGATAAATTCCACTACATTAGCTAGAGAAGGAAAATGGCAAACAATTGCAATGAATTTATCAATGGAGTATGCTTAAGGTTTTAACAAAAGAGGGAAACAGAAAGAGACACTGTCACAGCTGAAAGGGATATAAAAAACTTTAAAAAAACCTTTATATTTCAAATAAATAATATTAGATAATATATAATATTATAATTATAAAAATATAGTTTGCTCTGGGTTGATATCTCTATAATTGATTGATTTGAACCACCTTATAGTCTGTATCCCTGGGATAAGATTAGAATGGCAGATACAGGATAAAACATCATTAAGTTTGCAATGACTTCGGAGACTATGGCAAGGACAAGAACTGATTCCACTGGAGGCATCAACTGTACTTCTCAAAGCCAGGCAATACTCATTGATGAGGTATAGTTTTAGCATTTTAATTTGGGCATTAAAATTGATAAATTTAGCCTATAAGCAATCCTGGAATGCAGCAACCAAACATACAAAATATTCTGCTAAATATCAATTATGGCATTATGTTATACAGAATGAACTCAGAGAAGAAAAAGTACAGAAAAAAAAAAGTTTTGAAGTATTAAATGAAGCTCAGTAAAGGAAGTAAAAAATAACCTTTCCACTGGCTTGCAGCCTTCAGCTCACAGCAGTTGCTGTACCATCTACTTCTGCCCTTCTACTCTTTCTGTAACTCAGTATGAGTTATTCAATAGGAGACAAAACTGAGGCCTCTCATTTCTAGCTAACAACCAATTCAAGCATACTGAGAGGATTTTATTTCTGTTTCTACCCAGTCTATAAACTAAAATCTGTCAGGATGATGCTATTCCATATCCTGCCCAATTTTCACAATTCACCAAACTCCAAGCACTCTTCTGTACAGAACAAAACACACATTGTCTGACATGAATACTCAGTAGCATGCAATTATCCCTGTAATTCACACATGCACAAAGATACACACACAGTCATATATCTCTGTCCTTACGTAAAGAGTTTGCCAAAAACCCTGAGATTCTTGTGGGTGAATGAGTAAGGGACATGTGCTTTCATAGACCTGAACGGTCATCTTTTACAGGGCTTGGGTAATCACCTGTGACAGAAGGAACATCATGGTTTTCATTGTGTGATCTGGCATGACTCAGCTCATGAGGACTCCCTTGCAGAGGAGAACAAATAATGTAGATTTAAAGGTTTTCATGTGGTGTTTTTGAGGGTGCAGAGTTTCCACTGAAAATTAGTCAGTCCTGCTCTCATGGGTCATTTACATGACTTTGGAAAACTGCAGATTTCTGCTGAGTCCATTACCAATCTATTTTTGCACTGAGCATTTGCTGATTTCAGTAAAGATGTAGCAGTGGCTCAGGAGAAGCCAAGTCAGAGATAGAAACAATCAAAGCCAACCTTTGTTTCAGAGAGGTTGGCAATGCCTGTTTTCTCACTTTCCTTGTATTCTGGCACAGTTGTTTTCAGACTTCAGGATGTGTCTCTTTTCTCCCAACTAAGGGGAGGTTAGATCTATACAGAGCAGGTTAGTTTTGGGAGGTGTGTTGCACCCTGGCGATGACTAGTATTCAGAATAAGCAGAGAAAATAATACAGTCCCTCTGGATTCCATAAGCCTTTTCATGATGAACGGTTGGAGTCAGTAAGTCAAGGGTCTACCTGGATCCTCCAGGAAGAAGCCAGAGTGCAGGAATTGAGTTAAAACCTTTGAATGGATTGAAACATATTAAGCCACCCACACATAGAATGGGAGTTTAAGTATAAATATAAGTACAAGTTTGAGTATAAGTTTAGATGTAGGTTTGAGTTTTAGGATAAGTAAATAAGTAATAAGAAAGTTAGTAAGTTAGTCAGTAAATGAGTTTCAGTGAGAGCTGGAGTGTTTTAGTAAGTAAAAGGTCTCAGATATTAAAGTAGAAGAACAAGTTCTAATGAAGTTTGAAAACATGCTGTTGTTTTTAGAAGAGGCTCCAGAAGCCTGATTCTAGATAGTACTTAGACAAAATAGAACTTCAGTGAGAATATTGCTTGCATTTTTTAGATAGAACAAGATAGATCATATACGTACTTTATACATATCCTAGTGTGTTAAAAAATTAGGATTTTCATAGGTTGAAAGAAGGTGGTTTGAATTTACGTGTTAGCTTGTTAGAAAAACTCTATAAAAGATTAGGTATTGGGGAGAGCCATTGCTTTTTGCCATTGCCTTTCTGCCATTGCTATTGCCTTTGCCTTTTGCCACCGCCGTGCCTGGCAGAGTCTCCAGCACCCAAGAAGAAGATCAGAGCTCCGGCAGCTACACTGGCCCTCTCCGGGACCCCCGGGAACGGGAACGGCTCCTGCTTTTGTTCAGGACTTTATGCTAAAACTTGGCGTGGACTTTAATGTCTTTGACTCTGCCTTAGAAGACTGATGCACTTTTACAAGAAATAAACTTTTAGCAACTACTAGCTGCTTTAATCATTCAGAGAGAACCCGGCTTAGAGGTACAACAAAAGCACCGAGGGAGGTTGACCCCACAATGAACTTTCCTTTTTCCATTTTTTTTTTTTAACAGAGAAGTACCACTAGGCAGGGTGGGGAAAATTGAATATGCTGGGGAAAGATTTGGTAAAAGAAGTAGATAGAGTTTTGGAGGCAAAGATGAGTAGAATTCCTCTTTATAATCTTGTCTTTTTTCATTCTGCCTTTCAGAGGGTAAAACTGAGAGTATCTGGTGCAAAGCACTTGATAGAGAGCTATTTGTTCCTCACTACTCTGTTTTCCACACTTTTCTTCTCCCAACATTCAAATTTATCTCTGAACTCACCTCACTTCCCTCTGACTCTCATCACCTCACTTTTTCTTGACTCTTTCTTCACTGTGACATTCCCTTTTCTTGTTCAAAGCCACTTATGTCCCTTAGCTCCAGCTACCAGCCCACCAGGTCACCCTTCCCTCCATCCTCTATGGATTCCCCCAACAGCTTTGAATGTTTCCTGCTCAGAACAGCCCCAAGTTATTCAGTCAGTAATCCCACCACCCATAAAAACACAAATTCAGCAGAGGTGGCCTAATTCAACAAATGAGAAAAATTTGCAGTTTATGACACATATTTCAAATCAGTCTATCAAAAATATCTGAACCTGAAAATTTAAAACTTGTAGAAAATTTCAATTAATAAGCAGGTTTTGGCTGAAGCAGTTAAAAACAGGGAACTTATATTTAAACATCCTTAAGCACTTGGTAATGGTGGTAAATTTACTACCACTGACTTTATTAGGTGCTCTCAGTTGAGAAAGTCTCATCAAAACTGATGTAAGGGCTGATCTTAACAAGGAATATGTTGCCACTTTGCTTTAGATCTATCCAAGTTCCTAGCAGAATTAAGAAGGAAACAGAAAGTTCCCAGATTATTTCCTGTACTGGATCCCAAGTTTATTGCAGGGATGTACTTTATGAGTTTCTGATGCTGACACACCAGGACTCCTCCACTGCGTGCCCTGAACTTGTGCTGCCATTCTGGTGCCTGTGACTGTAGCAGAGGCTGTGGAGTTGTTTGTGCAGTGAGAACTTGCAGGTACCTTTGATAAAAACTCAATCAAATTGTTATGTGGCTTCTACCACTACTGAGGAGACAGAATAAGTGCAGTTCCTCATTGCTGCTGATGGTTTTCAAGCTTGCTTCAGTGTAAAGTACTGCTAACTTTAAAATTAGCATGAGGAATAGTGTAGTTAATTTTCAGTGTAAATTACAATTGAGGCAAATTAAAAGAGTAACAAAAAATTGTCTTTCCTGCTTGAATTTGACTATATTTCTATGACATGTGAGGTCAGCAGTACATGATTTCTGAATTATTCATCAGGATCCTTCTGGTAACAGTAGTTACACAGCTGTAGAATGAGCAATTTCAATATCCACTATGCCACAGAAATGGTTTGGCAGGAGAGGCTACTGGTTGCAAAACAGCTATTCACAGAAACAAAACCAGGACTCAAATGCATCCAGTATTGGTTGGATTTGTTGATTTTTGGTGGGATGTCTGTTTTGTTGGTCTTTTTCCTTCCTTAGCAGTTGGTAATAATAGACAAAAAGAGATGGGGGAAAAAAACAATTGGCAATTATGCTATTATGAAAATTAATAGATGTAGAACACTCCTCAGGCCACTGCTATAGTAACTTATTGTTTTTAAACATTGGGTATAAGAGTTTCAAAGAAACCACCTTTCTCTTTCTTCCCTCAGCTGTTTTAATTGCCCTTTTCTTTATACTAGTAAATATAAAAAATTAAAAGGTGGTACATTACTGTAATAATGTCCCATCCCTGGAGGAGTTCAAGGTCAGGCTAGGTGGGCTTTGGGCATCTTGGTGTAGTGGAAGGTGTCCTGCCTAAGGCATCTGGGTTGAAACAAGATGATTTAAGGTCCCTATCAACCCAAAGCATTCCATGTTTCTATGTTTCTATGATTCAACAGACTCATAAGATCAGTTTTGAGAAAAAAAAAATACTTGAGACCTGCATTTTCTCATTGCATATCTGCTACCTGGCATTGAGAAAAGTGGTTATTGGAGTCACGCACTGAAACTTTTGAATAGTTCTCTTGGTTTTCTGCAAAAAAAAAAAAAATCAAGAATAAAAAAGTTCACTAATTAAAAATAAGCAGGTACTCAGTTTGTTTGCATTTCTTAAATCACAAGCTAGCAGACTTTAAACTTCCTAGAGAAACAGAGCAAACTAATCTTTGAATCAGCTATTCTCTGCTTTGAACCTCTGGAGTGAAGGAAGTGTCATAAACCACTTTGAACATACTTTAAGTCCCTGGTAAAAATCACAGAGATGTAATGGTGTAGGGACACAAAACTTTTCATGAGAAAAGAAGAAAACAAATTTTAAAAAGATAAAATGACCAGTTTTTCCAAAAATTTCGAGCCGTCTTCTCGAACCTTCACAAATTGAGAGTCAGATGTTTCAGATGGGCCCCTAATAATTCTCACTTGTAAGGAAGAAATACAAGTACTAAAAAATCAGTTATGGTAACTTGGGCCAATCAGAAATTTTCACTGGGTTAAAAAAAACCTTTTCAGATTTGGCATGTTCCTCAGGTAAGTCTATATCAATGACACTTTCTGCTGGCATCTTCTCTCTGAAGATGTTCCCTGCCAATGTGTTCCCTATGACTTGCACAGCTTCCCATTTGCTGATTAACATGCCAACTGAAGGTCAAAATTTCAGAATATTCTGGAAGTTTAGTCTCATAAGCACCAAGCCTGCCCTCCATTCTCCAATTTGTTTGGTTACATATTATTATGAAAATCTCTTTTCCCACAAGAAGAGACAAAAAAAGGGATGGGGGCTTCATCCTTGCTCTGCAATGACAATAGACCATAGGATTATGGTAGAGGTTAGTTGGATTTTTTGGCTGAGCAAGGCTTTCTGCAATCCAGGGCATCAGAGTAATCCATGCTTTGAGCAGGAGATGGAACTCGAAGACTTCCTAAGATGCCTTCAAACCCATATCAGTCCATTATCTGTGGTTTTATTTTCACTTGGTGCTTTTCTAAATGTCTTGTGTATGTGGAGTAATTCAGACTGGAATTTGGAAAACGCAAAGATCTATCTTCAGCAGCTTCTGCTATGTTTCACAGTTCTACCGTAGTGTCAAATGACAATGCCATCATTTGCATCTTAGATGTAATTATGATGTTTTCTTTTGGTCTGATAGAAACGAAGAAGTGTCAGCATTTGCAAGTGGAATAATTCACTAAGCGTTATAATGTCATTTATCTTTTCTTTGCCAGTGATGTAGTATTTGGTGAAATAATGCTGGGCTGTCAATCTAATGTCAATCTACGGAGTTCAGAGTAACCAGTCTGTTGGATATTAGACAAATTAATTTTTTCAAGTTTCTGAATCTTTTTCTTCTCATTGTTGTTCATAGTGAAGCAAAAGTAATGACACACAAAGTGTGAGATTAGTGCTCCACTGGCAGCTATAGGAATATCAGGCAATTTTGCAGATATATCCACCTATTGTTTCTAATTTCAGAAGAGACTGAGAGACCCCATGAAAGGAACATTTAATCTCTAGCAGGATGTTTTCAGGATGATTTTTACCAGCAAATTTGTTTCCCCTATAATTAAGAATCACTGTCCCTTATATGTCTTGTTTTTGCAAATGCAGTAATAGTTTACAATGTTATGGACATAGCAAACGAAGAGGAATCCAGCACTTGCTAGATCTAAAGTTCCATATCAGGGTTTTAAACCTACATGGTTTCTGAAGCATCACAAACAAAGAATTTTAAGTGTCAAAAGTGTCCACTATGCTGGGAAATACTTTTGAACATATACTCACTGCCCTCTATTTTGATCACTAAACAATCAGGAATTTATTGAGAAATGACAGCATTATTTCAGCACTTTTCAGGCAGTCAGAAGTATAAAAAAGGAAAAACCTTCTTTATCTGACTGCAAGCTGGAAAAATGTTTAAATACAAACCCATGGAGACAGTTATACAAATATTTTTCTTCATACGTGCCGAAATGAGGAACCACATAAAACTGGAGAGATTGTACTTCAAAAACAGAGACTAGTTTCAGAAAAGAAAACCTATAATGTGGCAATTAATGTAGTATATTGATGTCCACCATTGCTAGCAATATTTTTGATGGAATATTATCTGATGTGTTTATAAAATGTACTATTAACCTTACTAGATCTTTTACTACCATACCAACTGAGTATTATAGAAGTTTACCTGCAATTGTGTTCTAAAGCAAGTCTAAGTGATGCCATTCATGTGTTGTCACCAGTACAGACACTCAGGCTGTGAAGGAGACCTTGTTTGCTATCTTCATTGACAGCACTGCCACTTTGACCTCTCCTTCCTGGTTTGTCTCCAGGGTCCTGGTTCCACATCACACATTGGTTTACTTCTGGACATCTTGGCTGAAGCAAGCCAAGTAATTGTGTTTAAGAAACTGGAGCAGAGCTCATCACAGGGTGTGCTCCAGGCAGATGCCGTGGACAGCCTGAAACATCTTCATCTCTGGCACACCTCACACTCCTGGAGAGTGTCATGTGTTGATGTGTGCATAATGTCTTCCCTCAGTGCCATGTTATGGCTGCCAAACCAGTAGACTTTGAATTAATCCTCACATTATCTGTGGTATTTTGAATAATAATAAAAAAGAAAGGACAACCCACATTAAAAAAAAAAAAAAATCTGCAGTTTGTATGGTGTGCAGATGGTGCACATGAAATCTGTCTTGAAGCCAACTATAATTGCTAAAAATTCCAGGTGTTATACTCATTCATCAAATACAGCGCTAAGAAAACCCTGTTTAAGTATTAAACAGTGAGACCATGGCCAAATAAAGGTGGAATTAGACTGTATGCTGTGCATTTGCTAGTTGATCTATTTAGAATTCCTCTTCATCTAAAGCTGTGGGTTAAGGTGACATTAATCCAAAATTAAAGACAGAAACATGGACACACAGGAATCAAACAATGAGTCTACTGATTACTTTTATATTCATTAATCATGAGCAATTGCTGTTTATATGCCACTTACTGATCCTTGTATTTAGCCTTTTGAGCACTTGCCATGCCTTCAGTGAGCCATCTGAAACAAAATTATCCTGAAATGCAGGAAAATAGAAGGCAGGCAAAAGACTAACAACTGAGTTGTGATTTTGCCCATCATTTATAAATGTCTTCATTATCATAATTTTTTAAAGAACTTACAAGAAAATGTATAACCAATAGCATATTAGCTAATTGAATCTATATCACTAATAATGCAGTAGTAATTAGTTTACTTGCTTGTTAAATAAGATGAAGCTTGTTTTATGACCAAATATCTTGATATCAGTAGGTTGCATGTAGATGGTCTTTATATGCCTTTTGTTGCATTGTGATTAATATTGTCATGTTGCATGAGCAGAATATTTTGGAGGCTAGGGATCTGATAACTGAGGTCTTTCGTTCCTGGTAAGGAAGGCAAAACAGTCTTGACAATTCAGGTTTTCTTTCGAGTACTGATATATTCTTATGCCTCACTGATCACTAGATATTTAAGAAATAAATTATACAGACTTTTAGTGAAGAAACATACGGACACATACTGAATTCAGTGTTGGTGACATCCATCTCAACCTGCCGTTTCATTATTCCTGCTTATGATAACTCTGTAGCTCAGTGAAGGAAAGTAGGAGACCAGTAGAACTTAAATAGTTTCTTAATGTAGGAAGTAAGACACAAAAAAAACCTGTCACAAATTGAGCACTTGTCTTTCTGTCTTGGGTAACAATACAGGATGTGATGAAAAGTATCTACAGTAATTTCACAATTACAAGCCGCACCTGATTATAAGCTGCACATCCGGGTAGCCGGGCAGACCACGGGATTTGTCCATATATAAGCCGCACCCAAATATAAGGCGCTTTTTTTTAAAAAAAAAAGCGAGGATCCATGTGCGACAAAGTAATGAGTTAGTAACAGAATCGTGCCAGCACGGGGTTTGGTGTCAGGTGCTCAAGTTGCAAACAGTTTTCATAGACCAGCGAAGCCTTTAAAGGCAGCCCCAGGCACCCTCCCTGTGCCGCTGGCCCTGGCACTCCCGCCCCCAGTGCTGGCTGCTGCGGCTCCCTGCCTGCTCAGCCACAGTGGTGGCTCCCCACGCCGCACAGCGGCCCTGAGCCACAGCGTGGAGGGGTGGCCCTGAGCCGCGGCGCTGGGCGGCAGCGCTCCCCCGCTGCCCCACCCGCCTGCCCTGCTTGTGGCTCCGCGGCCCCACGAAGCCTGGTCCCCTGCCTGCGTGGCCACTGCTCCACAGCATCTCCCCGGCTGGCCGCGGCAGCTCTCTCCCCAGCTGGCTCACATTTCCGGTCTGGCATTTCGCCAGAAATTGTCCATAAATAAGCTGCACCTGATGATTAGCCTCACTACTGGCGTAGACTGGATTCTTCAATGAAAAAGGTGTGGCTTATAATCGTGAAATTACTGATATTCTACCACCATCTTTTGAGGGTGGGGGCAATGATCCTTATCTTCGTGGGAGATATTCTGCTAATGGGCTATCCATTGAAACCAGATAGGGGGGCATTGTTTTTTATCTTTTCACAACCCATCCTTCCTCCAGGGAGGAGGAATTCTGCTAATGGCCCATTGAGTCCCATTGTGGAACTGATAAAATTACTTCATCCCATCGGAAGTTGCTCCAGCCAGGGGGAAAAGCCCAATATTTCTTACCAAGATAAAAACAGTGGTTTTGGGACACTAAGGTAGCCCTTCCACTGGACTCCAGAGGGAAACTGGATTTCTCCACATCACCACTGGGCCTCTGGAGGGAAACTGCACCCTTCCACAGGACCACTGCTTCAACTGAACCACATCTGCCACTACAAGAGGACTGCAGCCACCATTTAATTGGACTGCTACCAACACCCTGACAGACGGGGTGTCAGGTTGTACTCTGACTGTGTCAGGGTTTGGGATTTGCTTCTTTGTAGTACTGTATTTCTATTTTAATTTCTGTGTTTAAGAACTGTTATTCCTAATTCCCATATCTTTGCCCGAGAGCCCCTCAATTTCAAAATTATAATAATTTGGAGGGAGGGGAGTTTACATTCTCCATTTCAAAGAGAGGCTCCTGCCTTTCTTAGCAGACAGCTGTCCTCCAACCTAGGACATTTTCTTTCTCACTGAAGACAAAATTTTGTGCCTAGTATTCCTAATCTGTACATTTCTGAGTTTATATCATGTTCTAAATTCAACCTGAATGGCAAATGATGGGTTGTTTAAAACCAAGCAAATAGCACAAAAGCAGAAGTAAATCATAATCTACATTTTATTATTAAAATCTAGTACATCTGTTCCTTGCAACATGAAGCTCCATATCCAGGATACTTCATTTTTTCTGAGACCTGAGTTGAAGCTGGAGCAGCACAGCTATTTAGAGCTCTGTTAAACTTATGCAGAAAACATCAGTGTTACAGAAGTCTGTGTATTAGAGTAACAGCCAGTAAATTTATTGTAAAAGGTGTTTTATTTCATTTACAAAATTTTCTTAATTTAAAGAGGAATCTATTAGTGTATTTAAGCCCCAGATTGAGCTTTGTAAACAATCTGCTGTTCACATTGTGCAGTAGGAAGGTTTTTATATATTTGTTTATCAATGGTTTAAGAAGAAAAAGGACATTCAGAAAAGGATTACAGTAAT
>VRYO01001463.1:37631288-37657097 GCA_009812075.1 Sialia sialis | reverse complement strand
TGAAATTACTGTATTTAATTTGAAATTTACCAAATTATTTACAGAAATCAGTAGTGAGCAGATATTTTCCACTTATTCATTAACAGAGTAAATCCATGGAATAGCCCAAGACTGCGTTGTTGATCTTGATAAGCCATGTTCACAGAGTGGTATAAGAAAAGCAAAGTTTGAAAATGCAATGGTATCAGCATGAACTTTTCCCCATCGTTTGTTAATGGTTATATAACACTGTCTTTTTTGAAATCAGAATTTTCTTTTTTAAATGTTCTGCCTCCTAGAGTGTTAAATATTTTAATGAAAAAACCCTTTCAAGGATTTTTACTGTGGATTAATTTATTTTCTTTAACATTCCATTCTGCACTGTAAGGATTAACAATGTGCAGAAAAACTATTTCCTTCCCTATATTTACTCTCTTGTGCTATATAGTAAAATTAGAGTTCTGACTAATAGATCAGTTATGACAACATTTACACTAGAAGCTCAAACATTTTCCTGCTGCAAACCCCACCATTTTCATCCCATGCACATTGATGGAATATTGTTTTGTCAGCAGGATGCAGAAGCAGAACACAAATAAAATTAAATCTACAGATTTAAAGATGTTAAAAAAATATGTAATTACAACTTTGCCCCAAATTTGGTACCAGATACATTGGTCTAAACCAGGAGAAAGCTGATGTAAACTAATTACATAAGTAATGCTTCACTTCATTTTAACCAACAGAATAATCTTCCCTTCTGGAGGAAAAAAAAAAAAAATCTGGATTTCTCAGAAACCTTGCTGAGATCTGTGAAAGAAAATAACCTCTCTAAAGAATAAAACAAAACAGGGGAGGTTGGAATAGATCCTAGAAATCAAGTAGTATTCATTACCATTTTTACTGATGCTGTCTATCTGGAACAGAGTCATAAATGAAGGGATGAGGATCCTATTAATATGTGTAGACTTATTACCTATTACCATGTGTGTCCTGTGTTATATGTTATAGGGTCCTCCTTGCCCAGGCATCCAGATGGGTGAGCTGCTGGAGACTCATTTTAGATGCAGCATTCTTGCTGTGACATATCTAGCCTGTGACATAATCTCAAGAAAGGTGTCAGTCTCACAGTCTCATGAAGCAGGCTGATGGATGATTTGGTTCAAATTCTAGAGCTTCTACTCTTCCCAATTCTAGAGCTTCTACTCTTCCCATATCCATCCTCAGTAGCCTTGCATGCTCATCCACCTGAATGACTCAGCTCCGTGACTAATGGTGGCTGATCATGTCTCCTAGGTGCTGATACACTATTTTAAACCACCTCAGCTCAAATACCAGGGAAAAAAGTTGTTTTTGACAGATGTGACACGAAAATCCGTGAGGAAGGGCATGGCTCTGTTGCCTACACTCAGCTGACTGTAGAGTGGCACAGCAGAAGCTCTGGGATGATATCCCACCTGCTGTCAGCCTAGAAGACCATGGCTGTCTCAGGGATCTGGTGGCATGTGAGTGCCATTCAAGTAGCACTTGATTCTTATGTGTAGGCAGTACATTTCAAACGTTCCTGCCAATGAAGGAATTGGATGAGGACCCTCACAAACCTGGTTTCATTATTTACCTGTTAAGACAGCAGAAGTTTTAAAGAAAGGTTCAAAAATATGTTTCCCAATCTTCCTACTTGTCCTTTAGCCTTTGAATGTCTATTCCTTTTAATGCACATTTCCACGACAGAACTGAGAAGGAGGTGGACTAGCTTATCTCAAGGCAGAAATTAATCAAGATTTTTGGATCTGAAGAGAAATATAAAATAAAATATAGAGTGTGGTCTGTTTGCTTGTAAAAACTATGCAGATAGGTTTAAACACTTTCAGAAGTTAGCAGTGACTTCCCCTTTCTACCTCTGAAGTTTGAGTATCCAGATTCCTGCACCACAGTAAGACTTTCCACAATGAACTTCTCTGGTAGAAAAGTTGCTATCAATTGAATATCTTGACAAGAAATAGAAAATTCTTGTGTGACATACAACAAAGGATTTGTCATGAATCAGACTATATACAACTGAGAATTAAAAGTCTTTTTCAACTTTTAGTAAATCACTTAAAATTAAATGTCTCTAATTTAGGGCAATTATGCAAATGTTTCTTCAATGAATGAAGACCATGATATGTTTAGTGTATTCTGTTAATGCAAACTTCACTCTGCTTTTGTCTGGTATGATTGAGGCTGTCACTTAGAAAGACAAAAGTATTCAATGAAAGAAGACTATTGGTACAGAATATTAAGTATATTCTAGTACCTGGTGAAGCTAGAGGTAAAAAAGCGAGAAAAGGGGCAGGTATGCAAATCCTGTTCTTTATAATAAAGAAAAGCATTAATAAAGGTTATAAAAGTATCTTTCTCCTGGATAAGTTTAATTATGAAAGAAGTGGGGAGGTGGCTAAGGAAATTATTGTGCATGTATGCTTTTCATGTTTTTCCTTTAAGTGTCATGAATATATCTTAGTCTTTGTTTTTTTTGTTATATTTTTTCTGTTTCATTTACGTCATTCATTCATTACTAATTAGTTATAACATTTCTGATACTTACATTGCTAAATCCATGAGACTCTTCTGTTACTTATGCCTGATTGAAGGAAGGTTTTTCAACACTTGAAATTAGGTGTGTATAAGCTTGAGGAAACATCCCTCTTTATGTCCATGGCTTAATAGGGAAGAACAGAATGTGCTGGTTATTTTATAATCAACGTCAAAATTCAAGATCCCTGCTTCTGATGGTTTTGAATTTGAACAAGAAATAAGTAACTAAAAGACTGCTGGGGTGATACAACAGAAGAAGGGTCCTCTAAATTTGTTGTGGTGTCTGCTACTTATTAGCAGAATTTTTGGGATATGGACTTTCTTAGAAGAGTTTCAGAGAACTGCCTCATTTTTAAAGATGCAGGGGAAATAACTGGTGAGAATAGATTACAATGTTTACAAAAATATTTTTATGGAAAAGGAAAAAAAAAAGACACAACATGGCACTTTCTTGCAGTGTATGTATACTCTGTTTACTGGGAGAATTTTTTTCTGAAAGGAAGCAATCTTCTGATCAGTTTTGTACGTTCCTTCTGTGTGCAGAAGGCATGAATACCATAGAATCATCCATTCCACAGTGAAATAGTTCCCCAGAGTCTATAAACAGAACCTGTAAAAGTCAAGTCATTTTTAGATAAATAATGTATAGGAATATATACCTGGGAAATACTAGAAAATTTACAGGGAACACAACAGAGAACACTTTCAAATGATCTATTATACAGCTTTTACCTTGTTTTAAAAATAATCTCTTTTTGTTCTGCATAGTGACTCTATGCTTTAGCAGTCATAACTCCCAGTGTGTTTCAGTTCTTTCCTAGTTGCACTTGTTTGTGCTTTTTAAGTGATTTCACAGGAAATAATAAATGAGTTTGAGCTGTAGCTGGTGCAAAGTCGATCTTCAGTTGACTTACTCATCTTTACTGCCCTCTCCAACAGCCTGAGATGAAAAAAACATGGTCCAAGCCCCTGCTGTCCCTCTGGACACCATGTCAGTTTAACACCTCCAAGGATGAAATCTAGTGTGATGACGTCTTAAAACTGTTCTAAATGTAATCAGCAAATGACTTGCTATATACTCACCAAAGGAGAAATGCTAGTTTATTGAAATCAAGAAAATTAGTGTTTTAGGGGGAAAAACCCCAGCCTCTTCAGCTTTGAAGAGTACCTTCAATTCCCAGAAAGATCAATGGGATAGACTAGGAAAGCATTCAGATTACAAACACACAGGAACATGTTCACATTGATTTAAAAATTATGTTATTGACATAGGAAATTCAGCTATAGTAGAATAGCAGGGTATGGAAGGGAGGAGGGAATTAATGTATTTATTGTTTTTTCTGCTTCACTTTATTTCCCACCCACAGATGGAAAGGCAGCAGTGAAACTGGCTGCTCTGAAGGTTTGAGGCAGTCCAGGTGGTGCTTGGCACAACAAAAATCTTGCTGGTACTATGGCTCCTGTCTCCTGTCTCAAAGCAGATCCCTCGTCCCTCCTTCAGGAGAGAAGTAACACAGTATTAGAGACAGAGGGAATCCTTTTCCTTGGCCACATATGGTTCTGAATTTTCTTGTGGGACATGACTTTAAATGTTGACCAAACTTTGTCCTGAGTGCCATTGCTCCTAAATGTTCTCTTTTACCAGAGTCTGGTGGCTGACAGCATATGCAGACACCAGATCGCTCTAATCACAGAAAGAACACTTTCAGGAATGAAAGAAAGAACTTTTTTAAGTTGGAATGCAAAATCAGACTATAAACAAAACCCACAAATGTGCTGTAGAACTGTGAATAGGGTTGTATCTACTAAAAAACATAAAAAATACCCACAGTTCTTTATCTTACATCATTTTTATAGGAAATAGGTCTTTTCAAAGTATCATGGAAGCTTTCAAGGATGTGAAACTTCAGCTTAGATGTTGACACATCATTCAAAAAGCAAATTAATTGTCTTGGATCTCTCCTCTCCTCTCCTCTCCTCTCCTCTCCTCTCCTCTCCTCTCCTCTCCTCTCCTCTCCTCTCCTCTCCTCTCCTCTCCTCTCCTCTCCTCTCCTCTCCTCTCCTCTCCTCTCCTCTCCTCTCCTCTCCTCTCCTCTCCTCTCCTCTCGTTACAGTAATTTTTCATATTAATATGATGCATTCATGTTCATCAAGAAAAATATTCACCCTTTCAAACCTCACAGCAAAATGCACACATTTTAATAAATGTGCTGAAATGCAGTATTTGTTTATGGGCATTTTCCCAGAAAAAATACATGTGACACTTCATATCGTTCATGTGCTTAATTTCTTCTGTAACTAGAGACAAAAATTGGATTGGTGCTGTTACAAATCCCAAAAACCAAGTCTACATTTTTGATTATGCCAGATCACCTCCACTCTGGAGGAATAAAACTGTGAGAAAACAGTTGTAGCATCAGAGCTTAGCTCTTCCATTTGTCTCCAAGCCTCTGTAACCAGCTTTCACAAAGAAGCCTTTTTTTCCCTAGCTGCCAAGAAAAGCTTTCTGAAAACCTCAAATCTGATTTTTCCTGATATATGGTGGTCCTTTCGGGCACACATATAATGATACCATGAAGTGTTACGTAAGTTTAGGGAATGTATTAGATAGAGCTCCCAAAAGACACTAGAAACAGCAGTAGCTGGTCCAGACATCTTTCCCACCCACCTTAAAGATATCCAGGCTGTGGTTTTCAATATTTGAGTACCTTCATTAAGTGATGAAAGCTGACTGATAAAGTAGCTCAGTTGCTCTGAATTAGCAGTGTGGAGAGTCACACAGCTTATGAGCTGAAACTCTTTCCAGCTCTTGCACTCAATATGTGCCTAGATTTTTATTAATTTAGGTAGTTTTGTAATTTGTGAAAAATGTCTGTGAAAAAGGAAAACAGCTGTGGCTCTAAACAGAGGACTGTGGGTAATAATTAATAGAGCTGTTATTTAGGCTTGAGAGTACTCAACAGCTGAATAGATCCAAATCTGTAAAACATGAATTCAATTAATATTTTTGTCTCATGTTTGGGCCACATTCAAGTGGGTTGAGCAGACCAAAAGGCATAGCAGATCTCTTTATTTTTCTAGTCAAAGCACTTATTTTACTGGCAGCTGTTCTAATTAAGGATGTCTGACTAAAAGCAGTTTTCAAGCTTTGTTACAAGAAAATGTTTTCTTAACGCTGCATTCTGATTTGTCATGCCTGCATACAATGGTGCAGATGGGCAAGTCCTGCGGCACCAACATCCAAGGATTTCTGCAGGGATTCAGCTGTCCAGAGCTGTCAGTACCCAGCTGTGGAGACGTGGGATTTGGCTGCTGTCAGATAGAGGAAAGGGGCAGGGGGCTCCCAGCAGTCTCAGGGTTCTCGCTTCGGCAGATGTTGCCTTCAGGAGGAGAGGGATGTGGTCCAGCAGCTACAGCTCCTCAAGCTGCTCCCCATTAAGAATCAGTGGTGGAGAATGACAAAGGAAAGTTTCCTTTATAACTTCTGCAGAAATGAGTTTCCAGCTGGGTTTCCAAGAGAAGCTGGGACTTTCAAGGGAATGTTTTTCCCATCTTTTTAGTGGGTTCTCAGACTCTAGAAAAGGATGACAACAAAGGTAGATTTTACATCAGTTTTGAGTAATGGATGGATGAGGCTTATTTGTGTTATGCAGCTCACATCTAACATAGCAACCCTGGCTAAATTTTTTAGCTGTATCTGAGTCAGAAAAAAATCTTCTTTAGCTTAATCCCTGTCAGGTGGAAACACAGAAATAAACACAGATTTCCACTTCTTTCAGCTTAAAATCTCAAAGGCATTTTTTTCAAATCTGAGATTCAGATCTATTGCTCTGATAGTATATAATCACAGGTTGACTAGGAGTTTTCTTTTTCCTAATCTTCTTTATTTTCAGACTTACTCTTTAACTACTTTCACAACATAAGCTTTGTCTGTAATTGTCTCAGCTCTGTCACAGCTGAAAATTAATCCTTTTTTTCTTTCCACAGCTGTGGTTTTCTTTCAGAGCAGATTATATGTTTATGGAACACCAAGGACTGCAATTTTCTTGTGTATTTTGTTGTTGTTGTTGTTCCTGTTGTAGTTGTTGTTGTTTTCTTCCCTGCCTTTTTAATCAGGTTTTCTAATTCCACTCTTACTCATCATGTTCTTCACTCTACACTCAGGAACAAATCTGGGTAAGGCTAGGGATGATTTGTGGTAATAAATCTGCAGAGGAAATCCCAGATGGCAAAAGGTGTCTTTGAAATGGTGAGAAAATGGCTACAAGATATAGAGCTAAGTAAACATTTAGGTTCTTAGTTTCCCACTGAAATATTCTGATGATCTAATAGCCCAATTAAATTGATGAGGGACCTCAAAATTCTCATTGGTTGCACCTGATTAAAATATAGATTGATTTTTCTGGGATTTTATCTATTAAGACATTTGAACTGATAAGGAGTTCAACTCATGTGCCTGACACTGCTAATAAACAGAGCACTGAGTGTTCCAGACCTCTTGAAAGCAAGCTGCCCTTAGCACTCCTGCTTAA
This sequence comes from Sialia sialis, assembly GCA_009812075.1. Classification (NCBI taxonomy): domain Eukaryota; kingdom Metazoa; phylum Chordata; class Aves; order Passeriformes; family Turdidae; genus Sialia; species Sialia sialis. Next base: position 37,650,009 of record VRYO01001463.1, on the reverse strand, counting down.
CCAGCTCAGCACAGGCTTTATCTGCCATTTTCTGAAGAATTAGTTGCCAATATTAAGAGGAGGACATTGAAGCAAAGTGATTCTGGAGAATGAGAAGAGGTGAAGTATGACTGACTGTTAAACTATTGCATTAGTGTTAGTTCCAGTTAAGATGTTTTGGAGTTTTCATCTCAATTTATCCTCAGTCCATTAACCTACAGGTCACACACTTTGTGACAGATGATCCTGAGCTCAGGTCTTGTAGGCAGGGAGATAGGAGCATGTCAAATGGCATTTACCTAGAGGACAGGCATCAAATACAATGAAGGAAAATATATACATTTTTAATATAAATTCAGAAGATACAGAACTTTATAAAGGTGTTGTTTGTTGATGGCTAAAGAAATATCATTATTTTCTTTGAATAAAATGTGCTTAAATGAATGAGCACAAAATATCTCCAGTATTTAATGTCATGATGGATAAACTATGCTTGCAGTTTCTGGCTGATACATAAAACAGGGTTGCAGGTCTTCTCAGTTATTCAAAACTGAGAAACAAAATGGTGCTTAAAGAAATGTAAGGAGGATATAAAGAGCTAAAATATGCATGGGAGCATGCTAAATTCTTCCTTTTGGATAAATGCTAGAAATCTCATAAAACTGAGAAAGGGACTTTGCATATATAATCACACAGGTAGTAGATAACTTGGAGATCAAAGTCCTTCCTGGAGTCAAATCTTAGAGATATACTTTTTATTGCTATCACGAATAGATTGATCCAGGTGGGTAAAATCCTCCTTTCTGAAAGTCGGACACATTCCCACATCAAGGGGTTTGTTTAACCATGATGTAACACAGATGCATCAAGAAAATATTTAACCTTTAAAATATTATCTCATTTCATTTTCCTTTCTCCTCAGCTAAAATTTGCCGGTATCAATTTTTTATACATCATAAAATTGCAGGATTGTGACTAATCTCACAGATAGATTTAAACAGCGTTATTATGGTTGATTGGTGAAATAGAGTGAGAGCATAAGAAGAGATCATGAAGAATATTTCATTTGGGTAAAGAATGAAATGCCATTGGTTTGATGAGTAATATACTGTATATATTCTAAAGGATGATAAAGATCAATGCATATTGATGATATAGAAATGCAGTTTGGCATGTATAAAGAAGTGCCTTCCAGACACATGACCTGTCTCAAAGCAAGTGTGTTAAAAAATTCAGTCTTGCAGGTTCATGTGCCCCTGGTAGACAGAAAAAACGCAGTTCTCTGAGACAGAGTTTCACAAGTGCTTCACCTTGATGTTTATTCAGAAGTTCTCAAGTTTACAACTTTATTTCACTTTTTTTCTGTATGATTTCACTTGCAGTTACAGAGCAACTTGCTGCAGTATTCTTGTGGACTTTTCCTAAACAATTGTCATTGTGAATAGCTCACGGCATGGCATTCCAAAGTAATACTCCTCTATCCAGAAGTGATACTTAAGGACAAGAGAGGAATCCTGAAAGTGCTGTATATTCCTTACTGAGATTGAAAGATTGTAGCAGAATTCCTCTGGAAGGAATGTTTTATCTCCAGACCCTTCATGATAAAAGCTTTGTTTGTTTGTTTTTTGTTGGGTTTTGTTGTTGTTGTTGGAGTTTTTTTGTTGGTTTGTTTTTTTGTTTTGGGGTTTTGGGGGGGGAGGTTTTTTGGGTTTTGTTTTTTTTCATTTTCTGGCCAGATTTCAAATTTCAAATGTATATGGCCCTTGTTCTCAATACAATAATACTTTCTGTAAGAAAAGACAGATAGAGTTCAATGCATAAAGGCAAAACCAAAATCATAAAACCACACCTTTAAAACTTTAAAATTTTTCTGAGGAGTGTAATTCAAATTTCCTATGTTGGTTTACCACACATACATGTTGACTGAGGTGTGTTAGGATAAACAGTCTTTTTTTGTTGTTTGCTCTGTTGTAAAGGACTACCTATCAAGAAGAAAATTTGACTTCTTTAAAAATTGGAACAGAATATTTATTATTAAAATTGTGCAAATTCAGACAGTAATTTAGCAGAAATTCAAGAAGGTAATACTTCACTGTGCTATAAATAAACTTACCTCCATCTGGATAGGGAGCATGTATAATGAAGAAAAAATTGCAGCCATTTCTGAGTAATTGATTTTAATTAGTCACTCAGGCCCTATGCCAGCAGTCAGCAGAGAGATGTATATATATTATCTCTGTAGCTATTATGTTGGTTTCTAGATTTAGGACAGGGTTTTTTTGCTTGGAACTGTAGATATGAAAAAGGAATGCAAGAACAATGGTTGCCTGCAACCCAGGAGCCTATACCCATTCAGATATTTGATTTGTTCACAAGGAGCTGAAAATCAAAATATTTTGATGCTGTCAACTGTGGATCTAATCCTTCCCCCACAGGATAGGCTCTCCTTAATGTTTTCTGGAAAATGTAATATGATTTTGGGAACCTACCCTACACAAACCAAATTCCTAACTAACATGCTCCAGAGGATGATTACCTACTACAAGAACAATTTCTTCTTCTGGTTCTCCTGGTGGATTATGGCTACATCCATTTCCACTCATTCCTGATTGTCCTGCTATGGTGTGCTTTGGCATATGAAATATTGGTACCTTGGCCACTGTAGTGCTTTATGATTAATAAAACATGCAGCTTACTATTAAGAGTTTAGGTAAAGCTGCATAGCCCCTAAGATCAGGAGGCAGAGGTGCTTCTAAGAAAAAAATGAGTTGTTAATTCAGTTATTAAAAAAGGATATTTTTACATTATGATCCCTATTTTGCAGTTTCCTGCCCATAATGACATATCCTGATTTCTTTAACTTTTGATTATCTGACAGTTGACTGGCTGTTGTTTGTGACAGAACAAACTCCAAAGAAAGAAAGGTATAAATCCTTCATACATTTGGTTTCCTCTCTCCAAAAGCAATATTTCAGAGAACATAAAGGATCTGCAGACCAGATTCATACTTCTCTGTTCCTAGTCAATCTTCCTGATGAAGCACTGGCACATCAACAAAACCATCAAAAGAAGGAGTAATGCTGTACTTTAAAGTTCAGTTTTTGGATGTGTCACTGATAAACAGGTCTAATTAAAACAGAGAAAGTGAGTGAGGATATGCTGTGCCTATATTTGATCTTACCTAGTTACATAGCTTTAATGAATTTCGCCTTGATTTACCTCCAGGTGCAGAAGAAATGAAGCTAGTCTAGTCCTAGGCAGAAAGGAAGGAGGCTTGTGAGCAAAGCTGGCTCAAATCTCCACAGTAGCTTAATGAAAACTGAATTCATTCACCCCAGAAATGAGAAGAAAATCAGAGAGATTCACGTCATGGCCTCCCCCTTCCTGGTGAAGGCTGGAACTCCCCATGCATTCTGCGAGGGCTGCCAGGCTCCTCTATAGCACAAGCAATGCCAAGGTGATGCAGCTGGATTGCCTCCATTCTGCATCTCAAATCCTGAGTCTTGTCAGCACCTGTGTTCTGTGAAAACAGTATAGTGAATGAATGCTTGAAAGATCAGCACTTGCTCTCCCTTTCCCCTTGGGAAATGCTCCATCACATTCAACCTTTACAATTTAGAACAATACAAAATATGAAAATAAATATGATTGTACTATATTATTATATTATTATTATACTATAAGGTATTACAAACAACCCCATGCATTCTTAAAAGTACAGTAATTTCACAATTATAAGCCACACCTGATTATAAGCCACACCTCCCGGTAGCTGGTAGACTACGGGATTTATCCATATATAAGCCGCACCTGAGTATAAGCCGCACTTTTTTTTTTTTTTTTTAAAGTGAGGATCCATGTGTAACAAAGTAACAAATTAGTAACAGAACTGTGCCAGCGGGGTTTGGTGTCAGGTGCTCAAGTTGCAACAGTTTTCATAGATCAGCAAAGCCTTTAAAGGCAGCCCCAGGCACCCTCCCTGGCTGGCTCTCACTTCCAGGTTGGCATTTCACTGGGATTTGTCCATAAATAAGCCGCACTACTGGGGTAGGCTGGATTCTTCAATGAGAAAGGTGCGGCTTATAATTTTGAAATTACTGTAATAAATCCATTTTACTTTAATTTAGAATTTCCTGTTTTAAAAAAAAAACAAACCAAACCTCAGTCTTTTACTTGAGGTGGGCTTTAGGAGATACATAAAGCACACTTTCTGAAGACCTTTGTGATTAGCTGTGAGCTAGGTATATATTAATTTCTTAACACTGTTCCATCACTGCAATAAATTGCCAGTCCAGGCACAATAATATGATCTCCAAAATAAGCTCCTGTGTGTCAGAAATGCCTTAGCAATTCTTAGCATTCTCGGTATGCTGCAGAGTTGTAGTGGCAGCCAATTTTTAGACAATCCTTGCAGTTAAAATTACTCTGATCTCTACAGTCTGTCTGTTAGGCAGTCAGTAGTTCCTGGAAAGAGGTCACTTGGTCTGCTCAGACTGGAGGAGACTGAGGGGAAACCTCATTGCAGCTGCAACTTCCTCACGAGGGAAGAGGAGGGATAGACCTTGATGTGTTCTCTCTGGTAACCAGTGACAGGACCAAGGGAACGGCCTGAAGTTGTGTCAGAGGAGGTTTGGGTTGGGTATTAGAGAAAGGTTCTTCACCCAAAGGATGCCTGAACACTGGAGCAGGCTTCTCAAGAAGCAGTCACAGCCTCAAGCATGACAGAGCTCAAGAAGCATTTGGACAATGCTCTCAGGCAATGGTGTGACGCTTGGGGATGGTGCTGTGCAGGGCCAGGAGCTGCATTCAGTCATCCTTGTGAGTCTCTTCCAATTCAGCGTATTCTGTGATTCTGTGAAAATCGTGTCACTGTACCATCTCTCTTCTCTACTGGCCTTTGTGACTGCATTGCAGATGCAAACTAGGCAGATATTTCCTTCATGTGGCAGTGTCTTCCAGTTGGGCTGGAACAATTTTGATGGACCTTGACGCCAGTCCAGACAAGAGCCTGGAAGAGCAGTAGGGGAAGTTCTGCCATTGTGCAGGAGTCAGTAGCGGACAGAGCTCTCTTCAGGTGCAATCTGCAATCTCCATCTCCTCCTGAAGCTCACAGGCTACCTGCACACATAGCATGAAATCATCAGTACTAAGGAAGCCCTCTTAATCTTAAACATCTGGGGCAAAATTATCTGCCAGAATAGTGCGTTCAATAAAGTGCTGCAAGCATTGGTAAAAGCCATAAATTCTGTGTTCACTGAGACTGAATGTCCTTGTTCCTGATCCATGGGGTGGATCAATCTGGAGGTCAGGTTGGAGTCAGTTATGGAGTCACTGTAGTTGGATGAAGGAACATGTGCAGTATCATGCATTTATTGTCTGCAGGACAGAAAAGGAGGGCTCTATGTAAGCAAACAGCTGAGGGATAGATCTTTAGCTAGCAGAGTCTTGCACTGTTTCAGTTACCCCAGAGAATCTATGCTCAGTTTCTGAAGTTGTTCATTAGCTGAAGATTTCAATATTTATTTGGAATAAAAAAATACTACAGTAACAGCAAGAGGCTGTGGCAGGGTGAACTATTCAAAAAGGCAGCCTCAAAAACCACCAGGTACAACACTCGTAGAAGGAATCCCCAGAATGCTTAAGGGCAGAATTTGTATGAAAAATCTCTCTGGTGACATCAGGTAAATACTTATAGTATAACTCAAAATGTTTCCAGAATTGCTGTAATGGAACAAAAGACTTCGTTTTTCAACCTTTATTTGTGCGACTTAGCTTTATTGGTGCCAACAGACCTAAAGAATTGTCTCAGAAGCTTGATAAATAAAGTCTCTTCCACAAATGAACCACACATAAGTGAAAAGCTCCTTTGACAGAGTGCCAGTCCTGAGTGTGAACTCTCTTTTCTTTTAAAAACTAAAATGATTTGTACCAAACTCCCCTTTTTATTTCCCTCATGAAACATTAAGAGGAACACTAGTACCCAGGGGGAAAGATAAAGACAGCTGTGTTGGCATTTAAGCTGGCAAAATGCTGCAGTGGGAATACACTGCCCTGGAGAAATTTATGAAATTTGCGTATCCAGATTAAGTATACCCCTTTTATTGTTATGGACTGTTTCTCAAGCTGTTTGAAATGTTTAACTGCTTACTATTAAATTAATGTTCTTGCCTTTGGGGAATGCTTCACATGGAACCATGGAGCCAATAAACAAGAATTCAAAATAAAACTCAAGAACAGCATTAGCAATTAGTTAATATGTATAATAATTTATTTCCGTTTTCCTAATAAGTCATGGGAACAGCAGATGCACATGCCAGTATCTTATATCCCTACTGCTATTTGTATACTTACAAGGAACATTTTATTAATATTGTCTACTTTCTTTACTGGTTATTATATACATATGGAGTTGTAATTCCTTTCCAGGGAGTGTCCATCCATTCTAAGAGTAGACAGCTATCAGGTAAATATGTTGAAAGTGGTTTCACAACTGTTTGTTGTAACATGTCTAAGGTGATAAAAGCCCAACCTGATTTTATTTCACAAAAATTTTGATAAATGGCAGCTGGTAGTCAGGCATTCACTGGATGAAGAGAATTAAATTATGTGATATAGAGAGCTCCATATTGTGATGTTGCTGAGTTGCAGGCTGGCAGGACAAGCCAAAAGAAACTAGAAATATGGGGGGAGGTGGGGGGGAATAGAAAAATATGTATTTAATTATGATTAGCTGAGAGTTACAGAAGGATGCTTTAATCTCTGCTAGACAATGTTCACCTTTGGGTCATAAAATGGGAGTGTGTGGGATGATTGTACTGGCAGGAGTCAAATCTACCATGATTACAATTGCTTAAGAAACTGTCAGGCTTCTGTAAATAAATACTGTGACATCACTGGGCATTCATTAACATGATTATGGAAGGCATTCAAAGTTGGTCAAATCAATCAGAAAAGACCCTTTATCTCAAGATCTCCACAAGGCTGGAGTGGATCCTGATGAGCTCCTGGAACATCAACCTTTGATTGCTGCAGTTTTCTTTTTCCTCCAGCTGTGATTCCTTTGTCTCTGTTTTGGTTGTCTTTCTCTTCTTCATGCATTTGCAAGGGATTTAACTCCTCCTCACCCAACCACCTAGCAGCACTATATTATTGTATCTCTGTATGTAGAGGTGGTTAAAACAGATATTTTTCAGCTGCTGATTTGGCCCCAACACCCAATACGTGTGCCTCCAAAAGGAAGGATACAAAAGAAAATGAGATCTAGAGAGAAAAAGAGGCTTTCCTCTGGTTTTGTTTGTTTGTTTGTTTTCTTGTGAACACTGAGCTTGTTCTGTCTTCTGGGAAGTGTATGGCAGTCCAGCAACAGGAACGACACCTACAGATTGGATATTTTCAACCTGTGCCCTGTGGGATGCTGGAGATTGAGGAAGTATTTTCAAGAGGTCTGGGAAAGAACCTTTAATGAGATCGTCATCTGCAGACACTAATTTCACTGTCAGTGCATCCATACCTTCTGTGGAAAACTCTGAGCTGACCCCACAGGTGTAAAAGTGTGGAGTGCAGCAGGGCTTCGAGCCTTGGCATCTTCTCATACTGGTGGAGGATGAGATAAACTCTTAGGTTTGAAAGATGCAGTGGCAAGTCTAGCTGATCTTCTTTCTCAGGAACTTCTCCAAAACTGAATGGATGTCTATTCCTATCACAATATTTTGGTTTTATACATGTGGGACATGGCCCTGACCTGGGTAAATGCAGCATAGACAAGGCCCTGTAATGCCTGGCCAATAAAGTGCTGTATTTGCAAAGAAGGTTGTTGAAATGCTTTAAAGCATCCCTGCATAAGTAGTAAGTGGAATTATGTTTCCTCAGGTCAATCAGATTTGTATGATTCTAAATAAAATTTTTATCTGAATATGAGAAATCTTTCCAGTATAAAGAATCAGTATAAGGAAAGAGAAGTGTGCCTTCATTATGTTTCATTGTGCTCCCTTCCCCTCTCAAATACATCAAATGCTCCTACATCCAGGTGAGATGCCTTTGTTTCATCCTGCTTAAGCACCCAGGTGGGCTCTGTTCTGGCTTGGCAGCCTCAGCAGTCTAGAGAATCCATCTGAGAAGAAATTTCAATAGTTTACAGCAAAATACCATCACAGTTAAGGCAAACACTGCCTGTCGGGGAATCTCAATTTTCTAAATCAGGGTTATCTAGTGATTCATCTGGTTTTCTGTATGTACTCACATGTTCATAAAAATGTGTTCACTGTTAGACCATTCACATTTATTTAAGACAAAGTTATTTGCATTTTTTCTGTAGCATCATGAGTAGAAGTGTATACAATATAGATAAACTGTTTTGATTTCTGTGATAGCATTGGTTTTTGGTTCTTTTAAGAACAGGCAGAAAGAAACAGGATGGTAATTTAAATTACATGAACCTTCACGTGAGCATTTTTCTAAAACACATTAAAAATAAAGTTTATTGTCTAATTTTCTTTTGGATAGCTAATTCTTCAGATCTTGTGCAATAGTATCAATAATGTATTTAGTTTCTTGGATAAGATAATGTTCTGTAAAATTAAAAATTCAGAATTGTATATTTGAGAATTGAGATTTTACAGCTGGCTTTTTGGCAGAAAGCTCAGCAATATAATCTTCATAAAATTAAGGGATTTCATAACTGTTTATTTGCTTGAGCAATTTCTAATACACTAGAACTTTATCTACACAGTGAAAGCAGATGTGAAAATGATCGTCCATAATATATTCAATAATGGCAAACCCTATTCAGACTCCAAAAGTTGTACACACACAAAACATAAGAAGTACAAAACAAGGAAGCATTTCCTTAGGAGCTGATGATGTTTCATTTTGCCCTATTTTCACCTGTCAGAAGGAGAGCTAGAAGCTGTCCACTGGTGAGAAAATTAGAAGTTTTTGGCATGAAGGCAGTTTAGACAAGCTCTCATCAGGACCCTGGTAGTGCCCAGAGAATGAAAGGGAGATGAGAGGTGACAAATTATGCTTGGCCCTGACCTAGCGCAAAATCTTCAAGGTTTATGTTTCTGTGTGATCTATGTACTGATCTGTGAAATGGCTCAGAAAATTTAATTGAAAATGAGGGAGCAATTGTTAGTTAGCTTACCTACTATATCATCTGCCAGGCAGGGAGTGAAGAGAACAATTTACTGGGAAAAGACAATTTAAAAACAATTCCTCCATACTATTCTTCCTTGCTTTGGGAACTCTCCAGCTTGAAATCTTGTGCAATCAAGATTTGGCGTTGACGTTTCCCCTGATTTGATGATCTTATCGAGGCACACCTGGATATTGTGATATAGAGATTGTTCAGCAGTTTTATGTTTTCATAAATTCCAAAGGAGCTTACAGCTAAGTCCAACAGCAGCTGGATCTGCTTCCATGGTTTTTCATTTCTCTGTTGGATTTAAGTACTGTGTTCTTTCCTTTTTCTTCCTAGTGCTCAGGCTTACTTGTTGTCTTGCCCTTGTTTCACTTCCAGCCTGTGATTTAATCAGTCTGACCTGACTCCTTGCTTCATGCAGAGCTGGGCTGGCCTCAGAGGCACTTGGCTGTGCCTGACAGATGATCAATAATTTTGTTCAGATGCTGCTTGGAGCAGGAATGGTGCCCTTGGGTATTGCTGTGCTCTCTCTTGCGGCAGGAATTCCCCCTGAGCCAGGCTCATGTGCTGTGCACACCACTGGAGCCATTTCCCCAGGCAGAGGACAGAGACACAAACTCAGTGCATGCCCCTGCCAGCCATACCCTGGCAGCAGGGCACCCAGGAGCAGACCCTGGGAGTGGGAACCAAGCCCAGAGCACCTCCTTGACAGGCTTCATCTGCAGGCACAGATGCCTCAGAAGTTCTGCAGAGACTCATAACATTGCTCCTGGCTGCAGCCCAGACAGAGCAGCCACCCAAAGCTTGATGGGTTTTGGCTGCTCCTGAACACAGGGGTCGGCTGAAGTGATCAGAAAGTGCTTGGGTGACCAAGAAGTCTTCTGGAAATGTGTAGGAAAGAGTGCTAAATATTTCAGATATGAGTTTTATCTAGCTCCAACAAACAGTCAGTTTGGGAATACTCTTTTTGCTTATTTTTCTTGTTTCAGTTTTTATTCCCAAGAGCAACCAGCGACAGTTAAAGCAGGAATTATTTTCAACTGTGAATCACCACTCACCATATGGCTTGAAGTTGGAAATAAGCTTTTAACCATATTCAAATGCAAAAGCCGTATTCAGAAAATTCAGGGTTTTTTCTTGTAATAATATAACGCTTAACGCAAACTAGAGATTACAGAACAAAACCACACACAAACACATGTGCAAAGCACTGACTTTTTCTTGTCCTATATTTAATATCTTGATCCTGAAAGCTTGAATTTTGTGGGTACTAGTCTTCAAGAACATGAATATAGGCTGTTCTGTTACACATTTCATTCAGACAAAAGAAAATTGGTGTTTTTTTCATTAGTCTTGCAGAATGTCTTAGTTAAGACTAAAGAAATTTATAATCTTGTAAAGGAAGGAAAATGTTTCCACAGTTCACTTTCTACATTACAACTTACAATTCTGCAAGCATGCAGAATCTATGTTTGGAAATGGAAAGCGTTGTTTATTTTATCACTTTTTTTAGCCCCAGCATGCTTTAGCCATGGTCCAGATGAATGTGGACCAGGTAGTGAGTACAGGCATGTAGGGCTACCTCTGTCGCCTGTGTTCTGTGCTCCCTTCACTGCTGTGAAGACCACATCAAAGCTCAGGCTCCCTACAGAGCCTGTGCAGCTGTTCCATGCCCTGCTAGGAGGGAATGGGATGGATGTTTATATGTGAACTGCTAGTAGATATCATATAAGAAAACGTGGAATATGTAGCAGAAAATTTTTCTCAGCCAATCCAGAAAAAAGCTGGCAAGAGCTATGGGGTCTTCCTATTCCATGCTCTGGGGCTTTTCTGGCCTGTGGCATGAGGATCTCTGGGAGTAAATGATGGAGTAATTGAGCAAACTTCTGTGACTGGATTTAAATTATCTCCATGATCCTGTAATGCTACCTAATACTACCCAAAGACAGTATCAGTAACTATTAAAATGATGTTGTTAAAAGAAAACATCAAGAGATTGAAAAGACGCTCAAGCAAATTTGCTTAAGGATTTGAACAAATATTGAGAAAATTCAATACAATGTTCATTTTTTTTTTTTTTTTTAGTTCCCAAAATGAGAGGCAAATCTTGCAGACCTGCATGTCCATTAAGTTTATAGTCATGGAATAAATTGTGTTTAGCCTATCTGGAAAAAGAAGATGATTTTTAAAAGAATCACATCGACCAGATAATCTAATAATTCAATGCTTACTGATATAATTCTCGGAATTGTTTTTTTAACCTTTTTTTTTTCTTTGTTCTTTTTTCTTTCTTTTTTTTTTTGCTAGAACATACTTCAGTTCGTGATTAAATAGCCAGGATAATTCGATTGCAAAACAGAATTAAAGTTCTCTGAAACAAAATGCATGTGGAGTTTTCTATTAAAAGGAAAACAAGTTCTAAAAATTTCAGTCTAACCTATTCCAGTCTTCAACTAATGGCAGTAGAAAGCATATCAATAGAGAACAGATACACAGGACTACATGTTTTGGTAAGGCACTTGGTTTACTGTACCTCCTTTAATGCCAGCACCAGTTTTACAACTTTGCCAGCTGGCAACTTTCACTTTTCAGATTAGCAGAATCATAGAATTACCTAATGATTTGTGTTGTAGGGGACATTAAAGATCATCTAGTTCCAGCCTCTCTGCCACAGAGAGGCTTCCATTAGACCAGAGCTCAGAGCTCCACCCAGTCTGGCTTTAAACACTTCCAGGAATGGGGTATCCACAGCTTCTCTGGGCAACCTAGGCTGATATTAATAGTTCATGGCTTGATGAGTAGTTTTGCTTTAGCATCCTTATGTGACTACTTAAAGAAAGCAGTGACATGAGAAGAAACTTCATAACCTTCTATTCGAGATTCTCATGTTGAAGGAGTCAAGTGAGAGAGAAGAAAGAGAGGAAAGAAAGCAGAAGAAATGTTCATTTGAAAGTTCATTTTTGCCTGGGCTGTTGGTGCTGTTTTCGAATACTCTTCAATACTAATACATTGATTTGTGCTAGTTTTCATGTAGTTTTAGTCTAGAGAGGTATTTATTTTTCTGTTTAAAATGTAGAGGACTTAGAGGGTATTTTTCATGATGAAGTGGGGGTATGAAGCATTATATGGCTCATGCAGGAAAATACATGTTTCCTATGTGAGACTCATATAGACATTTAAATTGTCAGTGTCAGTGAGGAAGATGCAGCTCAGTGCTGTTTTTTCCCTTGGTACCAAACTGCTGACCTGACTTTTTGCTTTTGATACCTTCCCAAAAGGAAATAGTATCTGGAGGTGGCAGAGTTCACCACCACTATTCCAAGACTGAAATCAGTAATGAAGTGACTTGACCCCAAATATCCACCTACACTTGCATCTGTTCTAAGGTCCACTCTATTTTTTAAATTTCTCCGACCTGGAAGTTGCCTATATGTGTTCTCTTTTTTTCTAAGGATGAAAAATGGCATGGTGGGAGCTCTGATTTTATCTGGGAGGTGATGGAAAAAATGCATTTTCCATCCATGTGTGAGATGCTTTACAGTGCATGACTGCAGTGTTAAGCAGTGGTCTGTCAGATCTGCTCAGCACACAGAGAATGGCAGTTAAACTGTGCTACCACTTTTGCAAAACCAGAAGCCTTTGTAATCTGTGTTTTTTTGGCAGCAGAGACTCCTGTGAAGATGGAGAGAAAAAAGTGACTTGCTATGCTGAAAAACTCTCTGTCAGTACAATCAACATCTTGGTCAAGTGTTTTTTCTATAACTGGCATCTACACTCATGCTTATTTTGAAAAGCTTTGTTGTGATATTCCTTTCGTGTATGAAAATATTTTTTATATATAAACTGGGACTAAAATTGTTTCAGTATCTCCAGTAACATATCTAATTCATTCTCCATCTGCAGGCCTGAATTTTTATGATCGTTTCTCAGGACGACCAAAAGTTGCACTACTAAGTTTTCCTAGAATTCAAAAGAAAACCTGCATACAGTAGTGATGATTACCAGATTTGCATGTGCCTAATATATTTTCAGTAATGAGATTGCTCCTTCAAGAGAGTAGAAGAAAACTTGCACTGAGTTTTCTATTGCAGGCTTCATTGGCTCAGCACTAGTAAGGGACCTTCAATGCCAGGCTGCAAATCTCCCAAATAACAAGGTGAACTGAGTTAGGTAATTGTCTCCGGAAAACTCTAGCAACACTGTCCTTCTATACTTTCCTAATTTTCTTCGGATGCTCAAAAAATTTGTTTCTAAGTACAAGTACAAGTCAGTCACATTTTGAGCAGGTTTCAGTACTGACTTTTTTCTCCATGAGAAAGTCCAAGGAGGAAAGTCTTCACTGACCTCACTGATCATTCTCTTTCATTGCCAGCAGGATGAATTAATCTTTTTCTGAAAATTACTTGCCTGCCCAGCTTTTTTAAAGAGTTACAACTATCAACCTTAGCAAACCCAGCACAGGAAGACCTGGCATGTTCCTGGAGTCAGACTGCACGAGGTCTCCATGAGTAGTCAGGTATATTCACGATACATCAGCCTCTGTTTTGCACCCATAACTGATGCTTATTCGTACTCTGGCTGTTTGTCTAGGACTTCGGCATGATGACAGCTGTTACTAAGTACCCAGAAAACAGAGCCATTTTATGGAGTTTTAGAAGGGGCCTTGCAGCTAGAGGAGAGGGACAATACCTGCATTTGTCTCTACTTCAAGTTTTATTAATTTTATATTTTTGAATTTTCTTCTGGAAGAAGCAAACCTTGATTTTAAAGATTCATCAGTAATATTAAATACTGCCCATCTATCTACTTGGTTTTCACACACTGCTCTCTGCTGTTGTAATAATTCTATCTCATGATGGCATCCAATTTCTCTTCCTCCCATACAATTAAATCATCTTTCTCAATAGTATTGCATATATTTTTATAAACCCTGAAGGCAGTGTTAGAAACAGCCTAAACTTGACTAGGAGGAGACACAAATGCTAAGCAATATTTTACACTGGCAGGAAAGAAGCTCTAGAGAATAAAAAACAGTGCAGAGATACAAAAGTGTTCTATAGGGAGAAGTTTTTATCAGCATGTGGGGAAAGTATCATAAAGAAAAAACCTTTCCTAAAAATTTTAAATACATCTTGAGCATTACAGTACTCTGAAATTTAGCTTTTTCAGAACACCATAAAGCTTTTTATAAGACAGATAAATCTAATTCTGCAAACCTCTGGCTGATTCGTGGTTCAGTGCATGGGAAACAGATGTCAAGATAATCTCATGCAACTTTTCCTCGCATTGCATCTCGCTGAGGTGGAAGACCTCACTGCATTGTGCCCCAGCATACCAGGAGGCCACTATTGTAGCATAATTGCAGTGATGCAGAAACCATACTCTGTCTCTGCACCTGAAAGGGCTAAACAGCTACAAAAACATGCTCAGGGTTGGAGAGTTTTAGATTAAATCACACTGCAGAGTGTTTCTCTCTCTGGACCAAGAGCAGCAAGAACATTTTGATGTCCTCTTAGATAAGAAGTGGTTTATTTTTTTTCATTTTAAGTGACATTATGTATGAGCTGGTCCTTTCAAGGACCGGATTTTAGTAGGATTTTAAGTCTTTCTAACAAACAACTTGCTTGTCATGAGACCTGGATGGCACAATCACACTGCACAGCACTTCCTTGCAGCATTTCAGAGGAGAATTTTTGAACCACAGCGGTAGCAAAAGCTGAAATGAAGGCTTAAAGGAAATTATCTACTCGCAAGCAAAGGATGAAAGTCTGAAAAAACAGGCAGTGTTCAAAAAAAAAGGAGTAGATGGTTAAAAATGAAGTTTAAAATAACTTTTCTGACCACTAGTCAAAGAATGAAAAGCTGAATCCAAATATGCCATGAGAAATAATATTAGCCTTTCTATGTACCACTTTCTATTCTCTGGGCATTTGAAAGGAAATTATGCTTCATATTTCACATTATCCATTTTATGCCAATAAATGCCTTTCTGTTATTAGCACCATTTGAAGTACCCTAGCCTTAGTGCAAATTCAGCTCTTTGTTTCCCAGGTGGCATATTTTGGGAGGAGTAGGGAAAAAAAGGAGACAAATGTAATTATAAAAGAGAAAAAAGTAATGCAAAAGCCATCTTTTTTCTCTCAGATTTACTAGTCATCCTAAAGTGCATCCAAAGTCTAGATAATAATCTCCTTCACCTAAGGATTGTTATATTAATTGTTATAAATCACCAAAAGCTAAGCTTAGACAGCTACAAGAGTAGCATTTTTGCTATATTAAGAAAAATCAAAGAATCGATTTCCATGGCAGTGTGCTGCTGGGACCAAATTTGTGTCTGAGAAGTCAAAGAATGACAGAAAAATAGACTTCTAGAAGTGTGGGCAATGGACATTCCTCAAGCTTTTCAATGCTTGACGTATTTTACCAGGTGGCATCACTTTCTAAGAATTCAGGATTCAAAATTAGAGACAGCTAAGATGTAAAAGTATCACTTAAAACCAGTCTCCTATTTCAGTTCCTATTTTAACACAGTAATCTCATGTGTTCAAATTATGTATATCTGTGATGGCTGTGACACTTTAAAAATACTTTTGCACAGAAAATCTGAAGATCCTTACTTGCTCAATGATCTCTGATGACTCAGTATAAAAACCTTTATTCAAATCCGAACCAAAAACTGAACAAACAAGCAGCAACAAATAAAATATAAAAAAAAGTTTGACGCATCACTATGTATATCAGCACGTACTTTTTATCCATCCTCTGTTTGCTTGAGTCATTCCTGCCTGTATGAAATTTCAAGCTATTAAAATCTCATGAACAGATGCTTATAATACAGGGAGAAAACTTTGTCTAGGAGCAGTTTAGAAAACTGTGCTCCAAAGTTATATCTAGTTATACCTTTATTTTGGGAGAACACTAATATGATTCATTGGAGTGCCTTGAATGATGAGTCATCAGAACACAATGACAGAAGAATTATGTTTCCAAGAAAGCACAAATGTTAAGCTCTGACAATGTTAAAGAAATAATAGTATGGTAAGAATGATCTATGTTACATGTGCAGGTAGTTACTTTCCTGAAGTCTCATTTAGGATTAGTTTTGCTGTTTCCTGCACTGAATACCAGCACAATTAATGGGACTGCTTGCAGAGTTGCTTTCTATCCGTCTCTAAATCAGGTTTTTAAAATATATTTCCCCATAGGCCATGATCAGTATTATCCTTAATTATTTCATGGTTTTTGGAGATACCACCATGATAAAATCCCAAATATTGCATTAGTTAATACTAATTCAAGTGAGAGTCCGTTGCTTCCTATTGCCCTAATCTCTTTTCCATGGCTATGACTTTCTCAGATGGAAAACATGGAAGTAGAGAGGTGATAAACTCCTAAGCACGTGAGCTAGGGAGAAGAGCAAAGATAAAAGGAACAGAACACTCTTGTGCATTGAATATGGTTTTTGCCCTTGAGGTTAATTTTGAACCTTTGAATTCCATGGAAGTGGAAGATCCCATTCTCTGTTATGCAGGATGCAGAACTTCCCCTGACTTTTAAGTGCATGCCCATCACTCAGGTGGTCAAAGTACATATTTCTCCCTCCCTCTTGTGTGCTGGACACAAGCTTGGTCAGAGCTTCTTATGCTCTGAAGATGGACCTTTTGAAAAAAGAAAGCAGGAAATCAGAATATGCTGATTTACAATACATTGGTCATGTTGCTTTGGTGGCTGGAGTTTTGTTAGAAGGGAAATTAGGTGTACCAAACCAAAAGGAGATCCCCCCATCTTATTTTCTGCTATTTTTTTCCTCATGGAAAGGGAAAAATGTCAAAGTATGGATGGGAGACTGAGGTTGTTAGGGTTAGGACTGACAGATGAGGTGAAGTCTGAGCTACGCTTACAGTCTGTTCCTGAAAAAGCAGACTCGTTACTAAGGTAGGCACTAAGATCCTAGACCCTGAAAAGCCTAGGCTGGTGGAGGAGATGTTGCAGTGGCTGCAATGTGCACAGCAATATCCCAGTGTCCTGGCCTCAGCAGAGGACAGCAGTGGGTGTCTGCAGAAAGAGGTTAAGCTTTAGATGATATTCACGTACAATACTGCCTCCCAGACCATGGTGATTTGTACCTCTGTGTAAAAGAGCACGGCACAGAGCTCAGAGCAAGACTGCTCACTCCTGTGCCTGAGTTCACAGCTGCACAGCAAATAGCCTGGAAGTGAAATGGTCTGAAGCTGTCAGGGATATTCCCTGCAACAGTCTGAAGACCAGAATGAGCAAATTTTCAGTCTGTGAAAGGAGAACAGGAGAAGATGAAGGATGCTGATACCCAAATAATTGTCCCTGGAATCTGTTAGATAAAATACTTAACTCACCCTAGGAAGCAAGATACAATTTGTTCTCCAGAAAAGTGTGAAATCCCGACGGAAAACCCCTTCTAGTGGGTTAATAACAAACAAGAGACAGAACTCAAAGTCTTGCTTTCCCAGTACCAGTGAGTGGCCCACACTGTGGTCTGTCCCTGATGCTTCAAAGGAGGGCAAGCAAATAAAACTCAAGGGCTTTGTTATCCCTCAGGAGTGAAAAAAATTCTTCTTAGGCTTGCAGCTGAGCAGCAGAGCACTGAAGCATGGAATTAATTATATACAGTAATTATTTGTTTTGACAGTGCAACAAAGACCTGATAGCAAAGGCTTTATTCGGTCAGTTGAACTATTCAAAAGGTGTTACTGCATTCACTGAGCTCTATCTTGCAGTGAAAAATGTTTTTTACTATTACCCCAGTTAAAAAGCTGATCCAGAGCCTTCACTACCAGGGTAATTTGATCTTCCTGATACCAGCCTAATTTCACTCATGTTTGTCACACGTTCACATGCTGTTACAGCAAAACTGTCCTTTTCTTTCTGTGATACCGTGTCCCTGGAATGTGTTAGAGAGCTGTCTCTTCATTCTAGATTGCTAGGTTGGCTTTACAAATGGCAGGTGTCTACAAAGCCAAGCATCCCACCAGCCCTTTGTGTTTGATGTTTTCTGAGCACAGATGCCCCTCACAACCTGTGTTCTGTCCCAAAGAAACAGAAATCGAGACAGTTTATTTGACTCTTTGTTTCTTTTCAGTCCTACTTTCACCTGTGGGGAGTGCTTCTATAGCAGAACAGGAGTGGCTGATGCCTTGTTAAATAAAAGTTGCAAGACAAGTTAAAAATGCACTGCACATACAAAAGAGACAATTTACAGCACCTTGCAGTGACAGGACAAGGGGAAACGGCTTCAAACTGGCAGAGGTTTAGATCAGATATTAGGGAGAAATTCTTCACTGTGAAAGTGGTCAGCCAGTAGATCAGGTTGCCAAGAGAAGTTTTGGATGCTCCACCCCTGGAAGTGTTCAAGGCCAGGTTGGATGGGGCTTTAAGAAACCTGATCTAGTGGAAGGTGTCCCTGTCCTTGGAAGAGGGGTTACAAGTAGATGATCCTTAAGGTGTCTTCCAAACCATGCCATTGTATGATTGTGATACAGATTAACCTGCTATATTTTCAAGACTTACACTGAGCACAGGAAGTTTTCTGCTGGTCTTTTCCATATTTCCATAATAATTCAGTATCTC
>VRYO01001463.1:37601160-37630288 GCA_009812075.1 Sialia sialis | reverse complement strand
TGCGGCTTATAATTGTGAAATTACTGTAACTAAAAGTAATGTTGCTGTTATCAATTAAAAAAAATTAAAAACAAAATACTGAAGAGATGAGAACTTGATTACATCAGTGTAAATCCATTTCAGCTCTAACAGTGACTGTGGAGTTTATTGGTTTATTGAAGGCTTATATTTCACAGTGCATCCTTCTGCTCTGACATATTCTACCTTTCCACCTCTCACATTCTTGTCTCTCCCTTGTCCCAGTGTGCCTTTCCTGACTGCAGCTGCTAAGAAAACTAAGGAATTTTTGCTGAAAGAACAGTTGCCCCACTATGGAAGCTTACTCTTACGTATGTCCAAGGAAGAAGACATAATATGCTAAGATAATTTTTTATTATTATATTCTAAGATATTTAATCCCAGAATTTTTCCACAATGGTGTTACCCTCCGACTTGGTTTTTTTTCTGAAATTCAGAAAATTTATTTCAGTCAGTTTTCAAGAATTTTGGGGGCAGTACTGTTAAACAGTGTGTGTAACACCTTTACATAGTGTATAAGTCAAGGAGAGTCAGATAAGTATATTTCAGCCTAGTTTCATTGAACTGCTCGGTTGAACAACCACTTTCACACAAGCATCTGCTATCAAGCAAATCACCCTCCATTCATTTCCTAGCTAGAATAAAGGTAAATTGGCCCATGTTGTCAGAAAAAAACATCAGCTTGCTCCCACAAGATTTTGCAGACCTGTGTGTTTTTCTATAATCCACTGTTTTAATTCCCTCTTGATGTCAAAATATTTGAAATCAATATGACCACTTCACCTTTTGATTTTCTAGGAGCCACTTGAGTCGTGCTCAGCTGCATGCCATGACATAAAATTTTCATGCAATTTTCCAAAAGAATAAAGGAAGATCCTCCTACAAACTCTTTGACACATCATAGCATATAGATAATTTTATGTTTTGTGTAGTGATACAGAAGGAATTGGTTTCATTTAGCCATGGTGATTAGTCAGCAAGTATCTCTAATTTCACAATACAAACACCTAAGTGGAACAGAAATGTCCATTCTGATTAAAGTATGGATACCCAGATGTAGTATTTTCACCATAAACTGCAATATGTGTTCAACAATTTCCCAGTAAAGCAAAACCAGTGGAGTAAATGATTTTTGTGAGAGGCTTTTCCTGGAACTTAGAAGCAGCTTAGCAGTACACTAATGAAGTTTCACCTCAGCAGAGACACAAAATGCATGAGTGATGTTCTCTCCCCTGCTATGAGAAAGTGCAAAAGCAAAAAGAAAAGAAGCAAAAAAGACCTGAAGAACGAGTTGTTATTCTATAAGAATTTTAATGTTAGCATGAACATTTCATGATATGTGTATTAAAAGGCAGACAAAGAAAACTTACTGCTTCATAATGAGGGAATTTGTACAAGACAGTTTGTGGCATATTTTACCAGTGAAGAAACTTCTTACCACAGTAGGTGAAGAGCAAACTGACAAGCATCATACCTGGTTGCTTTTAATTTGAATCCTGTTCTTATATGATTTCTGATTGTACTACCAGATCTTTTATAAAGTAGCACTCAAGAACATGGGAATTATTTGCAAGTCAAAACCTTAGCTCAGGCAAACATGGGACTTGCAAGTAAATGCTTTCCCCGATAGTTCAAAATTTCTCACTGTGTAATAAGTTTCTCCATCTAGTCAATGTATTAGTAAAGGCATCATGTATTTCTATATTTAGAAAATAAGCATTAATCCATTAATGGCAAATACATAAATACATTAATTCCTTTATCATGTGCTTAAAATCTCCTGTATGTGAGTTTGTGTACCTGTGGCCCTACAAGCAATTTCACACAGCTCTGCTCTGTCTTTGTACTTGGCACAATGGTTTTATCCAGAATCTCCAAAAAATTTTCTTCTTGTCAGAGAAAGATATATAGGAAACACCATCAGGCTGGTGGTTATCTTTCAGCTGCAGTCAGAATTGAACTAATTTCTGCTGTGGCTATAAATATCCCTGAAAAGCTTATTTTCACTGGAGTATTAATTGTCTGGAAAAGGACAAGGGTTATGCAGTTGGATTGTTTGCTCCAGTGGGAATACAACAGTTTAATGGGAACATAACTGGCAAATTAAATTTTTCTATTACATTCAAATAGTTTTTCCTTCCACATATTTCATTTAACTTCTTCATCAGCTCAAACTCTTTGCTTCACTGTTGCTCAAATAAATCTCCAACTCTCCAACAAAAATTGACTTTTTACAGTGGTTCTTTAAATTGGCTCCTTACCTGAGCTAAACATTTGGCAGCAAATGCAATAAAAAAAAAAGTGTATTGATACATAGATTCTTCCCAACACCTTTCTACCTTGAAATCCTGTCTGCTGATGAATAGAGGTTCCTGTAACCAGGCTCAGCCCATGCCAAGGGTGATGGTTTCTGCTCCCAGAAGAAATTGGGAGCACAGTCCCAGTGATCTCCCAACTTCTGACTGCAGGACAGTGGCTTTGTAGTGTCACTAAGTCAGCCTCTCAGTCCAGAGAGAATCATACACACCCTGGTGTACTACACATCAATGCCAGCTTCTCATCCCTTCAGTCGAAGCATTTCCTTGGAAAATTGTTTTCTGTAATTGAATTATAGCTTACACTCCATTTTATTTTTGTATGTCTACAGAAATAGCATTGCAATTGAATTTTCATGCTTTGCTATGCATGCCTAAATAGACAACTGGTGAAAGTACACCGAATTCAAAAACTGTAAAGTAATTGAATAGTCAAACACAACACTTACTTCAGATGTAGAAATTGCAGCATGGAGTAGATGACCTTGAAAGTTACATCTGTGTACACCTCTATGTGGTGGGGACCATGAGCTCAAGAGAGACTGTAGCACAGACAATGAATTCTTTTTCAAAGTGCAGGAGAAAATCTCTGCAAGACACTTGTGACCTTTTTATTGTGACAGCTTTTATTTAAATGCATAAAGAGGAAAGGTGAATATTTACTGAACCCGGATATAAATTACCATCCAGGGAAGATTGTCCACTGCCTCTCTCAAATTTAGCAAATAGAAAATGATTTTCCATTGGGCTTTTGTTATAAAACTATATTTTTCCAAATTACAAACAACTCATCTGTATGTTTATTTTTAAAATACTCTATTTTCCAAGTTTTCAAACCCCAGTTATTGTTTAAAGCATTGAAAATATCTTTCATTAGTGAGCATATCACATATGTTTCAGTTCAATTTTCAAATTTCAGAGTTGATGTCTGCAATCTCAGCTCTCAGAGGGCTTTATGAGGTCTGTTAGTTTCATTTATTCAAATTAATGGGACCTCTGAAATACTGGGAAATGGACAGAGGTGTGGAATAGAAAAGGAAGGGCAACACAGTAAGGAAAATATTGAATGTATATATGTGTTTTAATCCTAGATACTAGCCAATTCATTTGTGCTGCTCTAGTATCAATTTATATAGCTGAAAAGCTTAGAAAACTCCCCATATTTTCATCTTCTTACTTTCTCAAAAATAAATGTAAGGGAATTTTTATAGCAATACTTTCATCTCAAGGGATAGCTTTCTTTGAAAAATAGAAGCTATTTAGCAGACAAATGGTCACAACTTGCTACCACTGGGACTTAATAAGTTCAAGAGACTAATCAAATTTCTTTGTAGGAAAGACAGTGCTGGTATCTATGTTCTTTTATGGTGATAGATTTTGGAGTGCACTTTTCAGAAATGTGAAGATTATCTTGCTTTTTTCCTAAATTTTTCAGATCACTATATTAGTAAAAATGAAAGTCTGATCAACCGTTTCATATTCATGACTTATTTCTTGATAGCATTTAAAAGTAAAATTTCAGTTGCTATTTTTATTTTAAAGTACTTTCCTCATTAGCTCATTAGAAAATATTTAATTTCTGCCTAATGAAAACACACTTGAAGGTCGAAGCACAAATAAGCCCAGCCAGGGTTGAAATCCCTCCATCACTCTCTCATGGCTCCTGATAACATTAAGCAAGGGACAAAAGGCAAATGTTAATAATGGAGTGTCAGCCTGGATGTTTGTCACTAATGTTGAATGTCCTTGCTCTTCTGTGTACTTTTATCAATGCCCTTACATTCCTTTAAAACATTCTTTAGGAGAAAAATCTATGAGAGGAAAACAGCACCATGTCAGCAAACAGTGTTATTTTGAGTTCCTTATGAGGATTCTGAGGATCTCTTCAGATGTTGAATCGATCTCCAAAGTTGCATTCATCTGTCCTGGATGAGCTCCTCCCAAAGTTTGGACTGCTCCTTGAGGGAGATGACACAAAAAAGGGACATCACCAAAGGAAACAGTCTAGAGAATTTATGGCCTATATGTTTTTCTAGAAACTATCAGAGTTACTGCAGAGTTACTGTCTGGCCTAGATTGGGCCTTCAGAGACTTTGGCACCTGGGATAGGGACCAAGTTGACACTGTCCATATTTCTATATCCAGTGCCAAGTTAGGAGTCAAGCAAGTTATTCTCTTTTGAGCCTGTTAGGAACGGTCCAAGAGAAAAGATGCTATTGAAAGAGGGTATCCATAAGCCCTGAAATCCCTCCATCCTATAAATTGTCTACAAAACATTCATGTTACGTTAATTAATTAATTAATTCATACATTCATTATAACACTCATGTTATAAGAAGCCTCAGCCAAAAATGTTTTATGCAAAGAGAAACTGTACTCATGGGAACGGTAGAGCAATGGAGACACACTTCAATTTTAAAGAGTGACATTGAACTACCGTACACTGTATCATTATACTACCTTGGAATATTTAAAATTTAGGATTTCTTGCTGCTACTGCCACTGTAACTTAGATGAACAGGGTGTAGGTTTTATTTGCTGGTCTGTTTGTTTCATTGTGCTTTTGACAGCAGATTACTTTTAGTTATTGTTCATAATGTATTTCTTCAATCTGTCTTCATAACAGACAATAGAAATAAGTTAATAGAAATAAGTTGACCTGTGAATAACACACAATAGAAGAAAGAAAAAATATTTTCCTTAAAATTCAAAACATTGTTTCTTAACCTGCAACAGACTTTTGAAGTGTGAAATGATCAGTGCAGTCCATAGTACATTACAGTCTAATATGACTGAAAACTCTGTGAGGTGAAATGAACTAGTGGGAGAAGAATGAGTGCACAGTTGTGGAACAAGTCTGTGCAGACTGGATGTAAATGGGCCATAGATAAACACAGGCATGGACTGTGTTTCAAACAAGGATCAGAGCATCCCAATCCATGCTGTGTCCCTATCCTGACATGTTGATTACCTCAGGAAATTGTCACTGGGAATTCCTGGGATGCAGTTGTGGGGCTCTCCCAGCACAAGTGCCAGTTGTGTTTGTTGGGGGACACAGAAGGATCTGTGGGAGCTCACACACACATAGGAGGGCTCACCATGGGTCTTAGCAAGCTTTGTCCTGTGAAAGCATCAGTCTGTGCAGCTGAGGTTCTGATGTGAGTACTGACCTCTGCGGCAGCCTTTTTACTTCAATGCAGCCAAACTAAAGGAGAAACAACAAGTTAAGAATGAAAGTAGAAAAGAAAGTCTGTCCTTGCCCCTTATTATTGGCAGAGATGAATCCTGACCACTGCTATGGTTTTGGAGTCAGAGACAGAAAGAGATGGATGGGGATGGATGGATGGATGGATGGATGGTGTTTTCAAAAGAACTTACAGCTCCTGCAGCTAAATGGCTGAGTAATATGAATTTACTAAAATATTTTGGTAATTTTTTACATAGGTATTTCATCTTCTGAGCCAGTAATTTAAGTACTTCTGTTCAGCAATTTCTACAAATAAAAGAGGGAGGTGGAATAAAATTGAGCTGGCAGAACTTTTTATTTTGTTAATAATTTTAAACTCCTAAGATTCAGCCTTAAAATCTGTTCTATTATACTGGTGTTTTGTGATTTCAAACCTTGCTCAAGAGCATAAATTTTTCTTGTTTTAGTTTGCTTAAACATTCACACTACAGTGAAGCAATTTTGACATCAAAGACCTATTAACCACCTCAGGCTTCATTCTCCTCCATGTTGCAATCCTATCTGTTTTAAGCTGTCCTGACTGGAGTCAAATTTATTTAACATTTGATTGTGAAACGCTCTTCTAAATTTTAACGCTGTATATTTGTTTTTGCTTCAGCAGCACATCTATGACAAGATATCCATCTGACTCTTTTCCTTCATGACCAGCAGAGCAGTTACAGGCAGCACCACTGAGTGTCCACACCACACATTGTCTGAATAGCCTGTGGAGGACAGTTTAGTTCCTTACTTACGATTTTACTGTGATTTCTGTGCGTTAGATCTCTGTCTCATTTTATATGCTAGCACTTTTTTTTTTTTTTTTTTAAATGATGGCTGTTAAAAATGCCTTAAAACATTCAAGCACTTAGTTAATTTCAAAGTCCTACAGTTATTTAAAAAATATTAGAAATCAGAGGCTTTTGTGACTTCCTGGAAGTCCGCTGAAATCATGGTAGATGACTAATGACTCCAAAAACGTCCTGGTAATGTCATATCTCTAGAACAAAATTGATGGTAATGGTATAGGCAAGCCCCAGTATTCTGAGAGGGCCTTGTAAAACTTGCACTGATTACTGTGCAAGTGTCTATCAGCCTGTCAAAACTCAGGAACCAAGTAAAACCACATCTGATTAAAAACAGAGGGGAAAGAAGGTGAAAACTCTGACAGAGCTCGTTAGAGATAGCACTGAGATATCTCAGAGTAGGAATAATTTATTTTAGTAGGTGTGGGGATTTTAAAGACATAGTTTAGAGATTCACCATCACTTTGCTGCCATAGAAACATCAAGCAATTGGTGTTCAAATAAAGCCATCATCAAAACAATACTCTTTAGCAGATTTCACCTCCGAAAAACGTTGATTATGTATGCATTGTAAATACAAATAACTTGGGAGAGAGGTATATATTACACTTATTAGATATAGAACACGTTTCTGTCTCAAAGTCGTGACTCCTGAAACTCAGAAGAGAAAAATTCAGATCTGTATGGGAAGAGGTCTTCTATTTCCCAGGTTTATTTTATTCAGTAAGATTATTCACCAGAAAGTATGATGAATTAAATTCCATCATGTTTATTCACACAGAAAGATCATCTTTTGGATGATCAGAAGTATTCATGAATATTTGAGAAATTCCCAAACAATATTAAAAAATGTGCTACAAAGAGGGAGCAAAGTAATGTCAGAGAAGCTGGTACATGCCTTTTCTGACATAAACATTTTGAGATTTCATTTTACAGTTTTCATTGCATAAGTCAGTGTTTAAAAATAGTGTGCTAGATCTATGAGAGCTAAAAAATTACAAATATTTGATTTGTTCTTTTAAAATTGGGGTTATCTCAAATTTTTGCAGAGAATACTCTGTAATTTTTATTTTAGATTAGTTAACCACTGGCTCTGTTTTCTGTAATTCTAATAATTATGTTAAAATCCTATAATGTCACAGCTACATATGTTAGAAATGTAAACACTGGAAAGATTCTAAGTTTCCTATTTGCCTTTACTGCATTGTACAGAAGTTATTTGTTTATGATATCAACAAAATTACAGTAATTTCATGATTATAAGCTGCACCTTTTTCATTGAAGAATCCAGCCTACCCCAGTAGTGCGGCTAATCATCAGGTGCGGCTTATTTATGGACGAGTCCCAGCGAAATGCCAACCCAGAAGTGAGAGTCGGCTGGGGAGGGCGCCTGGGGCTGCCTTTAAAGGCTTCACTGGTCTATGAAAACTGTTGCAACTTGAGCACCTGACACCAAACCCCGCGCTGTCGCGATTCTGTTACAAATTTGTTACTTTGTTGCACATGGATCCTGGCTTTTTTTTTAAAAAAAATGCTGCTTATATTCAGGTGCAGCTTATATATGGACAAATCCCGTGGTCTACCCGGCTACCTGGATGTGCGGCTTAGAATCAGGTGCGGCTTATAATTGTGAAATTACTTCAATGAATTACTTTCAAATAACTGATAGACAGGTTTATTCCTTCTGAGGGTTATGCTCATAGGCATTTTACTGAGGCTTAGAAGACACAGCCAGTATTTTTAAAAGTTCTGAAATGTTTCTCAAATGCTTTCTTTCAGACTGTTCAGCACAGCGTTACATCAGAATTATTTTCTAGATTTCAGCTGTCATAAATGAATCAGCCAAATGAGTATTGGATGGTACATCTATAACATACTAGGAGATAATAACCCCATTTGGGCTATCACACATGTGACATTCAGCAAAATAGCAAAAAATTGTCCAGAATGTATTTCTGAATGACATGCCCTTTCACTACCCTATATATCATTTGTAATTTCTGCTGAGTAAATACAGACTGTCTCAAATGGACTTTATTACTATTTTTCATGACAAGTAACACTATGTGTGACATTCATATAAATTAAATTTAACATGGAGTATGTGATGTTCAACTTAAAATATCACAGAACTAATTTAAAAATATAATTTATATTAATTTGAAATAATAGAAAAAGCTCTTCAAACATGTTTCTAAAAAAATTTGTGTAGAAGAGATCATACACGTTAAAACCTAACATTACCCAAAAATAGTTTAAAATAATAATTATATTACAACTAGATAAAAGATAGATAAAACCCATTTTTTATAAGTAGATAAAAAAAAATTTTGCTTGTTTGAAACATTTCCATTAAACATTTTTTATTTCCTTTGCCCCCAAAATAGCGAATAGCTAAAATTACTCCACAATATTTCTAGATGCATTTCTAGCCCAGAGTTATTCACCTATCCACATTTCTGGATATTGAATAGAGACAAAGCCTAGCAAGGCTTCTCCCACTTTTTTGTTACTAATAATTAATACTTTTGACTTTCCCATCTGGAGGGCAGATACTAAGGCTACTGCACTGTAAATCATCTCTATGGGATTATAAGAAAATGCACACAATTTGTTCAGAAGAAAATATCTTCACAGAATTCTTCATGACTTTCTTCTATTAACAGAGAAAATAAACAATCTTTACCTTCCAAGGGCTGCCAGCACAACAAGTTACTGGACTACTCCTGAGACCATAGTGAAGAATATAAAACACTGTGAAGATTTTCATAGTTTGCAACTATGCCAAGAAGCTTTTTCTTCCTACTTTTTATTGTTTAGATGAAACCACATCAAGTATCAGCATATTGTGGTGGGTTGACCCTGGCTGGATGCCAGGTATCCATCAAAGCCACTTTATCACTCCTGAACAAGGGAGAGAAAAAATAACAAAAGGTTCTTGGGTGAAATACGGACAGGCAGCAATCACTCAGCAATTACCATCATGGGCAAAACAGACTTGACTTGGGGAAATGAATTTAATTTATTACCAATCAATTAAGAGTAGGAACAATGAGAATTAAGAAGTAAATCATAAATCACCTTCTCTCTACTCCTCCCTTCTTCCCAGGCTCAACTTCATCCCTCTTTTTCTCTACCTCCTCTCCCCGGTGGCACAGGGGGATGGGAGATGGGAGCTGCAGAGAGTTCATTGCACATTGCCTCTCCCACCTACTCAGGGGGAGGACCCCTCACAGTCTTCCCCTGGTCCAGTGTGGGATACCTCCAAGGACTTCTCCAGTGTGAGTCCCACCCATGGGGCGCAGCTGTTCAGTGACATCTCCAGCTTGGTTCCCTTCCCGCAGTGCAGTCCTGATGCCTGGAAAAGCTGACCTGGAACAGAGACTAGACAGGGCAAAAGGATAAAATAGGTATTTATTGAAAGGATACATCTTGGGCAGTGCAAGAGCCTGGCCTGGGCCACACCCAAATCAAATTCAAGATGAATCCCAGTCATGAGTCTTTACACCTTTATAAGTTTTGGTTCATTTACATCTTGGGGTCAATTGGCCAAACACAGCCCCAGGCTATGAAGTATCAGCCCCCTGGCTTGTCCCCTTTCCCTTGCCATTGTTTATGCTTTTTGGGTACTGGTTCTCCCTGATTCTATAGCTAGAAAGGAATTGTTTCGTCTGACTACCCTGTGAAGAGACCTTACTAACACCTAATGTGAAGTTTCAGAGTTACACACTAAGCAGCAGAGATTCTGAAAAAAATAAAAGCTGAACCCCAAGACATCACTTCAGGAACAGACAAGGTGCAGTCCTTCAGGAACAGGCTGCTTCAGGACGTTTTCCCTGCAGGATTACAAGTCCTGTCAGCAAACCTGCTCCAGCATGGGCTCCTCTCTCCATGGAGCCCCAGGTGCTGCCAGAAGCCTGTTCCAGCACGGACTCTCTACAGGGTCACAGTCTCCTGTTGTTCTGGTGTGGGGTCTCCCACAGGCTGCCGGCGATTCTCTGCATCCCCACGGACCTCCATGGGCTGTAGGGTGACAAATGCCTCACCATGGTCTGCACCAAGGGCTGATTCTAGATTCTGTGGAGTGGTCAGTGCAAGCTTTGCAAGGGAAAGAAAGAAACTGGAAAGTGAAATGGATGCAATTAACTGTGAGACACCACCCTTTACTTCATTGTTGACAGTTAATCTCATAAAAGACTAAATCAAAAGGAACTGTTTCTCTCCTTATTTGTACAATTTTATTTAATCATGAAGCAAGCAAATCAGTTTTATTCCATTAATACTTTGTTTCCACAGAAGCAGACAAGAAAACTAAACTACTTACCTAATGATTTACATTTAAAGCATGCAAAACAACTTGCATTGGAACTCAGTGTGGTAAGGTTCAGAAACGGCTTTCATTTTTGAAAATTAAATTTGTTCTGAACAATCCAGACCATTTCATTCCAAGTAAAATTTTCTAAGCAGAAATCTGTCATGTACCTTATATTCATACCCTTAGATTAAAGGATTGCTTCTTCTTGAAGACGCCCTGAGAAATTAGATCTTCCTGGAAAAGTTTAGATTTTTTGTGTCATAACAGAACTTCATGCCACATTGTTGTTTAGATTTTATGTTTAGAGTGATATATTTCAAAATATAGTTCAACAAGAGAAACATAACTAAAATTGATACACTTGCCCAATATCATTGGCTTAGTAATTCACAGAAAAGAATTTCATTAATACCATATGAGCAACATTTTTACAAAGCCCTTAGAGGAGGAAACATAAAGCCTTAATATGTGAGGGTTTTCTTTAGAATTCTTGCATCAGGTAAAGCAGCATTAGAGAGTCATTGGGAGATTTCTCTTGAATTTTTCACATTTTCATGAGCCATGTACAAAGTAGACTACATAACATTATAAGAGTTGGTAATAATCATAGATTTTTATGCATGTCTTATAGCAGAATGTTGATCAGGTTTCTGCATTCACATGAAAAATTCTAACTACTTGAGAGATTAAGTGTGGAAATAGAAATGAATTAGGATGAATAAACAGAAAAAAACTCAAAACAATCCAGGACTATTCTTGTGCTAGAAAGTATTAGGAACTTGAGAACATCCAGAAGGCCTTGCATAATTTCTCTCCTCCCAGTAAAGATTATTTAGTTTGGCAACTACAGAGAGATACTAAAGCAAGACCATGATACTTGCTTTTTTAAGAGCTATTTTTTTCTGAACAACTGTTTGTTGAACATGCTAGGGGAAATGTCATTATGTTGAACCCTTTATGTTAAAACATTCAAATAATGAAGACTGTCTTAATGAAAATAGAGTTTCTTCTCAACCTATCACATAGCACCAAAATATTTTCTGAGGAACATAGTGTGAAAACTACATGCAAAATAACTACTGCCCAAAGTTGTAGGGCATTTTGAAGACAGCAGGACATAATTCTAAAAAAAAATTTCATGGTATTTTTTTTTTCCTGAAAGTTGAAAGAGATGAAAATGCACTTCCTTCTTTAAGCAGCAATTAAAGGTTGGGGCAGAGTGCCTGGATTCTCTTTTTGAACAAAGGGCTGTTCAGGTCTGTGAACATAATACCTGGCATATGAAACTATTTATCCTTCAAACAATAAAAGGGATTGAAAGAAATAACTCTGTGGCCTGAAGGTAATGAAAGGTTTCTGACTGACATGTAACTTACTGATGAGAGGATTCTCTCTGCACCTCTTGGAGTCCCTCCTTGCCAGTCCCTGGCCACATCCTGACACATTGTCCTTACCTATACCATAGAGGAACAGCTTCAGGGTGTGGACATTAAGATGTCTGGTGGTACCATGAGTAAGTTCATATTGTAAAGTGTGCAAACACCACCTGCTTTACAATGACGCAAGGTGATCCCAGATGAATTTCAGGGCCACAAAACCACCAGTCTGATGGAATGGAAAATAGAGAAAATGGGTGAGGTTTCAGCTACGATTTATTGTAGATACGTCTTTACATTCACTACTCAATATCTGTTTTAGCAGGGAACACTTACATATTGCAGTATGTTGCAATGTTTTACCTCTAGTTTTTCAAAGTTCTGGTTACTACTACAAACTAAATAAACACAAGTTTAAAACATAATTCTGTGTGGAATGGTATTCCCGGTCCTAATGAAGAGAAAAAGAAGAAAATAAGCAAATTGGAGATGCAATTATGTTTTGTCATGCACGAGCTCAAAATTCATGTTGTGTACATATCTCCTAATAACCTCTCTGGACCTGGGCTCATATGTGGAAGCTGGAAGACAGAAGTAGTTCACACCTACGATTTCTACTTCTCTGGGATGGCTGTTCCTGTAGGAGGTTGTCTAAAGTAAACTGGCAATGGTTTTGGTTTGTTTTGTGTCACTGATTGTGACCTGGACAGCTCTGGAGCTGGCAGACCTTCTGCTGGGGCATGACTGCATTAGGCAGGTTGAAAAAGCTACTGTGTCACCCGGCCCAGTTTAATACCCTCTACATTCAAGAAGACACAATAGTGTCTCTCAGTCCTTCCTCCTTAGTTGCACAAAGTCATGCTGACTTTAGCAAAACTTTTGCAGGCAAGACCTCTATCATGTGCAACTGAAACAGGTTGAATGTGCACACTGAAGCTTAAGGATGTTTGAAAAAATGAATATGATCACTGACACAGAGCAAAGAACAATTGAGAGCTGAAATAGTGTGCTGCGTGACAGGCAGCAACTAGCTGAAAATGGAACTTCTTTGCTTTGCTTCTTTTCATTTATTCTCACAATGCAGATCATACATTTTTCATGAGGAGCAAGTGGCTATGCAGATAAATGTCTGCCAAGAGTGCCACCAGGATGCAAGAACTCATTTTGAACTCACATATGAGTAACCTTTGCAAACTACTAACTGTAATACAATATTGCAATTATTTGGAAGTTATATACATAGATTTTCTATTGCATCCTGCTTCTCTAAAGAAACACCAGCTGCCTCATTCAAATGGACAAACAGATCAAGAACAGAGCAATTTCTCATTTAATATGATCCCTCGATCAATAAGTTCAAAATTACAGCAAACTTCACTTCTTAGCATATTTTACTTGTACTGTATTTGCATTTAATATTTCTACAACAGAAAATTAAGATAAAGCAAGAATGAAGAGTAAAGCTTTGAATGTCAAGGTTGAGCTGTATTCACTTTTGTTTGTCACATCAACCTTTTGCCCATTTCTTTGAAAATGTATTATCATGTTCACATAGAAATCATTGCAGTTTGCAGGGTAGTACAGAGTATTCAAACCACTTGGATGTGTCGATGAGATGCAAACATAGGTGACAACCTCCATATACAGAAAACAACAATACCTGTTCTCAATTAAAATAATTTAATAAACCTACCTTAAGTTTGAAACAATATTCACGAACATTCCATGATATCTTGACAGCTGTTTCTCAAAAGGAAGGGACAAAGCTTGCTTTCAAAATACTCTTACAATTTTGAAAAAAATTAGCAGCTCCTGCTATGCCTCTCACTGTGGACACACACCCTTGACTACAACTGTGAATTTAAAGTGCATAATTTTCCAGGTTTGAACACACAAAGTCCATTCCCAGGATGAGTCCATTTATTGTTGGCAAATTCAACAATGAAAGGGATGAATGAAGAAAGGAGTGAGGCTTAATTTTTTTTTCTTGATCCCAATATTGATTAGAGATTCTCAGCATAATTTACGGAAGCTTATTTGAATCTTCCCTTATGCTCAATCATCATTTGTCATGCAAATTTTTCATCCAAATGTGCTTATATTGGTGATCAAGATTGGCCTAAAAATCAGCCCTTTGTGGAAGGTCATTGAACACAGTGGATGGCTTCCAATGCAGTAATAGGCTGGACATCAAAAGAAGTTCCCTTGTCCTTTCCTAGCCTCTCAGATTTTTACTCTTACGCTTTTTCTCATTACAAAGATGATATAAATGCAGGACAGGGTGGATACCAGCCTGTTTTAGTCAGAGGGCTCACAACTACTGAGATTAAGCTTCGCCACAAAGATTTAATAAAATCAGTGACAAAGAATAGAAACAAGTAATGTCATTATTAGAGACTAATAAGATTGTTGTTCTCAACTAATAAAATTTTAAGATTGTGCAAGGATACATAGTCAGAGAGAAAAATAAGACAAGCCAGGACTGTTAGTTAATACAGCAGGCTGCAATAAAGTCTTCTCTTCTCCAGCCTGAACAACCCCAACTCTCAGCCTTTCCTCAAAGGAGAGGCTAGTTCTAGCAAGCTTGCTGTTGGAAGGGTATCATCATGATTCTTGCTCTTGGACAAAGTTTTGTCTTCACTTATTCTTTGATCATAAAAGGAGCCAAGGTGTATTGCATTGATATTTATTTACTAAAGTTCACAATGATGCTCTGATGGAAACTTTTGTGGGAAATATAACAAATCAGCACTCCAAGAAAACTTGTGGGTTCTGTGTACAAATTATATGTTTTTACTCAATGCAAAATAAGATCCTAGTCTTTTATTTGCTTCCTTATGATTTGAGAGCTTCAAAATCTGTCCCTTGAAATAATAAGAGAGAGTAGTATTTTATTTTCTAGCTCCCAAAAGATGAGGATTATCCTGCTTCTTCCAAGAAACATTTTGTGCATCAGAATTCTCTCAGCCTCCAGGAACCCTGTGGAATCATGATGCATTTACTTCAGCAAGATTCAGAGAAATTTTAGCTTAGTGCTACAACAGCTCTGATATACATAAGGCGGTGGGGTGCAAAGCAACTCCACGTTACTTTGTAAAATAAAGCCACGCCCAGAATGTTGGTGTTTTTAAGACACAAGAGGGAATCCTGAC
The DNA here is from genome assembly GCA_009812075.1 of Sialia sialis. Taxonomy (NCBI): domain Eukaryota; kingdom Metazoa; phylum Chordata; class Aves; order Passeriformes; family Turdidae; genus Sialia; species Sialia sialis. The sequence continues at coordinate 37,615,080 of VRYO01001463.1, read as the reverse complement.
ATTCCAGAAATATGCCAGGTGACCAGGGGGTCAGTAGAGACCACTCTATGCCATAAAGTAACATGATGAGAGCTAAAAAGTGCCCCAGGAGTAGAGACACCAGCTGGATAAGTTTGCCTTGGATATAGATTTTTTCCTTCATTTTTCACACTTAAATTCCTAATTTGTATATCTTCAAGTTAAGGATTATATATATGTGCAAATGTGAATATGTATATATATATGTGCATATATGTGCACACATGTAGACCTAGGCCTTATTGATGCTAGCTCTTAATCTCTGGCAGAACCTGGGATGTTTTTCCCAAAAGCCTTGTTACCAGCAGGTGCCCAAGCCCCTGAGCACACTGACTCTCTAACAAGCTGAATAATGTCACCCAGGGAAGGAGGGCAGACTGATGAAGCAGGGTTGCCATATAGCTAAAGATGAGGCAGGAGAAACATTATTAACCTAAACTCAACCTTCATATCCTAGCTGTTCTTTGGACCATCTATGAGTCAAGATTTCACTCAGATCTGATTTTTTCTAAAGTCTCAAATAGACCTGACTGAGCTGAGTCGTAAATTGTTCTGCGTTTCGTCAGCTAAAATTGACCTGCTTTTGGTCTACTTTATTTGTGTCATCTTTTGTAATTAAACCACTCTACCTGAGCTCTCTGTGCTCTGTGAAGCCTTTTGTGTCTGAGCCTGGGTAATTCTTTTTCTAGCACCTCTTAATGCATACTTCCTGCCAGGGTACTTTACTGCAAGATGTCTGGGAATAATTGGGTACAAAATAATATGAATTCCATAGAAAAGTCTATGCAAAGGCAAAAGACGTGGTGTAGTATTTAAATGACCAAAATTATTGGCCTAATAAACCACTAATGACGTAGAAAGAACAAAGAAAAGACTATGATCCACTTGAAAGCTCTCTTTTTTTACACCCACTGTTTTGAGATATACATCTTTGCACACTTCTGAGCTGTTCTTTCATTCAGGACTGACTAAACATAGAATGATTATCTCCTTTCAGCTCAGAGGACACGTATTTAGCATCCTTTCATAGGAAGAAAATAATAGGCAACTTGGACTTTCCAATATTAACAAGAGAGCACAGAGCATGGTTTGCAAGTGCTACTGAAATTCAAAAAGGATGTAATTTCCAAATGCTCATTTTGGCTTTCCAATCAAAAGATTTTTTGGTTGTGTTATTTAGTTACATGTCTGTTGTTTTTTTTTTTTTACAGAGTTTTTTTCCAATGACCTCTTTTATTTTAAAATACTGGTTTAAAAAGACACGACTTTCTTTGTCCTACTGAAGTGTAAGAAGTCAGAGTAATTTAAAATAAACTACATGTTTATTATAGTCAAGGTATTTCCAAATGGTGAAATTCTATGTTTACCCATTTTTACCTTGTTTTCTTTCAAGTTTTCTATAGAAAGCATCAGTGACTGAGGTTTAATAACACTTTTGATCTCCTCGCTGTTATTAAAACCAAAAACACTATGTCTTCTATCAGACATGAAGCTGATACTGAAGCAGTTATCTTCAAAGTGACTTTTTTCTGCTTTCTGGTTTCTCACTTGATTGCTGAACAGCAAAATTAGAGCATGAACCTTTATTCCATTGGACATCATTCATATAAGTGTTCAAAGTATTGTGGACTTAATCAGAAACTTTCTTTAAAGGACAAGATCCAAATAAAACAGAAGTGATGTGGGGATACAAATGTTCTTTCACAATGTTAACTGAAAATAATTAATCAGCAGCTAATCAAGATGAAGACTAATTACAGTGGCTCAGGTTGGAAACACAAGCCAGTTTTATTCTAGAGGATTAAATTTTACTCTTTACATTTTTTTTTGTTTGGTTGGTTTTTTTTTTCTGATACATATACATATATATATTTTCAAATTACTTGGTAATTTGGGTCCTAATGTGGGTCTTTGATCATTTTTCGTAGAGCAGAGTGGTGCTTTTCAGGAAATCCTACTTCAAAGAAGACCTTACATTACTAATATACGTGAATCACCATTTTCCCCATTGAATAGGTTCCCCTCTGGACTAGAAACCACCACCATAAGTACAATTTCCAGAGCTGAAAACTCTGGTTCAATCTCCCATCCCTGGGATTAGAGAGGTTAAAGCCATGACAGAATTACCTGCTGTTCCCATAGAAACTTTTTTTTTTTTTTGCATAGATGCTTCCAGACAAATGACAATACTGGTGATTGTTTAAAGAGCAAGATTTCAAATTTCTGTCTGAAATACTTCCCAAATCCTGTTGTTGCCTCAGGGAGAAAAACAGCAATAATAAAATACCAACATTATTAATAATAATAAAGTTCTGAGTAATGCACATTGTCTTTAGTCCAATTTATAAGTGACTTGACACTGGTTTGGCTGAATGTCTGGATTAATTTTGGACCAGGCACTATAATTGCACCTGATCTGGAAAAGGCTAGATGGGTGTTTTTTAGGGAGTAGTTTTGGTTGGTTTTATTTCACTTTTGGCATTAATTTGGAAGTCACTGAGCTGATGTTTTATATCTGGGGACTGAAGCTTGCCATAGGTTATTGTTAGCCTTTATCAGCCCATGACAAAGGAAAAGAGGTGTTGCTTCCTCCTAAGCTGCATATTCCAACATGTGGAATTAGATGTCTTCTCCTCATAGTGTTCAGTCCTGCCTGTTATAATTTATATAGCAGTGGTCTCCCTGGAAAAGCTGGAATATACCTCTAGGCACTGAGGCTGGACATGGAGGGAGCAGAGCTTTCTATGGCCCTGAAGCAGCAACTATTCACCTTCAGATCACCAGGTGAAAATCCCTGAAGGGCAGACTCAGATCTATGCAGGAGGTGTAAGGAGAAGCCTTTCCACCCTGTTTCCTTAGAAATCCTACACAATTGGACAAAGGTTCCACACTGTTAGAAATCAGCAGAGAAAACTTGTTCCTTCTTCATGCTTTGGTGCAGTCCTGCTGCACAGCCTGGGATGAGCACCCAATGCAGAGCTCTTCCTGCAGCCCCTCATGCTGACAGCAGGCATGAAAAGCAGCAGCAGTTTTTCTTAGCCAATTCTTTACTGAATTACAGTAATTTCACAATTATAAGCCGCACCTGATTATAAGCTGTACATCTGGGTAGCCAGGCAGACCACGGGATTTGTCCATATATAAGCCGCACCCGAATATAAGCCGCATTTTTTTTATTTTTAAAAAAAGTGAGGATCCATGTGCGACAAAGTAATGAGTTAGTAACAGAATCGCGTTAGCGCGGGGTTTGGTGTCAGGTGCTCAAGTTGCAACAGTTTTCATAGACCAGCAAAGCCTTTAAAGGCAGCCCCAGGCGCCCTCCCCGGCTGGCTCTCACTTCCGGGTTGGCATTTCACTGGGATTTGTCCATAGATAAGCCGCACCTGAATATAAGCTGCACTACTGGGGTAGGCTGGATTCTTCAATGAAAAGGGTGTGGCTTATAATTGTGAAGTTACTGTAATCAATTGGATCTTTTGCACAGTTTACTGGTCAGCCTTACTAGAGAGACCTCACTGATGTGCTACCTTGAATGTCTGATGTCTTCCTCAAATACCACAAATTATTTTTCTGTTCATAAGTTACTTTCCTACAAGACTATAAAAGACCACTTTTTTCCAGTAATGCTGAATGCTGAACAAAAAGAACCCAAAACTTGTACAGTTTTTCCTCTTTTGAAAAGACTCCAGAATACGGAAAGATAAGCAAATAAAAAACAGTAATATTTAAAAAATTTAAATGTTCATTAAAACAAGGACAGAATGGGAAAAAATGGGTGACACCAAATTTTAGGGAACAGGGAGTTACACAGTTCTGGGGCTCCTTCAGTAAAAGCTTTGTCACCTGTGAAATTTCAGCTGATATCAAAATCCTCATGACCAAGTAAAATGTGGCAGAGAACGTCTCAAAAATAAACAGTGCTAGCTCTCCCTGAAAATTTGTAGCAGCAATGAAAATTACAGAGACAAATTTTTACTGTTTTTCCAAGAAATGAAAATATGTAATTGAATATGTCCATTTTGCTCTCCCAGTGCTCTTTTGAATTGGTTACTCTAAGTGGCAGAGAAATGAACATTACCAGCTGAAAATATGTGGTACAGCATCTTTACCAAGCATACATACAAATGTTTGAAATCTCCGCATTAATGCAGCCCCTGGGCAAAGGTGACAGGCAATGTGAAACAAACATACTGATTAGTAATATTTCTACACATTAAACAAATACAGATAAAACATCATTATTTTTTTTCCAGCTCCAGGGACATTCTCTTGCCTTCTGACAATGGTGAAGTCACCTTTCTGGTGTGTCTAACTCAAAGAGAGGTAATTTATGGCAGGTAGATTAGATGTCAAGGATTTTGTTTTCCAACAGAGATCCCACAGTCTGGCATGCCTCACAGTTGGCATTTCTGTTTCAAGGCACCCTTGTCACCCTGACTATGAATAAATCCATTTGACATCTGAATGTTCTGTCACCCGCTCTGCTAAAAATTAATGTTGAGCCAGAGAAACAAAAACTCAGTAACTGACACACAATAATGAAAGTTTTCTCTACTTTTAATTAGAACAATAATGAAGTTAAGAAGATTCAAAACAAATATTGTCATCTGTATTTAAACACTTCCATAAAATACTCAATATGTGTATATAGTAATGGGTATGTGCCATCTTTTGGAATCACAGTTATTTAGCTCTTGCCTTTGCAGTAATTTTACTTTAGGAAGTGCACAGGATTTTCAATACTGTGAAAAGTGTTGATTGTACATTCTATTCTTACACCAATGTTCTTCTAACATCTTGCCTGCATTAAGAAACATTAAAGAAAATTGACTAAAGTAGGCACATTAAAGAATTTAGTAGCATTGAATAAAAGCTCTCCTTTTTAAACAAAGACTACCACCACTCAAACTCCCACATAATAAAAACTTTGCCATGCTATGACTAAATTATTAAATAATTTGTTCCATTAAAATAATCTTCAGTGCTTTATGAGAAAAATTAAACCCAAGTTTTCTATTTCTGAAGATTTTGGGGATTTTGTAATCCCTTTTTGAATTCTTGCTAAGTTCTGCATTAGAGTTTGCAAGGAAGAAACCAATGAAAGCTGTGGAAACAGAGTGAGCTAAGGGGACCTAAAAAGGTTAACTTAATATCCCTGAGGCATACAAGTCAGCAACGGAGATGGTTTTTGCTGAATGCTACAGTGGCAATTCACTCTTCTGGGCATTGCAGAAACAGACACTAATTCTTGCATCTGAAAAGAAGAATCTCAATCCTGACTGGGTGCTCAGATCTGCCACCAGACCCTGTCCTGGGTCCTGCCTGGGAAAAGAATGCAGCTCAAATCAAGCACCTGGGAGACTCAAGGGTTGCAGTACAATCCTTCTGCTGTCTCACTATTGCAGATGCTGTGTTCTAACTCCTGTCTTTCCATTAGGGTGCATTTCTTTCTCCTTGGACTCTTAAAGCACTCCACAATTTGGGATCAGGCAGGAAGAAGAAACAAAGTAATTAGTACCTTACCCAAATCAACATTTGGGCTTTTCTCATTAGTCTTCACCAGACAGCATATTATAAAACAGAAGTTTCAGAGCAGGCTTTGGATGCCTATTAGCATCCCCTTCAGCAGCATGCCTGAATCAGAGGACAGTGTCCTGCCATGTTAACATCTGTGCAAAAACAATCCTTTCAACTCGCTTCAGTGAGGACAGTTTTACACATGAGACTTTTTTGGGCTGCAGCACTGATTTTGTTGTATTTATCTGAGAGCACACAACAGTTCCTACAGAGGCAGGGGGCTATTATTAGTCCTTGTCAATATACATGCAATTCTAAAGGAATAATAACATTAATCTGATGACGTCAGTAAATCTGGTGGCATTAGTAGGACTTAATTTCCAAATTCAGCTTCCTCCAGCAGATATCACTCGAAATAAATTACACAGTTTTCATCTTTTCTATTCATCGCTCTTGCTTTGTATTTATTTTTTAGTCTCCTCTTCTTTGGAAAAGGCAAATTATCTCCATACACTCACTTTCTAACCTTCCAGGCTGTTGACATCCCTGATGGTTTTCAATCTCTCTGAAGCATGTACATGAAAATATTAGGGAAAAACAACAAGCTCTCATATACCCAGGACCCAATACTGTTACAATCATTTTGCTCATCACCCAAACTAAAGGAACTTTCAGGGTCATCTACTACCCCAAAGCTTTATTTAAAAGAACCTCTGCATGGAGATAGCTTGGTCTAGGTTCACGTCTGTAGATGACTATTCTAGCAAGCACTCAACCAAAGGTCTGAGTATAAAAAATATCACGCAGTAATGCATGACAATTTTCAGCCTGTTTGTGTGACATTAATCATGCTTCTATTCCACTAACATTAAACTTCTGTGTTCCTCGTCAGCCTTTTCAGAAAAAAAACCTGTTTAACAGTTAATCAGTATCTTCTAAAACAACTATCTTCATTCTAAGCTACAATCCTGAGATCCCAGCACAAGGATAAGGAAGTTTTTCTGCAGCCAAACAATACATTACAGTCCAAAACCCGCCACCATCCTGTTTCCAGGCAGTTTGTCACCATTCATAACAAATAATGGAGAGGGAAACGCTGCAAAGAAGTTGGTGCAAGAAAAGTTTCAATGTTTTGTCTTTCACTAACACAGCTTCAAGCCCATCAGGAAGCTGGGGTGCTGCTTACACCAGCATGGATTTACAATGATACTCTGCTTCCCCGCTGTGGCAGAGTTTGGTAGCTCACCAGTCATGCACCAATACTTCTTATTAAAGAATTCGAATAAGAAATAATAAAAAAAAGGAAATTAGGAATTATTATTAGAAACAGTTTCATGGTGTTCATCCTTTCATTACATTCATTCATATTTATTTCCATCTTCCAGCTGTTTAAAGACTGGTTTTGCCACCATAGATTGCAATGCAGGGTATTCTTTTTATCCCCTGTTACAGGGGGAGCTAAGATGTTCCAGGCTGAGGCTCGCAGCTGTGTGGAAGAGGAATGCTGAGCTGGAGGGTTTGCACTGTGGGTCTGCAGCACGCCCCATACTGCACAAGTGGGGCTGAAAGGGGCATCACTGCCATCATGGCAGTGGATTTGTGCCCATGGCTGCGGTCCCTGTGTGCCACTGTGGAGCCCAGGCGGGCGCATCCGTGCCACATCCTGCTGGAGGGGACAGCTGGACCCATGCTGGGACAGTGACCTGGTTTAGGACAAATTTGGGAGAAAGATTCTGAATGGGGTCTCTCTAGGAAACACATTCAACCAGCTCCCCAACTGGTTCAGCAAAATAGTTCCTTGGAGAGAAATGGGATAAAAGCTGTTTCTTTAACAAGCAAAGCACTCCTCAGCACAAAAATGAACAACACTAAACAGCAAACCTCTCACTGCTCCGAAGACATGACAAATTCAGAAGGGTCCCTTCCGTGGGTCAGAGCCCAGCTCACTCAGGCTGTTCTCAGTCCCTCTGCCTGGGAAATGCTGTGGCCCAGGCCAGGCTCAGTGTGCCACAGGTGTGAGCTCCCGGTGTTCTCCTGGGTTTTCAGTCCAGAGCAGGTTCAAAGAGTTCCAGGAAAAAGGAGAAAAACCAGAGTCCAGGGAGCTTGTCTGCCTCAGCTAGCCAGAAACTAACCAAAAGCAAAGGAGAGCTCTCTCCTGCTGTCCACTGCAGACAACACAGTCTGAGTGAAGGATGATGTGTGCAGGGAAGCAAGTGCAGTCTCTGATAACAAACTCTGCACCTCTTCTCTGCTCCTTCACTCCTGGAACCATCTTAAAGTTGCAGAACTCAATATTCGACACCAACAGAACAGACAGTTGGGATACAAGCATCATAAAGTCACCCCAAGACAGACAGCCGCTGCAGCTCTGCTCCTCAGCTCAGCCCTCTGCCAAAGCCATGAGCAGCAATAGAGGAGGCAGCCCCAAGGATGCTTCTCCATGTGTCTGCTGAAGTGTTTAATAGACGTCATTCCAGGTGTGCAGTGGCCTTTTTGCACAAGGAAACCAGGTCCCGGGAATATGAGTCAATGTTTTCCAGGGGCACAGTTAAATATCGTAAACAACCCACTCTTCTTTATAAGGCAATCTCCAACAACCCACAGACAGAAAGCAGAGTAAGACCTGATGACTAAAAATACTGTAATTGAGTAGGAGTCCAAACAAACATATTGGTAACAACTGTCTGCATATTTTATGCTGTTTCTAGAAGACATTGTTATTACTTTAGGTAAATAAATGATTCATTTGTGTAATTTCTACTTATTTATTTTAAATGCAAGAAATATTTTTTAATTTCTCTGCTGTCTTTAGCTCTGACTCTTCAAATTTTTTGGGGGGAGGCAGGTTCTCTATAATTTATTAAATCAAATTTATCTTATTAATCTTTATTGATCTCCTTATTAATCTGAAAGCATTATGTATCTCCAGAAAATGCATACAACTCTGTCTTAAAAGCTAATTCTTACACTATCTCAAAAAAGATAATATATTGGTGCTTTTAATAATCAAAAATTAAGCTGTCAAACTACTGACCAGTGAATACCTGAAATTTTATTGTCTTTATTTCTGTATTGCAGTGATTTATAGGATGGTTTTTGTTGCTCTACAGACCATTTCTTATTTCTTAGTCTTCTGTACTGTCTATCGTCTATTTATGATCCATTTTCTTTTTTTTTTTTTTTTTTTTTTAGATCAGCATTAGACTTAAATCCCAATGTGGACACATATTGAACAGGTGGAATGATAACCTGAGAACCCAGAATAGACCAGTCAGGCCATGGATCAGTCAGACCAGAATGGACCATGTTTGCATTGCCATTGGAACAGGAGAGGCAGCTGTCATCCTTGGCTAAAGAAATCGCTACCTGACGTGAAAGGAGAGGAAAAGAGGCCTGATTTTTATCACTGTGCAGTGGGAAGTGAGACTGGGAAAGTACAGTGGGCATACTTGTACAGCCTAGACAGGAATTATCAAATCTAGGACATCAGAAATACTCTGGTTTCATGATCTCTTAACTAAAAGGTGGCATTTTGGAGATTCCTGGCTACTCTCCTATGAAGTTGCTGTTTACACCAACCTGTGTAAAGAAGCTGGTCAGGGTGATGCTCTGTACACTCAGTATATGGATGGATTTAAAGCTAGCACTCAAAATTGGCTGTCACAGGGCAGAGGAATTAAAAATCTCAACTCTACAGCAAAAAGGTAGAAAATATTCTGGCAAAATTGGGCACCCTGAATGTTGCAGAGCTGGGAGAGATGAACAGGAAAATATCACTGGTTGTTTTTGGTAGCAAACTTGCACAAAATCACAAAGTAGGGGCAAGAATTTGACTCTTTATCACTGCAATTCACCACATTCATGTTTTGATTTCTCTATGAAAATCAGAATTTTGGTCAGTATCCAGGGTTGTACTAGTGTTATAGTTGAAGCTGAGAGAGGAGGGGCAGTCCAAACTTTTTCTCTGATCCTTCTGATACTGATGCTGCCAGATCACAAAATTTGGAGCAACAGAACAACATGTTCAAGGAGCAGCCAGCCAGCTTGGGATTTTTCCAAAGCACCACTGTGTGCAGATTGCAGAAGCCTCCTCACACAAGCATCTTCCCTAAGTCTTTTTATGAGACTAGTTACGAAGCTATAAAAATGATCTATGGTCCTTTCCTAAATTTAGTATATTGAACTCTACTGTCAAGCAATATGAAGGTGAATAATTTTCCAAGACTGACACAACAGAGGTGCCAGAATACACATTGCTTCTTCACTTTTTCACTGGAAATAGAAAAATAACACTATTGTACAATTGCATTTCAGCAGCTGTGAGCACAAAGTGACAGTGGGTCAGAATTGTGCAGGCATTTTTGTGTCAAGCAAGTGCAATTCCTGCCTCCTGCATCCTCCTTCTGAGTGACTGCCTAGCTCAGATCTGAAATGTTTCCCTATTTTTTGGCCAGATGAGTTGTTGTCTTGCCTGAGAGAGATTAAACAGCTCTGTGCAGGGTCAAGAGAGTGCTCGAGGCAGCAAGAAGCCAGAGAAGGGCAGTAGCAGCAGATGTTGTCAGATGGGCTTGTTCTGCTGTGACAAAGCAGAGGAATCCATGGCAGAGCAGTGCCTCATACCAAGGTCAGAGCGAGGGATGGAGGGAAGGAGAGATAACAAGGGAAAAAGGGAGATCTGAAACCAACTTTTCCTCTAAGTGACTAGGATCTGACTAGCCTTTGGAGATATCTCTGGGGATACTTTCCTGAAGGTTTTCTCTGTTACGTCTGCCTGATAGAAATGGAGAAAGAATAAATGGAGCAAATATTCCTACGAATGTCAGCCTTGCAGCCTCTCAGCTGCAGGGACATTTTCCTTCTTAAGCCTGTGCCTGAACAACTGGAGCTCTTCTGCCCAGGACATGTTTTCTACACAACACAAAAAGACCTATTAAATGTCATTCTTTTACACTAAGAAACAGCTGATTTTGGAAGTAGTCCCAGTTTTGCCTGTTCTTCTTTCTCACTGATTTGTTTGCCCTGCTTGACTTGGCTTAGCTACCGTTTATGGAAGTAACTCAGTGCTGCAGAGACTCTCACCAGAGGGTTTATCTCTGAAAGAGGATGAAGTTCATGCACACTGATCCTAGTTTTTATGAATGGTTTAAGTAACTGATGTGAAATTTGTGATAAAAAATGTCAGCAAAACAAGGCAAATAATAATCCAGTAAAAAATAGCTAAAAAATCCTGGAATACAGTTTTGTTTCAGACCTCTTTTTGTTGTGCATTAAATGAGAGCTACCTACTTCCACAGCCATCTTCTGATGATCTGATCAGGATTTGCAGACATGCTGAGTGCTCACAGCTTGAGGGCCTTAAAGGGCTCAGTGAAACTCATGTGTTAACCATGTCAAGCCTTCTGTAAAACTAGGGGACCCAAAAGTCCTGCCAGAGGGCTTTCCCCACAATTATTCAGAACATTTTAATCCTAGTCTCACATGCTCAAGAAATGTTGAGAGAAAGGGATTTGTAAAGGTTTGTAATCCAACCATCTAGAGGTTGCTGAAACACAATTGTTGCCAAATCTACATCTGGTTGCTTATAGTTTTTTTCAGCCTGATGTTGAAAATCTCCAAGCCTGGAAACTCCACAACCATATCCTACTCCCACAGAGAAGTTTTTGCAAAAGCCTTTTGTCACACCCAGAAGGGTGTAACCCTGATATCTCTGTAGCTATGTTCCAAGCTGCTTTTAAATTGCCTTTTAGCTTTCCCTTCTCCCTGCTATAAGCCCAAGTACTAGTAATATTAACAACAAGGATGGTCATAAATTTTTAATAGACATAATTTCTCTTTATCTACTGGCCATGACATACTTTGCATGTGTATTGCCTTTTTTTTGCAATAAGACAGCGATCCTGGCTCATGTTATGGTGTCCACCAGAAGCTTACTTTTCTATAAAAAGCTTCATTCTTTCACCTCACAAGAAAAAAAATTGCAGCATTGGAAAATCAATTTTTGACACTTCTCCTTAGCACTTATTGACTGTGTGATACCTTAGCACTCTCAAAAAAAGTAAATTGCAACAGGAAAAATGCAGGTAAACCTTAACCACCTTGCTAGGCCAAGGCAATGAGCTTAGTAAGATTGACACAGGTATGAAATCATGCTAATTTTAAAAGTTGCCATTATTCTGCATTCTAAAAGAATTTTTCTAAATATAATTCAAAATTTTCTAACTCAAAATGGAGGCAGAGGAGGACAAATTGCTCTATGAGCTCACAAGCCAAGTGTCCAAAAAGGAAAAGTCGCTAATTCCCTACAATTTGGCCCTTTCAGTGGAAAGTGAAGGACACTCTGTATCACTAGATAAATGCACTCCTGCCTCTGCTTCCACTGTCTATAGCACAGAGGAACTGAAATTTCCTTGAACTGTTCAAATTCACCTAACATTAGTCCAATCCTTTCCTAGTTAATGTCACAGCACAAGTTTCTGTTTACTAGGACACAGTCATATACCAGGAACTGAAATTTCCTTGAACTGCTCCAATTCACTTCACATTAGCCCAATCCTTTCCTAGTTAATCTCCCAGAATAAGTTTCTGCTTACAAGAATACAGTCATGTACCAGGAACCGAGAAGGAAAGAAAGGAAGTGGCGATTTGGAAAGGCTTTGATTTTAGATCAGATATAAATAATTTAATGCCTTATAAAAAAAGAGAAATTGAAAACAGATTTTGTCTTCAAATCTGCTTCCACCATCATAGAAATCGTTCTGCAGACTTTTTCCTTTCCATGCACAAAGTATTTGGAGCCAATCAAAGGCTCTAAAAGGAAATAGAAAAACAGAATTGTCTCTGAAGTGTCAGATATCCAACAGCTTTATTGACAAAAAACTGCTCAGAAATATACCTATATACCTATATAATATACTTATACTCTAATATCCACACAAAGAAGGGAATGTCAAAAATTACTTTTGCCAAAAACAGTCATACATCTGAGACAAAAACTAGAACTTTGTGATTTAGTTTAAATTTAAATTCCCATTCTGAGTTTTCTTATGAAGGATTTCTGCGGGAATTCGCCCTGGAAGGATTTTCAAAGCACTCAAGTATTTGCAGTTCTGATCAAGGACTCATAAACCCTTCCACTGTAGCAATCAGCTGGATAATGCAGTTTAGATTTAAGTCCAACCCCATCATAAAATGATTCAGAGAGTCTTCAAGACATGAAACACTCCTGAGACAAAACTATAATCACCTGCATAAATATCAAGGGTTTCCACTTAGGGTTACAAGGAGGAAACAGCCTAAGTCCACCTCACATCCTTACAGAGAGGATGATCTGAATTTCTACCTTAAGTAATACAGTTATGCCCATTGGCTAATGCTCAAAATTTTTAGGGAGAAATGGCTGTACTGAAGCAGCAGGAAATGGATGAAACTCATCATCTGAAGAGCCTCAAATGTCCTGTCTGCTGTGACCAAGGGCACCATAATGGTGACATAGGAGAAGGATTACTACAGTGAACAATTTAGAACAAGAAGCATGTGATCATATTGATCTGAGGAAGTCCCTTGCCATTTTTATTCCACACTCGTGAAGATAGAAGGGTTAAAAAAAGGCTCAGAACATGTTATTTGTAATATTGCTCAGATCTGTTCCCTTGAAAAGGTAAAGAAACCCCCAAAATCTCTTGATGGTTTAAAAGGGAGGACACAGGAACAGTCTGTTATGATCAAGAATTTTAATATTCAATATAGGATATAAAAGGTTCTTCCATTAGGAGAAAAGTATTTCTAGAGATGTTGAAAAATCTGCAGTGTTGTTCTGAAAGTCTTTTGTTTTACATTATTTGTCCCATTTTTAATGTCATCCACAAACTAGGGCATGGCAGAATGAGTGGGTTCTCCAACACTGAAAACATCTTTGAAGCATTAATTTTTCATTATAATCTAAAGCAAACTCCCTGTGCTTTGTCTATTAGGCATTTGTAATATAATACAGAAATAATGAAACATAAAAGAGTGAACTTTGTGTTTTTAATAAATTCCTGTCTTAATGGATGTTAGTCCAAGTAAAACAAATACCTACAAACAAAAGAACAAAAACCCACAAATGAAACCAAAATCTAAGTAATTAATTCATGCAATTTTTCTCCTTTGGCTTAGAAGTAAGTTTTATTAAATACCAGTGATGGATATTTTCTTCTTGGCTGTCAATACATAATGATCATGATTTTTCATCTCATTTTGATCTGAAATTTTCATACTAAATATTTGGTTTGTGTGTTCTTTGCCACGGTCCCTACGTCATCCTTCTCTCTAAGTTGGAGAAGTATGGAGCTGATGGTTGGAGCTGGTTCGGTGGATGAGGAAGTGGCTGGAGGTCTGTCCTGGTTT
>VRYO01001463.1:37536307-37600160 GCA_009812075.1 Sialia sialis | reverse complement strand
AGCTTCTTTACCAAGGGAAAGAGTAGATTCAGCCCCCCCCCAAACCCCCAACAAGGTCCCATGCAGAGCTCAGTGATGAGCGATGGCCCTTGGGAGCCCACACTGAGACCAGTGCTGTTTAATTCCCTCATCAGTGGGGGCACAGTGGGGCTGAGTGCACCCTCTGCAAGTTTGCAGGTGGCCTTGGCTCTGATGACCCCAGTCACTGCACAGGACAATGAAGCACCACCCTCAGCCCCACAAAGCCAAGCAAAGCTGATGCAGAGAGACTGCACTGCAGAAACTGCCTGTGATGAACACAGACCAAGAAAGTCTCAGCGATTCAAGGCATCTCAATTTATAGTGTGGACAGCTGCTCACATGAATGGACAATGCTGTCTTTTCTTTTTTCTTTTTTTTTTTCTTTTTCTTTTTTTTTTTTTTTTTGTTTGCTAACACTAGCTTTCTTTTCTTAATTCTCTTTCATCTCCCAAAGAAACCCAGGAACTTCATTTTCACATTTTAAATATTACATTTAAATATGCAGCTATATATAACTAACAGAAGGAATTACTTGCACACATAAATGACAACTCCCAAATTAGCTCTCTGTTTTAAATGAAGATGCCTAGCTTTCACCAGCTCTTCTTTTGGCTGCTGTTGTTAGACTTTCTGGTATCTGTATCATCCATCTGGCAGACAAGGACACATTTACATTTGCTTTCACCAGGGTATCAGCCATTCCATCCAGGAGAATGAAGTTTGGGATTTAGCAAAAGGATGTTCTTCAGAAATACTCCTCTCTCTCATCTTGCCTCAGGTTTGGCTAAATGAGTCCATGGAGAAAAATGCACCCCTGCTTTAGCTGGGCAGCTGGAGCAAGGGACACATGGGCCTTTCTTTTTTTTTCTGTTCCAAAGGCCTGGAGGTGACCGTCACTAGAAGTCCACGTGGTACAAATTAAAGGCAATGCAAAGAAAGGAGTAACATCACATTTTTAATACAGTACTGGAAGACAATTATGGATGAAAGCGCAGCTAGCTTCCTGCAAAAGGCTAAAAGACAAAGTTACTTCTTTTTTTTCCCTGCATGTGAGAAGTGAACATAAAGGACAACAAATGCTAGTGACAAGAGATAAGAAAAATAAACTCCAAACAACTTCAGTGGCAAGAAGCTGATAAGATATTAGTGTGGTCACTAATCTTGCAAGCACAGTGGCCTGAAAGAGCCTGGAAATTGTGATGGAATTGCTTCAAGATGTAACGTTTCCAGATAAGGATGGATACAATTGCTGTGATGTTTAAGAAAGGCCAAAAAGAAATCTGTTCTTTGCTATCTTGAAAGAAGACTTAATTGTATCAATTGTGTCTGCTTAAGTGAAGACATGTCACAAGTGAGAAAAAAAAAAGGTGACTTTTCATTGTAAGAAATGAATCAGGCATGTAAGTTCATAGTCACCAAGATATTTTTGACTCTTCAGGGGATTCATGAAAAGACAGAGCCCTCTACTGGCCTCTGTTCCTCTCTGTTCTAAACCCTGCAGAGATCCCAGTGTCAGCACTGAAAGATTTTCTGCCATATGTAGTGTTCTTGGTCTAAACATGTTAGGATGGAGGGCAATTTAGGTTCCAAAAGCCATTATAACACCTGCAAAATCTATTTTTTGTAAGAAGACTGGTATCTTATCAGAATAGCAAAGAGAGATGTGGGTTAGTTTAGTTCCAATAGAAAATGTTGCATACAAGAAATACTTCACTTTTTCTAAAATAAACTAAAATCTTTACTCCTGATAAAAATATTTACAACAGGTTCAGGTGGTAAGATTCCAGAATATTATGGGAAACAGGTTAAAGCACTTGCCCTTCCCCTAGTACAGATCTCGCATCTATTTTATCCCCTTTATTTATTTTAGTTAGACTCTCCCCTTGCAGAAATAGAATGTGCCCCATGTTATTGTCCCTCTGCAAATACAAACAGAACATACCCACTCAGCCCAAGTAGAGCTCAGATGAGAGGACTGCAAACTTGACACATCTTATAATTCTCTAACAAATACATCCCTTTTGAAGAAAAATGAGCAGTTTTCAAATGTAAAAGCCAAATCTGTCTAGTTTCACCTCTGTGCATACCCTAACAGAATTAGTACCTCTTAGCACAATGTTTGTTGTTCTTTTCATTTAGATCACACCTCTTAATTTGGAAGAATTCCTGTAATTTGGAGCAATTTTACTTGAGATGTAAGATGACAAGTCACCAGGATTAGGCCTACAGCAGAGATGATGGGCAGCAACTCTATTTAGTCTGCCATGATTGCAAAGCATTCCCCCAGCCCCTTCCCAGCTGCCTGACTGTACAATCTCTGCTTCTGTACCCACTGCTGGTGCCAGGTCAAACTTCCATCCCCTGCAGCCCTTTGCCTGGGAATCAGAAATGGTCTTTAACTCACAGACTCCTAGAATACCCTTAAGCAACTGAGTTGGGGCTCAAAACAGTGCTGTGCAGAATTATCCTGGAAAAGTTTCATTAGTGTAGCAGTGCGAATGAACCAACATTTGTAGGAGGGCTTTCAGTGACTGAAAAGCCTTCAGCTCAGTTGGTTAGACCACAGCTTTGCAAATGATGCCAAGCTTGTGGGTTTGATCCCTGTATGGGCCATTCACTTCAGAGTGGACTCTTTGTGGGTTGCTTCCAGCTCAAAATATTCTGTGTGCAAGGTGTACTCAGTGTGCAGGATATCTTTGTGCCAACAGATGAGAAGTTCTACTCAGAACACTCTTACTACTATACATACAAGTGGCTCTCAGGCATGCACAGCATAAACTAAACTTACTGTATTTTTAACAAGCTTAGCTTACATTTACAAATTGAATAGGGAGAGCATGATTGTCTGAAGAGAATAAACAATAACAAGAAGCTGTGGAACACACTATATGCAAGAAGCTGACCCAACAGACCAACAGGAGACATAAATCTGGTTTATGTTGTTAAGAAAGAGGATGTCACCATGGACTGTACAGTTTTTGTACATTGTTACACGTTACCTTTCATACTGCTCTAAATAATGAAACCTGCAAAATGCTGCACCTGGGGCAGGGCGTGAGAAAAGCACATTTGAGAGCCTCCTGCAAATGGCTGGCAGCATAGAGCACACACATCTGCTTCCATCTGGACCCTTCAGGCTTCCCAAAGGATACAATTGTTTACAACAAGTCATGTAATACATGTGCACAGTCATGCACTTACTCACTTTGCAAGACGGGAAGAACCCCTCCTCCTCTGGGTTGCATGTGTTTTGGAGCATCGCAACAGACTCCAAATTCCTTATCTTGTTAGATGACACGTGATTCAGGGTTTTCAAATCATCTACATCATGTACAACTCTGTGGCATATGTTGCCTAAAACCAGGATGACAATTTCATTGTCATCCGGTCTTGCATATATTGGTAAGGGTGAGGAGGAACATGTTTGAAGGTGCATCCAAGAACTGCCCAAAATGCCATATTGATGTAGGACATTAAAGGATCTTTCAGCTTGCTCCATGGTTTCAGTTATGGAGAGTAGGACATTAATAGAATAAGGGATAATAATGGTACAGTTGCTACCCTGCTACTACTTGCTCATGGAAACAAGAGGCTTGAGCAGAATGGTGCAACGTAATTAGGAAGAGATGTGGAAATGACTTTGGAAGGAAAAATTCTTCGGATCCAAAGAGCAGTAGTATCTGGGGGATTTCTAAGCACTCACTTCCACAAACCGACCAACTTTCACAGCAACACAGTATGAAAACAAAACCAGTGGAGATTTTGAATTATATTTATCATAAACTTGGCTGGAGTTATCAGTAACTCCTCATGCAGGAAGTCTCACGCACATGATGGATGCAGCACAACTGAAGCAACACAACATGCATTATTGGGAAAAAAAAAATCCGGAGCACAAAGAAATAATAAATACTCCCTAGAAAGACAAAATACAAAATATAGAAAAACACCTTCACAGATCAGTATTTTCAGAGAATTTATTTATAGAATTGTTATTTCAATTTGGCACACAATTGGAAAATGCTAATAAAATTTGGTGGGAAAACAGTAAAAATGATAGAGTGCTGCTAATCCCTTTGAGAGGAAAAATGAAACATGCGTTGCAAATAAGGAACAATTGGGGTAGAAAACAATGTAACCTGAAAGTGGGCTCTATCAGCTGTAGACCATAAAAAAGCCTGAAAGACTTAGAACATCCAACACTGGGATGATGTTTCCAGACTGAAGCTGCTAAGAGGCAACTTTAACACAACCCAGGTTGTTTGCTCTACTGACAGAGATTGAGCCTTTCAGAATTTAGCTTAATTTACTGTTCCTGTTTTATCTGGCTTGCTGCTGCTCACATTGAGTTCAGTGGGGATAACTGTGCTTGAGTTCAACAAAATCAAGCCTTTCACAGAGGGCCAATGCAGCCTCTTTCATAAGCAATGAAGGTCTGCACCCAGGGGGGGCATAAATACCAAATGCTTGGAATATTATACTGAAAAACCATTTTCTCCTTCTTTCTGGGTGTTTATCTTCTCCTTAGTCCACCTGAATCTTTTCTGTATGTTCAGAATCCCTAATTGCATCTCCTCTCCATGTTCCCATTATTTTGTTGGCAACTATTCCACTTCTGGTAGAATCAGAAGAATCTGGTAGAACCTTAGACCCAAACATTACCAGCTTCAGCATAAATTATAGTTGACTGATGGGGTCCTTTCACTCTGGAACTCTCTTCACCTCTGTCTCTCATTTTTCTTGCCCACATCAACTAAGAAACGATCAAGGATCAGAAGGGAACAGAGAGGAAGAGCAAAGAAGGAAAAGTGATCACTAATTACTGGCTCCAGAGAGTGCCTCAGAAGGAAACTGGATGAGCACTTGTCACAGAAGAGCTGAAAGAGCTGCTGTGGCACCTGAAAACCATAACATATAAGGCTTCAAAAGCTTCTCAGTATTGATTGTGGGTGCATGACCTACTCGTGGAGTGGGAAGATACTTGCAGCAAGTACCAGGACATCATTGCAAGAGCTGCCATAAAAAAGTTGTGGTTCACAAGTCAAGCAATTAACTTGTTGCCTCAGTTACCCTCAATTCTCAATTACCACATTCTTGTCTCAGTGAGTTACATTACAGAGAAGTAGATATAGTGCAGTTTTATCATTGAGGACAGCGGATTAAGACATGACTATCAAGGATATTTTGTCAAAGTCAAATCCATAATTGTTTGTGTGAAAGGGCCTAAACCACTAAATCACCGAAGAAGTGCTCAGCATGAGTGCCCTGACTGAAAGTCATTCATTCAGGTTTGCCTTGGTTAGAGGCAGTCCTTCCTGCCCTCCCTCCTGCCTGGGCTTAAAATCCCACAGGCATTTGTGGCCCACTGAATCTTATCTGTATCATTATCTAACACCTGAAAGACAAGAGACATGAAACAATCAATGTAATTTAAAATAAAGAAATAAAAATAATTTTCCTCTCCTACAACTTCTTCAGCACAGCCATCTGCTTCTTTCCACTGCTCTAGTTTACTTCAGCAAACAGATCTACAAAGAGGTTGGGCATAACTGGGGAGACAGTAGCCTAGAAAAGCAGTTTTCTGTGACAGAAACTGCTACTGGAATGACATCCAGGAGACAGTTAAGCAGCCATTCCTTGCAGGCACAACACAGCAGAGGCCCAGAATGACACCTGGTCACTTCTCACTGCACAATTCTTGGGAGACATGGACTCCTTGCTTTAGACATTAAATCAAGTGTTTACAATACTGCACTACTGTTGTACAACCCAAACAGACAACAGGATGCTACACTACAAAGACATTGGAATACACTTATTAATAAACAAAAAAGGCAGAGATGAACCCCAGTACTGACTCTCCTCCCCATTTCTCATATCTAGCCATTGACCATTAAAACAAAACAAAACAAATCAAAACCTTTCTCACACCTGAAGCCAATTAGAAAATCTGCCTCCTGTAACAACCATGAAGTAAATGTTTGGAACAGTATCGCTAGTCAACTTTGCAGCTTTGCCTATATGGTTAACTCACTATCCAAGTATGCCGTATCTGCTAAGTATTTTCATTATTATGTGCTCTGTAGATCAGAATAAACAACTCTTAAATCCTTCTGTAAAAGTCTGGCAAAAAGGTTAATCTCAAAAACCAGTTAAATACAATATTCAACCCATTTATTTCTGTGTCCATTTATTTAGAAAACATTCATTCAAGGAATGAAAGCTAGAACTCTTTGTACAGTACCAGGTATTTATGCTATCATACACTCTTTTTAGAAGAATGAAAAAGAGAAAATACATACAGCTTTAAAATAATTTCACTTGCAACCACCTTAATCATAATAGCCACTCAAAATATCCACCATTGGAAAACCAATGCTAAAATAACACATTCTCTTGCTTCCCTTATTTGGACCTAAAATGCTACTATGATTGTTTTTTTTAATTATAATTTTTACAAAATATATACTTTTTTAGGACCCACCTCCAACATGCAAATGTTTTAAGTAACATCTCTAAAAATAGTGTGTGACAGCCTCATGTGGGAAAGGCTAAGATATAAAGAACACTGTTGCAGCCCAGCAGTGAGATGTGGGTATGGTATGATTTCCCACCCTCTGGGCATAAGGTTAAGTTATCCACACTGATGAGACCAAGCCAGAATTTAAGCAAAAGTTTCAGAATGGAGCGTAAACACAGTCAAAGAAATGACACACTAAGTTTTAACACTATACAAAGAAAGTGCACTGGGATGTGTGCACTAAGCAAGCACTTGTGAATACTTGCTGGTCTGCATAAGAGTTACATTTATTGCAAAATGACCCCTGAAACTGGTATTCACCAGCCACTCATCTATACTCACACCAAAGCAGCTACTCTTTAAATTACACTGGGAGACCACAAGCACTGCTTAGCCCTCAACTGCGGGAAAGCTCTATGAGCTCAGGATCTACTACAAGTGCAGTAATTTCACGCGTATAAGGCGCACCCTTTTGACTGAAATTTGATCGGAACATGGAGGTGTGCCTTATAGGCCGGTGCGTCTTACGTGTGGAAAAAGTTTGGAAATTTGCCAACCCGGAAGTGCGAGCCGCATGGGCGGGAAGCTCCTGCCACTGCTGCCTGGGCGAGCAGCTCCTACCGCCACGTGGGCAGCTGGCGCCAGGAGTGTTGGGGTCCATGGCACAGGGAGGGCGCCTGGAGCTGCATTTAAAGGCCACGATGATCCGTGAAAAATGTTTGCAAATTGAGCACCTGCCAGTAAACCCCGTGATTATGCGATTCTGTTACTAATTCGTTACTTTGTTGCACACGGATCCTCGCTTAAAAAAAAAAAAAAAGTGTGCCTTATACGTGTGAAATTACTGTAATTACCTGGGCACCACACTCTCACCTTTTCCTCAGTTTCACCAGGAGTGAGATTAGGCCAGTAATGGTCCCCTGTCAAAGGTACTGAACACTGGGATCCACTGCAACAAAGCAATTCAGGATATTAATGTCTAAACAAGCACAAGCCTTCCTAATGGAAGGCTAGGCATTTTAGCCAGCATGTGGGAGGAAGGAAAGGAGGGCCTCTCCTAAGGTACTTTGTTGCCCTAAGAAAAAAATAGTTTTTTCACTGGTCTATATCATCAACTAAGATACAAGTAAGCCCTTGTACATTATGTAACATTTTTCAATTCCCATACAGGAAGTCTGATCAGGAAGTCTGATCACAGCTTACACAAGGAAGTGATAGAAGCATTCCCCAAAATAAAAGCAGTCCCATACTCATGTTTACATGGGATTTCAAGCAGATTCTAAAACTCCAACTTGCCACAGATTTTATCTTAATTGCCTATTTAAATATTGTGCATTCGATCTCTGTGACACAATTAGGTTTTTATACTAGGCTAACTATGGCTACTTCTCATATTTAAATTTTAATCCACGTTCTTTAACAAATAAACATACAGCTTTTTTTTATTAAATTAAGCTTTATGACATTTAAATCAGCCTTAAAAAGCTGCAATCTTATAAAATGTTAAAATCCTGATAAATATGCTTTTTTTATTCTTCACTGAAGTTTGGAAGCTCAACAACTTCTTGAAATAGATCAGATCCTTTTCAAAAAGGGCATAGTCACTTATTTGTCACAGTCTATAGCAGTTTCTTAAATTTAAGAACTGAAAGTAAAATTGCTTTGTGTATTATCTACATGTGTAAAAGTTATTTTCAAAGAGCAGCATTAGTGTGTGTTGGAAAAGAAATTCTCCAAAAACCTACCTGTACCAAAAGGCTTGTAGGATTAAGCTTCAGTCTGATTTGCCAGTAAGTTTAAGAAATAAAAGTCTGTATCTGTAATTATACAGCATCTGGAAGGTCTTTTGGAAATGTGAACTTCCAACTGAGTTAGAAGTTGAAAGCAGTATCTAAGCATTCTCCACTACTGACCTAAGGAGAAAAACCTCTTTTTAATCAGAACAGCAGTTCTCATTAACAATATGAAAGAAGTTAAAATTAAAGAATTAAGGGTTTGGGTAAAGCAGGCTAAGCCCAGACTGAACAAATTTTGAACAGAAATCATCTATATTGACTAAGAATTTTAGCTTTCTTGAGCAGAGATGGGCAGCTTGTTTTCTGATAATTCAAATAACACATATATTTTACCTTTCTGAAATCTTTCAGGGGGATGAAGAAAACAACAATGCAGACATGTTTGGAGATAGAAGTCTACATATTTTAGAGGTACAACAAATTGTTATTTGATATCAAAGGACCTGCATTCTGTATGCATTGGATTGCAAAGAACACTTTTCAGAAAGGTTTTGCAGACCCTGCTGTACTTCAAGTGCCACATGTTCTTCAAACTTGTTTAAGCAGATTCAACTTCAAATGGTCTCTCCTCTCTCCGTAAACTACCACAAACCAAATAAGCACAAGCTGTTTGGAATGGCTGAAGAGCTTTATGCAGAAAAGAGTGTGCTGCAAGCTGAAAAGACAAAGCTATTCCTGGAGTTGTAGAAAAAGTGCTGGTTTATACCTTGTGCTGGAAATGGAAATAACTACTCAACCTACTATTTCTGTTAAACTCATTCCCTGTGACTCTGTCCAATGGAAAAGAAAACTCAAGCAAACAAAATAACACCTAGTGAATGAAGAGGCTGCTTCTACAGGCACAAACAACACATGATGAACAAGCCCTACATTAGAGAAAAATCTAGCATGCATCTTCAACACTGCAGAAATCAAGAACAAGAACTAACTGCTAAAAACTATACAAGGAAATGCTGCCTTCTTTTAAAAAGGTATAAGGAAATAATTACACTGATTAATAAAACACTGATATTCACAACCCACCCGAACTAAAACTGGTTTACATCTTCAGAAAAGAAGTCAAAATAGTACAGAACATTTATTTTTTTTTCTCTTAAAAGCAGAGTGCCACACTTTCAAAGATAAACTGTTGCTGCATATAGATTTGAATCAACCTTCTTGTGCTTTCCAATCAGGGGATACAAAATACGAGGTCATGATTCCTGATAAACTGCTTACAGTTATCAGAGGCCTATACAAATCAAGTTTTTCCTACCTAATTTATTATGGAATTGCTAAAACTACAGTAAGATGTAAAAGGTTTTAAGAAATTCTGTGAGAAATACTTAGGTTATTTTACAAAAAGAAGAATCGCATTTTTCTTTAGTTCACCTATGTTCACCAATATATATATGGTAAATGCACCTTGAGTATAAGAACTGCATGAAAACAGTCTGAAAAAAATAAAACATGGAAACTGATGTGTGAGACCATCGGTCCCCTTCCTACTTCCGATCATCATTATTATTATTTTATTCTTTTTAAATACCACCACTGACAAAACCCAATGCAAGATATAGTCCCCAAACCCACACCAAACTGCTTTGCTGTGCATCTTTTCTAGCAGGTTTTCACACCTGCTTCTTCAGACAGAGCATCTGGAGGCTACAAAAGCACTTGTACTTCTCCATCAGTCATGCTTATTTGTGTGACGTTTTTTCCAAATCTGGAAGTTTTTCTATTAGTGCTTTATGGTTCATGTTGATACTGGCTATAAGTCCTCCTTCATTGCCATCTGAACCAGTGTAAGTAATTTCTTCACCAGTCAGGGTAGTCATATGACCACCCAATGCTCTCAACACTGCATTTCCAGCACATATGTCCCATTTCTTAATGTAGGTAACGTGGATATATACGTCAGCTTCCTCTTGATTTTTTTCAGGCACATCGAGGAGGGCCAACACTTTATAACCTAGAAGAAATGAGCAGAGATAAAAAAATTTAAACCAGGCTTTTCTGTCAAAACACATTAAAAGAACAAGACCGGAAACTCAAATATGGTTCTGCTCTTATGTTTACTCATTCATTTCTCAATCCCTCTATCATGCTCAAGTATGTCTTTCTCTCCCTGTCTTTTTATTACAATAGAAGGAAGATGCATACACCACTCCTTAATAAAGGAAATCATGCCAGGGAATTCCTCTTTATTACTCATTATGCAGTACAAAGTAATTGCTCAAAACAGTATTCAATCTTTTGTGGATTTTTTTCAGCTCTTCCACCAATATTCTTGTTTCATTAATCTGTTCATCTTCTTAAACAGAGTCAAACCCTGAACAAGACCTGCTATAATCAGTTCCATTTCATTATCTCTGTCATTTAGTCTTTATAAAGAAGCAATGCAAGACCTTCTTGACTAAACAATCTGTAAGGGAGTTCTGGCTTTTTGCATTAAAGACACGAAAAGATAGATTTCTGTAAAAATAAAATTTTGCTTGGCTTTTCTGAGACTTTAAAACTGCTCTTGTTCATATTAGGGCCTCCCATTTATGTTCTGTAAGTAACAGATGCACAAAGACATTGCATAAGTAAAAAGTATTCTAAAACTTCTTTAAATTGAGTATGAGGCAGATTAAAAATGGACTTTAGTGATATTCATTTTCTCTTTTGATGTAAATGCAATAAACAGCATCAAACTTTGATGGTATCTTTCTTACTTTTTTTAAAATTAACTAACAGCTAACTAACAACCAACAGATTATCTTCCATGAGTGTCTCTGTGGTCACACAACCTTTTTTCTCCCACTGAGGCACCAGTGCCTTCCATGAACACACATCAGTGTGTTTCAATGAAAGGACCAAAACACCATTGCTGGCCCAGGCTCAGATTCAGTAACATACTGACTTACGAACAGCCTGAAGTCTGAATCAAGTTTGCATGTAGGTTCCTAAATACAGGAAAAACTTTGTCCCTATTGTCAAGCATTTGCTTTCAGTGATGTGAAGATCAAAAGGCAAGAGGAAAAAGAGAAAACACCACAGTACCATCCTTCTGTCTAGTAAAAGCTACACCAGTAAAACATTCAGAAGCAATAAAAATGGATAGAATGTTTAAAGAAAACCAAACCTGCTCCACCAGCGGGGATTATCACAGTTTTATTTCCAAATGTCTGCTGTGCAACCTGCTCAACTTTTCCTGCATGGGAACGGGACACAATAATCCTTGGAGTCTTCTCATTGTAGGAGGAACGAGCTTTTACATTTGAACCACCATCCACCATTGCCCAAGCTACAAAAGAAACAAAAATTTTGCTAAGATTTACAAAAGACAATCTCTGTTAAGTGTGAGGATAAAAGGGTACTTATTTATACATATGCCTTAATAGCTCTCACTATTGTAAAATAGAAAGGTAGGGCTGACAGAGGATGGGATACATAACCCACATGAGCAAACAAGGGAAGAGAAAGAGGCCACACACACACTGGTGCATATGGCCTTACACCAAGCCTGACTGCTCTTGTGTGATTCTTCCAATAAACAGAGTAAGAGGAAAAATCCCAAGTAGTTAATATTTAGAATTTGCAATTAGAAAGCCACCAAAGTTAAAAGGATGGCTTCCTAGTCAGAAATGCATCCAATATTTCCTCAGACAATTTTTTTTATGTAAGAACAAAAAGCCCCACTACCCTTTAAAGCAGATACCAAAAATGCTATGGAGTCATTTTGTTCAGAAGGATAGCAATGCTAAAGAAGGAAATAGCTCAGGAGGTTAGTGCTACAAAGAAAAATATTTGATGTTATGTTTCAGAGAACTGAATTTAGAATCCACAACTTCCCACTTGTTTCATCATGAAGTTCAAAGCCAAGCTTGGTAGGTGGCATCCCCTAACCATTAATCTGACATTTACTTAGTAAACTACCCAGCAATTTCATCTCAGTAGAGAGCCAGATTGTTTGGCAACAGACTGAGCTGTGTGCAATAATGCTGGCTGCCCTTTATTGCTTTGTATTTGTGTGGTAGTATTAGGAACAATCTGACTCAAAACATAGTGGTATTTCCAGCTTGGAGAATGAATACTTGTCACACAGAATGACAGAATTCATTGCATCTTATCTGATTCCTGTTCCTTGTCTGAACTTTGCAAACTTCACTATTATCAAAGGAGATAAATTCTCAACATTATAATGTTAAAAACCCATTTCTTCAGACTCAGGTATTGACACCTAAAAAATATGTTTCAAAATCTCCAAGATTCTTGAAGCACATTGGAATATAGCACATACTTAAGTGACTGGTAACTAAATTCATATTTATAAACAGCAAAATATTTAGCACAAAATGTTGGGTGTTCAGTGGGCCAAAAAAAGACAACAAATACAAAATGCATTTATTAACTTAGTTTTTTGTGACAGAGCTACTGCAAACCTTCAGAACCCTAGAGGTCAGTATTGCCTAAGGGAAAATGTAAACAGAAATTCCTGTTTTAAATACACAGTAAGATATGAATATTTAAACTACTCTGAAGCTTTAAGAAGTGCATACAAATTGCAAAACTTGCAGCAATGCTCACTGATACATCATTAATACTGCAGAATTAATTACTTGACAGCTGTGGCATTAAAGTGTGTCAGATAATCAATAAGGCTATGCTAGACAGTCTTGCCTGTTACATACAAACAGTTGCCATTAAGATCTTTATTCAATCTTTTTTTATTCACACTGAATAAACAGCAGGTCCTGGGTATATTGTCACAGACCCAAGTTATTCTGCTAAATGAGCAAAGTAATCTTTTTTGCTAAGGACCAAAAGCACACATAAAACTGGTCAGTATTTGTAGGTTTAAGTTTTGGGTTTTTTGCTTACTATAAGCACTGCAATCAAAGGGATCTTAGCTCTTAAAAATACTTTCAGTTAGTTTGTTCTAAATGCATCCTTTTTATTTTAACCAAGGATGGCATTTTCCTTTGTGGTTTTACAGCACAGAACACATCTACAGCTCTAATTGTGTGGCCTGCTGCAGTGCCCTTTTGTTGCTGCAAAAGGTAGGTTTTCTCACATCTACAGATGTTCTCTCAAACACTGAATTGTAGTTAACACTATGACTGTCTATGATGGAAATAGGTGAAGGCATGAAGGTACCTGTGTATGATGAGAAGGGCTTGTGTATCACTCCTATTACTGGTTTACCATTTACAGCCACACAAACCATTGTGGTGACATACTGTCGAAGATCCTCTGTGGGCAAAACAAGAAAGTGAGCAAGTTTACAATCAGGTGCCAAGAACACAAAAGGAAAACAGACAGATTATTCTCTGAAGACTAGTTTACATCCTTTCTCTTGCAGTTATGCAACTTTGAGTTTTCAAAAGACTTTGAAGACTTTTCAGCTTTCCAGCAGTTTTTCCTGTTCAATAGATGTAACTTATACTTCTACCAGATCTAATGCTAACAGCTGTGTCTCATGCAACATGTATTTTCTGGAAATCTGTGCCCCTCTATTCTCCCTTCTCTGCCTCACCTCCTATCCTCTATTGGCTCAAAAATGGTAATCCAAAAACCAAAGAATATCCACTGGAAAGCATAACTGTATCAATTACATGGTCACAAAAAAAGAATCCTATTTTTCTAGCTATTCCTTAGAACTTATTAGCAAGAATTTTAGTTGTATTGCCTTGAACTGCTTATGAACATCCTAAAATCTTTGAAAAGGGGGAAGACTGAATTACGCATGCTTTTTTGAAAAATCACAACAAAAAGTTTCTTATATCAAGTTAAATAGGATATTTACTTTGCATTCCCTTTAAATAAAAAAAGTCAAAAATCTAAGACACTTAAGAGTTGCCACAGTAATGACTGAAATAAAGAGATGTGTAATTCCAGTATAATCCATAATTGACAGTTATCATTTATTATAGCAATTACTTAGTTGAAAGCATACCGAAGTAATTTCAGAGTTGGAATATATAAAAGTAAATGTTGTAATTTGAGAACTACAGAGATTTCATTCTGTAATTTGTTCAATTAAATCACGCTAGCTTTGACTAAGACACTTTAACAAGAGATGCCCTTTTAAATACTATCTTGTCTCCAGTATAAAAGGCAAACATCAAAATTACACACATGATCAGTCAACAAGAATCAGTTACCTGTATATTCTTGTGTAGCATCTAAAGGATCGATCCAGACAGTGACACTTTCTGCTGGCACCTCTTTAGGCTGTATTTTTTGCTTTATGTCTTCAGGAATACTGTGATCCCAGGAGACCATCTCCTGATCAGCTGTATCAACACGCTCCTCAGAATTTATCTGTGGTGAGACAACAAAAGTAGTTGCATTAACATATGGGATACAGAAATTGTTGCACTTGGGATAATTACAGGTTTGGTCACATTTTCCTCCTTCATCTCAAATGCAGGAATTAGTCATTTTTTCAGCAACTCACAGGCTATTACAATCATGAGACAAGTAATGTAAAACCACAATTCAGAATTTTACTGTGAACCACACCACAGCTGGATACTGTTGCTTTGGCTGCAGCTCTCCTTACTGAACATTCCCACTGTATGAATCACATTTTTTTAAATCAATATTTAAATGCAGTTGCTTCAAGTACTACAGGCAGAACATTTGACTCTAGAGAATCATACAGTACACAGACAGCAGGGGGTCCAAAATTCAATTTATAAGGCCAGTAGAAGCACATGGAAATGTAGAGATATATTATCACCAGATACTGTGTAGACTGTGCATGACATGGACAAGAAGAAATCTTAGTATATATATTCCTGCTGCAGGCATTGCGTTACAACCAGAAATTTTAGCAGCTCAATTGAATTTAACCACTACACAACTGTCAGACGAATTTATTTCACAAACTACTAACATCCCATACCCACTTTTAGGGTAGTTTGGGGTAAGATCCTAAGATGGTCCATGAAGAATATTTATTAACAGCATTCAAAAATCACATTTAAGCCTACTGTCTCCTGCTGCTCAGGTTAATGAATTTACTCCACACCAGAGGGCATTTCTGTACATCAAGCAGAGTTTGGCCTGGTAGTGGAGCACACAGCACCAATCTGTCGAATGGAGTAACATTCTGCAAAACCCAACACAACGCCCTTGTGACTGCAGTGGCACAACATTTTTGGATGACCAGAGACCCAGTTGTCTCAAAAGTTGTACGTGAGTGACATGGAAAGACAATGAGAACAAAGGAGTTATCAGACTACATTTGAATGTGACAGACCTTATATGAGCAGGATTTTTACATAATTCACATCATGGCAAGAAAAAGCATCACACACACCTCAACTGTAACAGGGTATTAGCCAAGAGTTAAGGGTCATTTTCTCCCAGAGAATTTGAAAAGAAAAAGGAAGTAGAAGTGCAGCACCTCCAGCCATACATCATAGTTGTCTTCTCACGTAAAACCAGTATTTGAAGCATTATATGCCAAACATGGAGCTCTTGAAGCTGCTGTGACATTTACAAATTAAACATCTGTCACTATACAATAAACCTGATGATTGCACTTTCCCCTAGGGAAAACAGTCCTGCAAAGTCAAGATGAGTAGTTCCACAGACTTGGCAGTCTCAACATAGCCCCTAGGCAGTCTAAGTTCCACTACAGCACATGACATACCATCATAAAAAAAACATTTCCTCAACAGAAGAAAGGGGCCTCTGAAAAGTTAAAGGGTTGGAACCAGTGCTCAAAAGGAAGAATATCTTGTTAAACCTGTTGTTACAGTACACTAGAATGTAAAGTCTGAAACTATATGAAAGGCACTGTTTTCAGAGAAACACCACCTACTAGCTCAGATTTTGTAGCAGTGGTCAGGACACTGCAGCATTTATAATGCTTGTGAGGAATGTCTCCCAACAGACATGATTATTCCACTAGGAAAAAAACCCTAAAAACTGGGAAAGAGTGATAAGTTTGCACAGACATTTGAAGAAAGTAAAAAAAACCCCAAAACCCCTAGTGGGTCACCGTTCTTCCATTCATATGACCATTTACTCTGTAGCTTTGGCTGAATACTTGGCTGAGGGACTCACCGGACTCACCAATCTTTAAAACTTCTATTACTCCTCCTCTTTTCTCTTTTTTTTTTTTGTTAATGAAGGAGAATATACCTAGAAAACACGCCTCTGTGTTAACGCCATGTTCCTATTTGTCATTATCATTAGGTGGCAGACTCCAGAGGTCACAACCTTACACTTCAAATTTTTCTCAAGTGATAGGGATATGTAGTTCACTGCAACCCCAAATCCTCACTCATAAATTAGGAGTAGCTATGGTAGAAAGACAATCACAAGGCCAAATATTTCAGGCACTAGACCTTATTTGAGCAAGATGCTCTGGGGTTAATTGCCTAACAGCTGTAAGGTGTACAAGCCCATCTGGGGAAGTTCTGGAAACGGAATATGACATGAAGCAACCTTCCCAAGTTATGCTTGAAGCAAAAGCGCTCCTCACAAAAAACTGCATCAAACACAGAGGTTTAATAAAATAAATGTAAATCAGTGCATGGCAAAAAGTAAAAAAACCAAAACCCATTATTGCATAAACAAGGCAGTCTGGCTGCATCTCACCAGTACATAGCTTCCCCAGCCTGTAAGGTGTAGGAATTCCAAAACAAATGAGGGATGCTGCTCATGGGAGCCAGCAGTAGAG
The DNA here is from genome assembly GCA_009812075.1 of Sialia sialis. Classification (NCBI taxonomy): domain Eukaryota; kingdom Metazoa; phylum Chordata; class Aves; order Passeriformes; family Turdidae; genus Sialia; species Sialia sialis. The sequence goes on along the minus strand of VRYO01001463.1, from coordinate 37,583,161 downwards.
GTCCAACACCAATACCAGGATAAATCCAGGCATACCTTTTGGCAGGTGTGCCTTCCAAAACACCCAAGTATTTCCAGCCTGTGGAAACCTCTGCACAGAGAACACTCCTTTACGGCTCATTGGTGATTGGAACATAGATCTGCTCAAGAACACAGGAAGAACTTCAGTGTACCACAAACACGCAGTGCTCTGAACAGCCAACAGTCCTGACCACCCAAAGGCTTCAGGGAATCTCAGTGGCTCATTGTCCTGTGTTGTTTTAGTCCCTACCAGCACTTCACACTGTCTTTGAGGATGCTTGTCACCCAAAAAACCTACTTGAATACTAGCTAGCTGTCCCTGGATTGGTGCACAATTTCAGGATATTTCCCGGTCTGAAAGAGTGGAACACAACTGTAGTTTAGCCTTTGAATTCACCCACTGAAGGTAAGTTAAAGTGAAAAAATACATGCAAACTTCCCTGCCTCCACCTCCAAGGAAGCTTCTGTTCAAATACTTCAAACCAGACATCAGTACATGAAAACGCAATGCTTTTCTTAGAGTTTTTCTTCAAGTGTTTGCTTGGTGGCATGTGATTTTTATTTTTTATTTTAGTACTCCCTCTCCCTCCCTCCATACTTCTCCAGCTCAATACTAATTTTATATTTTTATATGCAAATAATGCAGTATCTTGAAAAATATGAGGTAGCACACCCATCATTCTTGAGAGCATCAATAACCCCATCAGAAAACCATGTCCTTTGAAATCCAAATCTTAGTGCTCTTTCATTAGAAAATAAAACAAAAACAACACAAATACTATCATGTGTATGATAAAAATACCAATTAAGCTACTCAAACTAAAAAAAAACCAAAACAACAAAACAACAACTCACCAGAACCACCCCCCCCCCCCCCCCCCCCCCAACAAAACAAAAACAAAACAACCCCCCCAGCCAGAGTACAGGTAACAAGCAAAGTTAATATTTACCAGTCAGAATACGAACACAAGAGTATTCCAGCTATTACCATTTAAAAACAAAGATTGGAACAGGTTGCCCAGAGAGGTAGCTCTGTCCTTCAAGTGTTCCAGGTCAGGTTGGATGGGGCTCTGAACAACCCGAGTTAAGACGTCTCAGCTCATTGCAAGGAGGTTGGGCTAGATGACCTTTAAAGGTCTCTTCCAACCCTAATTATTCTATGATTGTATAACTCGATGGTTAAGTCCATTGATTTGAATGAGACCAAGGAAATGAAAAGCCTTGAAAACCTGCAAGCCTCAAATATGCAGGGGAACATTAGTAAGACATGAATAGGTGTTTGTTTTTCTGTTTTGTTGGTGCACTGATGCTGCATGACCCATACAGCCACTTCACCAGTGATTATGTATGCCCAAGACTCAACCTCGCCCCCTGTATCCACCTGACATGAGATGGAGGAAAGAAGTGGAGAGACAGAAGTAAATGCAAAAATTTGCAAACAATAAACCAACAGTGATTTCAACACCTTTCTGAGTGACTGAGAGATGTCCTCTGCGTATATAATTACATATACCTTCTGTACTAACATCTAAAGCAACCACTAAGAGTTCATGTCTGTCCAATCTGGTGGCCTTCTAGACGGAGCAACTGCAACAGTTGACAAGGGTGCCAAGACCAACTGGTGTCAGCTACCTAGACTCCTGAAAGGGCTCTGATAAGGTCCCACGTGACATCATTACCTCCAAATTGGAGAGACATGGATTTAAAAATTATTCAGTGGATAAGGAATTGGATGGATGGACACAGTGATGTGACACAGGATGAACAGAGGCCCTCAAGGCTCTGTTTTGGGACTGGTGCTTTTATATCTCCATCACTGACAACAGTAAGATCAAATGGACCCACAGCAAGTTTGCAGATGACGTGAAGCCAAGCAATGCACTTCACACGGCAGAAGGAAGGGATACCGTCCTGAGGGTCCTGGACAAACATGAGAAGTTGGTTCACAAGAACCTCATGAAATTCAACAAGTACAAGTGCAAAATGGTGCACCTGGTTTGAAGTAATCCCAGGCCTGAGTATAGACTGGGGGAACTCACTGACAGCAGCGTAACACAGACAGGCTTGGGGTATATCATGGATGTGTGCTCACAGCCCAGACAGCCTGGGATGCATCAAAAAAGCAGCATGGTCAGCAGATGGAGGGAGGTGATTCTCCCCCTCCCCTCTGCCCTGGTGAGACCCCACCTGGAGTACTGCAATCAGGTATGGAGTCCTCATACAATGAGGTGGATCTGTTAGAGTGGGTCCAGAGAAGGGCCACAAAGATGATGAGAGGGGTGAACACACCTCCTATGAAGGCAGGCTGAGAGCTGAGTTTATTCAGCCTGGAAGAGAGAGAAGGATCCTGGGAGACCTTAAGGCAGCCTCCAAGTCCCTAAATGGGAGGAAGAATCACTTTTTACATGGGCAGATAGGGATAGGACAAGGGGAATTAGTTTTAAGCTAAAAGAGGAGAGATTTGGCTTAGATTTTAGGAAGAAATTCTTTACTGTGAGGGTGGCGAGGCACTGGAGCATGTTGCCTAGAGCAGTTGTGGATGCCTCAAAGTTTTCAAGACCGGACTGGAGGGGCTTTAAGCAACTTGGTCTAGTGGGCATTCCTGCCCACAACAGGGTAGCGGGAACAAGATGATCTCTAAGGTCCCATCCAAGACAAGTTATTTTATGACTCCACAACACCCACAACTACACACCTGGAAAGGTATACAGACCTATCAGGTAGCTGCATGGGACTGTAATTGATTCACTCTTATTTGACTGTGCTTCAGAGATGTCCCAACTCAGAGGAGTGGTTCAACCAGCAGCCTTTGGGATTTCCCCCACCTAGAGACCCCTTCAACCACTGCTGCTGCACTGCACCACTGCACTACATGACAGACTGTTTTACCTCCATTGCCTCTGCGTCTCTGTTTTTCTCCTCAAATGTACCCGAGGTGAAAGCTGTCTCAGCTTCTCACAGCATCTGTACATACACAAATCATGTGAGGGAATCAGATGCCAAAACCTGTGACTGTAAACACCCACTCGACAGGTCAGGACATATAAATATGCTCAACAGGAAAGCACTCTCCAGGAGAGCAAAAAGCACTCAAAGCAGCATTATTTTCAGTATCTGAGGAAAAGATCTAACCTATACTGTTAACAAAACAAGGTTCCAGAATTTGTTACAAAAGGAGGGGGGTTTGCATTCACACCAAGATCACATCAAGACTTACCTCATCTGCATCCCTCCCTTCCAACTTTCAAATTTGGGGGTGGTGAACAGCAGTTTTCACTACGAATGAAAGCTTAGATTACTTAACTCTGAAAAGAATGCAAACTGGGAAATCAAAGGACCACCTATTTTTGTAAATTTAAAATGCCTTTAAGCTTTAAAAAATTTGAATAGTAGCGTTACCAGCATGGTAAAAAAACCCACAACCCTGATTTTATTCAATACACTGACATTTTTAAAGCCAGCTGCTTGCTTTTGAAAAGGTTCTTTTCCTCCTTAGATGACCACAGCATATTAGAAAGGAAAAATCGCTTTTACAGGTGATGTTCATGCCTTTCAAAAATGCTTGTCTTACCAAGGTTCGATTTACATAGAGTCTTAGCAAGGCAGATTTTCTTACGAAAGGAAAGAAGACCTTGCTGAATCACATGGTTTTCTTAAAAAAAGCTTATTAAAATGTAATTAAGTTTAAAAACTGTAAGTTTAAAGTCCTAACTTTTAATTAAGTTTAAAAATAAAAAGCATATTTGTATATAAATGTGTAAGGTACAAAATCATACAAATGTATAAACTAGTAAGGGGTATAAAACCCACTGGTCTCATGTTGCCATTCATTTGATCAGAAAATAACAAGTATTTCTATAATTATACCAAAACACTGAAAAAGGACACATGCCTTTTTGAAGGCACCTAGGTCACTGCAGACAGAGATTTTCCTCTACCATCAACTACACCTTTGTTTATTTCAGCAGTAAGAAGTCACTTAATGCAGGAATGAGATGACAGAATATGCAAAGAAGAATCTGGACAAGCCTAAATGTCAATTAGTGCTTATCACAACTCATTGACTTTGGCCATTAAGCCAGCAGGAAGCAGACTGAAACAAACAGGATTTAATAAATGATATACCCAATGACAACTCTGCTTCTACGGAGTTACAATGAATAGAGGTTGGTGAAAACAACAAAAGTGGAATTGAGGGAATCAGCACGGATCACAGGATTCACTGTTTCTACTGGTAATCTGCAGAAACAACTGGAATTTTAGACCAGGAAAAAAAAGCCACTTGCTCATCAGCTCACACAACTAGTTTCAGTAGATGGCAAGATTCTCCATTACAGTTCTATACTAGCAAAGTCTCACAAAGAGGAACAGATGACTTGTTTATCACAAGAGTTGCAACACTTCATTTTAAGAAAACATCCAAATAAGGACAAATTAGAAATCTACCAACAAAATAGGTAATACCCAAAAAAGTCCACTGCTTGTGAGTGGCTACACTAAGAAAGTCAACTCTCCAGATGCTCTAAACACCCGCAGTGCACAAACAAGCCAAATGAACTACTTGTAATTGCATCTGAAAAGATAATCACAAACTCATTAGCATAAAGTTACTGTCTTTAACTTCATTTTTATGCAGAGAGAGTGGGCATAAGTCATCTGGCATCATTTGGAACCCACGTTAGGAGATGCATCTCCAGACAACACCTATTACTGAGATTTCAAATTAACAGTCACACTTCTTGTTTTACTTAGAAACCCACTAGCAGTTGCAAAGATCATCTGGGTCAGAATAACATTACTTTTATTAAAAGCCCTAAGACCTCAGGAGGCTATTCTCACAACATGAAAACCCAAATTACTGAACCTACTCACTAAAGTGCACTACCTCTGAAGTTTAAGTAGTATTTTCTTTTTTAAACCTATTTCTTTAACACGTCTATCTTTCACACAGGATCAGTATGAGTTGCAGAACTTCCCATCTCAAATGAAATTCCATTTTTTAGGTATGGTTGTTGGCACTGTGGTCAGAAGCCTGTAAATAGTGAGTTTAAACTTAGACAGTATTTCAGAGAGCCTGATAAAAAAGGAATGCTCAGAGCCATTAATCTTCACAGTCAGATTAATTTAGAAGAAAATCAAAGTAAAAGTAACAGTTCTTAGAGTTTCATTTCAAGCCTTGATTCCAGAATTATCATGCATAAGCTTGAAATCCAATATTTATCATTAGTCTTAACTAGGAAAGAGACATAAAAACATTCTGATTCAGAATAGTGGCAAGACTCATAAAAAGATGCTCAAAGAGAAAGACCAGGACAGAAGAAGACTTGATGTCCACCACAGTCACAATATTTAAAAAAAGGGAGCAAACAAGATGAAACTCTATTCAGTATTTACACTGGAAAACAATAGATATAGCTGCTGTAACTCTAAACAAAAAAAGAGACAAAACAGCTAAAAATGAGACTGTAGGGCAGAACACAGTCTGACCATTAAGACTGAAGTCTACATACTGTAAAAATATCTCTAGTGTAGTACAGCAGCAAAATAGCAGAATTGTGTGGGTCACTTTAAAATTGGCTTTTCCAGTCAGAGGACAAGAAGTAATCTGGTCAAAGTGAAAGTTTAAGGAACGATATGTAAATCATCCCTGCCTTTGTGATCAAGTAGTGCTGCTCCTCCAGATATGCTGGAGATGGGCTACAGTGGGAAGTGAACCAGGGTATTCCTAAATAACCTTGCTTTTAAATAACTTTTATTTTAAATTTTTACTCAGGATACAGTCAGTTATCAAGATCCTGACGTTGATCCCTGGACAGGCCAAATTAAAAGAGTAAGAACCTAAGGCATGATGCTGAGAGGGATCTTTTAGCAGGACCCTCATGAGATAATTTCTTCACTCTTCTGAGCAGAAAGAATGCTTCCCTAGTCCACTCCCACTCCAGCAGCCTGGGTCAACATCTCAATCTTCTTACCTAATTCCCACCCCAGGCCTTATCACACCACCACTGTGCCAGAACAAGAACAAACAAGGCTGCATGGAGAACCAACCAAGAAAGAAGTAATCCAGAAAAGATAAACTAAGTAAAAAACGAAAGTAGCAGAGGGGATGATTGGATCAGAGGTTTAACCCGTTCTTAGCATGACAAATAAATGAGGACAACATATTGGCAATGCAGGAGCAGAAACACCTCAAGCTTGTAACTGCAGTTGAGAACTTCACCAAGAGAAAGCAATGCAGAGGTTTTGGCATTAAGAACATTTTCAAATCAATGGTACAAAGATGCTTCATGGAATACACATGCAAATATTTACTGCTGGATGTTGAGTGCAATCAGACAACACTGGTTAATACCAGAAGCAGTTAAGTGATTTGTCCCTTTGTTCCTTATCTTTCTCAGGCCTATTTCTGATGGATATAAAAATACCCCCACTCGATATAAACTAAATCTACACAGTGATAAAACATAATTGAACCGCACCTCTTTGGTCTTACCTAACACAGCCTTGAGAAGTCTGAACTGATGCAAATGCATCTATTTATATCAAACAGAGCAGGTGATGTCAGCAGTGGAGTTCCTCCTCCTTTGTAGAGACAATTCCTTTACTCAAGAAAACAAAGGCAAACACCTTCTGTGGGATATTTTCCCCCTCAGATTTTAAAAGGGCATTTTTTATAAATCCCAACTCTTAGCATTAAAAGACTTTTTCCAGATTTATTTCAGCTTCTTCAAGTGAGAAGTCTAACTCTTCTATCTTCTCTTAATAACCACACTTTAAGAGACTCAGATCTGCTTAAGAAAGATTGTTGGCATGCTTTCCTTTTTATGTCAAGCAACACAAAACAGGGAATCCAGTGCTGCTCACTGACTTAAGTTTATTTCAGTCAAATGACTTTTCACCTTGGTTATTTTGAAACATTGGAAGGCCACAGTTATTCTTAGAGGATCACAGAGTAATAGAATGGTTTGGGCTGTAAGGTACCTTCCAGATCTCACTCCAATCCCCCTTCCACTAAACCAGGTTGCTCAAGGCCTTACTTATCCTGCCTGACCCTGAACACTTCAGGGAGCGCTCATCCACAACTCCTCTTGGGCAACCTGGTCCAGTGCCTCACCACTCCCACACTAAAGAATTTTACCCTAATGTCCAATCTAAACATGCACTCTCAGTTAAAAGCCATTTCCCCTTGCCCTGTCAACACATGCTCTTGTACAAAGCTCCTCTCCAGCTCTCCTAAGCCCCCTTCAAGTTCTGAAAGGGTGCTGTAACGTCTTGCAGGAGCCCTCTCTTGACCAGACTGAGCAACTCCATTTCCTTTGCTTTACAGGCATATTTTAGCACCTAGTTTTTGTGCTGTTTCATCTTCTTCCTGGCTGCAGCATTTGGCAACAATTTAAGTACTGAGGTACTTCTGTTAAGCTCAAGAACTTCGGGATGTGAGAAAATCAGCATTTTGCATAAGCTTACTCTTGGAATTATTGCAGTTTTTGTTTGGCAGCTTTTATTAGCATCATCTTCTCTGGCAAGGAGAGAAGAGGAGGTTTATCTGACTTCAGCAGCATCTTTTATTCTGGAGTGTCACTCTCTACAAGGGATAAGACTACAGATATAAAGTAAGATATTTCTTACATGATGCAATTTTATACTGCCTCAGAAAATCCTCTATAATCCTTATATTCACACCAAAACTGCGCAGGTCTGTTCTATGAAAGAGCTGCAGTTTTAGACAGGTTGATCTGAAATTACACTTGAAGGATTACTAGATTGTGATGATACCTTGCCTTCACACCTGAGAAGCACACATAGCATGTATATAGTAGTAAAATGAAGCTTTTATTTTAGTTTGGGCAAAAGTATATGAATACATCTTCATCACAGACTTTAAGAGACAAAATCCCTTATCAGTGTATATATATACAGCTTAGTGAGAAATTTTTAAACACCATATGAGGTAAGCTGCTATTATCCCCATCATGTTCTTAGAACACTTAACATCCCACAGCTGATCTGACAGACTGACTAACTCCAGATCACCTGAAAAACTTTACAAGTACACTCATCCTAGACATCCTCAATGCTCAAGCTCAGTCTAAGGAGGACTGAGGAAAAAGAAAAGACATATGGCCTGGTATTTTCCAGTTCCACAGACCTATGCACACTTTTTCAGTTTTTTACTGCCTTTGAGAACACATCTGGTCTTTCAAAAGTACTATCTATTCTTAACGACTAGCAGCACACATCATCTGTGAGAAAAATAAAAGGAGTACCAAAGTTTTTTAAAAGTAGATGTTAACACCCTCAAGCCAGAAAGACACAAGTCAGACTGTCACTGCTAAGAATTCCAGGCCCAGAGCAGTTTACATGTGACCACAGAGTAGGCAATACACAGTTCAATACACAGTGTTCTTCAAGCCCAGACAGAGTCCCTAGCCTTCTCTAGAAGCACAGGCAACTCTTACATCTAGATGAAGTCCCTCCATCTGTGAAAGGGGAGAAAGCATAGTGGTTTCAAGCCAGCTAAGCTGTAAGGCTGAGATCTCTAAGGGCACTGAATAATGCAAGACAACAGGAGTCAATACTTTTCTTCCTTTAACACTGAGCCTGTGAAGATGCCTTGTCACCGACAGACAACCCAGGAAATCTTCAAAACAGAACCTGCATAATCTTCCTGCAGAGGAAGATTAGTTACATCTCAAGTTTATTTCAAACATTGAAGAATTGAAGAATGCTGCTTCCTCTAGGTTTCATATTAAGTTCTTTACAACACTAAAATCCCACCAAAACAAAAAAAAAAGCCCCCAAAAATCCAACAAACAAAAAACCTACACATTTTTCTGCGGAACTTTCAAAACAGTTACAGAAAACTGAATAGAAACTCAATAACCAAACTTAGCTACTTTTTCTCTCAACCCATCCAGCAGAAGCTGTGATCTCCACATCTGAGATCCAAATTTAGGGCTTTCTGTCTATTTCAAATACCCGTGAAAAGCGAAGGAATTTAACATCAAAAGTCAGAAGTTCCCACTGACTGAAGTGTAAGCAGAAGCAATGCCAACAAACCCCAAAAATCCTCAAAGTATAGTTCAAAGATTAGGGTGCGACATTAAGACATAGACCTAGATTTCAGAAGTGAAGAGCAGGAAGGGGTGTACACATTCAAAAGCAAAGTAAATTAATTTTTCTCAGGTAGGCAGTGATCCACAGTATTGACACAGCTGTGCTTATCTGCTGTCCCACAGCCACAAGCGCTAAACACTCGGTTAATGCAGAGCTATGTTCCTAAACCTTGAATCCCCAGCTGCTGATCCTCTCATGCCTCTCCCTAGAACCGACGGCAGGAAAGACAACTGGCAGGAAGGATAACCACCAAAACAATGGCATTCCTAATTTCTGCACTTTACAGTAGGCAGAATTTGCGCTGTGCAGTTGCCTGTATCCACAGAGCTCACGATCCACAGCAGCGAGACGCAGCGTTTCCCGCACCCCTTCGCGCCCGCAGTGTTTGACAGTGTTTCACCTCGCGTGGCTTCGCTTGCAACACGCTCCAACTGCTTCCCCTGCAACCCAACACCCACGGCAAGGAAGGAGCGTGAGGTGGCACTGCCACAAATCCAGGGGTGGGGGGAGGAAAAGCGCAAGGAGCGTGAGGTGGCACTGCCACAAATTCAGCGGGAGAAGGAAAAGCGCCAACGAGGGAGGGCAGCGCTTCCCGAGGGCAGTCACGGATCGGACAGGCGCCGGTGCGGAGCAGCCCCGCGCCGGGGCTCCACAGCGGGATCCCAGCGCCGGGCCCGCGGCAGCCCCCGCCCCACGGAGGGCATCCGGCACGCACCTGCACGGCGGGGAAGGCGCCCTTGAGCAGGTAGAACATCCTGCGGTTGGAAAGGAGGTCGCCGGTGGTCAGCTGCTCCTCGGCCCCCTCCCGCGTCTTGCCCTTGGCCTTAGCGTTGAGGACGTTCCCCTCGCGGACCCGCTTCACCTCCTCGCCGCCCCTGACGGCGGCCAGCACGGACACGGCCAGCAGCTCCCGCAGGTCCACGGCGCCGCCGGGCGCAGAGCCGTGCGGCGTCTCGGGCCCGCCGGCCGCCGGCTCGCTCAGCATGAAGAAGGCGAAGCGGCCGGCCAGGAAGCCGGAGTAGAGGTGGTAGAGGACGCCCAGCCCCAGCAGGCAGAACACAGCCATGCCGAGCGGCGAGAGGCGAATGCCCATGGGGGCCATGGCCGCGGGCCGGGCGGGTGGCGGGGCAGAGCGGTCAGCACAAGGCCATGGCACAGCCGGGGCGCTCCGCTCCCGCTGCTGCAGCAGCGCCGGGCCGGCTCCACGCTCGCGGCCGGCAGGCAGCGCCGTCTGTATCCGGGTCAGGCGGAGGCGGGGCCCGCTGTGCGCGGCGCGCTGCCCGCGGCTCTGCGCCCGTCGGCCTGCCGGGCTCGTCCGCGGCAGCGCTGCCTGCGCAGCGCCCTGCTCCTCCCGAGCTCTGTAGCTGGGGGTGATTATTTCCTCATCTTCCTCTAGGCAGCAGATGCGCCAGGAGCCCGCAGCGGCGGCGCTGAATGAGCTGCTCCGCCCGCGGGGCAGGAGCCCGAGCCGGAGCCCGAGCCGGAGCCCTCCCGGCGCGCTGGGAAGCAGTTTTCTGATGGAAATCGCTGTTGGCGTAAATTGCCGCTAAATTTCTGAAGGTGCACTGTTAGCGGTGCTGAGCATCATTTCTGAACAACTCTTGTTTTTGTCATACTGGTTCGGGAAGTTTGGAACTCTGCCCCCCTATTCCTCGAAGAATTCCTCTCGTTCAGTAAAATGAAGCAAATCCCAACTGTTTCCTCAGCCAAGTGATGTGATTAATGCCTGCCTGTCTTAATTTACACTTTTTCTTTGCACCTCAGTTGTTTTGGGGGAGTGTGAAACTTTATGGCCATAATGGACAATCTGGGGTGGAAACTGGGAAGAGTCTCTGATTTCTTTCTGTTCTCATTTCTGATTCCTTTTAGTTGTCTTCAGTAAATTACAAACAAAAGAACTATGTTAATTCAGCATTGTTTGAATTAATTACATATTTTTAACTCAAGCAATGTTCTTGTCTGTTGAAACACAGATTGTAGAAACAGATCTTGGTAGTGACTGTGGGAAGAAGTAATTAGTAGGGATCGCGCATTATAACTTTTGTTGGGTGCTTTATTTTTTTCTAAGTGTTAAACTTACATAATCAAGAATGTGAAAACTATAAAGACCAAAATTAAGACCAGCCTTGCAAACTGAAGTTGCCATATAGTCTCCTCTTTATTTCCATTTTAATGCTATCTACATTTACATTGTTACATATCCAGTGTCCTGCAGGATTGCATCCTCTCTGGATGTATGTGTACCTGCAGGGAGTGAAAGTTAAGGGATGATAGAATGAGAAAGCTTTTTTCCCAGCTCTCGGGAGCTGGGATTCAGGAGTTGAGTTTTGCTCCAACTATGCTGAGGTTAAACTTTATGTGCTGTTAGGCAAAACCTAGAACATCCATACGTTCCAGCTTCCCATTCCTTTTAAGATGGAATTTTTTTTGTTTTATTATTTGTTTTTCTTTCTCTGCAGTTGCTTCTCTGGCAGAATGGGAGCTTGAAAGGATGCACTACTCATTTTATTAATATTGGTTTCACAGTTCAACATTTCACATAATAACTAATGGCAAGAAGCTATGCAGCAACACAGGATTCATCTTAGAGTAGACTTGTGTCAGTAATGAGCAAAATAGCCAACAGCAGTGCTGCCTGATGCTATCAGTAACAGTTTGTGTATGTTCAGTAAACAGGAACTTTAAGCTGCTATAGTGGAAGAAACCCAGAAGAAGGAAGAAAAGCTGCAACTTTATGAACTGGTTTCTAAATGGAAAGAAAGTGAAATACTAGGCTTTTTGTCCCACTGAAGTTTGCAAAGACCTTACAGAGGTCTAGAAAATTATTGGATTTATTACTTGGTACTTACATTTTTATGCCTGCAGTAAACATAGAAAATATTAACAGTAATGTAAGCTGTGAAGAGGGTGGTGCACAGAGGGCTCTTTATTTCTGTGCTACAGTATGTACCATCTGTGCCAGGTTTTAGAAGAGACTGTTCATTACTGAATGCAATCACACAACCAATAAACAATATGCTGTCAGCCTGTTTCTCTGTAGCAATCTTATTCTTATTCTGTAATTATCAATATCATTTTTAAAGGTTACAGTCTGGCATCTTCCATGTTGTTTTCCCAAGATCTCTAAATCAGGTTCCTCATGTTTATCTAGGGTGCTGTTGACTTCACCTGGGCAGAACACCACAGCGATCTTTGCACAGTGCTCTTGGCAGATGGTATAAAGATAGTTTAGGCAAGCTTTCTTTATTGCTTCAGCCTGTAAGATGAGTTTCCAGGGACTGTGCTGTAGGCATAAACTGAAATCAGCTTGTGAGGAAAAAAATCTGTTATTACCAAAAGCAGATTTATCCCTTTGCATCAGGGCTGAGGATAAATTCTAATGGAAATGTTCCTTTTGAAAATGGGGAGCATGCTAGAGCACAGGGAGCTTGGTGTTTCTGACTTACAGAGCCCACAGCAAGAATGTGTGAACTAGCGAGCTCCCATCCTTGTCCAGGCTAGCAGTATTTTGTCAGCAGTACTATACAGTGCAGCATCATCATTGCTGACTTGTGGAAAAGCAGGCAGTGCCCACATCTTCCCAGCAGCAGCCATGCAGGCAGGTTAACAGGGTCTGTCAGCAGCCACAGAAGTGCTGTGCAGCAGCAGGTTGTTATTTCTCTGTGATTCTAGCAGTTTAGGAAACCATTCATGGTTTCACATAGGAAACTCAGCCTTCCTGAGTGCTCAGTTTTTGTGTCTGCAGTTGCAATGTGTCTGTGGAAAAGATGAGGAGTCCCTCAGGCACAGAGCTGAGTCTGGGCTGCTGCACATGAAAAAAGTCTGCTGAGTCTGTGCTTCTGAAGGGCTGAGAGAGGCTGCTGGATGGTACCAAAAGTACCTGAGGGGAACCTGCTGTGTGAGTGCCAGCACCAGCTGCAGCCACTACATTTCCCTGTCAGTGCATGGCAGAGTCAAGGTCTTTCATAGCGAGGGATAGCTTTCCTTTGCATAGAGCATTTGATTGGAGCAGTGTGTATGTATGGGCAGCTGTGGATTGTTTTCGTTTGGTTTATGAAATCATCTTCTTATTTATCTATCTTTTCTCATATTTTCTGTTCTTTTCTGGTTATTTTGTTTGTGATACCACCTCATCCAATCCTGTTTGCAGCAGCAGTGGCAGTTGTGGATAGCTCTTGCTTATTTGTCCTGTCTGACCATGCAGGGCTGAGAGCCTTGGGAGGGTTTTGCTAAGATATACCAAACCTAAGGGTATTATTAAAGGCTTTATTTAAATTAGTATGTAAAATAAAAGTAGAATGTTACAAAATGTGTGCAGCATGAAGGTGGACCAAACAAGGCTCTATTTTAGAGTGCATCCCAATGAAGAGTTCCTAGGTACCTTATCTCAAAGGCTTGTTTTCCATTGTGTATTGGTTTATCATGGATGCTTCCTTTTCCTTTGTGGAGAAAGGATGGCTCCAAATACACCTGAAGCCTGGGCTGCCATTCAGTGGATTCTTGATTGGCTGAGAAGTTGGACAGAGTGAAGCTAGTGAAATTCAACAAGGGCAAGCATATTCCTGAGGAGGAATAACCCCAGGATAGGCTGGGGCTGACCTACTGGAGAGCAGCTCTGCATCTTAGAAGATGGCAGGCTGACCATGTGCCAGCAGTGCCCTTGTGGCCGGGAGGACGAATAATATCCTGGGGTGCGTTGGGATAAGTGTGGCCAGCAGGTGATACTCCCCCTCTGCTGGGTCCTAGTGAAACCACACCCGGAGCATTGTGTTCAGTTCTGGTCTCCAAAGTTCAGGAAAGAAATGAGCTACTGGAGAGGGTACATAGGAGGTCCACAAAGATGATGACAAATTTGGAGCATCTCTCAGATGAGGAGTTAGGCCTCTTTAGTCTAGAAAGGAGAAGACTGAGAAAGGATGTCATTAACTCATAAATATCCCAAAGGCAGGTAACACGAGGATGGTGCTAGACTCCTTCCAGTGTGCCCAGTGACAGGACAAGGAGAAATGGGCCTAAATTTAAGCACACCTGGACTTTTTTACACTGGGAGTGGCAGAACACTGGAAAAGGCTGCCCAGGGAGGTTGTGGAACCTCCCTTCCTGGAGACATTCACTCCCTTGGACTTGTGCCTGTGTTACCTGCTCTAGGTGACTCTGCCTTGGCAGAGAGAATTGAAATAGGTGTTTCTCTAGAGGTCCTTTCCACCCCTAACAAGTGTGTAATTTTGTAAAATATAAATACAGGAAGGTGCTATAATCTGCAATCTAGGTAGGAATGACATCTGTATTCCTCACTAGGACAGGATCCAGGTCCTGGAGCTTGCAGCAGGTCACACTGCCAGCACTTGAGCTGTCACGGGCATACATGGCCCCCTGGTATGAGCTGTGCAGAGCCTGTTTCCTGGATTGCTCCAGGTCAGTTTAACATGGATACTGAGATGTTCTGCCAGCAGTGATGCAGCAAAGCTCCTCTGATTGTCAGCAGAGATTGCTTTGCCCTCCTGCCTACTCGCTCTCACGAGTTTCTCAGTGCACTAAGCTGTTTCCAGGGAATGCTGCTTACAGCAAATCTGGCTCTGTGCCAGGCTTGGTTCTGGCTCCATGGCAATGCCAAGATTACAGAAGGCAATACCTGTGTTTCAGGAGGAGGCCTAAGGGAAAACAGAAGATCCAGGAGAGGGCATCCAAGGTGAAAGCAGATGCAAAGTGTGATGAGAAGAGAGCTGACTATGGTGAGACTCTGGAAAGGAGCGGGGTCCAAGCCTGGATTTGCGGAAGAGCAGATGCAGCCAGGTGCTGTGAGGAGTCAAGGAGTGGGAAGATAACCTAAAAGGGCTTGTGCAGTGGTCTGGGGAATTCTGATACAGGCACCTTCTGCTTGATCTGATATAAAAGTGGTTAGCCAAAATGTTTGGAATAAATTTTAATGGACATAGGGTTTATAAATCGAATCAGCACTTAGCTAACTCCAGATATTTTAGTGTGCTCCTTCAGGACCTTATGCCATCCTATGAGTACAGGCAAACTTGGTTTAGGAGAATGGAAAAGAATGGGATTTAGCTTTTTTTAGAGTAATAGATTTGTTAATAGGCCAGTTTGGTACAAAGCTTAACACCTATTCTGGGAAAAAAAAATAAAATTATATCTCCTAGTCTTTAGTGAGTCAAGTAGAAATATCTTCTGAATAAGCAAGAAATTAAGAAGTTTAGAAGGGAAAAGACTGAATTTGAATTGAACCCTTAGAGGATTAGAAGAGTAAGGATTAGAATATCAGTAACAGCTTATGTGAAAAGAGGCTCTTTAGATACAAACTAAGCTATATGATATGCAAAAGACTGCAACCAAAGGAAAAAAAGAGGAGAGAGTTTTTTTATGTTTAATCTTTGTGCAAAAAGCTTAAGTGCTCGTAACTTTGTCGGGTTTGGATGCTGTACAAAGAAATCCTTTTGTTTGAATTGTAAACAGCTTGGGAGTTAAATGTAATTTCCCTGGTAACTGAACACCAAGGCTGTGGAGACACTAAACCACAGTGCATATCATCTTAGGAAGTGCCCAGGACTCGTGAATTGCACTGAATCTATACAGAGCAGTCTGAGAGAGTGTCAAAGAAAGGCAGAAAAATCTACTGGTAACAGCAAGGAAACTGTTGTACTGGCAATAAAGCAGTGGAGAAGACATCAAACTGCAAGAATATTAAGAGATTTTGTGACAACTGTCAAGTACAGCCTACACTTTGATCAAGAAAATTACTTAGCCTAGCATGGAGTAAAGTTTAGGAGTCCAAAATGAAGAGATTATAGTAAATTATGTGATAGTTATTTCTGGTCTTGTATGCAAAAGTTAAAGTATGTAGAGTAAGTAAAAATTGTATCAAACTAGAACAGCAATTACATATGAGTTAGAAATATTTATTAGCGTGAAATACCCATTCCATTTATAAAGGAATTGATGGCATGTAAATTCAAGTCAGTGAAAAACTGTATTTCAAAGCTTAGTGGAGAGTGGACTTCTTTAAAAGTCTCTTATATATTGCCTGAGGGGTTTAATTGCTGATGAAGTCTAACAGAGCCTTTCAGAAAGTTGTAGTGGTAATACCATCTCAGCTAGGCAAAAGTTCATTTTAACACCATGCTGGTTAACAGATGCACCTTCCAGAGTGGTCACAGATTTTCTGTTCAAAACAAGCCAGTATATTCGTTTGCTCCAGCACTGCAGAAAGCTACAGAATTGACACTTAATGCTACCAGTTCCTCTGCAGTTGGGTGGCAATCACAGCTGCAGAGAGTTTTTTTTCCCTTGTTGCCACAGACTGTTTATTTCTGCCCCTGCACGCCTCAACCCCTAGTTGTTCCAGGACAGCTAATCATGGAGCTCTTCTGCAAACTGAGCCAGTTAAAGAAGGTTTATGTCCCTGTGTGATGCTGCCCACTTTTAGCTTGGTACAAGCCCAAACCTGCCTGATCTCTCTGCAATGTCATCTTTTTAATGTTTGAAGTTGCTGTGTGCTAAGGAACTGGATGTCATGTTGTGTCATGGGCTGGGAGTGAGTGTCAAGAACACTTGAAGGCTCCTAAGTATTATCCATAAAGTCCTGTATTGTGAAGCTGCCTCCTGTACTTCCTATTGCAGCTCCAGTATAGCTTCACAAAAGAGTGTGAATACCCTCAAGAAAAGTGCTTATGCTCTTTGAATGTCTGAGGAGGGTCACCTTGAAAGGAAGTAATAAAACCCAGGTCTTCCCAAAGACAATGCATTTGAAGAAGACAGTCTAAAAATCGAGGGTGGTTCCGTGCTCCTGGCAAAAGCCCTCAAAATTTGCATTGGTGCAATGCCATCCCCCCTTGGCATGCCTTTTGCAGCCCCAATGTCCCTGGAACTGTAGAATTTATTATTTTCCAGACTCTAACCTTTCTTGACTAATGGTAATTAGTTGCTTTTGGCTTTTCCCTTTCTGCCACACCTGTATCTTTGTTTTTATCTTCTATACGCCTTTAATTAAATTGTCACTTGTTCCTTGTTTTTAATAATGTTGGTTTTTGTCTTGTGTGAAATATTTATAGAATTACAGAATCATACAATCACTGAATGGTTTAGATTAGAAAAGATCTCTAAGATCATCGAGTCTGACCATTAACCCAGCATTGCCATATTCAGTAAACCATGTCCACAAGTGCCACATCCACATTTTCTTTAAAGGCTCAGGGATGCTAATTCCATCTGTTCTCTGAGTAGCTTATTTCAGTGCTTACAACCTTTTGGGAAAGAACATTTTCCTAATATCCAATCTAAACCTTCCCTGGTGCAACTGGAGACCATTTTCTCTGTCTGATTGCTTCTTACCTGGTTGAAGAGGCTGACCCTCAAGTGGCTGCAACCTCCTTTCAGGGAGTTGTAAAGAGCAAAAAGGTCTCCCCTGAACCTCCTTTTCTCCAGGCTAAACAATCTCAGTTCTGTCAGCTGCTTCTCCCAGAATTTCTGCTCGTGACTCTTTACCAGTTCTGTCGCCCTTCTCTGGACACACTTCAGCACCTCAATATCTTTCTTTGAGAGAGGGGCCCAAAACTGAACACAGGATTCAAGGTGTGGCCTCATCAGTGCCAAGTACAGGGTGATAATCACTGTCCTGGTCCTGCTGGCCACACTATCTCTGATACAGGCCAGGATGCCTTTGGCCACCTGAGCACACACTGGCTTATCTTCAGCCAGCTGTTCACCAACATCCCCAGTTCCTTTTCTGCTGGGTTGCTTTCCAGCCACTCTGCCCCAGCCTGTAATGCTGCACAGCCAAGACTGCTGAAAAATCGAGAGAGGTTTGGTGAGCACTTCCACCTACTCCCCCCATACACTTGTATGGATCTCATCCAGCCCTGTAGATTTTTGTGTGTCTAAGTGTTGTAGCAGGTCACACCATCTCCCCTTGGGTTGTGGGGACATCATTCTGATCACCATCTCTGTCTTCCAGTTTAGAGGGCTGGATATCCTGAGGATAACTAGTCTTTACTACTAAAGACTGACACAAAGAAGGCATTAAATTCCTCATCCTTTGCCACTGTTTCAACTTGCATAGAATAAAGATGGAGATAATCCTTAGCCCTCCTTTTGTTGATGATGTGTTTTAAAAAACTTATTTTGCTTTCTGACATCTTTTACCAACTTAATAGATTTCATTCTAGTTAGGCTTTGGTATTTCTAATTTTCTTCCTGCAAAACTTCATGATATCCTTGCAGTCTTCCTGAGTGGCCTGCCCTTTCTTCCAATAGTGATAAAAATGTTTATGTTTTCTAGTGTATTATTAGAATACATAATTTTCAAATATAGACTTTTAATAATAATTTTGTACTTTATGTAGAAAAATTGCAAGTCAGATTTAAGGACTACCCAGGAAGACATAACTGAAACAATAACTGGTGCTTTGTCCTTTCAGTACTTTTTTCTTACTGTTAGACTAGGCAGATGAAAAGGAGCAGTGGGAAGAAAGGAGAATGCTAGCTGAAGAATTATGAGTGTAAAGTAGCAGTGTGTTCTATTCTCAAGTATTTCTGGGAAACTTTTTGTCTGTAGTTATGATTAGAATTGCCAACAGACGTTTTATTGAGACATTCTGAAGGAACATCCACTCTGTTAAAAATGCCATCCTTCTGCTTGTATACAATTGTTATGCATGTGTACTAGAATGCTGTTCTTTTGGTTTTTACTAGTGTTGTGGAAGCAATACCTTGATCCCCATTTCTAAAAGAAAACTGTGCACTACCTGCATGTATCTTCATGCCATTAAATACATGTAAACAGTGGGGTTCTTGTTTGTCTTTGCTTCAGAAACTATGGGCTGCTTTTCTTTGTAATTTTTTGAGTGTGAACACATTGTTCCATGATAATTTTGAAAATAGAAGACAAAGAATAGGAGCAGCACAAAATCAGGATCTCATTCCCCACAGAAGCAAAAAAAATGGGTTCTCAGACAGGAGGCAATGTTCTCATGTTCATAAAAGAGCATATTTTTGTACTCAAATAAAATATTCTGTTAAGCAGAGTAGAGCTGCATGCACCAATTGCATCAGTCAAGTGGATGTTTTTCTCAAGTACCTTTGATGTTAATCATAATATTATTCCAAAGTAACTATATTTTGTTTGAACATTGCAGACTGGCATTTTATCTTTACATGCAGTTATGACCCTCACCAAATATTCCAGACCAGTAATATGTATTTCTATTATTAATATTCTCCTGAACAGTGAGAGCAACAGTATTTTTTAAAAGAGACTAAAATTTGGTGCCTTAAACAATTTTTCCTGGTTAGTCAAAGAAAATACTGTTTATTGATACATGTATTTTAACATAAAAGAGTTTGAAAAGTCTGTTTAAAATTATTTTTGTCCTCATAAAAATGTATTCCTTATTTTGCTATTGTCTTAGTTTTCTGCAACTGGTCCACATGAATCTTTTACTCCTAAGAATAATTACAACTAAAATTTTGCCGGTTTTCTCTTAATGACAGTGTTTCTCTGGAATAAAATGAATGTATTCCAAGGCACTTAGACTCAAGCACATTGAATCCAATACAGTAAGAATTTTCCTTCCAAATCACACCTCTTTTTTCCCGTTTTTCTTCAAGTGAATGAGCAAGACACTTCTTCGAGAGTAAAAATCTTTATGTGAACACCTCTGTTAAAACTCTTTGCATCTTATGCTAAACCTTTCTTTAGTGTGTAGTCTCAGGGTGCCCATGAACATGTTTAATTCAGAATTGCAATTTTAAAATGTTGCCAGTTAACTATGAAGGCTTTTTGTTACTGCTCTTCAATCACAGTGTGCAAATGTTGAGTTTTGAAGCAAATTTACAGCCAGGGAAGCGTGAAATGTGTGTTGTAGTTTCAGAAGGAGAGAGGCTAGTTTTTATGGAGCTGATGTGGCTCACATTCCCATACAAATTTGCTGTGGTCAGTTAGCACATACTGGGCAGGTCTCCAACCAGCCAGATTCTTGCGTTAACAGCAGAGACAAGGAGTGTTGTTGAAAGTCACAGAAAAGTGTTAGGGTGTGCTAGAAGTGAGTACAACCAAATATGTGGGTCCAGGCTCTAGTTGTCGCTGGAAAATTTGAACAAGAAGAGAGGGAAGACAGATGGAAACTGCTGTTCAGACATTAAAAGTGCATTATGCATAATATTCATGTTTGAAAAAGAACCTATCAACATGGAATCAATACGTGTTTTGGGGTGGGTTGTTTTGCTTATCGTGTACATTAGACCAGTGCCACTCACAGACCCTTTCTTAGCTGTCTTCCTCTTGACTTGCAAGTAGGGGCCACAGAGCTGGGCTGTCAATATATACCTTGCAACATAACCTTGAACATTTGGATACTAATGACAAAAAGGGAGGGAAAACGTTATTTTTAAAGCAGGACCCTAAAGGAATAATTAGTTAAAATAGGTCATGTTATTCTTTCATTTATCTTCATCAGTGGCTTTCCACACCCATAAGAGATAACCTTAAAGGATGAGCAGTATCAGAAGGGAGTAGAGGATATGCTTGGTTTCTAATCTTTGCTTAAGCACGAAATATTTGGAGATACGTGGCTATGAATGCTCTCTTCCAAACAATTCGAATAGTACCTTGCTGAACATGACTGCAGTCCTACTGCTGTGCATTTACAGTCTCCTGTTCAGTTTATGCCTCTTCCTCTGTAGTCTAAGTAATATTTTATTTCCAGAATTTTTTTATTTTTTTGCTGGTGTATTTTAAGACATTTCATGAAGTTGCAGGTTACCTTCTTATTGTTGGTCCCTAATTTCAGGATATTAAAACTCTTATGTTGCAAACATAACAACCTGCCGAAGTACTTCTGTGTCTGGTGCTATATTTCTGATAGGATTGCTGTCCTGGTTACAGCAGCAGTACTCAGACCCTTTGTGGGCTGATTGCTCCTAGAGCTGTTGCTCTGTAGTGCACAGCACTAAACAAACTGGTATTCCATACCCACAAAAGGCAAATAGGAGCTTAAACTGGAATGTCATCATCGTATTAAGTTCCCAGGGAGGAAACAGTGAACTCAGTAGAATCAGACTGTCTGCTGTTGCTAAGATACTGGCATATGAGCAAAACTTCATGGTCAAAAAAACAAGGCAAACACATGTGAAAGAATCAGCCCTAGGCACTCAATCTCTTCCCGCTGTAGAAAGCTATCATCCATCAACACAATCACCAGAGGGCTACATGCAGTCTTAACAAGCACTTTAACATACTGGTCATGGATCTCAACAGAGCTGAATTTGTCCAGAAAGTGTTTGAAGCAAATGTCCATGTGTAAATTTGTCACACTACATTGCCTGAGCTAAAACTGCTTGGCTGGTGCTCCAGGGATCTCTCTTTCTATGTATGTGTATTACACAGACAATCATTGATGCTTTCATGTGTTGTGTACTTTAGATTTGTTCCACAGGGCAGGCAAGAGATGCTGGGGCAAGTCAGGGTCCAAAGTGCTGACTGAAAAGCCTTTATCTTGTACCATTCAGAACTCTCCGAGATTCTTAATAATTAAATGCTTGTAGTTATAAAGCTACAAACAGCACAGTTCATCAAAGGAAGATTCAATAATCTGTGAAGTGAGAAACCCTACTGTATCTGCAATACAAGCAAAGACAATAGTGGATTTGTTCAAGCAAACACATGATTAAACCTGACAGTGCACATTAAACATTTGATGTGGGCAACAGTCAATACTAATGGGAGCTGTTAGTGGAAATATCTTGTGAAGCATCTTGTAGGTGAGGTGGATTGGAAACAGTGAAAAGATAGATACATTAACAATAGACAATAGGGTACTGTGGTGAATTCTGAAACCCTCCACAAGCATCAGAAGGTTTAGCAAAAATAAAAGAATCACTGTTTTTGAATTAGTAGGACTTCAGCTAAAGACAGCTGCTAAAATGACTGAAGAGGTAAACTGGTTTGGTTTTGATTATTTTTGTTACCATAGTTCAATAAATTTGCTTCTTTCCTCATGCAACATATCTGTTGCATGTTGTTGATAATGGTGTGTGTAAGAACTCTACTGAATGGACAATTGAATTGCCAGAGAAATCCAGTTGTAATAAGAAATAAGTTTGTGTTGAATAACTGGAGGTCACACCAAAAAATAAACTTAAGGAAAAGAAGATAAAACATTCTAACATTCTTTGAAATATTGCCTGAGCATTCTAACATTCTGTGAAAGCAGGTCTGAACATTCTAATATTCCATAAATGAACATTGTGTGGTACACTTGACACACCTGAAAGACTACTGATAGGACAAGAGGTAATGGACGCAATCTAGAACATACAGTATTCCCACTGCACACAAGAAGATAATTTTTTTTACTATAAGGGTGGTCAAATTCTGTCAGAGGTTACCCAAAGGACTCCATTGAGTCTCCATCCTTGCATACGGAGAATACATTTAATAAAGTCTGGACGGCAGTATATTATCAGTGAGATATAAGTTATGTCCATGAGGGGATATTTTTTCTATTTTGTTATTACTGATAATTTTAACTATTGGTGAGGTATCATTGAAACACAGATGTCTTTCTGCATATCCCTTGCCATAGGCACCTTGTAAATTTAGCATCACTCTAGAATTTTTCTTGGGTAATGTTGCCATCTGGACATTTTGGAGAGGCTTACTTCTGAGAAAAGAATTATTTCACTCCTCACAATTCTTATTTGTGGAGGCTGAGCTCAGCAGCTCTGCTGAGATGAAGGAGACTCCTAGCTCAGTAGCTGATGTCTCAAAGCTCTAAATGCAGGCTGCAGAATCAGGCATATCTCAAAGCACTCATTGTGCTCAGTCCTTGAGTCCTTGTCTAAAACTTTTATTATTTAAACTTTTTTTTAATAGTAATGAAATTAATGATTCCAGAGTTAATGGTTATTCAACCACATTAAAATAATCTATTTAGACTTGTATTTTAGTAGAGTTCAAATCATGCTTTGCATGCTGTTCAGCTCCTTGGAGTGACTAAGTTTTTCCTGTTTTCAGAATAAATAAAAGGAGGTGGGGATAACATTTTTATTATGCACTTTAAAATGATCATTTAAAATTAAATAATGCTTATGTTCCAAATTATCCTGGCAAATATCTGGACTAATTTCACTGGGGTAATGAAATTAAAGTAATGGAAAACAAAATTTAAGTGATATTAGAATCTAACACAGGAAGCATTTAGAAAATATTTAGAAATATTGGAATAATTAATCAAAATAAAAATGAATCAAGTGTTAGTTTTCTTTCACTGTTACTAAAATGGTATATAAATCAACATTAGCTAAAGTTAGAAAAATAATCCCATTCTGGATGAGTGGTTGCGTTGCTTGCAAGCTGCTTCAGAGGAATTTATTATAAATAAATTTATTTGAAAGTGACTTGTTCCCATCTTCAGGTTTCAATTGCATCAGTTAAAATTCTCCATTAAATGAAAATGTGATGTTAAAGTGAGGACTATCAGTGCTTGTTAGAATATATTTTATTCCCTATTCCACTGTCTTAAACCTAGAATAATTATATCAATGAAATTACTTGAGATTTATGCCGCCTTCAGTCACAGCACACTCTGAGTTTAGAAAGTGTGATTTTGATGCCATGTAAAACTTTCTCATTCATGTTAGGAGATGCTGATGTGTCTCATGCAGACAAAACCCAACTCTGGCAGGTCCATGCTGTTACAGAAACTAATTTCTGTTTAATGTGTTTTTGAGACTTAGTGGAGTCTTGTTGAAATATTTTCTACTTAGACACTCTTAAACTGCTGTAGTTCTTTGTGTGTGTGGTTTAGACAAGTCTCTAATTTTTGTCTTTCCAAAGCAAGTGGGAAGCAGATCATTAGGAGGGGGTTCCCATGTGCCAAGGGGAAGTGGTTTGGGACAGGGCTCTGCCAGCACTGCCCCTAATAGCAGATGAAAATTGTGGTGGGAGAGCTGAAGTATGAGAAAAGCGCACAGAAAAGAGCATAGGGGCATCTGGGTAGGTATTAGAAAGGGAATGGTAAGAGCTGGAATGAAAGCTGCTATTTGGTTATGTTGCTTGAAAGCATCATGGCTGATTGCAGCTGTGCTTTTCTTTGGTACTTTTCACACAACTCCCCAGTTGCCTAGCATTAATCCTTGGGCCATCATTGCTTTGTGGGAATGGAAGACATTCAGGGACAAATGGCACTTATTTCTTTATCCTAATGCCAAGCATTTTGGGCATAGCAAGAGACAGGACTGAGAGCTTCACAGATTACCAGGGAAATTAGGCATATATTTTATAACATGAAAGTATCTTAAAATCAGTTTTCTAGGAAGAGTGGCTGTGGAATTTTTAAAAACTGCAGAAACATGCCTATATTCACCCTGCTGACTGATTTCAAGTACCTCCTGATGCATCTTAGGTTTTGAGGAGCTGTGCAAAATCCATATACATTTTTTAAGGTGAGACAGCTTACGTGGGATTCATCTCACCTTTGTAAATTCCAGTAATCAGGCTCTATCATAGTCAGTGGAAGCAGAATAAAACCACTGGATTGCATTTTTCTGCTCATAAACTAAAGTGAATTGTTCTCTCAAGCAAATTGTTTTTCTCTATTGAGCAGACAGGCAACAGAGGACAAGCTATCTCTTATATAGCTAGTGTCAGTTGAAAAGTACTCTGATCACATTATACCATATCCCTAAGGAAAAATGTACCCACTCACTTCCTCAGCATCTTTTCTTCACAATATTAAGCACAAAATATTTAAACTGTGAGGAATCCTGCATCAACCAGAGCTTTGAGGTAAAGCTGCAGCACCTCTTTTAGGAAGGAGCTGGCCAAAGGCTTCTTAGTCTCCACAGGCTGAATTTTAGAACACAAAGTCTAAACTAGAGCAAATGCATTCCCATTTGCTTGATGAAGCATTCTAACTGTAAATGTATAAAAATAAATGTTTCCTTCCTCAGTAGATTTTTGCAAATGGGGTCCATTTCCTTCAGTTTTGCTTTCTCTTTTGTACGCCCCCAACCCCCAACCAAAGAGCAAAACTAAACTAAACTCAGGCTAATTCAGGCTAACGTGCCTGGAAACCCTGGAGGCCCTTTCTGCTGTGGAGCCCACAGAAGTCCTGCTGAAGTGCCAGCCCCTGGCCATGCCCCTGACCCACAGCCCAAGGCAGACACAGCACAGCATCATTTGCATCCCAGGTGAGAATAAGAGAGCAAGATTTCTAGAGACAGCTAGCACACGTACCTGGGATTATTTCCCTATTAAAATGTTCACTTATATGCTATGTAGAAGATGTTTCTGACTTGCATGTGGTGGTCTGGCATATTTGGTAGCTGTGGAAAATGACAATGCTGTAACTGGCTTCAGTATAATATCTTAGTTCTTGAGTTCAGCAGAGAAACCAAGGCCACAAGGATATTCCTCACAAAGTCTGTCAAGATTAAAAACAGAATACTCAGTTAAAATGGTGTAGCAGACTTGTTTTTTAGGTGCTTGGTGTCTGATTGAAGAGCATATGTGAATCCTTTTTATCTATTTATTCATTCTCAGATCAATATTTTCCTTGCTTTAAGACAGGGGGAACCTGCATAAATAAATTTCATGCAAAGGGAATTAAAAAAAACTGAGTTTGAGTTTGCTGTAAACTTGTGTTGTCCTCATTATTCTCTGTTTACATTTTCCGTCCTATTGTATGTGAAACCTCTGTCTCCCTGCAGAGGGAGTTCACAGTGTGAAAACAGCGAGCTCATGTTTAGCAACTGAAAAAATAATTGTCAGTAAATGGAATTTGGTGCATCATAAACAGATATTTGAACATTTAACTGTTAGTAGAATTGCTTTCTGTGCAGAAGGATGTGTTTAAACATATACTTCTGTCTGTATCACAAATAACCTCTCATAGCATGCAGTTTTTAAATGACTCTTAAATTCTTAAATTATGGAATAAATCATGGAATATATCATAGAATCAATCACAGAATCATATAATGGCTTGGCTTGGATTGGAATTTCAAGATCATTCAGTTCCACCTCCCTTTCCACAAGCAGGGACACCTTACATTAGACCAGATTGCTCAGAGCCCCATCCAACCTGGCCTTGAACACCCCCAGGTTTGGGGCATCCACGATTTCTCTGGGCAACCTCTCCAGTGTCTCACCACTCTCACAGTGAAGAATGTTTTCCTAATATCTAATCTAAACCTCTGCTCTTTCAATTTAGAGATGTTGTTGTTGTTATAATTTAGTAAAACAAAAACAAAAAACCAAAAACCAAAAACATCTGCAATTTACGTGCACATAGTTCTATTCCGAAAATATAACTACTAGAGAGAGTAATGGGGGGATCAATGCATTTCATGTGCTCAAATACCTGTACAGAAAGGAACAAATGCAGTGGAAAACACAAGGACAGTCTTCTTCCAGGATTTCTACTTGCCACCACAGTAGACATTTTGATCTTGTGAAACCTGACAGAGTTTTCTGAGTGGTTCCCAGAGTGCTTCCTAAAGAAGATCACAGACTTTGAGCTGCTTTGTCTTGCATGATGGTGTCTCTAGCGTATTTCTGAAAGGGTTCATTCTTCATTCTATGGTCACCACCAGCTTGAGGAGGCTGCGCTGCCACACACTGCATACAGCTGGTTGCAGATGAAGTTCCTGATTTCACTCAGTGCCTTTTCCATGCAGCTGGAACTTATGCTGACAGTCCATGATGAAGTCCTTGTAGTTTTGACAGAGGAAAAACAGGAGGGCCAGCTGCTTCCATCAGCTCAAGCACAAATTGGAGCAAACATCAGCAATCTCAATGCAGCTAACAGCATATCAACTTGAAAGTTTGAGATAGGAAAAAAAAAAAAAAGTGGGAGTAAAAATTGATGGGAAAGCCCACATAACTTCAACTCATGCAGTGTCTTGCTGAATGCAAAAGTGATTATCAGTTTTGTCCTGAAAATAAAAAACCAAACTGGCAGGTTTGGACATACGTGTGTATATCTGGCTAGAAGGTTCTAAAAAAATTCCCCC
Organism: Sialia sialis; assembly: GCA_009812075.1. Classification (NCBI taxonomy): domain Eukaryota; kingdom Metazoa; phylum Chordata; class Aves; order Passeriformes; family Turdidae; genus Sialia; species Sialia sialis. The sequence goes on along the minus strand of VRYO01001463.1, from coordinate 37,556,003 downwards.
AAGGCTTGGCTGAAACCTGCCAAAATTTTTTTCTGACCACAAGAAAAACACAAACAAACAAACACAAGTTTTGAGTGAAGCAGATCCTACAAATGAAAGGGCTAATTAACTCCCAAATCTGATAAATGGATGGAAACTTTTCGAGTGAGTCCTCTGGTGAGAATAGGCTTAGGCAACTCACCAGGCTAGTATTTTCTCCTTGAACTGCACTGGCCCCAGCTGTGCAATAACATATGCCAGGGAAGAGGCAGGAGGCCTCAGGGCTCCTTGCAGGATGAGAATGGAAGCAATAAAACATAGAGCCAAACATTCATTGCATTTTCAAGACAGGAAGATAAGGGAAGAGTCTGATTCCAGCACCATCCAGCAGATTGACTTCCTCCCTGGATAATAGGGGCAACAAAAGTTTCAGCTCTTTACCAGAAAACTTGGGAGGCTGCAAAGCAACATCTTGCTTCTCAGTTTTAGGCAGTTACTTGATCACCATTTAAATCTCTGAGGTGGTTGCCAAACTCCCTTTGAGGGACTAAATTAGGGACTATTCAGGGAGTTTTCTCCCTGGTTATAGCTTTTATTAAAGAAACATGCATGGCTAATTACAAAGTAATAAAAGCTGGAAACTGAAATATATGAAAAAGCTGAAAAAATTGTCTTTCAGTATTTCTTTTGACACAGTAAGTCCTGGGTAAGCAAACGTAAAATGAGCTTATGCCATCCTGAATAGAAGCATTTAGTGCATTGATGTTGATTATCATGTGTTCTTTTGCCTCAAGCTTTCCTGTTTGCACTGCATTTTTGCAGAAAGCCCCTGTACATGTTTGTTAGCTGGGCAATGCTGAGAGCTGCAGGCTGAGAATCAGCCTGAGATAGATTCTCTGATGAATGGGCTTCTGTAAGCATCTGCTTTCTGCATTGATGTCCCACAGAATGTCAGGCCAAGGTGACACAACAGCTTTGCTTTTGCCTTTGAGCTAGTGTCTGGGATCCAGCATGTGTGAATATACCTAGACTGAACATGTCAACATTTCTGCTCTAGAGGCAAAGTGGAAGCTTTGCTATAAAGGGATATCAGAGCTGTTTTGGAGATTATTAGCAATATTACCGCCATTTCTGCTGTTGTCTAGAAATTAATGTCTCAGGACCCCTCCATGATAGCCTCTATCCCAGTTTCTGTGCAGAGTAGACCAAAACTGGTTTAATTATTGAAAGAGAAAAGGATGTGAAGAGGGAGGCTGAAAGCAGGTGGCACTGGAAATGGAGAGGCAGCCCAAGGACACTTCACTGCTGTACCAGCATTGAAGACTGGTGATGTGGGGCTCACCCCAATGGGGCTACCAAGTGTTTGCCCAGGGCTTTAGCAGGTTTCAGTCCAGGTTTCACTCTTAATGCTTCCTGTGCCAGTTATCTCAAAGCTAGCCCTGCTACCTTAACAAAGACTTGAAGCAACTGCAATGTCACTCAGCCTGGAATGGGAGTCAGAGACCAGATAACTGGTCTGAGGAAATTGAGACTATGATGGGAAAATGAAAAGGTGGGGCCCGGAATGGATAGTATAAAAAATCTGATGCAGAGGAGAACAGACCAAAATGAGCAGTAAAGAGATGCTCTCTGCCTTGGTGTGATGCAGTAAATGTGCTGTGCATGCTGAGCAATGCAGAAAACGAATAAATCCTTCTGTCAGTGATCACTGCTCATCTGAGGCACAGTGTGCACTCGTGACCTGTGAAAAGAGCTGTATGTGACCATGTAATGAGAGACAGTGTCATCAAAAGTGCACAGAAAGAGGCTTCAGGAAAGCTGCACAGGGAATCTTAATCAGCCCTTCTTGACTTTGAAGCAGAGTTGCCATCCACTCTATTCATTTTCACACTTTTTTATCCATTATAAACTCCTGTTGATTAGCAAGTGAAAATATGCTATGTGGATGCAAATATGTTTTTGGATGCAAATGGAAAAACCTGTGTCAGGAAGGATTTCTACATCTTTCACAGCACAGCATGGGAAGATAGCTGTACAAGATTTTTGTGTCATTTTTTCCTGGAAGAGTTCCATATTGGTACCTGCTAGAGGCAGAAAGTCAGAAAATGTGGTCTATTGAATGGTAATAATGTAAGGAAATTTTCTTGGTGAATAAAAGCCTAATTGCCTAGAAGTTGAAGGTTTTTCCTTTAATGGCTTGTTGGAAGGCTTTTTGTGATTTTGGTTGGAGGGAGGTGAATTCTTTATCTTTTCACCTCCTAAAACTTATTATAGTAGACAGGATAGCATCTGCCTTTCTCATACAACTTTTTTTCTTAACATGCTGAATTAAATCTGCTGATCAATAACTCACTGGTTTCAATACCTACCTTTGATCTTTATCGTTTGGATGAGATGATAAATGCAAACTCCTTTTCCTGACATAAACACAGTGAATGCAGATAATCTGCTATCTGTTGTCTGATAGCCTATGCTATCTACTCTTAATCTGTGTGAGAGTAAAGCCTGATCCACTATTGCATAAAATGTAACATTGACTGTATGAAGAGATGTGACATTTAAATGAAAAATGAGACTGTTTGTATGTTTTTCAATAGCTTGTAGAAAAGTGCAGTGCGTATAATAAAAAACAGGGATCTCCCCCTCCATTTCTAAAACTTACCTGACAGGCAATGTCAAATAAACTTCTGGCCTTTATCCCCAAATATTGCCTATGTGAGAATTCAGCTGAATCTGTTGGCATATGGAAGTTCAATAAAACATGATATTACAACTCATTACATTGCTAATTTGCTTTCCAGAGTTTTGTGAAACACCCTCTTCAGAACAGCCTCACTAGAAGACAGGATGAAAAATAGGGCAAGTTACCTTGAACAGTTGCAATGCTCAATATCTACATCAAATTTTTATGAGATAAAAAAGTATATTTCATCTTCTTAGAAAGTCTCTATGAACTTCAAGTCCTTTAAGGGTTTTGTCTTCCTCAGAAGGTCAAGTGAGTTACAACACACACAGACTATTAAGGAACAGAGAGCAGAGATACTGCATAGAGACAGCCTCCAATAATCAATTTATATCCTGTATCTTCCCCCTTATCTCTGTGTTCCTGATTATCCTGCTGGCCCTTAAGTCCCCATCCAGTTCTCTTACAGTTTCCCATGCCAAAATTCCAGTAGTCACTATATGACTTTTCTTCTAAGATTTCTTGAAAGCTAATTTCTTCTGTGGTACCTGCTAAGCAGTAAGTAACACTGCCGGTCTGCTGCTGGTGGTTGTTGGGTGTAGAAGCATGGTCATCTTGGTTTGTTGCTCTGTAAGGAACTGAGTTTTCAGTTTCATAGATCAATTCATTTAAAAAAAGGAAAAGGAAAAGAGAAACCACAGCTTTAAGTGTTGTAAACAAATACAAAACAAAACTCAGTTTCTCTCTGAAAAAGGATTTTCAGATTATTCCAGGAGGACAACGAAAAAAGGGGCTTTTGTTCCCTGAAATTATCTTGATGTATAAGAAAAAAAATTAAACAAAGTATTTCAGAGTGAAAAAAAAAGTGGGGAAAATGCAAAATGACAGACTGGCACATTTTAACTTGTTTTGGAGTTGTATTTCAGTTTTAGGGAGGTCAAGCCAATCTGATAAATTCAAAATAAAACTGTTCAAAACCAGTCTTTCCATATACTTTCCAGTGTGAAAAGTGCTCTATGGAAAATTTGAGTCAGCTGGATTTCATTGGTGCATTTTGTCTTATCCATCATCTATCTTGTGTTTCTATTGTTAATCTCTTTGAAGCAGAGCTCTCTATACATGGTTAGATAGCAGACAGAAAGATGGGGTATTGTTCTCTTACTAGGCTCATGGGCCTACCTAAAAAGAAACAAAGGGCTGGGATTTCCAACCCAGTGTTAGAAATGCCCTATTTATGGTCCTAATTTTTGCTGTGTTCATTTTAGCTTGCTAAGGCAGTACAATTTCCCATGCTGCATTACTGAATTTGTCATTGCTCCCAGCCAGCCCCAAGTGAGAGGCAACAGTCCTTCCTCCCAGTCATATCAATGCATAAATTTCCAAGCATCCAAAACCAATTTCTGGTCACCAGAGTTTTTCACCTATGCCACCAGGGGAAGCAAGAAGCCAAGAAACACACAAGAATACAAACAGCATGGACAGGGATCACTTCAGCAAAGGCACTCAATTTACTTCTTATTACAGTAACAACTTTTTCCTTCTCATATATTAATTATCAGACACACTCCTAACTCCTCCTGTTTCCTGATTATTAATCTGGTCCTGTACATCTCCTTGGCCATCTGGAGGGGGATTGCCAGAGTCCCAGTTACCCTTCACTTTGTGTAGCCACCTACGATGATGCATGTCCCTGAGCTCTGCTCAGAATATGATGGTACAAACACAGTCGACAAGGGTGGATTGCATTTCACATCTGTTGTCCAGATGTCTTGCAATTCTCATTGCCCCTTTGGAGAGACTAAGGTCAGATGTGATGAAGACATCCTTGGCTTTGCCTGTAGGGCTGGTGAAGAACCCCCATCTCATTTGTCACACATGAAAATCCCTGCCCAATTTCCATGCGCACAGTGTTCTGGCAGTGAGTGTCCTTTCCTTTCCTTGGTGGTGAAAGGCTGCTACTCACACAGGATGATAAAGTCATGTGTGCCCTGGACCTTCACTGGGCTGCTCACAAATTGTCTAAGGCAAAAAACTGCTCTTCTTTTGCTAGTCTGTGGCTTAGCATGCATCTCTGTACTCATCTTGTGTACAAGGCTGTCTCAAACAGTCTCAGGATATGCTTAGTCCTGATGAAAAAGCCAGGGAAATGCACTGTTAATGCTGGATATTTGCCTTCCAGTTCTTTCACTGATGAAAATATTTCCAGTGAGAGACAGACTGGTGAAAAGATAAATTGTTGCACCTATGGGTGTCCCAGAGGGGTTTTTCCCCTCCAAAAAACCCCTCTTCTCTGCTTTGTATGTGTAATTACATACTTTTCAGAACGGGGACTGCAACATGGCTTTCCCATTTCCACCCAGCAGAAGTCACCCTCTCCTCATTTTTTTTCCCCTCTGGGGACAATTAATATTTCAAGTGTATCCAAGGGAAGAGCTCCAAGAGAAGAAATTAAGAGAAACCTGTGTCAGATGGTCTAAACTGCTGACAAAACTACTTTTGTGAGAGGTGGATAAGCCAAGTTCATGTTCCAGTTCTGAGTCACACAGAGGGAATTTGAATGGATGGAATAAGAGCAGAGTAACTGTAGGAGGTTGTATATTAACAGGTAAACTTCAGACGTTGTGTCAAAGTAGGTTTTGATTAACTAAACCCTGTCACAGTAGACATTAATGACATCTTTTCAAGAAAAAGAAAAATAAAATTGAAAAATGATGGTATTTTTGGGGGGGATAAAAAATAAAAGCCTTGTGTTTGAAAGAACTTTTTCCTTCTTTCAAGGTTAATGTGACATTGGCTACCTCAGGAACTGAAATTTTGGAAAATAAATCAACATATTGGAAGTGGAAGGTAGAAGAACATTTTTCTGCTTCAGAATCCCCTCAGGAATATTTGAGTTCAAATTGCTTCAGTAAAAAAAGCAAGGTAACTGATATTTAATTAAGTGTAAAACCCACATGATAAATAATCTTCCAAGTCTGATCTGGAAAGGCCAGTTATCCAAATCAAAATAGAGCATGTAGGTGTGCAGGACTCTGAGAATGGTATTAGCTCAAGGCAATTCAAAATTGCTAATTTGATTCTTGTCAGGAAAATTACAAATGTGCAATTTTTAAAAACAGTTGAACAAATAAGGTAGTGGTCAAAGTTTAATTAGAAATTATGTACCTGCTCAGTTTTTTATGACAATAATCAAAATATTGTAGACTAGAAAAAAAAAAAAAAAAAAGAAAAAAAGAGAACTGAGAAACTTTAGAAAATTTGACATAAGTAGAATGGCTTTACTGAATACACATGTTTAATTTCAGTCCTAGCCAGAGATTCCACCACTCATCCTGGAGTGAATCAGTGTGTCGGCATAAAGGAAGCAAACCTAAGAGGTGGGAGATGTTAGGAGTCATCCCCACACCTGATGTTGAAAAACATATGCTCTGGCAGCATTAGCATGGAAATAACCATCGACCCTTTCTTAAAAAGAAGAACTGGCTTTGAGTTTGCATGCATGTCTGGGTTTCGCCTGGAAGAGAGTTAATTTTCTTCATAGTAGCTGATACAGTGCTGTATTTTTTGGGTTTAGTATGAGAATAATGCTGATAGCATGCTGATGTTTTGGCTGTTCTAAGTGGTGGTTACCCTAAGACAAGGAATTTTCAGTGCCTCGTGATTTGTTGATGAAGAGTTGCACAAGAATCCAAGACAGCTGAGCTGATCTGGCCACATGTGTGTCCCACACCACAGAAAGTCATGCTCAGTGCATAAACTGTGGGAGTTACCTGGAAGGTGGATGATCACTGTGAAGGGATGGTCTGGCCATTGATCAGCAGGTGGTGGGCAACTGTGTTGGGCACCCCTCGTTTCTCATGGGTTCTGTCACTTTCACCCTCTCTTTATCTTTTCTATAACTGCATTGCACTCTTATTGTAAGTGTTATCAGCATATTTATTATTACAATATTTTGTTTCAATTATTAAATTGTTCTTAGTCTCAGAAGTTTATCTCTTCTTTCTGATTCTCCACCCCCCTGGCATCAGGGGTGGGAGGCAGTGGTGGTGCAGCTGCATGGTACCTTGCTACTGGCTGGGATTAAACCATAAAAACATATGACCAAACAACTAAAGTAACTTTGGCAATTTTTCTTTTGTTCTAGGATTTTACACTTTAGTAATGATGGGAACACGGTAATCATAACAGTGATGACAAGGGGTGACCAGGAGGAGTTAGAACAGACAAGCTCGTATGAATTTTTACCTAATGCTCTTCCTGCATCAGAGCTTTTTGAGCTCAGAGAATTTCCTGGGAATTCTGGGATTATTCTATTTAATAACTGGCAATGGTTCCTTTCAAAGTTGTGTCCAGGCTCTACTTATATCCACAGAAACTTCTCCCATTTAGGGGTGCCACATGCCTGCTACACACTGATGGACAGATAACTTTCTTTTGATAATTTCAAACCTGGTTTTCACTAGTTTCCTTTCAGACCTGTAAAAGTTGTACTGACCTCTGCCCTATTGCAAGAAATTTTTGGGGGAAAGGTGGCCACAAAAGTAGAGAGGCCTGGCTTTTGTTTGCAATATTTTCCATTTTTTCATTTAGAATTAGTTTCTAGCATAATGATTCTTTCACCCTGACAAGGGGTTATTTCAGAATACTATATAATTTTTTTGCCATTAGATTTGACCTGATTTCTTCCAAACCTCATTTGGCAGAAGAAAAAGGGGCATGCTACATTATTCATTAGATACCAGAAGTACATTAAAAATGTATTCAACAAGAACAAATCCCACCAGGAAATCAAATAACAGCTTATTTCCTCAAAGCAGTCTTGATGGTCCAGGCCTGTATTTAAACATTTGAGACTTTCTTTATATTAATTGGGGAAAAAATGTTTCATCATGCTGCTTATGCTCAAAAAAGCCACCCAAATAAAACAAAATACAAACCAGAACCAAACAAATAAAATAAAACAAACAAAAAAAACTAAAACAAAAAATTCTGTGACAAGTTCAGCTGAACAGTAGGAGCTTAATGAACCCAAATAAACAGTGCTATGCTCAAACTCAGAATGCATTCAGGCAGCGATCTTAAAAAACAAACAAACTAGTTTGTTGAATTATTTAGTGAACATGGCAAATCCTGGATAAAACCTTTTTTCATCTGCTCAGTTCTAGGTATGTATAAGGTATGTGGAGGAAATGTGTGTTTGGAGGTGGGGGTTGGTCCTCCCACAGAAAGAGGCCATACAGAGCCGTGGGTGATGTGGCAATTGCCCTGGTGCTTGTGGTTGAAGGGTGAGCTTGCTGAGCACAGAGGGCTCACTTTGAGTTCCCACTGTGGAGAAACACTGCCTTATGCCAGTGAAGATATTTATAGCAATTCTCTGTATGCTTTGAGCAAAACTGTCGAGAGATCTCCGGAACCTATTTTAGCACCAGCCAAACATAAACTATTGATCACTGTGCTGTTTACATGTCTTCCCTTTAACTCTTTGGATTTAACAAGAAAACATGCTAGTGTATGAGATATGAAATACAGTCACGTGGAAGTTTTCAGAGAAATTTTCTTGCTTATTCTTTCTCTTTTTTTTAATATTTGTATTTCTTTCAAGAAATGTCAGTATGAAAGAAGTCAAAACATCCTGTAGAATTGTGTCAGTTTGTAGATCAGTTCAAGAGAAGCAAGGCAATTTTCCCAAGGAAATTTTCTCCGTTTTCCTTCCTGTCAGACAAGCCCTCCTCCACATTGTCTAAAATGCAGATACCAAGCCCAGAATCTGGAAGCCGTGGCCAAGAGCCTCGAGGTTTTTTATAATGCAGTAGGATGTCTTCTATAGGTGAGAAGGGAAAGACGTCAGCAAGGGTAACCTCATCTCTTTCAGACAGAATATGAAATGTGTCTGGGATTTTTTCCTATGGTTTTGAAAATGTTCAGGAGATTTTAACCTATTAATCTCATTTGCTAATGCATGAAGCTTTTAGGAGGGGATAAGTGTGTGAGAGCAGCGGAAGCTGGGCACTGAGGAAGGCGGGAGGAGGATGAGGAATGGATTCCTTATAGCCTAGCAATTTGAAATCCTTAATGAATAAATGATTTCTTTCCTGTCCCAAGATCTTGTCCTGCAGAACACTGTGTTCTGCAGGAGCTATAGTCTCAGATCAATGGTCTATCTAGGACAATGTACCTTTTCAAATCCTAAATCAGATATTTAATTAGAAGGCATTTCCATTTCAATTACCTTCATGCATCCCATCAATACTCCTAACTTTTCATCAATATTTCCTTTTCCATCAATCTGAGAAGTGCAGGCCTTTACAAAGATTTATTTTGGCAATTAGGTAACTAAAGGAAAGGACCAGAGCTGCAAAAGTGCTTAACCCTAGCTCTTACCCATTAAAAGCAGTGGTAGCTGCTATATATTGCAAAATTATGAGACCTCCACTATTGCCTGCATAGAAAAGGTCCCATCATTAACTACCTATGATTAAGAAGGAGAATAAATATATTTCATAGTGAGAAAAATATTAAAAATACAGGTGTTTCATGCAAAACAAAACAAAAAAAAAATTAGCTTTCAGTTTTTCCTAGGCCTGTCATCTACTGTCTAGCATAAATTTAAATATAAATTTGAAGTACAAAACCAAATTGCAATATTGAAAAAAAAACTAACAAAATTAAAAATAACCAATGGAATAGAGTTCTAACTCTAGATAAATTTAAATTTCAATTTTAATACAATTTAATCAGATGAAAACTGTAAGTAATCACAACTGCTTTGTAAGAGTAACATTTGGGTATTTTGTTGTTTGCAATATCTATGTTAAATGAGATGATACCAAGGAGTCCTTGTTTTTAAGGGATGCATCAGGTGTTGAGCCATTTCTTTCCATGAACAATTTCCCCATGATCAGATTTTCACTGAAATTTGGTCGTTTCCTATCAAAAGCTTTTTCATTTGGAAGCAGTTTATCACTACTGAGGCTAATTATTCAGTGTTAGAGAAGAGAGCTGAGGGTCTTGCTTTGCAACAGATATGTTTCTGGGATCTATTAAAAGAACTCTAGTTCCCAGCCAGATGGCACATTTCTCTTACCATTTACAAATCTTTTATGTAGATGACACAACTGAAACAGCAAAAGTGAAAAAACTACTGTTTGTGGAATTTTAAAAATTTTTTTCAATGCAGCCCATTTCCATTTCATTTTCCTCATAAAATGTTTATATTCTGTTCCCAAGCTGCAGTTTCAGGTCAAAGAATTGGTGGTGGTAACTCTACATGTTATTATGAAGTTAGGCAAGACAGTGGCGTGTTGTTTTTTTAAAAAAGTAAAAAGGGATACCTATAGATTTGAGATGTGGTGGAGAGAACATTAAGAAGATGTGAACTTAGCTTTACACTATAATCAGGCTTGGTCAGACATAAATTTTCAAATGAACAACATTTATTGGTGTAGTTTCACATTTTAACGTGAACTATATAATGAGGATATATGATTCATTTTATTTAATTATATAATGAAGATTCAAATCACATTAACCTAATTCCATCTTGGTTCCCATCCCTATTTGATGAATCTGCGCCTTCAGGGTCACCTTACTAATAGACTGGAACTTGACTTATGTTTCCAGTCATGCAAATAATTAGTACGACCAGTGGTAATGAAACTATTAGAAGAAAATCAATTACCAGTTGAAGTAACAGAGCCCCAAATCCTTAGATATATTACTTAGTTTCCTCACTGTTATTCAGCCTTCTTCACTATTTTTTACTGAAAACGTGGAGTTATTTTTAGCAACGAAGAATGAAATAGGATGTCAGGAAAATTCATATTTTCTTTCTCTTGGTCTCAATTTTTAGTTTTTAGCATGAATCACATATGAAGTGTGATCCATCACAATACCTTTAGCCTAGTCATGTTCCTGACCATTCAGCGGTCTATTACATCCTCTTGCAGAAAATAATCTGATTTCTAATGGGTAACCACAACTTTTCTGGGTCTGAGAAGGCAAGTAATTTCCTGATATGCTAAATGTAAGAGTCCAGAGAGAATTAAATTTCCAAGACCAACTGCTATGACCCTGGAATAAATCTAAAATATTTCCATCAACACTACAAGAGAGGCAAATTTCCATGACCCACCATTTGTACTTTGTGTCCAGAATGGCACTGTATTTTTTTCTCTAATATTTCAGAAGTTTGTTGATGACTGACTGTGACTGCCATAAGATATTGTGGAATACATAGGTTTTGGTTATGCTGAATCCTACTAGAGCAGTTTGGGATCATGCATTGTCTTAGTAACCTTTCAGTGCACATATGTGTGAGATGCAATGCTTCATGAAGAAAGAAACTCAGAAGGATGAGGGTCAGAAGTGACTTTTGAAGGTCATCCTAGAACCATAGAATGGGTTGGTTTGCAAGAAACCTTCAAGATGATCTATTTCCAAACCATCTGCCATGGGCAGGGACACTGTCAACTAGACCAGGTTGCTCAAAGCCCCATCCAATGTGGCCTAGAATGCTTCCAGGGATGAGGCATCCACCATTTCTTTGGGCAAACTGTTCCAGTGCTTCACCACCCCCAGAATAAGGAATCCTAATCACACCTAATGTGTAATCTAAAGCTTTCTTTCAATTTAAAACCTTATCCTTAAAACCCTTATCCTTCTTTTGTGTGCCCTTGTAAAAAGTTCCTCTCCATCTTTCTTCAAGGCTCCCTTCAGGTACTGAAAGGTCACAATTAGGTCACCCTGAAGCCTTCTCTTCTCCAGGCAGAATAATTGCAGCTGTCTCTGCCTTTCCTCATAGAAGAGGCGTTCCATCCCTCATCTTGGTTGCTTCCTCCAGATTTGTTCCAACAGGTCCTTGTCCTTTCTACCTTCCTGTACTGGGGACCCCAGAGCTGGATGCAGTGCATGCAGCAGAGTGAAGCAGTGAGGCAGAGTCCTCTCCCTGTCCCTGCTGGCCAGGCTGCTCTGGGTGCAGCCCAGGACACTTTGGCTTGCTGGGGTGCAAGCACACATTGATGGGGTCATGTCCAGCCTCTTACCCACCAGTACCCCCAGGTCCTCCTCAGCAAGGATTCTCTTGACCTGTCCATCCTCAGCCTGTGTTGATACCAGTCGTCTAGTTCAAATCCCCAGTTCAGACAGGGTCGCCTAACAGCAGGTTGCCCAGGACCATGGCCAGTCAAGTTTTGAATACCACCAAGGATGGGGACTCAACAACTTCCTTGGGTAGCCAGATTTTGATAAGCCTTATGGTAACAAATTGTTTTCTTGTGTACAGTTGGGATATCATGTGTTCTAATTTGTGTCTGTTACCTCTTGTCCCATCAGTGGCCACTACTAAGAGTAGTCTGGCTTCCCCACTGTCATTTGTTCCCATCAGGTGTTTCAAATCAATTTATATTGATCAGATGCCTTTAAGTCTTCTCTCAGCTATGGAGTCCCATCTCTTTCAGCCTCTCCTCACACAGAAAAAATAAGGAAATTTTCAATCTATCATCTAAAAACATTGGAAGGTTTTCCTAAATAAGAAATTTGAGACATTATTCTTGATCTAGTTATCCTCATAAGCTATACAATTTCATTTCAGTGTGCAAGTGCCAGATTAAATCATTAACAGGGTGTTAATTTGGCAGCTTTTGTCAAGAAGCTCATCAGACCACTGTGTTGCACATCTGGAGATTTCACATGTGTTTTGCCCAGGCTGGATGCTTAAAAGCACAGTGGCGCCAGAGCAATGCCATGGTTACTGTTCAAGCTATGTGTGTGTTGACAACTTGCACTGTGTCCAGAATTTCCAGGCTGTTTTGATCAAAAGCTAATGAAACAGATATGAACATGGTGCAAGGAATAGCTGTTGGGAAAATCTGCCACGGTCTTGCTCTTGGTGGGAAGGTGTTGGTAGTGAGAACCACACATTGTGGGATATTGCTCATTGCTAGCACAGAAACCTAAGTAAGAAGGTGCTAATGTCTATCATCGAGGATTAAGGTAGGCTGTAGCTGAAAGTAGGCATTGATTTGTATTGCCAAAGAAAACTCTTCCTCCACAGTTTCTCAACATAGAAGTCAGAAGTGACATTTGCTATAATTTTACATGACTTTTGATGCCTTTATTTCTGAATCAGCCTTGCTGGGCAATGGACAAATCTGTGCTGCTTGGCTTCTAGATGGCATTAATTTCCAAAAGTTCAGTTAATAGTTTTGGTCTCAATTTTAAGTATTTTTTTCCTCCTGTAGATGATAATATTTCTAAAAAACAACACTACCAGTGTTCAGGAAGCTGCCACAGCTGACAGGAGTGTCTTCCTGGAGACATCATGATACCCCACTTGACAAATGTTCTACGTTCCTCTGCTCTGTGCGCTTATTTTGATCATACCTTTAGAGGCTCAGAGACTGACATTCCCCAGCCTTGCAATTTGAAAAGAAATCAAAACCCTGCAATATATTATGCAGGGTCCCTAAATCTCTGATCTCTCTGAACCTGCATAAGATTAGTGGTTGTTCAAATAGTTTCTGAGCCTGTTCTTTGTCAGTGTTGCTTGTGGCACTGTAAGACCTGTGAGCACTTGTCACTGATCAGGACTTAGTGCACTGATGACTGTACAAACGCCAAACAGGATGGGGGTCTGTGACCCAAATCCCATAGATCACAAAGGCAGCAACCTCTGTTCTTCCCAGAGAAATTAACCCTCCAAGCACAGGTTTCTGTCTCCTTATGTCTCACTATGCATGTGCTAGAATATTTTTCAGTACAAGGTAGTAAATGCTCTAATTTTTTGACTCTACTTATTTTGAGACCTTTGTTTGGCTGAAGAGATGAAATTCAGAGATAACTTTTTTTATAATTTGCTAGTAAATATCTATATCCAGACTACATGTAAGTCAAACAGTATCATTCTTTCATGTCTCCTTTAAAGGGACAAAATACTTGACTCTTATTTTCCAGATTGTGAACAGTGGCATGGGGTGATAATGTCCCAGCTCCTTTAGAAAATTTATTTCAGTGAAAGTTGGATTTCGGTGATTTTCCCAGCCTGCAGGGAGCAGCAAACTGCAGCTTCCCAAAGTCTAAGTTAATTATGTCCTACCAAAGGTAGTCTGCTTCCTTCGCCCACCAGCATTTTTCTATAGGAAAAAAAAAGGAAATACTAATGAATAAAGCTGCCATAGCTGAGCCCAGCAAGAAAGATTTTATTCCATCAGATAAAAGGAATGTCTAGTCTCTCTCTCAGGGCCTGCCAACTAATCTAAGATAGCAGAGGAATTTTTTATGTGCTACACTATTTTCTCACTAATCTTATTTCAAGAAAAGTAACATAATGAGCATTTATTTGGGGCACTCAGTATACTTTTCTTAAAGCCAGACAAAAAAGGAAATCTGGTACTTGTTTTATTTCTACTTTAGCACTTTATCTGACAGCTTGACATAAGAGCAGACATAAGAACATAACTCTGTAAAAGATATTAATCTTAAATTATCACAAAACAATTTTCTTCTCCAATTATCTAATACAGACTAATTGGCAAGGATGGATCCTGTGTATAAAAATAGTTTGGAGATGCTATTATTGTAGCAAGGCAGTATTTTTTTCTGGAATCTATTTAAATGCTCTTATTAGTTAGTTCTGTGGGCTTTTTTTCCAGGTTGCTTTATAAATCTTTGGAAATTCTGAATTCTCAAGGGCTGTCTCCTGACAATGAATTCTGGAACAGTGACCAACAAAAAGCCATACAGCTTGAATGGCATTAGAGCAAACTACTGCCCCAGAAAAATAAAAAGTGCTTGGTGAGAGTGTCTCATAGTCTTGTAGCTGGAGATTTAGGTAGATTTTTTAAACTAGTGAGTTCACAGTAGCCCGATGGGTTGCCATGTGGGCTCTGAAGGTGTCCCACTGTGACCCTTTACCAGGAGCTTGATTAGATTACAAGCTGTGAATACCGGCACCAAATAAGAGGATACATTCTCAAAGTGTGAGAACAGTCTTTATGAACTCAATAAAATAATTGATGCTTTTTAATTTGGGATCACAACATTCCAAATCTGGTAATGCAAGTACAGTTATCCTGATCCCCTCCATAATATGTGCCAGAAGAAAAGGATCAGGAGCAGATATTAAACCACGGTAAGGTTGAGGCAAATGCTGAAGTGTCAGGAATTTATTAAGAAACAACTTTGACATTTTGACAACCGGATAAAGTTTGTTGATTGTATTTTTCTGTTTCTGAAATCTCTTAAGTTTTGCATGTTCCAAATGTTGGGCAGATTTCTGAAACCCCAGAGCAAAAGAATAAGATGCAGGCTTCTGGTTCCCTCTTCATCATGTGTTAAGGTATTTTCTCAGTTGATCTCAGTAAGAGTTACAGTTTTCTTTAGTTTTGTCTGTAATTGCTGCTGTGGTGTCTTTCTGTAGTTCTGTATTTTAATACCAAACTTTCTAGTGTTTATTCTTTTTTCTTAATAGATTTATTGAGGCAACGTGATGCTTGCAACATCAGAGTTTTGTTCCTGCTGCGCCAGCATGCTGTTGACATTCCAAGTGCAGTAATTTCACACGTATAAGGCACATTGGCGTATAAGGCGCACTTCCGGGTTGTCGGCAATTTTCCATACTTTGTCCATATATAAGGCGCACCGGCGTACTAGGCGCATTTCAGGGTTCCGACCAAAATTTCAGTCAAAAGGGTGCGTCTTTTATGGGTGAAATTACTGTACTCCTAATGTATGACCTCCTTCTGTTCCTCGACCCCTGTGCCAGGCACCACTGGCTGCCTGGGATAAGGAACAGGCTGTCCTGCTCTGTTGGGTGGTCACAGCCACCTTGCTCCTTGCCACCTGCCTTTGCCAGCTCACAGCACCACCACACCTGCCTCTGCAGGAAGGGGTCTGGGTAGGTGGATACAAGTGAGAGGAGTCAGAGAGGCTGGGAGCCCATTAAAGGAAAAAAGTATTTAGACAAATTAACGAGGAGTTGCTAGGAGAACTGTGTTGCACCAGGGAACTGGTATTTGAAGTGCAAATCTCGAAGCTTTTGTAGCCTTATCTGCTAAACACCCTAATGACTTTCTGCAGTGGTCTGTCTCCTCCAGGCACTGCTCAGGAGCCCCATGCCCTGCTGCAGGGATTGCCTTTCCTCTGCTGGAGACTTTGCAGGATCCTGCTGCAGGCTGTGAGCCCACAGGTGGATCTGTGGGAGTGCTGGATGGAGCTGTGCCAGGCACTGTGGAAAACTGGGGTCACAGAAGTTGGTGCAGAGCACTCAGACCTGATCCAGAGCTTCCTGAAATCAATGGGACTCCCTCCCCTCCTGTGCTTGGCCATGCAGCTCTGGGGTAACCCCAACGGGCTACTTGTGCAGAAGCAACTCCACCTTCATGATCCCTTGTCAGGACCTACTATGTTTCTTCTGTTGTTACTACATATTAGTGGAAAGGAGTGTAGAACACACGAATAGCCTGCCTGGATCTGTACAGCCCTGTGACAGCACTGCCTGAATGGCAGTCCTCCCCCTGAGCACGGGCGAGAGAAATACATGGACGTTAGCTGCAATTCGGATTCCCATACAGCAGATGGAGTTTTTTATTTATAATAGCACAGCATGCTGTCAGAGAAAGGAGAGATGGCAAAACCCCAGCCAAAACACTGGAGTCAAGCACCCATGAACATGGGAAAGTTGCCTTCTGGATCCAAGTGTTGGAGGGCTCTGGCAGCCCCACCTATCCCAGGAACAGATGGGAGAAATTAATATTTGACTTGAGCTAGCTAATCAATTGCTTGAAGGTTAATCACAAGGTTCTGAATAACTTCTGTTTTTATTTTTACCTGGCTTCTTGTGGGATTTCTGCCACATGTGAAAGAAACATTAGGACTTTTATGTGCAAAGAAACTACGTGGGGGGAATCTCACTGCCACCATGAAGTTTTTGGTGATGGGAATGGTAGTGATTAGGTATCAAAAGGACTCAACAAGTCTGTATACAAAAATGTCTCTTCTTGGACAGATTTATAGGGGAAAAATCAAGAGCTGAGTAATTGTCTTATGCTTTCCAGCATGTGAATCAATAATAGTGCTACTAATTGGTCCCTGGCAGATTTATTCAGATGCAAACCTCTCAGTTTATGATTTAGGTCTGTCTCATTTCCCTCCAGGTTTCATTCATCCCACTATTATCTGAGGTCACATGAAGCAGTGTTGTTAGCTAATAGACAGCTGTTCACTAATAACTGAATGTCAACGTGCATAAAAAGAAAAATATCACTGCATCCTTCACTCAAGTGTACAAGTGTGGATTCTCTGAAATCACTCCAGCTGCAGTGGAGCTACAACAGCCAGGTATTTAATCTAGAAAGTACACTGGCATCATTTAAATGCAAAGTGCTTCTCAAAGTTAATTCATTATCAATACATTACAGTGCTCCTGGCCAACTGCTTAGTGCTGGATATCTCTAAAAGTAAATTATTGCCATAGAATATATAGTAACCACTTCAGTTTATGTTTGCAAATTACACTGAGAGCTAGTTAAAATTCCACTCTAACTACAGCTGACGATTTTGTCCTGGGAATTTTTCTTCAGTTGAAGATTACTTCTGTTCTGTTTTAAGCCTTACTTACAATCTCTATAAATCTTACAGATTATTTTTTTTATTGTATTGGTTGTTGTCAATTATTAGCAAAATCCAGCAATTAGGTACTGGGCTCAAAATACAGTAAATGCAATGATGCTCTAAACAGGTGAAGGACAGTGGGCCTAAGTGTATTATTCTTACTAATAGCTCTTTTTGTTTACTTTTTCTCAATGATAATTGTTGATATATCTGTCCTCAGGTACCAATAATTTCTCTTTTTAAATAGGATTTCATCAAAACCTCCACTGAAGGAGTGGTAGATCTGCAAGGTAAAACACTTTATGTAGTGCCAAAGGTAAGTTCGCCGGTACAATCAAAGATCTGCATTTTGTATTTGTGAGGCTGCACTAGATTCTTTCAAATAATGGCATAATCACAGTCTGGTTTTCTCTCAGATCACTCAGGCTTATCAAGAAGGACAAAACTGGTCATGCTCTGAGCTCAAAGTGGTATCCAACAACCATTTTCACTTTGTATCCAGTTGCACAGCTCCCAAATGTGCAGGCCAGGGAAAATCCGGGGAAGGTGGGGAAAACAGTGAGGGAGATGGATGAGGAGTACCATTTTATTTATAGGGCCCATGCTAAGCACAATATGTCCTTGTGGAGTTTCAACCAGGACAAACCCTCCACCATCTGTGCTGATGGTGAGGCAGAATGCTGATGTGCCCGTTTCACTTAGTCCACACTGCAGTGTCCTGCCTCAACTGATGCCCTGGAGAAGCATCCCTTGGGCTTTGTACACAGAAAGCAGTGACAAGCCATTATTTGTGAGCAGGCCACCATTCCTTGTCCTCACAATTGTGACCTGTGCATTGCTGATGTGCCCAGCCCCTGTAGAGTGGGAAGACAAGGGGGGAATGTGAGCTTTCTTTGGGAAAGTGCTGGTGCTGTGTGTGCTCCCTTCCTGGCATCCCTCATACATTGCCATCCTTTTTCAGGCTGCACAGGAAGAGTTTGAGGGCTGCCAGTGCAGCATAAGACAGAATTTGGGGTTCCCATAATTGTAGTGTCATGTAGGTATGTGCAATGGTATCTGAAGCCTGCAGTGGTAAAGTAACATCACCCTGCATTTCATAATTGCTGAGAACCTACTGGTAATTGCTCTCTCTTTAGGGTAAAGGGATGATAACCCTCACCATAGATGGCTGAAAGTTTAAACCATTTATTTATACTCCTCTCTGGAGGTATTTGAATCTGACCTCAGACACTCTGACCTTAATGTTCTACACTCTAAGTATGAAGAAGTGTAGGATTCGGAGACTGTTCAAGTTTACAGGGATTTGAATTCAGCAAATCATGTCATCTGAGCAAAACACTTTCTTAGTATTATGTTCTTAAATCTAATAACTAACAAATAAATGTATAATAATTAATAAATTAATATAATAATCCAACTTTCCTGCCCTTCATTAACTGCACATGTGTTTTTGTTTCTGCTTTGTTTTACTATATCACTTAATTAAATATAGCATCAATTTTTCCCAAGCCACTGAGCACATCTGCTACTAGCATATATTTAGTGGTTGTGTTGTAATGGATTCCCAGTCTGGCATGCTGTAGTAGATCAAGGCCTGGCTGGTACAACATCAGTAAGTGCTTTAAAGAAAGCAGACAAATCTAAGGATTGTTTATCCCCATAAATGTAGAATAGCCAGGATGCATTTGCAAAAGAGACAAATATGTTTCGGTTTTGTTTGCAGGTTGCTGCTTAATTAGCTAATTCACTAGAGCATCTCAGAAATGGAGAGCTGAGGATCATCTGAGGAAATTGCTCAGCCAGTCCCTCTGTGCTGGGGCAGGACCAGTTATCAATACTGGGAACAGACTGGAAGTGAAAGAATATTATTCTGAGACAAGCAAAATGTGAAATAAAGTAGATTAATTAGAGTAGCTCTGCTTCAAAGGCTCCCTGTTCTTTAATATATTGATCACAGTGTTCAAAGTTCTGCATGATGCCTCCTCCCCAAAAAATGTTCCTAATTGAATATTGGACTATATACTGATGAGACCTCATGTAAATTGCAAGAACTCAACTAATTTGTCAGCATTAAGTGAATGTCAGAATTAAAGGCAGCTTCAGAGCTCAGTTAGTGCGTAAGTCTGTGATTTGAACGTTCTTTTATTCAAAGTGAAGAAATGAAGTTGCAGAGATTCACAAATGCGGTGCACAGTCCATAAGTCAACGTGGAGATTTATTCACCCCTTATTGCTGCAAAATGGAATAATTCTTACCAAAGCCAACAGAAAGGGTTTGAGACATTGAGTTTAGACAGTGAAGAGAGTGGGAAAGGAGTTTGAGAAGCTCAGTACTATGGATCTGACACTAAGAGAAAAATCTTACTGCAGGTATTATGGAAGTTGAAATGAAGGGTTAGGCAAAAGAGAGAATTAAAAAAAAAAAAAA
>VRYO01001463.1:37523576-37536130 GCA_009812075.1 Sialia sialis | reverse complement strand
ATTTCAGCAACTCTGTAGCCAAAGCTAGGAATTTTTATGTTCCTTCCTTCCATTTACAGATAGCTTTGCAAAGAGAAAGAGGGTTCAAAAGCAGCTGTGTTTTGCTTCCCCCACTCACTCTCTTTTTTCTCACCAGGCCTGAGGGTTGCAGTTGTTTCTTGTGCACAGAGTTTTGCTGGTGGGCAGCTCCCGTTATCTGGGGCTGGCCTCAGCAGCTGGCTATGAGCTCTTCTGGCCCTCAGGCTCTGTCATGTACTGGTTTTGTCCTGGCAAAAAGGGGTGCACTTATTGTAGATATATCATAGGCACCATTTTTTTTCTGAACCTGAGTCAATAATTTTAGTTAAAAAATGAAAAAAATGGGGGAAGATACCAAAGAGCAGAAGCATTCATTTAGGCATTTTAATAATGAAAAATATCAGCCTATTTATCTTGACACATTCTAGATAAAAAATTCTCATTTTCATTTCAAGAGAGCACTGTTTTCATTTAAAATTGATCTGCCTCTAAAAGCAATAGTAACAAGAGAACAACAAAACTGAAACATTGATTTTTTTCTTTTGCCTGAGATAAACCTTGAGGGCTCACCTAAAAATAGTTTATCTGGAATTGGAGTTTTTGGGCCATTTACAAAAGAATATGAGATAGTCTGCTGTACTTTTCCTTCCTTCAATAGTGGTCTCTATCTTCCTTCCCACTCCCACCCACCAATCCAGCTGGGCTAACACATTTCCTTGACCAGTTCTTAGTGTAACTGACATAGTGTCAAGAAATGAGACAGCCCTTAAGTGATATTTATTCATTATCACTATGCTTTCATTTTTAAATCCTCACAAAGTGCTCAACTTCTCGTGCAGTGGCGCTCGAGAGAGTCACATCTGTGGCTAGGAGTGAGAAGCAGAAGTCTGCACTTCAGCTATAAATAGCCCACAGTTGTTATAAATATCATTAAAAATCTGTTTCTTTTCAAAGGCTAGTAAGGCTTTTCCCATTAGGGGAACATTGAGGAAGGAAGATAGTATGTATTCCAAACTAGCTGTACTTGCCATGTGAAGTAACAGAGTACATAACTCAGACCTGATACTGACCTTTTCATCATGTTACAAAGCAAGGCTTACTTCATCAGCTAAGCATGACCTGAATAAATCTCTATTTTATTTCTGTCTGTGTTCCCTTAGGTGAAGCTTTCATATGGCTGTAGCTTTAGTGACCATCTAAAGTTCAATTCTCACTGTTCCTTGTGGAAATTTCTTTTCTTATTCTCATGGATTACCTTAATATGCCAGTACTCTTTGAATAGCTATTGTTAATCACGTGAAACTGAAGAGTATTTGAGATTACATTTGAGTAGTTACAATAACAAGACTACCATAATCATTAAAATCATATCCAGAAACACTGTTTTTCTCCCTCTTCTGTCCAGAGAAAGAAACCAGTCAGTATGAATGAGAGAGTGAGGCATGGCTGTTTGAAGGGAAGATCTTCAGAACTTTAAATTCCCTTAATAGATCAGAAATACTTATGTCTCTTTGGCTTATTTCAACAGGGTAACTGCACTGCATTATGAAATGGACCACAAGCATCTCAGCCTAAGGGTGTTGGTGGGGAGCCTTGGGTGATTTACACTCTCATCTAAACTTCATTCCTGAAGTCCATAACTGTGGGGACATCTTTTGCCTCACTGATTCCATGAGCATCTATTTGATGACTTTTGTCTTCTTCCCTTTTTAAAAACTCTTATTTTTCCAAGCTGTCTCCTGTCACTTGTTAGTACTTACCACTTTATGCTGATGGTGCACAACTTTATTTTTGTCCATGGTGACTTTGGTGAAGAAGGGCTTTTATCTGTAGTTACATACGTCTCACAGAGAGCATGAACAAGTTTGGGCCAGGAGCTCTGCTCATGAAGGAGGAATGAGACATTAACTGAGCACCACCAGATGAATTCATACAAATGTCTAGCGTGGTCTATGGGGAAAAAAATATTCCAGGTGATTTTCTTTAACACAAGCTTGCTTTGGAGTCACTCATGCAGTTAAGCAATTTGGAAAATACTATCCAGTTAGCACAGTAGTGCACAGATGCGTGAATTTGCAGAAGTTCACTGCTTCATTAACTACTCACTTAACAATGAAGCTACAAACAATGTGAATGTTAACATTTGTCTATTGGTCTCTCCAAAAAAAACCCCCCCAAAACCCCAACTCATCAGCTGTTATATGACTCTTGGACCCCTCTAATTGTTGAAAAAGGGCATTGGAAAACTTGTCTCTTAGAGGTTGTACCAGACTCCAGTAACGTTTTTTGTATTCAGCCAAGCTGAATTTTTATTATTGTCCAGCTTATTTCCTTTGAACTGTCAGCACAGGCTTTTTGTCTTCTCAAGCATTTAATCTCTGTTTTGCTGATGCCAGAGTTCAGTTTATTTTGCCCTGTGTTTGAAATACTGTTTTCTTCAGAAGTTGCAGGTCATGGACTTATCTACAGATTCTCACAGACACTTAAGGTCAATGGTTTCCCCTTTTTCACCAGTATGTTATTGCCATCTCGCTATTCCAAAGCACTCTGTACGTGTTCAGTCAAATAGTGCTGTTAAATTTCTGTCTCAGTGGACTAAAAGGTTATTTAGTACATTTATATAATGTCCCTGAGCATCCTAGGTCCCACTCTGATAAAGACTTATGCTTAAGCCTGGCATCATGCCCTGGCCTCTGCTGCTGCTTCCAAGTGATTAATCAGCCAAGGCATAAGATCTGCCACAGCATAAAGCTTTGTAGATCCTGTGTCTTTAGGTGAATGGCAAAATATTTGGTGTTATTTACATAGTATCAGGGTTCAGGTAGCTGACATAGCCCAGAGGTTTTAAACAAATCACAAATTGTAGAGGGAAGGAAGAATATTGTGTTTCACCAAGAGTTGCAGTTGAAAATGCAAGTCCCCTTTCAAACACAGGATCAGGGTTTCTACATTCAGCAGTGTGTGTGTATGGAGGGGGTTGTTCCAGTTGCATAGATTACCTGTTTATTCTCCATAAATTTTCAGTGTGGGAAGAATAAAATTCCTTGTGCCTCCAGAATTGCCAGTGAACCTGCGTGAATTTCTTTCACCTCTCAAGAAATCAATGTATCTCCTTATTTCCAGTGCTGAATCTCACATCCTTATCCAAATCTTCGGAGAACTCTGCCAAAAAAAAAGTTAAAAGCAATTTTAAAATTTAAATCCGTGTTGTGAATTACTGCAGCTCCTGGGGTGGAAGATCAGTGCTTCACCACCCATAAAGGATGACCCTGCTCTGCAAGTCTCCAACACAGACCCCTGGGAACACCCCTGGGAGATGAGGGAAAGGAAGCCAACCATACCTGCACCTACCCACCTCATTTTCCCACCTTTGTTTATGCCTTTTTTGCTTTCCAGTGTACTGAAATCTGCCCTGTGTGTCTACCTGATTCTTCCTAATGCTGCTCTTTTCAAAGACCATCTTAGGCACAGCATTGTGTAGATGATGGCAGCAGTTCTCTTCCAGCACATCTGTTTAACCAGCTGACTTTCTTGGCCTTTACCTAGGGCAAAGTCTTTAAAGAAAGAGTTACAGCGAGAATTGTGATGTTTATTTTGTTGTGTGAAGGAAGAGTTTTTGTTAAAGTCCACATGAAACCCATTTTCCTCAGAGCTTTGACTTCAAGTGGATTTTTGTTTGGTGTTCAGACTGCAATTTCAGAGGGAAAGGGGTTTTTCCTTTTTTCATGTTTGCTGCTTTGCTAAAGTTAGACCAACTTATTCCAGCAGGGAATGAACATTTCTCACTAGGCACCTAGTAACGTATTTTAGAGTTCAAGGCTGCTGCAGGGTTCATTCGTTCAGTGCTGAAATATCTTGATTTTGAAATGTACCAGTTTGAAAACAGACACTCTGGTGTGGCTTTTGACAAGGAGGCCCTCTAGGTCTTGCTGCTCTTTTAAAGAAAGTGAATACCAGAATGGAAGATGGCTGTTTCTTCCTGTGACCACTCTGTATCATCCTGGTTACAAACTTTGGTGGTCCATACACATCTACATCTGGAGATGCAGAGCTGGGGTGCAGGTTTGTAACGATTCCCAAAGCATAATCTTGCTGCTTATTCTACAGTCACTTTATACAAAACTTGTTAAAGCATTAGAAAGAAAATAACCAATGTCACCACCATTCTGGTGTCAGTGACATTGATTGGGACATGACTGGCAAAATATATATCTAAACCAACCTGAGCTTAGATAATTAGGCCTGTCAGTTTGCACTGTGGAGAAGGGAATCGTCTCATCTGGGATGCTCACTCATGAAAGCATCTGGTCATCTGGGTAATGCAGTAATCATTTTACACAATGGGATTATAAACAATGTTTGTAAATATGGTCTCTTTGTTTGTGTGATTTTGAGTGACTGGTTTGATGCTCAAGCCCTAAGCTGAAGCACTCACACACATTTGCATGGCAAATGTTATATTAAGCTGTAATTGTTGTCATCAGATGCTGGCCCCACTTAAATTGCAGGAGGGCATGTGATTTTTTTTTTTTTCCCTTCCTGGTCCACCTGACTTTTTTACCCATTCAGAAGCAACCAAACAGAAAAGCTAAAAGAGGATCCTACACACTGCAGCCAGCCTCACTCTGCAGATTGTAAGGCAGAAGTGCCTTCAGCAAGGCATAAGTGAGCTCTTCATTATTTAACATTTCTAACATGCTATGGAGCCTTCCAAGCTGAGTAGAACATTCAAAAATGGACCTTCTGGAGCAGCCCCAAGACTCACATCTGGAAGTTTCCCATCTGAGCATGCTAAAATTGCAGACATGTAGCTCACTTGCAAATCAAGTCTTTTCCTCTGTAAAGAAAAAGGCAGAGTAGCATGCAACAAGCAATAAAAATTTGCTAAAAATCTGCTGTACATCATGTTTTTAGAGATCTTTGAAAATTAATTTTTCCATGTTTACTTGCATTATTTTATTTCCCTGGGGCTGAGTCACTGTCAGGAAAAAGAAAAGAGCTTTTGTAATTTCATTGCTCCAAAGAAAGACACTCCAAACTGTGTCATCTTGGGTTTATAGCTGGAAGGGGAAAGGGAAGAGATGTGCAAGACTGACAAGACAATAGCCTCCACATAGATTGTGTTACTCAGTAACATGAAGTTAAACCAGGGCTGGAGATGCTGCCTGTTTACCCAGTAGAAGAGGGAAGATGGAGATCTTGAAAACTTCCACCCAGTGCTCTGGGTGTGCTGACTACAGCACCCGCACACCCTTACGCCACACACCCTGCCCACTGCACCCTTGAGGACTGAGGAGGCTGAAGAGTTGGGGCAATAATTCTTAGTGTATGTGAATTTCTGTCAGTCCTCATGAGAGTCCCTTGAGCCAGGAGAGGAGGCATCAAGTAAGAAGGAGCAGTGTGAAGAGGAAGCAAAGCCATTTGTTCTTTTAGACAAGTTGATAAAAGAAGATCAAATGATAGGAATAGAAAAAGCAGGATTGAAGGAGATGGTCCTGGCAGCCCAGAGTTCAGGTAAACATGTGGTGGCAGGCAAGGCTCAAAACACATCATTTCACACAGCAGGCACCACAATTCAGTATTATTGTTACTGACTGCACTGGTAGCCAAAATGTTTAATGCACATGAATAAGCCACTTAAACTGATGGGAAAAGTCCTGTTCCATGCATTAAAAAAAACTCATTACTCATTTACAGTTGCACCAGTACCTGGATGTGCTGCAGAGCATCTAGGTTTGGACTCCTGAGGTCAAGTGTTGAGTCTGATTTTCTATAGTGTTCTGCGCTATAGCTCTGGGTTGGCCTAAAACCACCTACTAAAGAGGCTTCTGACCTGCAGTGCTTTAGGAAAAAGAGTGCCTATGCAGTGGAAACTTGACTCAATCCACTTCACAATTCTGATGATCATACTCAGCCAAATGTGGCATCAAGGGAAGGTCCAAAATGTTAGAAGGGGTTATCAGTTCCACTTTGATTTTCTTCTCTGGCAGTAATGTTGAGACTATTTATGAAAAGAAATATCTATCATCTTGTAATTTAGGAGCTGACTTTGAATCTGAGTTTTCCTGTCACACATGAATATTTGAACTCATCTTGGAAACTGGTTCAATGGCATCGTTCAGCTGGCACTGACAGCTTCTGAAGTTCATCGTGAGGCTTGACAAAAACAGCATCAAGAGGATTAAATCAGTCTTGGAAGTGTAAATGACTGTAATATAATGACCTTAATGTTGGAAATAAATTTTGTGTGGCATGTATATACATATGTAATATTCATACATACACATCACACATATACAGTACAGACTGATTTTCAGGGCCATAGTACACATCTTGACACTATTCCTCCACTTGCAAGTTTTGCTGATTCTTTCCACAAGAAAAAATTTCTCCCATACATGAGCTTAGAATTCTTATTGAATATAAAATGCTGAATTAAAATTGACATTTCTGTGCCGACTGCAGTGCAAGGATTTCTGGCAGGAACTGTTAACCAATTTAATGCCATACACATTTAGCCACAGGAAGGAAAAGAAATGAAGCTTTAGATAATGAAATTCAATGCTTCATTTAGAGGAGAGGGAAATTTAGTTACTTGGCCCAGGAGGTCTTTTAAATGCTCTCCTGAAGAAAACAAAAAAAAAAAAACCCCGAAAAACCAAACCAAACCAAAATAACAAAAAAAACCCCAAACCAAACCAAAACAAACAAACAAACAAACAAAAAAACCATCAAGCCCAACTTTTCTTCAGATCCTGAGCAATCTATTTGTTTTTAAAACACTTTGTAGGATTTTTTTCCTGTGCCTTTTTCAGTTTGGAGCACTGTGAAGTGCCCAGGGAAGCCTCTTCCTCTGCCTGTGGTGGGGTGTGTCAGAGCCTCTCTTGCTCTGGCAGTGCTTGCTGCTGAGAGAAGCACTAGAAAAACAGTGTGAATGGTTTTGGGTGGGCACCACTGCCATCACTGCTCCTACCACGTGAGGAGCACCTCCAAGCACTGCTCCATCTCTGGGGCTGGATGAAAACCACCTTATCTGTCATTACAGGGGCTTGCACAAGACACTTCATTTTGATTTGCATTCCTGTTTCTAGTAAGTCCCTGAGAGGACAGCCTCAGAAACGAGACACAGCTGAAAGCAATTGCTTTTCCTTTAAAAAGTCACCATTCGTCCTGGCTGTGTGGTTTTTGTGAGGATGGTGTGAAAAGCTTCAGGGATTGTTTATTCTCAGGCATAAGAGCTGTCACCAAGTCCTCTCTCACGCAGCTCCTGACACCTGATGACACCACTCCTGTGACTTCTGCCCAGAAGGAGGGGAGTTGTGGCTGTATGAACCTAGCAGGTCTGGCTGAGCAGGCAGAGCTGTGCAATCATCCCAGCACTGCTCCTGGCAACAGCTTTCAGGAAATCATGTGGTACTTCTAGCTGAGCTGGCATAAGCTAGCAATAATCTTGTAGCCCTGATAGACACAATATCATTTACAAGAACTTTCCAGGATGTCAGAAATCTGTTGTCTACCAGTCACCACTCCTTCAATTTACTTGGACAAATGTTCCCTTTAAACATAATTGTTTTCAAATTTTAAGTCCTCACACTTGTGTCCACACTGCAGCTGAAACATCTGTTCTCCAGCTTTGCAGCTGGAAGCTGGAGTCCTTCTCTCCTAAATGTGGTGCAAAAGGTGTCATATATTGTTTGGATTGGGTCTGAGAGAATTCTTATTATATTTCCTTTAAGATCTTTACGCCAGGACTATTGTGGCCATCATGAACAGATATCCAATCTGCTCTTAGGGAGCAATGACATACTGCCAAACCCAAAAGATAATGTGCTAAGGATTGATACATTCATATCCTAGTGAAAAGGAGAAGTGAAATTAATTTTTTTTTGGCCTTTTTCCTCTTTGGTGAGTCTGGGATATCCAGTGATAGAATCCAAGGGAAAGGCCAGAAGTTTGGGTTGGATATTATGAAAAGATTCTTCACCCAGAGGGTGTCTGGGCACAGGAACAGGCTCCCCAGGGAAGTGGTCACAGCACCAAGCCTGACAGAGTTCAAGAAGCATTTGGACAATGCTCTCAGGCACATGGTGTGACTCTTGAGGCTGTTGGGGGTGGTGCTGTGCAGGGCCAGGAACTGCATTCAGTAATCCTTGCAGGTCCCTTCCAACTCTGCATATTCCATGTCATGATTCCCTTGTCACATCCTTTAACTATATGTTTTGTTCCTCAGGCTTAAAAATCGTAATTTCACTGAAATCTCCAGTTTACAATCTTCCTGCAGACTGGACTGAAATACTAGATGGCAGACCGATGGACCAAGACAAATGGAAAAAGAAAATAATATTTTTCAGGCTTTAACATGGTGTCTGGAAAAACTATTTGACACCATGGGTTGCAGAGCTGCTGGGGAAAAGTGTTCTTGTGCCCAGAGAAATATCCCCGAACTGCTGCTTGCCACTATTAAAACTGAATGGATTTCTGGCTCTGAGTAGAGTGAATATTTGGTGGCAAGTGTTGCCGACAGCTTTTAGGTGTTGCAGTCTTAGAGGGAGAAGTAGTTCTGAGTAAATGCTTAACCCACAGGCTAGATCCATGTTGTTGGACAACTGGAAGTGAAGGGGATTTGTAAGGAAAAATGTTATGAGTCTGGAGGCCTTGAGGAGATGAAGGGTGTCAGGATATTTTTTCTGTGAGCCTTTGGGATCCTAGCTCCAACTGTGAGGACTTAACTATTTGCTGATTTCTTAAATATTGTTTAATGGGAATAACTTTTTGTCTTACTTATGGTATGGTTATGCTGTAATTACTAAGCCTTAGTTTTTGTTTCTGTCCGGAGAAAAGGTGTGGGTTTGGCTGGTATTTTGACTGCTTAGAGGAGGATCACAGAGCTATCAAACCTCGATTCTGACCACAGTTTCATTCTGCAATAAAATAAAATACAAAGTTCATCAGTGACTAAGCCAAGAAGATTTCAAGTAATGCTCTCTTCCTTTAACTGCACTTATTTTTGATGAAAAAAGTTTTTCCCATCATTATGGTTTCTGAGTTGCCCAGTCAGAGAAGTCCATTTAGCTGTATTTTACCAAACATGTAATAGACACTGAAACCTTTAGCCAAGAGAGCCTGCCTTTGTGGCCGTGTATATACTCACACAGGACTCAGCCAGTCTCTGCTGAGTACAGTACCATAAACCCACAAAATGTTCAGTTTCCAAGGAAACTGAAAGCTCTGATTTTTGACAAATGCACACAATTTATTACTCGTTTCTACTACCACACTACTTCAGAACTATTTTCCTCAGCTAGAAGAATATGTGTTTTCTAAAACAAAGTGAATTGAGGAGCTGGCAGCTGCTGTAGGACAGAGCTTTTTCCAGGATCACCATGGTTTCACCCTAACAAGGCACAACTCTCACTCACCTCCCCAGAAAAGGTCTCTGATGAGCGTGGCTCATAGGTGACCCCCATAGAAGTCTGCCAGCTTGGTGGCCCCATGACCTTGGGCCACATTTTTAATGGTAGGCAGATAAGGGTACACTGAGACTTCCAAAAGCTTTTAGACACCTCCTTCACCTTGAAATCAACTCATTACTGCAGCTGGAGCCTGTCAAGAAAGTGAAGTGAGAGCTAACAGAAAAATCCCTTCCTCTATTATACCAATGTGCAGCAAAGTATGGCACTTGTTCTTCCCACCTCTCACCACAGAATTATGTGCTTGATGCTTCACAAAGTCCATAGCAGGATGGCTTGAGATTCACTCTCTGCTAATGTTATCATGTCTGCTGAGACCTGCTGGGTCTCATGTCTGGGTGCTCCTGCTCAGGAGGACAAGGCAAAGAGACAGCATGAGATTTTATCTGCTGGCTCAGTGCCAGTGTGGGTGGTTCTCACTGGCCAACCTCACCAGCAGAATCCAGGCTGGGGGATGCACACTGTGTCCCCAAGGCAAGCACCTGCATACAGGGTGGCATTTTAACACCTGGTGTGTAGGCAGTCAGGACTAACTGTGCATCAGTAGCAAGTGAAAGACAACAGTGGTAAGCACAAAGATGCTTTTTGCCCCACTCTGAAACTCTGACTTTTAGATGTCTCATTATGTCTGAAAGAAATGCTTTCAGGCTGATGTGAGACTTACTTCTATCCCCTGTGACAGTCCAACACAACACTTTCAGTAAGGACACTTACATATTTCCCACAAGCAGTGGGAAAGGGGAAACCATTAGCTGTCATATGCTCCATCCTTGTTGGAGCTGCAAAAAGCTGCAGGACTGCATTAGGGGCAGACAGAGGAAAGCTGTGTAAATCTCAGGGTGAATGCTGCAGGACCTGGTTACCCTCAAGGACTGAATGGAAAATGCCTAACACTCATTTTAACCAACATCATTGCTGCAAGTTGAGGAAGCTAGAACTTGTATTTCTGGAGTGGATAGAATACTGAAAGATTTGGAAAAGAGCTAAAGCTTTCAGATAGATTAGAGTTTAACAGGCATTTGGCTTTCAGCTGAGGACAAATGAGAGCTAAAACTGGAAATTCTGATTTTTAATTAGAATTCTGATACCCATAAGTAAGCCTGGTAACTTCTCAGAGCACAGAGCCAGAAGTTAAACATTTATGTTGTTGTTGACTTTGCATGATTGGCCAGTCCTGGTCAGTTTTGACCAAAGTAGGAAAGAGGGCACCTACTTGAAACCCACCAAGTCCCAAATCAGAACAAGATCCTAGTTCAGATCCCCATACTCTACAAAATTAGCTTGGTGCCGAATATGTGTTTTGCATCTGGCCCATTCCTAATCAGCATGGGTTCGAATAGTGTCAGGACTAGCATAAACTGAATTAATGCTATCAGAAGTTTTCTAGGTGCTGCATTTCTGATGTAATTTTCTCCTTTAATTCTCTTTCTGTGAGCATCATTCATGCTGTTTTCCCAAGAAACACCACCCAGCTGCATCTTATCTGTGGCTGATCCTGGACAGCATAGGAAAAAAGTAGCTTAAGTCTTCACCTCAGGCCCCAAACAGCAAAGGATTTGCCATCACTGGCAGTAAAGAAATGGCAATTGGCATCACCACAAAATTATTTCAGAGGGAGCAGTCATTAAAGAACACCTTTTTTAATATAAATTAATGATTTAAAATTTTAGGCATGATTTACTGGGTTTGAGGTTCTTTCAGTTTTTTAGAATCTGATTTTTCAATTAGATTAATTTTTTTCTTTAAGCTTATACCCAATATTTAATCAATGTAGAACAATGTTGAACACAATAAACCCATGAGTGACGTGGTCTGATTTAATTAATAACTGACACTGCTTGAGGAGAAAATTGAACTAGGTGACCTTCAGGGGTCCTGAATTTTCCCATGATGTAAATAAATCTAGGAAAGTTATGATGAGAAGTCTGAAATCTGAACTCCCACATCCCACTAATGTCACCTCAGTGAAAAAATATTGTATTATCTTGTGGCATGGTTATCATGCAGGAAAGAAAATCACTTTAAATGGAATGATGTCTGCTTTATTGTTTCAGTTTATGCTAACATCATTTCTTTCAGCTGTGTTTCCTAATACCTTATATGATGGCTGTATCCAGTTCAACTCAAGGCAATGAATCTGAATATGATTTTATAGTAAAAAAAGAGTATCTTTTGGCCACTCAGACAGAACTATCTCAAGTTATTCTGAGGCCAAATCAAAGTGTTCATGTGACTGGTGAAAATCATTTTGAATTAGCCACATCTTTAACTGTTCTGGAGACAAGGGAAATTTGAATTTGGTAGGTTAAATGATTTAGCTGTGTGGAAATATTTGCTCAGGTTCAAAACTCTTGCCTTATCTCAGTCTATGATTTTGTTCCTATAGCTTTATTTGCCTGTCAGGATACTGATTGTCATTACTAAACCATGTTTAAAAAACTCCTTGTCCAGGAAAATCAACATATTAAGGCTTGGAGCTGTCTGGGACATAAGCAGGATTTATAAATGGCAGGAAATTGATATATTTTTCAAGGGCAGAAATCCTTAATGACATAGCTTTATTTTTCTTAGAGAGTGTTCAACCAATTTTGTGCAAAACCATATGCTATCTAGTCTTCTCCCCTCTTTTCCATCACTGCCTTTGAAATTCAAAGCAGATTCTGTGTGAAACTGTTTGTTTATTTTTGGAAAACAGCTAGACTAGGAGAAATGTGCCACTATCCTATGCATATTTGTGGGGGGAAAAGTAATTAAGATTTATTCTTTTTCCTTTTACATTATACTCAACATTAAAATTCTATTCAGTTCTGCTCAGTACAGAAAATTTACCTTAGGAGGATATCTTTAGCTGACTTAGATGATCTAATTTCAACAGCTGCTGAAGGAATACAATCTGTGACCTAAGTAAAACACAATCATCTTTAGTGACTGTAAGGTAGCTGAGGTTTTCTAATAGATCTTCAAACTGGATTTTTCTATTAAAAAAAAAAAGCCCTCATGCTTCAACATACCTATGTACAGTAATTTCACGATTATAAGCTGCACCTGAATATAAGCCGCACTTCC
>VRYO01001463.1:37451243-37511690 GCA_009812075.1 Sialia sialis | reverse complement strand
CAGATCCTTGCTGCAAAAAAAATGTGCGCCTTATAGTCCAGTGCGCCCTATAGTCGCGAAATTACTGTACCTGAAGCCTCTAATCATTGACTTTGAGAACCCTGGGTAGTTCCAATCCAGTCCCTTGAATCTGACTTTTCTGCTGTGCAGCTGAAAACCTGACTTGGTGCCTAGAACTGCTATTGATCTGCACCAATCAGAGACAAACATCTTGCTTCAGTTTGTGTCTCAGAACATGTCTAGGAACAACTTTTGAATAAATGAACAGCTTTTTGAATAAATGTTTTCCCATGTACAGCTTTTCCTGGGACTGAAATTTCTGATGATTATTTCCAGATTTTTATTACTCTTCACTGATTTGTTTTTTTTGTTGTTGTTTGTTTGTTTTTAGGTGGCTCAAAGCCCCATCCAACCTCTTGTTTCTTTCGGTAACTGTCTCCCACATTTATGCTGCATAGATTTGAAGAATGTTCCTTAGTTCCCCTTTTAGTCCTCATCTCTCTTTCTCTTTTTTCTCTCTGCCTCTCTTTTTAGCTCACTTGTTCTCAGGCTGATTACCTCTTTCCAAAACCTCAGGCTTCAAATCTCTCTTCTACACCTTCCTTTTCCTGTGTCAGAGCCTTATAGGTTAGCTTGGTCCAGTAGCCAATTGAAGCTGTTGCATGTTTGGAAAAATAACACTGCTTTACTGTACTTAATTAAGAAGTCCCCAGACCCTTAGCTGAATCTTGACAGCTGGGCATGGTCTGAAATACAGTAAATGGGATTATTTGCAGCAAGAGATCCTGTAACATGGCAGAAAGGATGTGGGCAGGTATTGTTCATTCATGCTGGTGTTCCTGAGGTGCCTTTTTTGGTTGATGATGTGCCAAATTGTCCTGCTTTTATCTTAGTTTCCCAAACTCATTTTCTGTCTTAAATTCATCTCCACTAATGATCACCACAGTTTCAGTGCCAGGCCTGATACAGTTGGCTACTTATTTTAACCACAGGGTCATCTAAATACTGTTGAGAGCTAGTCAACAAACAGCAGAGGTTCTTCAGATCTGCTCTCACCCATGCAGGTGCAGAAGGCAGCTAACTATTACCATCTGTCTCTGGAGCTACGTTTGCAGGGGCAGCCAGAAAACAGACACCTGTTTGGAATAGGATATCAAAATAAATCACAGCTAAATTACAGTGCAAGAAGGATATGAGGGAACCAAAAACTGAAAGAGGAAATTGACAACTCATTCCTTACCTACAGAGAGAAAAAAAAAAAACAACAAACCCAAAACCAAAAAAACAAGTAGGGTAAGAGGGACAAAGCTGTTGGGGTTGTAAATTACATGCACAGTGAGGAAATGGGAAGCCCATTTGTAAATTTAGTTCAAGGGAAGGCAGATGCTGCTGCTGCACTTTCTGTCAGATCCTTTGCCAATTTGTGTTATCTGTCAGGGAAGTGCTGTTTGTTCAACTCCAGCTGAACCATGGGTAAGTCTACACTGGGCTTAACATAGAGAGCTGTGTCTGGGTTTGTTCCTGATTGTGGGTTCATATAATCATGGAAGGGTTTGGATTGGAAGGGACGTAAAAGATCATCTAATTCCAACACCCCTGTCAGGAACAGGGATACCTTCCACTAGACCAGGTTATTCAGAGGCCCTTGAACACTTCTGGGGAGGGGGTACTCACCACTTCTCTGGGCAACCTCTTTCAGTGCCTCACCACCCTCACAGTAAAGAATTTCTTCCTAGTATCTATCTAAACCTACCCTTTTTGAGTTAAAATCCTTTATCTTATCACTATATGCCTATATATGTAAACCATGTGTGAAAAAAAGTCTTTCCCTTTGATAGGCCTTGTGTAGGTACTGGAAGCTGCTCCAAAATGTCCCCAGCACCTTCTCTTCTCCAGACTGAGCAGCCCAGCCCCAGCAGTCTCAGCCTGTCCTCATAGGAGCGATGTTCCAGCCCTCAGTTTATCTTCATGGCCCTCCTCTGGACCTGCTCTAAACAGGGATCCCAATCTGCTGCCATTGTCACTTCTGCTGAGTGGCTTCTGACATCTTTTTCACTCTTGCAGGAACACAACTTAGAACTGCCAAGTGTTCTCATAAACCCACTGCTGACTTCAAGCAGCACAGCAACAAAAATGTGCTTATGCAATTAGAAACCAGATTTGCTTGCAGCTTATTTCTGGCTGCTACGTGAAGGTGAACTAAAATTACTTATAATTAGGACCCTGGGCATCTTGATTGTAAGATTTATCAAATTTAAATATTGGTAATATAGTCCTTGTTTATCAGTTTTTATCTGCTCAGATTCCAAACACCACATAAACATTTATTTTCTTTTAAATACGTTTTCACAACAGCAAGTTTGTGAAAGTGGATCATGACTTCAAGTAAAGTATTGTTCTAATACTGCCTTAGAAACAATTTTTTCTTCTTTCCTGCCTTTGTGTTATAATTCATGCTACATCTTTTCAGTCATCATTACTTCTTTGATTTTCTAAAATTGAAGTGAAGCAGTTGCTTCTCAAAGACATTGTGTCATTATGTTCTGTAAAGTATATAGAGCAGATGTTTTCCTCTATCTGTGTGACCTTATCCTTGCATTTGACTCCTGCTTGTTGACACGGATTTTAATTGCAGATGCTTCTCCCATCAAACAGCGATAAATCTTCAAAGGAATGTAACTATAGCTGTAAATTACAATGCATGGGTGTGTGTTTAATACCTCAGGTTACCCACCAGCTCAGGATAGTAGGTGATTCAGGAGAGAGTCTCTAACAGAGCAGCAAGGTTATTTTGATTGAGTTTCCTTGCATGAGCTGTTCCTTTGGTTTGGAAGACACAACATTATGCAGTAATTTAGGCTTGATTTCATAAATAACAGCCTTGGCTTCCAGTCTGATTCAGTCCTTCTTTGCTTCATATTTTCCGGGCATTTCCTGCCAAGCTACATTTTTTCTTCCTTAGCAGATTGCTCTCTGCTATCTCCTGGTTTCTCTTACACCAAGTCCCTTTAGGCACCATATCACATCTTTTGAGCTGTTCTTTCCTGTGAACTGTGGAGGAGCTGAATGAAAACTGCAGTTCGAGGAACTGGTAATTTGGCAGGACCTTGCTCATGCCATAAATCAAACTGACAATAAATCACTAACTATTATTTGGTATGGCTAGAACTGAAATGAATATTGTATTTGGAAGAGCTCTCTTTTCCTTCTATCCTGAGAAGCCACATGTTTCTATTTTTCTGTCCAAAAATGAGGACCAGCAATATTATTCCTGGGTATAGGAAATTAAAACAACTTTTCATCTGTGTTATAATTCTATTTGCTTAAGCTAATGTTTTCGTAATGCTTTTTTGTTGTCTCACAACATACTAGCTACCTAGAGGGGTGTTTCAGTTAGTTCATTCTAGTATATTAATCCTTTGAAAAAGAGAAAAATTGGAAGATGAGAAGTGATTGTCTTTCTCATTAACAATATAACACTGGCATTTAGCTTTTTTTGGGGTTTTGTAAGACTTACTACAAAGCTGCCTGTGGTTTGATGATAGAATATTAAAATTGTGTTTCTGGATATATTACTTCTGTGTACTTCTAATAATGAGATGCTGTAAAGCCTACATGCAAAATTTGTTAACTCATAAAGTAAATTAAAAAATAAAACAAGGCCAAGCAAATTGGGCCAAGCTTCTACATCTTGAAGGTGAGGCAGGAATGACTTGAAGCTTCCTGGATTAAGAAGCCCTGTTGTGTAAGCAAATGGACTGCATCCATCTGCAAGAGCTAAGAAAGGAGAAAAAAACCCCAAGGTTCCTATTAAGAGTCTGTTTTCAAGACTGCTGGCTTCCTGATGCTGTGGGTTAGATCTGGGAGTCTGAGCCAGCTAAGGTTGAAACTTGACCTTGGAAAATGAAAAAAATTAATGCTGTTGAGCTACAAATCCAGGTTTGATGTGCTGCTGAGGTAACTTTCTGTTATCAGCCTTGGACCTCAGAGAACTTTGTCTGGGTCGGCAGCAGCCTGGCATCCAGGTCAGGAAATGAAGTAATTTCACATATTAAATCTCTCTGAGAACTCTGGTAGCCTGCAGTGGCTTATCCTAAGGGAGAGCCCAGAATGACCACATTTCACCAGTCAAATAGCACAGTAGATCAGCAGTGACTTCTGGCTTGGCACTGGCTGATAATACCAAACAGAAGGAGGGTTGTACAGCAAGACTTGGTTCCAAGGTTGGGAAATATTCAAAACCACATTTGAATTGTCAGGGGCATAGTGTATAAATGTGTTGTCTTCGTGGCTGGTAGTGTGAATGTTATTTTTGGTAACAGGTATCATCGTTCATGGCATTGTGGAACATTAAGTGTGCAGATGCTGCCAAGTGATAAAGTGGCAGTGTTATCAGTTTGTGTTAGCTCAGCACTTAGGAAGTCAAGATCTTAACAGCACTGGTGCAATGTGTTCAAGTGTTCATTTGTCCCACAAACTCTGCCAAGACATCCCCCCTTGCTTCCCTGTGAGAAATGATGATTTGAGTTGCACAGGTGCTTGGAATAGCGAGAAGTGAATATTCAGGTGCTACAAATTAAACATTGCTCCTTGTGCTCAGGAGATAGTTTTAATCTACACACAAAAGCTGTATTAAAAAGTGACAGGAGAATTATTAGGCTTTGCTAGGAAAGACTTACAGGCTGTCTGAAATTAGGCTTTTGGCACCAGTTTAATTTCAAACATAGTCTTTAGTTCTATTCCAGAAACATACTTGGTAAAGTCAATTCTATATTTCCAGCCAAGCCCGGTGGAGACACAGGAGAATTTCTTTAGATTTCTCTTAACTCTGTGAAAAATAAATGAGTCCTGGTTGCAAAGATTTCATATACCTCAAACTCCCTGCTGTAGAATGTTAATAAATAACTATTTTTACACAAAAAAGCTCTCAGGTAAATTGAGCTTTTGTGAGAAAACCTTCAAGACTTGTTCTTTTATTACTGGCATTACATGATCCAAAATCTGGCCTCATTAGTTCCTGTTGCACAGAAATGGCAAAATGCTTGAGAGTCTGAGCCATCATTTCACTGAGGTCTTTCACTTGGCTAAGTTTATGTGAGATGCTCCCCAGTCTAGAGCAAAGCCCCTGGGCTTTACTGGTGTGACATGGACTTTTCCCAGTTAACCAGTGTGCCTGTGGCAGCTGTCTGTGCCAGCAGTACCAGACCATGTGCAGGATTAGCTGTGGTGTCACCCTTGTGTGGGCGAGCGGAAGGTTTAATTGAAGTTTCTTCTACGCACCTCTGTATTACAAGATATGAGTCAAATTTTAGGTGTTGCCTAGTTTTTCAGAAAAAGGCATTTTCTGTCTCCACTAGTTATATTTATTTTTGCCTTTCAAAGCCCCAAGGTCTATAAAGTTGGCCCAGCTTCTTTATGCAAATGTAATAAAAATGTTGAAAAAATATCCTCTGAAACACAAATCACTAGATTGTATTAGAATGGATTCTTGTACTTAAACACAATTCTCACTTAAATGTAGAAACTGGAACAAACATTTACTCTGTAATAAGTTTTCTTTTTTATAAAAGGGAATCAAAGGAGTTCTTTGAAGAATATCTGAATATAGACTTAACCAAGAGCCTAGCATGGTTTTAGGAGAAGAAACAACCACTGGTTTTGGAAAGCAAAATACATTTATAGCTGCCTAAAATACATAACAAAATATTTTAGTGTCCTTGGAAAATATGTAGCATGCACTTGGGGTTTTTTGGAGTGAGAGAATAAAATATTCACTTTTAGCTAACTTGAGAAAAGTCAAGCCCTTAATCCTTGCTTCCTGCTGGCAGTTGTTTGTCATGCTGTGTTATGAATGAATGCAAAATGGAGTGTCAGATTTTGTAAATGAGGGGTGAGAAAAATGGAAATTATATTTTTAGAAAAAGAGAAAACTGAAACATGGAGGCCATTTGAAACAAACCTGCTTAAAAATATTGGCTGTAAAAATGAAGGGAGTACAGATTCAAAAAATGAAAAACTGAGAGGAAGGTTTCTTATCCTGATGTAGACCAGCCTAGAAAAAATACTTCTTGCCTCCAGAGACTGTTAAAAACTATTCTCATCAACATACATATTTCATTTAATCTGGATTGTCTGGATATGATTGTGATCTGGGATATTTACTTGTTCATACTCATTGGGGGAAAAAAAAAAAGGTTTATTTAGTTTTGTAGAGTGAAAATGATTGGCACAGTTAAAAGTTGTTGGACACTAAGACCATAAAGGTAGCAAAAAAAAATAAAAAGGATATAAATAAAATTCCTGAAAATATACTCAAATAATTGGCATATTACAATAAATATATGGAATAAATCAATTTTTCTGTATATCAGGCCATGTTTTACAGTTAATGATTTTTGTTTAATAAATAGATTTTACTGCTGTTTAGTGAGAGGAGGCCTTCATGCCTGTTGCCACAACTTTCATCATTTCAGTGTGCTTCACCTTCCAGTATCTTCTTTTCATTGATAAATTGGGAGTGGAAAACAAATTGTCTTTGCCCTTTTTTTCTGGATGTCATATGACGTAGCTATAGCACCGGTCTAAAATAAATAACTGAAACAGAGATAACTGTTGGAAAGGAAAGCTGATGTTGAAAAATATTTTATCACCTTAATATGCTTTGGTTTCAGGTTCTAAGCTTGGCTCTTCATCAGTTTGATGCCTTCTGAAATTTTGACTGAAGATTTGGATATTTTCAACATTTTTTTTCTCTAAGTCTATGCAATCT
Organism: Sialia sialis; assembly: GCA_009812075.1. NCBI lineage: Eukaryota > Metazoa > Chordata > Aves > Passeriformes > Turdidae > Sialia > Sialia sialis. The sequence continues at coordinate 37,504,921 of VRYO01001463.1, read as the reverse complement.
GTCATAGACAGATCATGTGTAATATCAAAACCAATTTGCATTAAATCTGTGTTAAAGGAAAAAGAGAAGTTTTGTTTTGCTTGGGTTTTTTAATTGAAAATATATTTTAATTTATTTTGCCTCAGTATTAACAGTATGGAGAGCTCAAAAACCATGGTGAATATTGGACAGAGCTGTGGAATGCTCCAGACTGATTTAAGTCCGTCTCCATCCAAACACCCCTGCTGACCTCGTCACATCCCACAGGAGTCCCCAAGAAGCATTGGACAACTTGATCAGCAGCTGCCTCATGGCACCTTCCATGCTGTCCCCTACAAGAGCAACCTGCAAAGTGCAAGGTTTTGTTCTCAATTCTTCATATTTTTACATAAATCTGCACAGATACATCTGTATTCTTCGTCATGCCTTAAGCTGGGAAAGGAACTGATTTACATGGCTGCATATTGGTTTAGACTCTTAGCTCTGGGCTGCCTTTTTGAGTCACTGACAGGTGATATAAACCCATGAACACCTCTAAATAGCTACATAATGCCTCTGGACCTGTATACAGTATGATTTACACTGGTTATTAAACTGACATTAGTCACTACTTTTTTCCTCATATTCCTGCTATGCTTAAGTCCATGCAGCACACAAATCAAATTCCTAAGATTAAATTTAACTTTTGGACTTTTGTGCACTCTCATGCCTTGTTTTTACTTCTTCACCCTAAGAAGACCTTGTATAGTATTTCCCAGCAAGCTGAAACTATCCTTAAAAGAGTTGGGTAGTGGAAATTTTGCAAGACAAAGTGGAGAATTGCCCAGACAGCCACTGCAGGGAAGTAGGAACTGTTGCTGCTGTGTGAGCCTTTGCTTCCAGTTATCTGGTTTGTGTTTGTTTATGATGCATGAATTATACAACACAGGCAGGCTCTTTCAATTACTTAATAAAATACAAATATGTAAATACAGGTACCATCCCCAACACACTACTTTCATTTCTTATCTACTGCAGCACATTTCCTGGATTTTACTCCTTCCAGCTCTGCTGGTAGTAAGTGTTGATTCGATAAAGAAAACAGGAAATAATTCTTCATTTCAATAATTCATGGAAAATGAACAGAAACTATGATATCTGTGACACATGAGAGCACACGTCTCAAACTGGGGTATTAGTATTCAGTGCTGGGACTGTAGCCCTGGAACATATGCTTAAAACATTTCTAAGCCCCTTCTGAACACCATTTCAATAGAAATTCAGTAATCTGTTGAAATAATTTGACACAGAAAATTATGATATAATTGGAGCTTTTTAATTGCCAGTTATGTCCTTTAGCTGATCCCCTGAAACAATGTTATTAGTATTTAATGTAAAATTTCTGCAGTAAAAAAGGTGAATTTATGGGGTGAAAGGACAATCTTCCATTTCATGAAATATAACTGGCAGATGGAAGCATGAAATAAAGTGCCTCCTGCCAGCTTTTACTATACCTGCTCGTAAACTTTCCTGCCTTGAGACACTAGAAAGAGTTTCTTTGGGACAATTAGCATCTACTGAAGGACCTGCTCTTCCTCCACCTTCACAACAGTGCAGCTTTTTTATAATTTTTATATATTATCCAGCACTTAGTTAAATAGGTGGTTGAGTGGAGTTGTGTGGCTCTTGTTATTAACACAAGAGCATGCCAAGGCATGACAGAGGCTGCTGTGGATTTTAGGTCTCTTAAAGGATAATATTTTACACAGGATTTAAGTGTACAAAAGGTTTACTGCTGCCTGAGTGGAGCCTGTATACCCCAGCTTGTTTTACTGACTCCTTCCCCAGAATTTTAAATCTATATTGTTTTGGTTTAACCACAGCCAGCAACTAAGCCCCTCACAACCACTTGCTCAGCTCCCCACCCACCTCCAGTGGGATTTGGAGAAGAATCAGAAGGAGGTTAAAACCATGGGTTGAGACAAGAACAGCTTAATAATTGTAATAAAGGTGGTAATAATAATAATAGTAATAACAATTTCCTTACTTAGGATAAGCACTATTTAGCAATAACTTAAATGATCAGTATATCAACATTATTCTCATACTGAATCAAAAAAAATAGCACTATACCAACTACGAGGAAGAAGACTAACTCTGTCTCAGCTGAAGCCAGGATATTTACCCCATGACCAAGCAGAGACCTCTTCATCTGGCTCCTAGTTGTGGAGCTTTGAAAGTGTGGACCCAAGTTCCTGCATAAAAGTGTGGCTGTGCTACTAAAAGACATTCTCCAAACACAGCAGATTTCAGAACTATGTAGTTTACAGCAATTTCCTTATAATATCATGCTTTTAATATCATGCTTTTATCTTGGATTTTGCACTACTGCCTTTTCACTCAGCACACCAGTCCATGAATTTATCCTATTGGCAGGCAATCTAGTTTTGTAAGTGCAGCTGCAGATGGATAGATACAGGTTTTTTCCTCCAAAAAGGAAACCTTTTTCTCCTCCTCCACTCCATAATACACCTCTCCAAGGACAGCAGCAGTTTGCACTCAGTCACGGATCCTAAAAGCTTTTCTCTGCAAAAAAATATTTTACAATTTGAAATTCTTTTGGTTTTCATCCTGGAAGTCACTGCTGTACCCAAGTGAATGCTACTTTGAGTTCAGTTGTCTGTGAATTTTAGCAAATGGCCAAGTTCCACAGAACTAGACTGATGCCATTGCCATGATGGCCAGAGGCTTCTATGCTGTTCCTCCTCATCAGCAAAGGTTTGTAAGAAAAGATCCCAATAAGATTTCAAAGGATTTGACATTATTTCACAGGGGCTGTTGGAATCTTTAAATGTGGAAGGGTTTCAGAAATAAATAAAAACTTACAGAAAACATAGTGGGATTTTTTGGGTGAGCTTTAGCACAATTCCTATGGCTTCTTCTAAGTGGCACTGTTAAAATGTTCATCAGGGTTTCAGTCTGAGTGTGCACTCTTTGAAAAAACAGTTCTCTGTAGGTATTTTGGCTGCATATCACCTGATATTATATAGAAGTTATACATTAAAGTTTGTGGAGGTCAGTTGGCTTTCATTACTGTGATATTGAAATGGCTACTGCAACCTGAATATTTGTTATCATCTCAGTAATTCAACATTCCAGAGTGTTCTTATATTTTCAAGGGCAAAGGATGTATTATCTAAATAAAAATTTTAATTTGCTGTGCTTTTGTATTAAGATATGAAATAAAGGTATAACACCAATAGTAGATGTATTTATTGCAACTATAAAAATTCTATTAAAAACATTAAAGGTGTTAAAATCCAATTAAACTGCTTTATGATTTTCTCACAAGACAGTATCAGATGTTGTGAGATCTGCTTTACAACACTCTCCAGAACACCTACAGCCATCAGGGAACAGCTGCTGACTGGCTGAAGTTCCATACACTCCAACTGCCCCCACCAAGCCCTCTGCCCTCACTCGCTCTACAAATCACTTTGCCTTTTCCACCACAGGGTTTTTAAGGCAGACGTAGAGCGGAGAAGGTCAGCAAGAAGAAGCCTTCTAGACTGAATGCTGGTGGGAATTTGCAGCCTAATAGGGACCTCAGAAGCTCCATGCAGAAATCCTCCTGAGTGGAACTTTAGTTCATTTAACTCTCTAGCATCGTGAGAGGACATGACAAGCAGTAAATCCAAGCCTGAGTTTCAGTTCATGCAGCAACTTAGCAAAAATTGCCTCTATTGAATATGTAAGAGGGTTTAAGACCTTCAGACTCCTTGGCCATACTTGACTGTCAAATTTTACATATTTATAATAACTAGGAATCAGTGCATGTCTTGAACACTTTGCACTGTGTGCAGTTATGTTTATTTTTAAAGCATGGTGTGAGGAGAGAATGTTTCAGCACAAGTGTTGCACTTTATTTAATAATTGACATGTTTAACATGGCTTTTCTATGGAAACTGAGAGCATTCAGTTATATATATATATACTGATCTTGATGTCAAAGATTACCTCCTCCCCATGTGAAATTACATGAAGTCCTGCTTTTATTCTGTTTAGTGAATGTTTGGGAAGCGGGACTGTAACCAGAAAAATCAAAGGGACAGCAAACCACAGACCAGAAGAAGGTGGCCACAGATAAGGGCAATAGCAAGTAAATACAGTAATTTCACGCATATAAGGTGCACCAGAGTAGAAGGCACACTTCCAAGTTGCCGGCAAATTCCTGTACTTTGTCCATATATAAGGCGCACGAGCATATAAGGCACACTATTTTTTTAAAGAAGCGGGGATCTGTGCTTAACAAAGTAACAAATTAGTAACAGAACACTGTCAGGTGCTCAATTTGCAAACAGTTTTCACAGATCCGTGTAGCCTTTAAACACAGCCCCAGGCACCCTCCCCGTGCCACGGGCCCCAGCACTCATGCCCCGGCGCCGGCTGCTGTGGCTGCACACACAATGGGGGGCGCTGGCCGCGCCGTGCGGCAGTGGTGGGGGTGGCCCTGCCATGCGGCGGGGGAAGCTGGCCGCACTGTATGGTGGCAGGGGCTGGCCACACCGCATGGTGGGGAGGTGTGCCTGCGCCGTGCCGTGTGGCCGAGGAGGGTGCCTGCACCGCACAGCGGGGGTGCTGGCCGCACGGCTCGCTCTTTTGGGTTGGCAAATTTCCGAACTTTGTCCATATATAAGGCGCACCGGCGTATAAGGCACACTTCTTGGTTCAGATCAAAATTTCATTAAAAAAGGTCCACCTTATACATGTGAAATTACTAAAAGTTCAAGTTGCCCCTGGCCATTTCAGTGAGTGAGATCAGACAGCTGACACAAAAATATGTCTTAAGATGAGTCAATTACATGCAGGAACTTCTTAGGACAATAAGGAAGTTGACATGAGAAATCAGAGGCTACAAATTATTAAATTTATTATTAAAATAAAATTCATGAGGAAACCAGGCAAGTGTTTTTGTTATAGTTAAGCATGCTCCTTGGAGTAGGTTTATCTCCATTCCTTATTCCTTCCAGAATATAATCATTCAGTGGGTTAGGTTGCTCTTTTGTTTGCTTTTTTGTTAATCTTAATCCTGCATGCTACTGTTTTATGTTGATAACACAGATACCATCACTGAGTCCATATTGAGTAGGATGGGAAGATGACACCCACTCCTGGACTGCTTTTTGGGATGACAATGAAGTGTTGTTAACCTCCCAGACTCACTGTAGGGCTTCTAAAATGAATATATCTGTACATATAGATACATGCACTACACACATACAGATATATTTTTTGACACTTTTATCCTCCATCTAAAGTAATCTTTTCTTCTGCTCAGGTTAATTTGGTACATTCTCTACATCTAAGTCCTGCTTGTCTCAGTTTAAAACTCCTATAAATTGTTTATAATTTCATGGGAAAAAGAGATGTTAAAGAAAATGTCCTGTGAACCTGAAAAACACTCAGCAAATCTGAATTCTGATTTTTAAAAAATGGATGTACAAGCATGTAAAGCATCTGCACCATGTGCATCCCTCCCATACCCATGAATGTCCTCCAAACTAGAGCTGTACAGGAGCATCTCAGCAACTGCTCCCCTGCCCTCCTCCCCACCCAGCCAGGTATTTCCCTCTTTAAAACATTTTCCTCTCTTCTGTCCTCCAACTCTTATTCCTCCTTAATCTTTTGAGCTCCCTTAAGATTTATTGTTAAAGCACTGCCCCTGTCAGGATGGTCACTGGAGGCCTTCAGGTGTTTGTCATAAGAAAGGCAGAACAGCAGCCCTGGGGCAAGAGGTGACCTGTCTTCTCTTGTGTCTGCTCAGTTCCTGCTGGGAAAAGCAGTGGGATGAAGTGGTTTTACAGAGAAAACTCCTAGGATTCTACTTACAGCTCAGGCTTTTATGACTCTCTCACTCTGGTGTATACCTTTAGACCAAAATCAGAATTAAAGGATATACTCAATATGCCATCCTGAGAGCCAGGTTTTATGCTGCCAGCACAGCTCAAACTTTTCTATTTTTCTGTGGAACAGTGATATAACCCACATGTCGTCACCCTGGGATGGGCTGTACTCTGTTTAGAAAGGAGTTTGTGTGCCTGACAGGAAAACTGTCTATTTTTTCCAGTCTAAGATTATCAGCATCTTCAATGCAAGCACAGCAAATCTAATTGAAATTTGAGATTAAAAAAAAATAGAAAAAAAGTAAAATAATTGTAGAACACCAGCCAGTTCATTTCAATTAGCAAGGCAAAAGAAAACTCTAGTGATAGTGTACTATGCCTTTTGCAACAAAAATGATGCTTTTTATAAGGATCTTGAGGGAAGTCAAGTTCTTAAGCAAATTAATGCCACTCAATAATATCTAAGAAATATTGTTTGAATGGGTATATTGTGAAAAGTAGCACTCCTAAATCAGCTGGTGTCCTGCATGCATTTACACAGATGAGATGTATCTAACAGTTAGTGTTTAATTTTGGGAAGATTTCCACAGCTAACTGCCAGATGATTGATGCTTCACATTTGTTCTTGAAAAAGCCACAGATTAAGAGCTAAAACTGTAACCATACAAATAGAGGATATATGAGGTAATGATTTTGGATTTTTTTTCCTTTTATCAAAGAATTAATAACCTAAAAAGGTAAGTTTCTACTTGTTCTTCTGAAACAACATAAGGAATGACTTTTTGTTCCAGATTCATATGAGGGACTTAACATTCAAAATATGTATTGGTTTTTTTTTTTTTGCTTTGTATGTCTGCTTTGCTATATACAGGGGGCTTTGTGACTCTGATGTGCTCAGGTACTAATTTGGTACTGAATGAATTCTCATTCTGAACAGAGAATACAATACAAAGTAAAATAGATTTCTGAAGGCATTTTGTGCACACAATATGATTAAGAAGCAATCAAGCACGGGAAACCTCTCAGTCTCCTACCTTGTTACTGCATAGCTGGGTCATGCTGTAGGGGATGGATTTAAAGCAATTCATTATTTTACAGAAAGATAAGCTTGAAGCTGTGTGGGCACAAGGATAGTTCCCCCTCCCCAAGAGCTTCCGGGAGTTTATTAAAGCCATGCAGTATAAAAGGACAGAAAGAACTGAATTATTTTTCTTTCAGTAGAGGAGAACTTTGCATTTTCATATGTCTGCAGTTAATCAGTTTCCTTCAATTTTTCTCATGGCATCTCTTGCAAACTCACATATTTTGAGGTTTCATTTACTTTTCCAGATATGTAATTTACATTCTAGCAATATTTAGTGGACAGCAATTCTTGAGTCTAGACAGTGACAGTAGAGGATTAGATAACCCAGCCAGTTGCTTCTCAGTTTTTGGATTTTCTTTTTCAATTAACTTTGAATAGATTGGACCAGAACTTGCAAGTTCTAGTGTTGTAAAACTTCTTGTATACTTTGCATTCTTCATTAAAAAAAATTAATAGGCTTTGAGTAATTCAGAAAGTGCTGTGTTAGGATTATGGGTGTCAACTTGTACTGTGCTTCAAAAGGGAAGCTCATGATAAGCATCAAGGAATCTTGTTGCCTGGGGTAAGTTTCCAGAGGATAAACAGAAGTTGACAATTACCTTCCATTCCAGCAGTGCTTCTTCTTTATAAATGCAAACTGAAATAGGCCTTATTAGATCAGCCCCTTCCCAGAAAGGGTGTTATTCCTCAGTATAACAAGGTGCCATGCATCAGATAGCAAAGATTGTTTCTTCCTCAGACTGCCAGTGTTCTGCTGCCCTCTCAAATCCTCTGTTTTGTATAGGTTTGCACTGAGTATGGTAATTAGCTGGGTGATTTCAGGTAGATAACCAAACACTGGCTTGGCATTTTACTTAGATAATTCCATCAGCTATGAATAAGATTCCATGTCCCTGTCTGCTACTCAGACTTTGCAGTGGAAAATTAATTTTGTTCATAGATGGAGGAACAGGCATGGGTAGCAGATGAAAAACTCAGAAGAGTATGAGGATATGACACAGAGCAGGGAACGGGAATGTCAAGGTCCTTGTAAGGACAGGCATTTCAGTTCATCCTCTGCCCAGTCTTCATCACTGCTGTCTGATTCATTAGTACTGTAGGAAATCAGGGTGCTACAGAAAAATCCAGGGGTACTTTCCTCTGAGGTGAAATAATGGAAATGGCAAAAAAATGGGGCAAGAAATTTTAATTTACTAATAAGCACTGAATATTGTCATGAGGAAAAGTATCAGGAGGTGTCTGCCTCCTTTTTCTGAGTTTGCAGACCACATTATTCTGAAAAGCACTTTCTTTAAAATAATAATAAAAATATTGCTGATGGTTTCATATCTCAAAATAGCTACAATAGAGATGTTTCCACAGAGAACAAAAATGCTATTTGGAGGTATTTGTTTTCATTGCCTTTCAGGGATTTGTTTTGTGCAATGTGTGAAAAATAGACTCCTGTGTTTAAAGTCATAGAAATTACACCAGGCTCGGTGTGCTGCCTGTTCTCACAGGCATTGTTTTATCTCTTTGTTCAGAGGGTCTGGAATGCAGGCTCCAAGAGGTGTGTGGGGGGCTGCAGAGATGATCAGCTTTGGCACTGCCAGAGAGCACTGGCACTGCAGATCCTTGTTTTATGTAAAACAGGATGGATGTGCTGGAGCAAAGGACACGATGTGCTGACCAGGCCGGCAGGAGGTCAGACTCTCTGGGTAGGATAACAAGAGGCTTTTGAGGGCTGAAGCGATTTCTAAATATGAGCCAAAGAGCTCACATGTGTCCTCCCTTTCTCAGTGCTGACACACATTGCTCTAATGGCTATTGCTAGGGCTTTAGCTTTCTGAAAGGGAGTTAGAAGAAACAGCTTAGACAAAATGTGACTGACAGCCAGAGCTGAGGAGAGCAAAATGTCCACATGAAAGGAATATGGTCCAGCACTTTACACTCAAAATAAATTTAGGAATTTCTGGTTAAAAATTACAGTAATTTCACGACTAGAAGGCGCACTCTTTTGACTAAAATTTTGATCAAAACCCGGAAGTGCGCCTTATAATCCGGTGCACCTTATATATGGACAAAGTTCGGAAATTTGCCAACCCAGAAGTGCGAGCCGTGAGCCGAGTTGTGAGAGCCATGCCAGCCAGTGCCGGGGGTGGGCAGGAGTGCCAGGGCCCACGGCACAGGAGGGCGCCTGGGGCTGCGTTTAAAGGACATGCTGATCCGTGAAAAATGTTTGCAAATTAAGCACCTGCTGATAAACCCTGTGATCGCACAATTCCGTTACTAATTCGTTACTTTGTTGTGCATGGGTCCTTGCTGCAAAAAAAAAAAAGTGCGCCTTATAGCCCAGTGTGCCTTATATATGGACAAAGTTCGGAAATTTGCAGACAACCCGGAAGTGCATCTTATAATCCAGTGTGCCTTATAGACGTGAAATTACTGTGCTCTGTTGGCAAATAAATTTGATGATGGCAAGTACCAGTAAGCTCTGTTTTTATCCCCTTAACCATAACTCGCCTCTTACAAGGCCAAGAGACTTTGATTGCCTTAGTTTGAGGTTATTTTGGTGGTTGCCCTCTATTGTCCTTTTATTCAAGTCTTAGCAGATCAGACAGTTTTCAAATCCTTCTCTCTTGGACTCTGCGTTTTCCTTCTGTGCTGTCAATGGACAATGTGTCCTAGAGATGTCAGTGGGAAACACCCATGGAGGCCTGGGGTGAGGGCAGAGCAGAGGCACAGCTCAGAATTGTGCTAGTAAGTCTTCTCCTCACTAACATTAGCCTCCTTTAGGGAACTTACCCTTTTCCAGACAGCACAAAGTTTTTTGATTGTGCATCTCACCTTCCTAAAAGAAGAAACTTAAATGTATGAGTTTGCAATTAAAAGCAAAGCCTGCTCACCATTCTTTTGGAGGGCTTTGTTGGAACCATGTCTCTTGCTGTCCATTGTGTCCATTGTGGACTGTAACAGTCACACTGAAATCCCAAGTGGAGCTTGTCTGAAAGCTGAGAATCCACCTCCTTTTCCCACCAGAATAATTGCCATCAAAACTGACTCAGAAATCTATTCTTCTATTATGTCCCTCAATACTTTAAATGTGAATTAGTTAGTCATTGAAGAGACTTTTTTTCTTTCTTCTATAATATAGTTATTACTTAGAAATCCAGGAATTAATTGTCAAAAGAATAGACTTTCTCCTCTGCAAAGGAAAGTAGATGTTCCATTTGTCACCCTGTAAGATTTCCTTGCTTTCCAGTGCTGCAGCTGTCACAATACTCACGCCTGTTTTCTCAGAATGACATGCACTTGGAACCTAGTACGACTGTGGTTGTCATTTTTCTACCCACCCAGACACCTGGGTTATACAAGTTTCCCTTCAAGCATTTAATCCCCAAGATAATATGCAACCACTGTGCAAAATGCCTTATTTTGTGTAGCTAACACTCTTCCCTTAGCTGTGAAAGAAGAGTTTCACCTTTTCTCAGTGTTATAAATATGGCAGATAGGCAAAGGCAGTAGCTGGAAATATGAACAGAGGGTAAAGCCCCATGCTGTTGTCATTACCCTGACCTTTCACAGCATAGCTACAGAAACTCCCAACTGAAATACATGCAAAGAAATTCCAGACTAAGAGTAAAAGGGTCCTTTTAGCAGTGAATTTGGTTTTCATGGTCTTTTTTGTTTCCCGGGTACAGAATACATTCTTGATTAACTTCACAACTCTGATCTCAGTGGAGGACACTTCCTGCAGGTGAGTTCTGCCCATGCTGAGCAGCAACACAACAGCTAGGAAACACCTCCTGGATGATGCTAACTTTATTTTTTTGTTTTTCTAAAGCACTTCTCTAGCCCTTTCCCCAGTAAAATCCACATTATTAAGATGCTCTCCTGGGCTACAATGCTGTTCAGCATAGGAAGGGGAAGGGGAAAGTCTTGGGGAAGGCTTGGATTTCTATCTCCCAGCCTGTCTGGGACAAGAACAAGCACAAATTGTAGCCTGGGGTCCTCCTGGACCCTTTCCATTCTGATTGCATCTCAGAAATTATGTGAGGTGCACTCCTTGCACAGAGAGCTGGGATTGCCTCACCTGCAAGTTTCCTTGATTTGACACTTCAAACTAATCTTTCAAGCATGAGTTTTTAATTCATCTCTTTTTCTTTTTCCTGAATAGTTTTGTCAGTAAAAATATTGACTTAGCAAATCAAGAAGTAACACCTAGATTTCTCCATAAAAATAAATCTTTAATATTGAACTTAGGATTGAGGATTCAAAACTCTGTTAATGCTGTGCTTTATTGCCTTTATTGATGCTTTTAAAGGGGAGTTTGAGGAGCTAGATCCCTCTGGGAGATGAATTTTAATTCATGGTTAGTTATTCTTTCCTTTTTTTATATACAGACTGTTTGTTGTTGGGTTTGGGGATTTTGTTCTCTGTAAGAATGAATGCTTGTCCTCTGTTGCAGCCATACCTGCCTAACAGCTACTTGCTCATAAATGTGCAGTCCAATACCGACTCATTATTTCAGAGACTGAGAAGAACAAAGTTGGTTCAATGAATTTTGTCAATACATCCTATTTCAGAACCTGACTAAAACCCATTCCTAAAACAGGCTGAAAAGCAGCACAGCCTTGATCATTGATTTGCATTAGAGAATTTCGGTCAAATACTTGCAGTGAGTCTGCTGTTCCCATTTGCACAGTTATTTAGGACTCTAGAAATCTCTAAAACTATAAAGGAGGAGGGGAAAACTATTTACATCATGAGCTGGCTTCACTAGAGTCTGCTCTTTGGATTGTCCAAATAGTTCTGACTGTAGCAATGTTGGCTGCAGCTGGGGTTTTGTTGGGTTTTTGTTAGTGATGTCTGATGTGCAAGGCCTTTTGTCTGTAGCCTTAAAAGGATAAAGAAATGGAATTTCATCTTTTTTAATGGATTTGAATAAAGAAGGGAGTATCCCTAGTACCTATTTACTGCCCTTTCTCTTACCTACAGTAACACTAAAATAGTATTTGGGGAGAAAAAATCCATTAGGACTTCACTTCAGTGCTAATGAGCTTTTTATTTGCTATCTGTTTATGACACATGTATTAGGAATGTGGCTTAACCTATCAAGGCTCAGAAACGTTTTATGGTGCAGAAGCTCATGTTTCTAATCAAACCAACTGCTATCTTGATTTTGAAGTAGCAAACGCCTAGAATGAATTGCAGATGAATGATTTGTGTGTAAAAATCATTAATTGAATTTTTTTTAATGAATATTTTTGTGGAATTTGCTACTGGAAAAAAACAAAAGAGAAATGAGATCTATATCAGTAATTAAATGAGTAACTAAAAAATTCCAGTTAGGAAAAAAATTCATGTAATTAAATTGAAACTCTCATAAAATTCAGCTTAGGAGTTAATTTTTCTAATAGAATTATATTCTGAAATAGTAGGACATTCAAGCTTTCAAAGAACACAATTTTAAGCTGGTCTCTTAAAACATGAGGATTTCAGCTGAAGTGTTAATGATGCATAAAACAGTGTGTGCTATTAAAATTATGACATCCAGTCCTACATACATGTACCATCAAGACTTTTAGCACTGTTACATTAATTATGTACTTGCTATTCAGCACCAGAGAGTGGAGGGTGGTCCACTGCAGAAGTTTATTTAAAAAAATAAAAATCTGACTAAACAATTTCTTCTGCAGCTGTAAAAGTGTGAAGATGGAGAATGTGCAGTTGGAACAAGGAGACATAGGACTGAAGCCAGTGTAGAAGAATTCAGCTGACTTACTTATAACAAGTACCACAGCTGTCATTCTCTATAATTCATAGAGCAGTTTGCAGTTCTGTTAGATTGAATCAGTCATAACTGGAGAACAGACTGTAAAGTTACATGAGCTTACTATTCTTAACTTGTAGGATAGCAAAACAAAATGATTAATATGTGTTAACAAGGCTAAATGCCCCTCAGACACTTAAAGGAAGAGATGGAATGGCTGGATTGGAGCTGTTGGGGCTGGCAGAATGAGAGTCAGGATTACTGTTCTACATGAGGGTTTCACAATCCCTGCTTTATTTAGCAAGGTTAGTTTTCAGTGGAATACTGTCACAGCCTTCACCCAAAAGTTTGCTGCCTCTGTCAGTGTATCTTTGCACAAACACAGGCGATATTGCTGATGATTGACCTGCAGGCAACCTCTAGCAGGAAAGCTGGATGATCCAGAAGAGTACTGATAAAGACTTATGATACTATTATCTGTCACAAGAACCACTCACATGGAGCTTTACAATTTATGCAAAGCCAAAGTCAAGTGGTGGCCCTGAAGGAGACCTTGAAAAGTTCCACAGAATAATATCTTGTGCATTTTATATGGGAATTTTCTTCATAATTTGGAGTTTGATGTGCTGGTGAGCTGTCAGAAGGACTCTGCACAGAGATAGTTTTATTGCAAATATTCTTGCCAAGGGAACAAAAAAGCAATCACCACTGCATGTTTGATTTATAATTAACAGGAATAAAAATGTAATCACAAATGTAGCTGCCATATCTAGGCATGGCATAAATATTTTATGTAGTGCTTTAAAGTTGCGTATAATGTGGACTGTAAAATTTGAGTACCACAGTAAATTAAGTTATTAAACCTTTAAACAAGAAATTCTGGACTCTCACAATTATGGAAACACAGGTGTATTGAACAATTATCCTGTAAATTACAGCACGTAGCAAAAAATTCTTATCTCTCTGCAGAATGTGCAGGAATATAAATGTCTTGTAAAATTGGTAAAATAAAAACCTGAAGGTCGAAAGGACTTTGGATGAACTTTATGAATTCTGGTCTCAAATATATGAATAAATTATATTTACTGTTTTAAGGCATTAGTAATTCTTTAAGAGAAGATGTCACACAGGTTATTTGCAGGTCAGGTTGAAGGTTTAGGAACTTCAAATATCCTGTTTGAAGATAGCTCTTCTGCACCTCAAATATGGAAATAGGGACCTGTTCCAAAAATGCCATTATACCTGTTTGTATTTCTGTCAGTTGCATATCTGAGCAGCACCAGATACTATTGGAGGACACTTCCACTGCAAAAGCTTGGAAAGCTTTTGGGAAGACAGGTTCACTTCTTTGATGCTGGCAAGAAGCCCAAAACACCACATGGTAGCTACTGCAGCAAGTCACAGGGTTTTACTGAGCTCAGGGGAAGCGCTGGGTGTTGAGCAGGCTGATTTCCAGAGACACAAGTGATGTGTGTCCCTTCAGCCAGCTCTGACCAAAGTGCCCTTCCTGCTGTGTGAACTGTGCACTTGGCAGATGGCACTTGTGATTACTATTGATTAGTGGAGGGTGGGAAAGGTATCTGCCTGAGACTGAAGCAGAACACAGCAATCAGACATCTGCACAAACACCCACCAGCACCACAGAGAGGATATTTCCATGGCTTTGACATCCCAAAAGTGATGATGTCTTGTATGATTGGCAGCTAGAGACTCTGCCCAAAAAGCAGTTGAGTGTCCATTTCTCCTCTCTTCCTTCTTCCTTCCCAGGACTAAATAGATGCTGCATCATTACTTTGCATGGAAAAGATACTGCTGCCAATAATCACATGGAAGTTGGCATTTTTATAAACCCTGAAGGCTACTCAATTATTATTGTATATATTGTCAGTGTAATGTATTATTGTATGTAGAGTGTGTATATTTAATATATTAATGCATATACTATAGCAAGTGGGGTTTTCTGATTAAGTTCTTGTTAATGATATTATAGGACAGGAAGAAAAATATTTGACATCAAGACAGGCAGGTCAAAAAAAGGTAGCCAAATGGGGGAAAATGTAGCAGAGGCAAAAATAAATTCCAGTATTAGTATATATTTTTCTTAGCTTAGAAATAAATAATAATTATGAACTTTTTTCCCCTCTGCCATCCCAGGGTTAAATAATAAATGATTTTGTTTCACTGTGGGTACAGTTGATTTTTAATCTGAAAAACCTCCTCCTCTGCAACAGAATCTCCTGTAAATATAGATCAATTCTTACAGCAATCCTCCTGCCCTTCATAATTCTTTCATGACTGCTGTGGCCAAGCTGGAAATGTCAGGATGGGAAAGGGGATTGTAAGTCAGAGTCTGCCTTGCAGGGTTCCTAAGTCCTGATAAAGGCTCTATAGGATATTTGTGTTGCTAAACTGCACTGGGGCTTGGATCTTTTGCCTCTTTTGTGCAACAAACTTCGGGAGTTTTACCTTGTCCTTTATACATAGAAACATCATGTGATGTGATGTGACCCTCACAACAGGAGAGCTGGGGTGCATGAATGCCAAAGGAGTGCAGGACAGTGCTCTGCTCCAAAAGAGCTATGGTTAGGAGGTCATGCCCAGCCCCAGAAAGCAGGGAGACAGGATGGAGGCAGAACTGCAGGTGGCTGCTCTGAAGGCCAGGAGAGATGATTGCAGGTCAAGAGAAAAATGGTATCATTTATAAAACAAAGAAATCAAGTCAAATTTGGGATTAACTATTTATCCAGATTAAGGTCATTTTCAGGCTTTTGATGTGAGGCTTAGTATTCTTTCTGATGAGGTTTAGAACACCAAAGTATTATCCCTAAACATCAGAGCACTGCAAAGAACTCAGTATTAATGTGGTTTAGCTAGCCAGTCTTGTATTTACAAGTAGAGGGGTAGCAAAGAGGAAGGTGCTGGCCTATTTTGTGTGCCCAAAAGTATGCATGTCATACTGGCTGACAACACAGAGCTATAGCTATTTATCTCCTTTGAACACCAAATTACATATTTATTAGTCCAAAGATGTAAAAACATCAAGCAATCATGATCATAAATCTCCTGAACTAAAGAAAGCTTTGAGTTCATTAGTTTGTGCGCATTCATGGAAAGAAAATCTGTGATATTTTATCTGGAAAACATTTGCATTAAAGAGCAAAGTACCAAAGTAACCCATATTCCAAACATTTCCAAAGAGGGTGGATTAAGCTGGAAATGGACAGACTTCTGGGAACTTGGCCATAGCAACATGCAAGAAAGGTGCAACCAATTCTTTAAATACTCTGTAAAGTGTTCGTGTCCACCCACTCTTGCTGCCAGAGAGTGTAATCTGAGAACTATCATACAAAATATGATGTTGAAAACAGATGTCTGGATCTAGACCTGACCTTGAATGAGTAAAGGAAAGGAAAAAAGTCTGTTTAGCACAGCAGATTGGAAAAGAAATTATATTTCTGTTCCCTTAGGAGAGTACAATCTGATAGAAGGTATTGATAAAAACATAAATAAACCTGTTTACAGGCAAGCTGAGACTTACTTTACAAAAAGTAAAAGAGAGATAAATAAAAAAACTGCACCAATTCTCAGTGTGAGCAGAAGGCTCTGGTGGAACAGTCTTGGTTCAGACAGTAAGAGAGAACAGTAGAAGACAGCCTGCTTTCAGTGAACTCAGTGTAATCTTTTCCATTTCACTAGAGGGTGGAATGCCTGTGAGCTACAATGCATATCTCTACATCTGAATTAATCATCCTGGTTTCTTGAGCAGCCATCAGAGAGAAGTGGGCAATGAGTGATATAATGACCCTTCAATATTAATATTTTTTTTATTATTATTCTAGCTGTATTTCAAATTTGCAATTCATTTTTAAAAAATGGATTTTTTAAATAGAGATTTCTAAAAAAACTTTAAAATCTCTAAAAATAGAGATTTGTATTACACATAAATATATAGTGAGAATTCCTGCCTTTCTGGTGCCCCATAGGAAGGGAAGAGCAAACAAGTTTGGGCTTTTTCCTCTCTCTACTTATCTCACTTCCATTTCTGTTTCTGAAATGGATTACTGCAGAAATGCTGCCACACAAAAGATATTATTACTTTTTCCTTGCATATGAAGAGAGTGCTTCAAACAGAGGCTGTGTCAAAGTTAACAGGCATCACATTCCACTAATTGCTGTTCTTAATTGTCATCTCAGGCTTGAACAGTCCCGCTACCCACAAAGTGGAAAGCATAAGGAATTAAGTAATTTGAAACTGGGCTGTTGATTTATCTTTCTTCAGTTTAATCTGTGTGTAATCCCACAACAACTTTGTGTATTGACTGTCAGGCCCACTATCAATGCATCCATTTCCAGGGCTCTGGTTTCTTCAAAAATCAAGATGTGAGCCTTAGCAAACTGACAACACACACAAAAAAAGAAAAGGTTTTGCAAAAGATTAATTCTGTCCCACATTCTCTGGAGAATGACATTGGTCTCAGCAGCATGCATTGCAGACAGGAAAGCTGACAAAGGCTGCCTACAGAATTAAGCCCAGAGCCTCTGATGCTGCATGGATACCACAAATGGGTGAATGCCCAAATTACCAAAGAGCCAGAATGCCCTTAGACTATCAGAGGAGTTTAGTGAGTAGAAAACAGTGAGCTAAACCTTAAATAACTCTAATGTAATGATCTACACTGCTAGAAACTTGGTGTCATCAGCATTTGCAAGTTGGTGGATTTTTGAGCAATGCCAGTAAGTTTGTGGCTGCTTATAGAAGGCACATGAGCCCTGCAGGAATACCAGAAGAAAAGCACTGTGCACATCTGGGTGTCTGTCCAGGGTCCTCCCCTGAGGTGGCACACATACACAACGGAGTAAATGAGGCCAAAAGTGGGCATCTCATCAGCAGACCTTTTCCAAATGAAAGCATACATCTTACTGGTGACAACAGTTACTACTGAGTTTTTTATTTCTACATTTTCACAGTTTTGCTGAGCATTGCAAATGCCTTGAAAGAACTAATATAGGCTTGGTCTAACCATTGGAACTCTAGAACTGACAAAAGGAAAGAGAATTCAGGGGAACAAAGACTAGAAGGACTAAAAGATGGGACCAGAAAAGTAAGGCTAGAGCTAGAAAATATGTTAGGCAAAAGATGGAACCTGCATGTCCTTACAGCATAAGCTGATGGACTTAGGTTCCCATGGAATCCCATCTGTGACAGTGTCTTCTCTTGTTCTTCTCCTTTGTGTTTTTCGTTCTTACTCATTCTTCCCTGCCCCCTTCCCCATAAGGATATAACACCTTCTAATCATTTTGTGAGAGCTCAAAAGCTCCTCATACTAGTTTTGTTTCTAAATATTGACTTTTGAACTAATGGCAGCCTGGAAAGATGCTTCCTGACATCAGTACTGCATTGAAGGGTAATTCTTGCAGGAACTTGCAGTGACTTGAGTTCACAAAGGGAAACTGTTTAATAGGAAAAGCCAAGTCAGAGCTTATTAAGCACTGTTTACATGGAGGTCAGGACAAATAGCACAAGTCCTGCATCTCAGTACAAAAATATGTATCACTTACGTAGATTCACCCCTGCTTGACTTTATAAATTGTTAATAAATAGTGCCAAGGCCTACCAAAATACTAAGCTGGCTTAATGATAAACTAAAAGCTTTCCATTTCCTTGCCTTGAAATAACAACTCCCATGTGTTTTATACAGTTATTACCTTCAGGGAATTTAGACTTTCATGAGTGCTCTGGCTATTTACTTTATTTGCTAATGGAGTTAGCTGGGCTGTAATGTGAGGAAAGTTGAAAGGGCAAAAACTGGTTTGTGTTTAGAAGTGCCTAGCAATTTGCAAAGGAAATAGTAAAAGTAAATTTAAAAAAAATCCAAAGTAGTCTGTTACTTCTAATAATGCAGGGAGATGCATTCCCTCTATTTTAGCTGCCAGCCTTAACAGGGTCATAGAGAATTTTTAGCTGAGCAACCCAGTTTACTGAGTGTAATTGTTTAAATTCCCCCTAGGGTAAGGAAGATAAGTCTGCAAACCTGCAAAGTCACCTTGGCCACTTTGTTGTTTATTCAGAGGATTTTCTGGTCCTGGGAAGACAGCCCCACAGACCTGGTGACAGAGCCCAGCAGGCGCGCATCCCTGGCGGTGCAGGCAAGAGGCAGCCTGACCCTGTGTCCCAAGAGCTGCTGGGTGCCCTGTGCTGCTGAGGTTCAGCCAGCTGGGAAGTTAAAACGCAGCAGCAGTCAAGAAGGCAAGACCCAGGAGATCACTCAGAGAGTTCCTGGAGGAGAATGACCCTGTTATTATGGGCCTGGAGGAGTGGAGAGAAGACCCTTGCTTTGGCTGCCTTGAACAATACACCTTTCATATGAAATCTCCCTGGGATAAAATCTACAAGAAGCCCTGTGAGGAGGGAGAAAAGCCCTACATGACTTATTGAAGTGTTTCTCACAGCTGGTCTGATATCCCAGGGGGATGGTTGTGTGAACTGGACTTAGATGCATCTATTAACATTTCCTTCCTTTCGTCTTGGCGGGATGACAGAGACTCATTAGATTTTGGACACAGGCAGGCTCTCTCTCTGGGCTCAAAGCTAACTCAAGACCTCTCTCAGGCCCTTCCATGGACTGCCCCAGAGCCTTGGGAGTGTGCAGCACACCACAGAACCCCACAGCTCATAAAACCCGTCCCTGGGATTTACAGCTCTGGCCCAGCACTGTGCTGATGTCTTCATGCAGCTTCCCTTCCTCCCTCTCTCCTGCATCTCAAACTCCTGCCCTTGATGTACAACATCAGCACACTCCTGCACACTGGACTGGTAGTATTTCACTTGTGTGAGAGGAAAACAGCAATCTGCCTTATTCTGTTATTGGCATTACCAGCACCCTAGATGCCATCCAAGGGCAGAGACTGAGTCTTAGTGCAGAATTATGGATATTCATTATTTTAAAAGCCCTACTACAATCCCATCTGCTGTTTGTTTGCTGCAACGCTGTCAGATTTCAAACTGTAGGAGAGGAAAATAGAAACTACTGCACCAAATGAGGCTGTATTCATTACTGAATGGCTGAATTTCATTATTGCAGAGGGTTTTTTAATGGGTTTAACAAAGACTTTTTAGATATTATTGTCAAATCAACTATTTAAAAAGGAACAAGATGCTTCATACCAAATGAGGCAAGCATCTAAATCCTCAGAAAATACACTGTTAAAATAGCTCACTTTCTTTTGCTGTTTTGCTTTGGCTGCCAACATTTGTAGGGGTTCCATGCAGCAAGCTGTACAATTAAAATCAGTGTTATGAAGTAGAAAGAAAAATTCATCTGAGAGAGGTCATACAAGTTCCAGTCCTGTTTCTGTCTTCTGATAGACCTGAGCTTGCAGGGCAGCTCTGGGACATGTCTGTCCCTGTAGTCATTCAAACATTGTCAGGAAGAGGTTGGCAGCAGGAAACAGGCCAGTCTGGCAAACATCACTCTTTTCCAGCATAATTGAAATGCAAGGGCTCAAAATAAGGGAAAGTGCTTTGTCTTTCCAGAAAAACAATGCACAACTTTAAACAAAGTAAGTAAAAAATGCACTGTCATCCAACTCCTTTATTTACTTTAAATCCTCCAGAGGCCACAGCAGTGACCTGAGAGGACAGGAGTTTATTTAATATTGGAGTGAATCATTCTTTTCAATTGCCTTCAGTCTGTAAGAACCTGGAAGTGAATGGGAACAAGGACTGTAAACCAAAACATGTTAATCTTGAAAATCTTTAAAAACCCCAATCAGAGGAAACCAGAAGAGCTGTCTGAATGCTGGGAACAGGCTGAGGTGCAGCTGAAGCAGCAAAGCTCTGTTCCCTTGACTCTCCCACCTGCTAGTGACCTGTCCTGTTTGGAGGACTCTGAAGCCACCTAATGAGGTGGTTGAGTTCATGCTGAGGGCTCCAGCACAACACAATTGAATTTCCCTTTTACTGCTTCTCTGGTGTTGCTGTGCAGTGACCTGTGGAGTTAATAAAATTTTATGCCCATTATTGTTCTTCATTACAATAGACATTATCAGCGTCCTCCCCCTACACTTCAGATGATTCGAACACTTTATCTTGGCAATACATTAGTAAAATAGTACAATAACTGAGACTCTCTATATATTCAACTGTCTGAAAACCAGTCTACTTGCCTGTTTCTAAAGGCTTGAGTATAAAGTTGTTAAATACAGATGCTGTGCAGGGCTCACAAGTTGTGTAATTATTTCCACAAGCTGTTTTCTCTTCTAAGTAAAATCTTTCTTTCTTATTTCTTTTCCTCAACACCCTCCTCAGACAGCAAGAATTCCTATAAACCCAACCTTCAAATAATCATGTTTTTACTACCAATATATAATTTGATTTAAAAGGAAAGGAGGGGAAAGTTTACAGGGTTCTTATTATCCAACTGTTACATTTCATGATTAAATTCATTAAAGCAATAATTCAGAGCAAAGGGGTGGTGCTGAGGGCAGGAAAGTTTACAGTGTAAATACTTAGTGAGCCATGCAGTATAGCTATGCCTCTTATCTTGTGAAAATGATTTACAGAAAACAACTTGATTACATTTCCAGCCCTACTACCGCTGGGTGATTAGATGAGAGCTCTTTGTTGTTATGACTATTTACTTTAACTAAACTTAACTCCATCTGCTTTTCATTTAACAGCCACCACATCTCTCTGGCAGGCAGTTGCCAGGTAAAGACCAATTTGGAGACTGATGTTGCTGGGGGTTTGCAGCCCTTGGTTCAGTTCCCTGACCTCCCACAGGCTTCCTGCCAGAAAGTCTGACATCTCTTAATCCCTCAGCGAGGTCTCTTGAAATAGCTCCTCCATCTTTGCTTATTTAGACTAAAAATTTCTCAGGCAGGGTCTCTTTTACTAGACTAGAATCGCTGCATGCTCAGGCATTAATGGAGTGCAAATACTATGGACAGGAAGATTCGGTATCATTATGCTTATGTCGTCTGATAATGTAATTGAAAACAGTACTAGGGTTGTGCCTGAAGGACCTGAACATCACTTAGGTTTTACCACTATTGTAGGTCGAGGAGAAAAAGAAATAATCTAACATTTCCTGATTTATCTGACTTCAGCTTGTGCCAGGCTCTTTACAGCTAGAACTTTGGTATGTGCAGTTGTGTTTGGAAATGGCATGTGTGGCAGAAATGAGGACAATCTCTTTTGACCTCTTTCCAATGCATGAATGATTGCTGCCTCTGCATTCTCATCTGCACATCTGTAATTTCATTCAATTTTTATGTTATTTTCCCAATTGCAAGGAAAATTATGTAAAGCCCTTTGGACCTAATGCTGCTGTCAGAAACACTGACATACATCCTATGGAATACCCGCAGTGTGTTTGCTGATATGTATGAAGACAAAATCTTCCATATCAGATCTGTAAATGGATATATATGTCCACCACACATGTAGGACATATGGGAGCTCTTCTGCAAGGTGGGAGAAACTCCCTGACTGGCCATCCTGAGGGTCTGAGTATTTGCATTTGACATGGAGGAGACCATAAGAGCACCCTTGGCATTGCATGGGGCTCAGAATAGATGAGAAGGCTTCCTGTGATGTACACAGCAAACAACAAAGAGGCAGAGATGGGACCTAAAGCCACATAATCCAGAAAAATTTCTTCCAGTAAATCTCTGTACTTTTTTCTAAAATAGATAGAGATGTACTTACCACCACTAAGGGTCCACTGCTTAAACCTCAGACCCAAACTAAAGGCTTAGGTTTATTTTTTGTTCCAAAGAGAGAAAAGATTTCCCATTACTCCAAAAGGGAAGGAAAGGGTTTTTGCTCACCTTTAAGATAAGTACTCCTCTTGCATGAAATCCATGCTCCATCCCATGGTGATAGTCTTAAGCTCCAGGATGGGTCTGCATCCTCAGGTGCACTCTTAGCACTCTGCTAACAAAGAATGAGAAAAAAAATTCACTACACAGCAAAGAGCAATCTTTTGGCTTATGAATTAGAGGCATCACCTGAAGCTCAGGAAAGCTGGATTCTAGTCCTTTCCCTGAATGGTTGACATAGCATGGTATAACTGTGCAATGGGGATGGGTAGCACATCATTTACACTCCAGAGCAGTTTCTCAGCAGTCAGGTGGTGGGGGGGTTATTCTTTTAGCTTTATCCCAAGGGCCTGACTCAGGAAACCTCTGAAATAGGGATGTTATACTTTGTTCCCTTTTGAGAGGGGGACCCATCTCTCTTATTCCCTGGAGGCAGTGTGTCACTCATCCAGTTCCTTCCTTCAGTTACCATAACTCGTCCCTCCCCTGACTAGGAAGTGTTGTTCTATACCCTGTCCTGCAGCAAGCCACAGGGAGTGAAGGTTACAAATGTTAGTCAGACAAATCAAATTACAGGCTTGTATGTCCAGCCTAAATGAAGAGAGGGTTATATGTGAATTCAGGGAAGCTATTAAAAGTGAAGGTTTTGTGGCTAAATAAAATGAAATGTGTGCTTGGGAAACCTATTTCCCTGTTTAGTTTGTTTTCAACTAGCTCCCTAAGGTTTCTGGTTCCATCCAGGGCTATATCCTCAGGCCAGGATATTAAAATTTCTAGAGACAGTGAGAAAAGATGGACCACACAGGCACAGCAAATGGCCTTAAAATTAACTTTAAAATGGGAGAAAGTGCAGGACAGACAAGAAGCCCTTCCTAACCAGAACAATTGTTGCCTCAGTTTCTTCTTTGCCACCAACATGTACTGGTTTGTTTTCTAAAGATTGTTGCAGCTACTCTACCTAAAAATTTAACATACATGATTGCATCATGCATATTTTAGTTGTGCTCAGATGACTTACTGAATTTTTACAATAATACCTATAAAGTATTATTATGACCATTTTAAACAGAGGCAGAGTTTTGGTGAGTTGCTTCCTGTAATCCTGGGACAAGAGACATAAGACCTTATTGGGCTCAGATCCTGTTCTGTAGCTGAATTATCCTTCTACTCATGATTGCAGAAGTTGCAATGGAACCTAAGTGTCTGTTCTCATCTCACAAAATATTGCTTCTGTTGCTTGAAAGCCCTCTAATAGGCATAAAAGGAAATTAGTAAGGGAAAGTAACTGGCTAAGGTATATGGGCTGAGGTATATCAGACCTGCCTTATTATATGTCTAAAAAAAAAAAAAAAAAAGTAAAAGCTTTCTGAATAAGCTGAAGCTGTTTCACCATTTTTCTGTTTAGCATCTTCCCCACTACAATATGGTAACAGCATTTTTCTGAACCCATGCAGAGCTGGCTGTAGATAATGTTTCGTTCTTCAGGTGGTAAAGGCTCAGGCTTGAAGGAAGGTCTCCAGAACCATTCCTTATTTTACCTGATGTGACCAAGTGGATTTCATTTAGCTGCTGCACACTATAATGATGATAAGGAGATCACTTCAACTGTCCACTGAAATCACTTTTGACAGGGTAATGAGCATAGAATAGTTTGGGTTTAAAGGGGTTTTCAAGATCATCTAGTTAGATGATCATAGAATCACAGTATATCCTGAGTTGGAATGCACCTACAAGGATCATGGACATTCAACTCCTGGCCCTGCACAGAATATTCTCCAGAGTCACACCATGTCCCTGAGAGTGTTGCCCAAACTCTTCTTGAACTCTGTCAGGCTTGGAGCTGTGACCACTTCTCTGGGTGCCTGTTCTAGTGCCCAACCTTCCTCTGAGTGAAGAATCGTTTCTGGATATCTGATCTAAACCTACCCTGACATAGGTCCAGGCCATTCCCTTGATTCCTGTCAGTGGTCACCAGAGAGAAGATATCAGTGCCTGCCCCTCTGCTTTTCCTCATGAGGAAAATGTAGACTGCAATGAAGTCTCCCCATCTCCTCCAAGCTGAGCAGACCAAGTGATCTCAACCATTCCTCATAAGGTTTCCCGTCAAGGCTCTTCATCATTTTTGCAGCCCTCCTTTGGACACTACAGCACTGTAAAGCTATTAGAGAATAGCTTCAGAGCATTCTAATATTGCAATGCCTGAAATTGCACACAGCACTCCAGTGCAGAGAGCAGGTGTGTCACTTCCCTTGCCTGGCTGGCAATGCTGTGACTGATGCACCCCAGGACACCGCTGGTCCTCCTGGCTACCAGGGCACATTTCTGACCCTCCCATGGGCAGGGACATTATCCACTACACCAGGTTCCTCTGAGCCCTGTTCTACCTGACCTTGAATACTTGAAAAGGTTGGGCATTCAAAACTTTTCTGGGCCACCTGTTCTGCTCTCTCACTGCCCTCATGGTAATGCTGTGAGATGCTCATGTGTTTGCCCAGGAAACTGTGGCTGACACTACTCTCACTTTATCGTCAGACATTCTGAAGATGAGGTAACTTGACATGGTTAGAAAGAAATTAATGTTGATGCTTGAACTACAATTAATGTTATTTATTTAAATAAGGATTTATCTTAAGGATAAATAACCAAGAGGACCCCCTTTGAGCTCATTTGTGCCAAGTACTGCATGGATCTCCTGCGCTGCAAAACAATAAATTTTAATTCTGTCATTATATACTGCCCACTCACAGTTAGAAGAATCATTCATCTCTGATGCTCACAGCAAGCTGTGAAGCTAGGAGAAAAGGGAAAAAGGAAAGTCTATTCTCAAACTGTGGTGCAGAACAGGAGTTTGCTGAAAAAGAACCCAAATATCTCCATGTGATGCTAGTAAAATCAATTCTAACATATAGAGGAAAATGTATCAACACAAGGCCTCTTGTTTTCCAGCAAGGAATCTTTCATATATATATAGGAAAAGCAAGGCTTATCAGAAAGGTGCCAAAATCTTACTCTGCATTATAACATTTCTTGCTGATGTTTTTTTCTGAACATTTCTGAGCATTGACAGCTTCCCAGACATCAATCTAGAAATAACAAAATGAAAAGGTGTCTAGAGCAACTGAGACTAGGGCAAAAAAGAGGTAAAGTCCTTGATCTGAATGAGAAAGAAACACTTTAGTTCTTTATGAAGCATTCTATCTCATCCATCATGTGTCAGGCTTTATCCTTGGACACTGAAAAATCAGGTAAGCAATTGTGGAATTGCTAACAGTTGAAGGAATGGTGAGACTCCTCTTTTTAGAACTCTTCCTAATTCCCTTGAGGCAATTCCTAGGTGTTTCCCTGTTTCTTCCTACTGCCTTAGCAGCCCCTGGTTTTTCTAGAGTGCTTAGAATTTGATCCCCTTCCCCTGCTAAATCTAGTTTCAAGCTCTGTTTGAGTTGAGCTTATTGCCCCCAGCACTCACAGGAAAGAAGAGAAAAATCATCCTCGGATCCAGATCTCCCCATTACCAGGAATCCCTGGCTTCACTTGACCCGTCTAAGATAGCATCACTTGTGGATCAGATATGGGATTCTGGAGAGAAAAAAATGTTAGGAAAAACTGGCTGTGAACAATTGTGAAACCATTTGCCCAAAAGGAAACTTTTTTCCCTACTCTCAATTTTCAAATTGCATTTGGCAGGAGTTAGTTCAGGCTGCATGACCCAACCTTTTCCACAGTGACTCAGCATTTCATTGCCTGCAGTTCTTTGCAAAGCAGCCATAAGGTGAAGTCTGTTTTCTTTTCTGTAGAAATAGAGACAGCAGATGGCTTGTGGAAGAAACTAAGCTACATTTCAGGTTCTCCTGGGGCTTATTTAACTCAACCTTCCACATAAATAGTCAGATTGTGCTTACTCGCCAATGAAGAAAGTTCTATTTTCAAATTCTTTTATTTTCAGAAGATGTAAATGTCAGCAGAGGTTGAGATAATGTTCAAGCAGTTTTAGTAAATGACTAAAAATGAAATTTAAATTGCAGAGGGAGGATATTATCATCACTTCTATTGTGAAAGCCTAAAATAAAGGAAGAAAACCTATTTCACAAACTTTCTGAGATTTTACAATAATAATTCTTAGCCTGTCATATGCAGGTCTGAGCTAGTAATGAGCATTCAGACCTTTAGTTTCAGGCTCTATGATCAATTTTTTTTTTTGTCTTTATGTGACTTCACATTTTTAAATTAATTTGCTTTGACATTTCTAAGATTTACTTCCAAAAAAATCATCTATACAGATTTTGTATATCTTCCTAATGGTAAACTGACCTTGTTAAAGTATCAGAAATTTGTCATTTCAATGTTTACTTGTGGTCTACAATTAAGACACAAGAAACAGCCCACCTTTTACAATGCAAGCTGATAGAAATTGTGTATTTTCTCAATCAATAAACAAGGTTTATACATACTTTCATCTAATGCTCATTTTACAAATTTGTCTGACATAGGGCTGTCAGGTTAAATTATTTTCCAAAAGTTCATTCAAAGACATGTCTAAACAAACAGCCCAAATGAGATGAGAATATCTGAAAAAGTTCTACCTCCTATCATTTAAGGATTGTGCACATCTTGCCATTGAAATACTGAAATTTAACTAAGAGATCTTGTAAGCTGGGATTCAAGATATTCTTTTTATTTCCTATTTCTTCTACACCTTTTCATTTTTTAATGAACTTTTAAAATGTTTCCTAGGGGATATACAGCTTTGAAGTCTATATCATGGAATGACAACCTAATTAAATAACATGGGATAACATGGAATAAGAAGAAAAAAATAGGGAATTCTGTGAATGACAGAACCTTCTTCCCTCCACAAAAAACCCCAACCCCTCCTCGTTATATAATCTGAGTTAAATGTCCATCCAGTCTGTGCTATGGCAATGAAGAAGAGGTGTTCTGCGGGCATCCAGAGCTGCTCTGCTCCCTGCTGGTGTGGTCAGATGCACGAGGGGTTTATGGCCATGTTCTGGGGAGCACTCACTGACTTCATCCACAGCAATCCCAAGAACATCCATGTAACATCTATCTGTGCTGGAACAGCCTCCACACACCAAGCAACTCTCATCCTTGCCAGAAAACAAAACCCTGGCACCTTTCCCCCTGCCCCGGGTTCCTGGGTCTCAAGTAACTAACAAGATCTCACTTGATGACAGATTTTAGTTTATAATACAACCCTGGTACAGGGGTGTTGTTAATCAGGACACAAGCTTTGAGAAATGCTTTGTTAGGTTATTAGCTCACTGCTAATTCTATTTACATGGCATTTCTTTCTATCGCTAAGTTAAATATACCTTTAGTGGATGGGATGACATCCCAGAAAGAGAATGTTTCTTATAGTTGTTGGGAGAAACTTCATTTTGTTTCTGGTGGAAAAGTTGCTAGATAAATTGGTGCTGCTCTGTTTGGCCTCTGGGGATATAATGTCCTCCAATAAGTAATATGGGACCTAGATAACAGCAAACACCTATTCTGAAGAAAAAAGACAGAAGCATTATGTTATAAATCAAAGACAAGAGTGTGAAAGAGAAAGTTGCTTTCAGTTTGAGAAAATTGAAAGGAGGGCAAGATACCAATGAAAACACTATCTAGGAATGGATGGCAGAGCTTAATGAAATAATATTGTGTTCAAACAGTCCTCTCTGGAAACCAAAGAGAAGTGTAAATACAAAGAAGGAGAATAAGCCTTTAAAGGGATCATTGGAGACAATATCTGAGAAAAGCTTACTAAGATGAAAAACAAATATTTTAGAAAGTGAATTTATGAGAGTACAGGGTAATCTGAGATGTTTTTATTTTGAGATTTATGCTTGAATTCTTTCCCAGATAAATCTCACCTTTCACAAGAAGTCACAGCAAGAAAATACATCTACAGGGGAAGTGAGAGGAGCAGAGAGACTGTTCTAAGGAGAACTGGAACTGAGAAAGATGGGTTTTTCAGAGCACCCAGACTTCTGTTTTACCTCCAGTGGTTATCTCCAGATGAATCCCCTATGTATTAAATCCCTCATCAGTATTCCCATCCTAGAGCTCTTGGATGTCTTCAGATGTACTCTTTTGCCCTCTCTTTTAATGTCTAAAGGGAGTTTCAGTATAACTTTTGTAAATTGTTGGTGTGACAGTCAGCTCTTCGGCTTCTGGGAGCAGGTGGTTTCTTAAGAGCTGTCAACAAGCTTTTAGGAGAATTCCCACACCTGTTATTTATCATTTCTGAAGCCACATGTGTCTCGTTCCCTGAGGTGAGGTTGTATACACTTATGCTTTGAGTTACATTTAAAAATTAATATGCAACTTGATACTTAAAAGAATCTTAACCCTGGAACTTTTCTTGCCTCTGTGTGAACTTTCCTTACATAGGTATGATCTCCTGTTTTCAGGAAAAATCATCCCAGTTACCTGAGGGATATTTCCCTTGTGGCAGATTTATAAAAGAAAGAAAGTTAAAGAAATCTTATTTCAAGTGGGAAACAGTGAGTCATGGTGGTGACAAAGAGAAATATGATTCATGTCACATTTTCAGGTGTTTCAGTTCCTTAAATATCACAGGTAATGATTCACCAATTCTGACTCTTTACAGATTTCCAAGTACCTCTAATGTTTTGTTCTAACAGCTGCTTTGTGA
The DNA here is from genome assembly GCA_009812075.1 of Sialia sialis. Lineage (NCBI taxonomy): Eukaryota > Metazoa > Chordata > Aves > Passeriformes > Turdidae > Sialia > Sialia sialis. The sequence continues at coordinate 37,475,744 of VRYO01001463.1, read as the reverse complement.
TGGCTGACAGCTTTAGGAGTCTAACTCTACAAAATAGCAAAGCCTTAAAAGCATGCACTGAGGACTTCTACAGAGAGTACAGCCCCCTTGCCTTTGCAAGCAACTTCATAAACAAAATTACTGACATTTTGGCCTGGACAGCTGAAGTGTGCCTTGCAGTTTGAACCAGAAAGTAAAGTGATCTGAGGAACAGAGGGAAAAACTGACTGAGAAGTGAAAATTGAACACAGAAGCTGGATGTGCATTAGGAAGGACAGTCATCCTAGCTTTTACAAGCAGGGAAAACTTTTCCTGGATATGGGTACTGTTTACTCTTTTTATTGCCTCACAGGAATTATTTTAAACTGCTCACTGATGTTTTAGGAAGTTGGAGAGGTCTCCACAGCACCTGGTTTTCCGTTCTCATTTCCTCTTTGTTTCAGGCTTTTTTATGGAATGATCCTTTTGCCCTATAAACTTGCAGTGAATCTAAATATAAAATTAACAAGGCAGAATGCAACATTCAGCCCTTCTTGACTACTCACTGCTGAGAACTTCCCTCTGTGCTCAGAGATTTAATAGCAGAGCTTTTGCTCATGTAGAACTACGACAATGGGAATCATGGCAATAGCAATCTCATTGCTAACTTCATTTTTGTGACTCCATGGATGAACCTCTATCTTGCAGTATTCACTATGCCAGTAATAATGAGGCTATTCCTTCTGAATGTATAGAATATATTTTATGAAACATTTCCCTTTCTTTTTTATCCTTGGCTGGAGTTGTGCTCTCATTCGCAGTATTTAGCAATTCATAAGCCTAGCTTTTCTGTGTAAAATCATGTTTCCATATATTTAAATCACAATTTTATCAACTACTGACATTGTCTTCTAATATCTAGTCCTTTGGACCCTTTTAGTACAGATTATCCATTTTCCTGCAACTTTCGCACCCCTGAATTTCAGAATTTCAGTAGGCATTGTGGCTCCAGCTAGGATGCTCAACTTGGAAATTACCTTTTTCCATATGCAGCTGTCCTAGCTCCTCACTTTCCAGCTACATGCCTTCTGACTCCCTTCTCTGTTTTCACATATTTCATTTATTCTTGTTCACATTTGGTTCTGCTTTCATCTTTATTTCTTTGACATTTTCATCCTCTTTTGCAAGGTTTGCCTGCCTACCCACCCTGGTCTCTTGGCACACATCCATGTAAGACCCTGCAGCCTAGAGGAGCTGATTCCTCTCTCTTCACTGCAAAAAGCATTTGCATGGCAGGATATTGCAGTGCAGAAGAGTGTGTCATCACACTCTTTTACAGTGTTGTTCCACACCTGATTTTTCTCCAGGGACTGGAAGCAATTTGAAGAGCTGCCCAAGGACTGCACTTCCACAGTTCTAAGGAATGGCTTCTTCAAGAGCTGGGTGAGGGATGGGATGCCACTCATGGGTTGTGTGGAGCCTACTCACTGCCAGAGGAGTGCTCCTGCCAGTTACTTGTTAAAGTTCTTTCGGTACCTGATGAGCAGATGTAAACTGAGGGGCTTAGAAAGTGGTGATTTGATGATTTCAAAGGACTTCCAACAAGCAGTAGTGTACGCCCTCAGCCAGTGAGGGTGATCACCTGTATCATACCACCCTACTTCTACAGAATCCAATGGCTTTGTGTTTTGATAGCACATCTTCAAAGCAAAGTGTGCTGCTTTGATTTAAGGATGAGGAGAGTTTAGGAGATGATGGATCTTCTAAGCAGTTTACTTCAGGAAATAATCTTTTGGAGTGTTACTGTGTTTAGTGTTAATAGAAAATATCCTATTAGAATTTATCCGATTCAATTTCTTACATTTTCTTACACCTTTCTCACTAAATAAAAGGCTATGAATTCCCCCCTGTTTTCTCCTTGTGAAGACATTATACTCTATAATCAAATCACTCCTCAATCTTCCCTTTTAATAAGCTAACCAGATTTAAGCATTAAGCTTTTAACAGCAAGATGCTTTCTCCAGAACATAGAATAAGTACTGTGGTTATCATTGGAGCTCTCTTGAGACTCCTAAACCTCACTATAAATGCAGCCACCAAAATTGCATGCTGTATTTCAGTGTTAGCCTCACCTGTGTTTCACACAGGGATAAAATTACTTTCACTTCATGGATTATGGGGTCCAAACAGTCCTTTTTTACTAATCCATGTCACTTAGAGGCATTAATTAGGTTGTTTCCCCTGCTGTGAATTTTAATTCCTTACAGAATTCCAGGGTACAGTTCTGTATTCTGTTGGTATATCCCATCTATTAACAGAGCTGTTGTTGTGTAGCTTCCCTGTCTGCATCATTGTTTACCAGTGTCTCAAAGCCCCTACATTTTAGCAGAAGCACTTTTTTCCCTTTGTAATTTCCATTCTTAAACATCCTGGGGCCCCACACAAATGCTTCATGAAAAGTTTCCTGGACTGATGATATTAGTAACATGATTTATGTTTCATATACTACTGAGAAGTGCTTGTTGAGTAACTTGTTCTGGTTTGTAGCTTACAGAACATTCCACTGGTTTTGTTACTGAACCATAAGTGATCTGTGAATGCTCAATGTCCCATATGCCCCATATTACAAATAACTCTGAGGCAAACAAGGGTGTATTGAAGGCTCCGCACTGTTCTCCCTATCTACCCTCTCTCTCCTTCCTAAAAAAGTTACATTTTACTTTTATTTTTTCCAAGGTTTTAGCGCTATGGCTTAATGGTGTGGATTTCTTGTGGCTTGTTGTATATGGAAGTTTCCTATAATTTTTATATGATTTAATAAAAAACAAGATCAACAAAAGGCACAGCACAACCTGTACCACAGAGAGACCTGTGTATAATTGATATGAGTCTTTGAAGGAAGCACCAGACAGCTGTGCCTATTTGGGCTGTCAACACCAAATAAAACATATACTCAATAAACTGTGCCTTAGTATGATGCTGTTAAATCTACAATTATTTATCATGCACAACGTTCTCCCAAACAATTCATTTCCACTTGTTAATAAAAAGTTTTGGAGTATCTTGAAATAGTTGACATCTAAAATGAGATAAGAAATGTGGTGCTAAGTGTTTTTGTGTCTCCAAAGGGCAAATATGTCCCATATAATTCCTGCTTTAATATTTAGCATAGATGACATTTAAGGAAGAGGAGTAAAAAAAACCCCACAAATTATTCTGTCTTTAAAGGCAAGGTGTTTGCATTTTATTCTTGTAACTATGAGGAACATTTTTCAAAGGAACACATTTTCTACTTCCATTTTTCTGCAAGAGAGTAATTTCTGGACTGTTAATATAATTTGGTAATTTTCACAGGTTTCCGTTTTTCTAGACAAGAACATATGCTCTTACTTAGGTACTTCAAGGATTTAATATGTTTACATGGAAATTAATGTGTCCTGCCTTGATGAGATACGATATGCAAATTTCCCCTTTTTGTTAATGGACTAAATAATTTCAGCCATCTTACATCACTGGAAGGCTTTGAAATAGGTTCTTTTTTCCTGAAATCAGAAGAAATTTTGCTATTCATTTCAGCTGGGTTGCAACATGTACTAGTCTTCAACCAAGTGGTTGCACTTTTCCTTGCGAACACAGAATATTTATGAAAATAAAATTACTTTTTATCTAGGAAAAGCTTCTCCTATCTCTTCAATCAAACCCAGGCTAACACTTTCTCCAATTTATCATAGGTGGATTTGTTTGGGCATCACTTCATTATAAACAGCTTTCTTGAGATGTCAAAATAAATTATTTAAGCTCTAGGAACCTCCTAGAGGTGTGGAAAAAAAATGTGCTGTAAATTGTTCTTTTTTAAGAACACTTGCTCTCTCAGAAAATCTCCTTGTATAAATATTCAATCTGCGAACATATTTTATTATTACCTCTTGACATAAGCTGCCAGGTAGTGGATCTATTTAGTTTGCTTTAGTTTCATTTTATTTATTTGCTTGTTGATTAAATTTCACATGAAAAATTCAAGAAAGTGCAGACAATAATAGCAAATATCAATTATGTAACCTCTCAGATGAGCCTGTTCAAGACAATTTCTCAGAATCCATCTATTTTTCTTTTAAACGTTATGCTACACATGAATAAATTACATTAGTTCTCTAACAGAGCTGTAACTTCAAAGACAAAACCAAAGAGATTATGGGAGAAAATGAAATGGGAGTTCTAGATCAATTATGAAAGGAATGAATGGAAATGTACTTTAACTTTACATCACAAATGCATCTGCCACTGAAGTTCAATGACAAAACACCAAACTCATATAAATGAGATCTCGGAATTTTAATTCAGTTCTGACTCTGAAATACTGTCCTGTCAACAGCATTAATATCCAAGGGATGTTAAACAGTATTTTCCTGTATAATTTCAGAGCAAAGCTTTAAAAGCTACCCAGACCGTCAGATACTAAAACAGGAAAACCCAAAATGAACTTTTCAAGACCTGTTCTTGAGAGGGAAATACGCAAAGATTCAGACCTATACATCCTTTTAAATGAAATGAAGAAAATAATCTCTGAAAATAGTATGAACAATTCAAAATACTCTACTATACACAGAAGATGGCCATACAATCCAGCCATCCTGGTTTCCAGACATTTTCCTCATTGTCATTAACCTTTTTGGTAAGATTGCAGAAGTATGACATTAATAGAATCAATCTCAATACAACTATTTCACTTTCCAAACATGGTAGAGTGTCTTTGAAAACACTATGTGTCAAATACAGAATGTATGCATAAACTAATACACATAGGATATAAAAGGATGCCTATGCTCTTGATGAACGGAAAAATAAGCAGAAAAGACAAGTGCAGCATTTTGGATCTGAAGTGGCTTTTTGTCCAGAGCTGGCCCCATCACTCTGTCTTGACAGGAGTCACACCCTCAGCACAGTGGTTTCTGTTTCTGCTTCACACTGTCATCAGCCCCTGACCTTCTGCCGCTTTATTTTTATTGTACAGGTGGCCAAAGGTACAAACCCAAACTCAATATGTCAGGCAGGCTTTTTTTTACACTTAAACTACTGTTAAAGTATCAAACCACAAAGAATCTTTTCATATGGAAGGACTGTCCTGATGGATTTTTGGGAACACCTCAGATAGTTAAAAGATTGAAGAGGTACTGGCAACTGTTTGTCTATGTCATAATGTTACAATACAAAACATCATCCAACAAGGCAAGTAGGATGAAAATATTAATAATTTTGTTGTGGGTCCAGATTGAAATGAAAATCTTCTTTTTGTTTTGTTGTAGGTTTTGTTTCAATAGCTTTCCAAACTATTTTCTTACAAGCCTTAATCTAAAGTTCACAGAGTCAAAAGTGGATGAATTTAAGACTCCTTTGTTTTTAAAGGCTGCTTCCCAAGGAACTCTTTGAATAAGTCTCCTAAACAGGCCAACGTCTGCCCTCTGGAAGTCAAATGTAAAAGTCTTATTGAGGTGGCTCCTGATTTCACCAAATATCGAGAGCTCTATAATTTCATGATCACTATGCCAAGAGTGGAATCCAACCACATCTCCCACCAGCCCATTTCTGTTTACAAGAAATAGATCTAACATAGGTCCTCCCCTGGTGGGCTCACTCACCAGCTGCCACAAAAGTTGTCCTCCACACACTCTTAGAACTTCCTGGACTGCCTCTTTTCTGCACCTACAAGAACAAAGGCTGATGGCCCAGAAACATTCTCTAGCATCTTATAGAAGAAGTTTTCCTCCTCTTCTTCCTGGTTGGGTGGACAATAACAAACTCCCAGTAGGATATCAGCCTTGTTGGCCTTGCCCTTAATTCTTACCGAAAGGCATTCAACTTCATCCTCATTCATTTCAATATCCATGGCATCAAAATCCTCTCTAATAGAAAGGGCCATCCCTCCACCTCTTCTCCCTTTCCTGTCTTTTCTGAAGAGCTTGTAGCCATCCAGTGCAGTGCTCCAGCTGTGTGAGTCAAACCACCACATTTCTGTGATGGTGACTACCTCATAGCCTTGCTGTGGCACCATGGCCTCCAGCTCTTCTTGTTTATTACCCATGCTGCATACACTGATACACATGCACCTCAGCTGGGCTACTGATTTCACTCCTAGCTCAGGATTACCACCCTTGGTTCTGCTTCCAGAGAGGCCAGCTGCATCCTTTTCTCCCTTCAAATCTAGTTTGAAACCCTCTTGATGAGTTTTGCCAGTTCATGAGCTAAAATCCTTCTGCCCTTAACAGAAAGATGAAGACCTAGTTTCAGCAGGTCAGGTATTGAAAAAATTGCCCCATGATCAAAGAACCCAAAATTCTGACGATGGCACCAACCCTTGAGCCACTTTTTAATAATGTGAGCTCTTCTACTCCTTTCACTGTTTTTCTCTGCCACCAAAGTGACTGAGCAGAACACTACCTGCATGCCTGCTGGTTGATCCAGTGCCCTAAAGTCCCTTTTAATTGCCATAACACTCCTCTTTCCAATCTCATCTCATCTCTACCAGCCTGGAGTATCAGCAGTGGGTGATAATCAGAGGGCTGGATCACCCTCTCAGTGATATCTCATACCCAGGCCCCAGGGAGGCAGCACTCCTCCCTGTGGGATGGCTCTGGCTGACATATGGGGCCCTCTGTTCCCCTCAGAAGGGAGTCACTCACTCTGACTAGCCCTCTCTTCTTTTTGATTCGTCTCACAGATGGAGTGTAATGGGAGGCTCTCTGGGCAGATCATTTTCTTCTACATCCTCTGGCTGACCCCTCTAGATCCAGGACCTCACACCTATTCTGAAGTGGCACCTGGGTAGGAGATGAGGGTCAGGAGGAACTTTTGTTATTAGCTCCCCAAACAGGGACCCACCTCCACTCCCCGTCATCCACCAATCCTGCTATTGCCTGACAATGGGAGCCATGGGAGTCCTCTGACTCTTGGTGGGCCTCCCTCAAGGATGGAAGGGCTGAACTCCTCCAATCAATTTCCTTTTCACTTTCCCTAATTCTCCTTAGCCTTTCAACTTCCTCCCTAAGCTCAGCCACCAGTGAAAGGAGATCATTCATCTGTTCACACTGCAGGCAAGCTTCTTCTGCAATGCCCCTGGTACCTGATAAGCTCAAACAAGCTGCACAGGAAACGCTCTGGACAGACACATCCTTTTCAGAGGGTTCTACTTGGTTACACAAACTTGTACTAACTGCAGTTTTTGATCACGTAAAAACCACTGCTAACAAAAAAAACCCCAAACCAACAAACCAAAAGACAACAAACTAAAAACCCCACCAGGAGGAAACCTGCAAACTGTGGTGCAAATTACCATGGCACATCCCTATTTGATGCACTCCCTAGAGCCCTCTTTTAATAACCCCATTGCTCACCAGAGGAAAGCCCCACCCTGTGCTTGCATGGCTAACGAGAACGAGGAACTGACCTGCTCAGTGCTCTTTTAATCACTCATTTATAAACAATATTTCTTAGAATTATTGTTAAATATTTAAAAGGTCCCTGAAACATATATATGAAAGACATTAGTGTTACTCAGTTTGCCAACTTTAAAAAATATGCAGCTTTCACAATTGGTTCAAGTATCTCATTTTTCTCATGTTAATGTATAATATATTTGCAAATTTCTGGGCTGAATTACATTACTAGGTCTAGTGGGCCATGAAGCACAATTATTGTTCATAGAATTCATGTTATGAGAGTAATGCAAAATCATTCTCCAGATCAACGTTTTTCTTTAAATGAGTTCAACTGATCTTTGAAATTTAGGGGGTTTTGCTGAAAAGAGAGTTTTCACCAAATGTGATCTTGAGATATTTCTGTCTTTTCTTCTTTGAGTGTTTTGTATTGTTAAACAGAATGTATTTTAGCTTTTTAAAGCCATGGTTCTCTTTTTGTTGCCTTTGTTTGAAAGCTGGCATGATGAGGAGCTTCCTGTATTCTAAGAATACAGCATGTGTCCAAGGCTGAAACATGATGACATCCAGCCCAGGCTTTTTGTATGCTTTTGTAGAAGTTTTTTCTTGGTCATTACTCTGCTATTTTGTCATTGACTATTTGCACTTAAATTTTTTTAAGCTGTATGGGGAATTTTATCTCATCCTGTTCTCTCTACATTTCTCTTCTAAATATTTATACTAAAAATAAGCTAAATAAACAGAATTGCTTCCTGATCTCTATGATATTTTAACTTTTTTATAACTTTTCATCTTTCTTCCAGCTGAACTCAAACACAGAAAGATGATGTTAGGATTTTCAAGCTGCTTTCAATTTTCAACTCAAATTGTTGCAAGAGATGTGTAGAATTTTGAGACTGTCCTCTACAAGAAAAAATAAAAAGTCATTGATAAATTGTGCTCATGTCATTTGACTAGCCATTATCATTATGCATAAATTGCTCCTTTGAAAAAATAATTTGATAATCTATCAAAGAACTGGATGAAAATTGCTCTTCAGCAAGTTGACAGATAGGTTGAAGCTGCTAATTGACCTTTGCTGTAGGTAGCCATGTAGTTTCTTAATGAAGCTGCTAATTGTCCGTGAGATATTCAGGCTCAAAAGCCAGACAGTAGTTTAAAAAACATTTTGGTTTAAAGCTTTTTTGTTTGCATTCTTGCCACCTTGAAAAGGATTTTATTCTATTTTTCTTACCCTGGACATTTCAAACACTGAAATACGGAAAGCTCAGCAGAAGTAAGATGCTGCATGTCTAAATGCTTGAAAAACTTGCAACTCTGCACTGTGCTTAAGTGGAGTCTGTGCCTCCAGCTTGCACTGTATAGAATGTTAGGAGATCCTGTATGATGTGGATTCAGCCCTTAACCAAAATTAGCCAGTTGGCAGGCGGGGCTTTGCCATCTACATCACATGTGGGCTACCACACAGTCAGTGTGCCCCACTGCTGGGGTAAGTTCAGTCTGCTGCGGAAAAGAGACCAGGTGTGTACAAGGAAGCTTCAGCTCTTGCTGGAGGTAAAGGAGAGAGCACTGTGAGAGTGCTGTCATACACCATCCCTCTGTGTGCAGATACAAATCCCTACATCAATCACTCAGCATACAGGTTCAAGAGTTTTCACAGCTCTTAGTTTGCCAATTGGAAGAGGCATTTGGGCATAAGTGTCTGTCAATTTTGTCCTGTTAAATATGTGTTGACACTTCCCAGTAAGAATTCAATGTCCATAAGAGTTGGACATCTCCAAAAGTCCCCAGGTCACATGAACTGCTGCGGATACCTCACATCTGTCTTGTCATGTAAGGGGAATTTTTCCTTGACAACGTTTTTATATGTAACAAGAAACTAATTTCTGTATTGCACACATAACTTATTCTGGAGACTGGATGTGAACTTGACTCACACGTGTCAGAGATTAGTTAAAACACTTCCAGAAAGTATTTTAACATAGGATAAAGAAAGCAGTAAAACAACTTAGAATAAAGGACAACCTGTATTTCTGTAAATAATAAAACCCAAAATTATTTTTTGTCCTTGAGATATAAGTCATGGGCTGCAGCAATGCTGACACAAATTTTAAGCAGCTCCCACAGCAGCTTGACAGTCCCAGAACACGAGTTCTCATATGAAATATAGTTGCTCCATCTGCTACTCCCCTGGCATGAGATGCTCTTCTTGCTTTCATGCCAGTATGGTGGGAGAAACACTCCTACTCACTCTAGCTATAAAATACACAGACCATAATTGTTTTTCTGTCACTGCTGCTCCTTTTCTTTGTTGCTTTACCTAGTGTTATTGTTATTTCCCTTCCATTTTCTATTGTCTCATTTCCTAACTTGAACCTCTGTCAGTCTGGAAGAACTTTAGAAAGAAGTACTCTGCTGAAATCCATCTATGCCTTGCTTGCCTCTGTCAGTCCTTGCTCTCAATAAGGAATAGATGATTCCTGCAACTTTGTATGTTAATGGGCAGCAATATACCAAAAGATGTCTGGAGCTTATAGATTCCTTCAGTTGCCCTTTTTCCCAAGCAATGCTAGACATCTTGCAGTGAGAGTCATGACATCAAAGCTGTCTCACCTTCATGAAACATGAAATTTAGGCTTGTGCTTTTGGTAAACTGTACAATCTGATTGATGTATTCAGAGTCTGGAAACTCAAACTTCTCAAACTGCAGCAAAACTCTTCCTGTTCATAAGTATCAAGTATTATAAGCTGATGTACATTTTAGTTGCATAGCCAGCTTTGTTGAATCCTTCCTTATTCTGTTATTCAACCAAAGCCACTCTGATTTCACTGGCTCATTTTTTGCTATTCAGTTCTGAATCTAGCTCTGATTAGATCCCTGTGAACCAAGGGACACAGCACATCACACAGCACTCATTTTTCCCCTTCTTAACAAAGTGGGGGCTCTGCAACATAATGTGTTTCACTGATAGGCAGGCTGCTTGTTATGTGGGTAGGTAAATACACAAGTAGGCTGACAGATGTAGATAGATTTAGAAGAGTTTTCAAATTAAAAAGCATCTTATTTTAATAGCTAAATACATTTTTAGGAGCAAGTCCCATATTTCAGTTGTGACCAAAAACTGAACTACTTGCAACAGTCATATCCCAAGCCTGTGGAAACTTTTATCTTGTAATTTTTTTTCATGTGTTACTTCAGAGACCTGTAGTTATGTTATAGTCTCTTGATAGACGTGTAGTCATTAAAAAGAAATAGATTTTTTTGTTACAATCTCTCTTAGGATCAAGATCTTCAGATGTTCAGGAAACAGAGCTCTAAGAGCATAAAACAAACACATTAGCCTACATTTGAGCAGTCTCTACAACTGAAGCAGTGGGTGTGCACTGCACCCAAGGCAAAAAATGATGGCAATGTGGTTTCATAATGCACGCTGTCTTTTCAGAATGAGGCCAGAGCATGCAGCTTCCTCTCCTGCTGCATGCCTGGGAATGCAGTGTTCCACTGAGAGTGAGTACTGTCAAGTTCAGATGACAGAACTAAGTCAGGACACAAAACCTGCCTTTCCCTCACCCGATATTGATAAATATCTTGATGACTGTTCTGATCTTCCCTGGGAAAATGGAAGAAGGCTGTGTTTTTTATCTCTGTCATTTTTTGGTGATACAGATTTGACAGAAACCATAACCAGGCTATGACTTTGTTCTCTTCATAAAGCACAGCCTCTCTCACTGTGCAGCTTCTCCTCCTTTGTGATTGCATTATTAACATTCATGCCAAGATTTCAAAACATGCATTTGAAATCACTGCTCAGGACCAAGCTCATTGTATTCTTCTGCAGCCCAGTATCCTCTGGAATTAAACCAGGCAAAAGGGGAGAAGGGTGCCAAAGGAGATTGTGACCAGAGCCTAATTTTCATGAATGGGGACCAGGACCCATGAGATATCTGCCCAAGACAAATACCTTCTTCTGCAATTTGTGAGTTAAGCAGCACAGGGGGAAAATTAAAACTCTTCCATTTCTAATGTTAATTCCTAAAGCAAGAGCTCCCAGGTGTTAATCTGTAAAGAAAGGCTACAGAGTGATCTTTCCTGGACCCCTGAGAATTCAGCTAAGAGGAAGCTTTCATCAGTTGTCAAATATGGAGAAACTTGGACTCTCACAACTTTTTAGATACTGAAAGCAATCAGTAAATTTGGACAAATGTGTACTAATCTGGAATTAAGTCATTCCTACGTACATAGACAAGATCACCATATCGTTATTCATGTATACATTTATTTCTGCAGAAGTAGTTTCATTTATGAGTTTATTTTCACGGCTTCATGCATGGTTATGCTTATTTCACTTAACTACAGTCATGACAAGGCTAGCAGTTAAGTGGAAGTTTGATTATCAAAGGGAAAGAAAGGTTGATTCAGGTGAAAGGTGGGAGGCAATGGAAATGGGGAAAGCAGACAGAGAAAGCAGAAGAAAACAAAACCTTCTACAAAATCTAGTATCATTTCCATGCCATGCAACTGGTTTTAAAAGGCCCAGAATAAAACATACCTCCCCTCAAGATGAACTGATTATTTTTTTTATTTTGTTCTATTTCTTCCAAAGGGAGGGCGGGGGGGGGGAAATAGTACTAAAAAAATGATATTTAGATCAAAAGCTTATGCAAAAAGTGGTATTTCAACTCCATCACCAGCCAGGTGGAAGAGGCACCAAAATGCAATATGCTTTAAATATGGAATTTGTGACTCTGAGGATGTTCTTTCCTGAGTGGAAGAACATCTGTTTTAAGACACACATTACATGGTACATAGGAAGAAAAAGAAAAGTAAAACCTACATCAACAAAATCACCCTGAAAACACCAACTCAAAATGGCTTATTTATTAGGCATCATTTCAATCAAAATGGCAAAATAGAAAATTTTTAAAAGTGAAAAACAAACAAAATGTAATCACATAGTCTGAGCAGAAATGTCCTCTTTTTTAATACTGTTTCTCGTCCTGCTTGGATGTAGAATATTCTTAAGCCTGCTTTGACAGTTGTTTCTATGGATGGGGAACACACATACACATGATATAAATGAGTGATATGAAATTGCTAATACTAGTTCTTACTTCTTTAGTTCTTACTACTGATGGGATGCCAGAATTTACTAATATGGATATATCTCTTGGTATCTTGCACCTTTTTCTCAAAAAATGCTGTCTTCAGAAATAAGAAGTTCAGTGAAACTGCCTTCAGGGATGCTTAGTTGTCAAAGAAAGATAGCTGCATCATAGGCAGGGAAATTGAGATGTTAGTTTAGCGATTTCACTGAAGAAGCAGCTTGAAAGAGGAACTACAATAGGTGCGCTTTGTTTCAGAAAAAAATAAACAGCAAAAAATAAACAGCAAAAAATAAACAGCAGTTTGAATTTACAAAATGTGTGCATTTATTGGGTTATCTTAAAAGAAAGAAAAAGAATGCAGCATTATTGCTCTGCTATGTAATCATTTGTCATCACCTGTAGCTTTTTCTCAGTTATATAGAAGATGTCCCATGGCTTGGGCAACTTATCCTGTAGCTTTTTGTTGCTTTTTACTGGAAGGAATTACTTACAGTAATTTCACAATTATAAGCCACACCTTTTTCATTGAAGAATCCAGCCTACCCCAGTAGTGCAGCTTATCTACAGGTGTGACTTGTCTATGGACAAATTCCAGTGAAATGCCAACCCGGAAGTGAGAGCCAGCCAGGAGGGTGCCTGGGGCTGCCTTTAAAGGCTTCGCTGGTCTATGAAAACTGTTGCAACTTGTTGCACCTGACACCAAACCCCCGCGCTGACGCTATTCTGTTACTAATTTGTTACTTTGTTACACATGGATCCTTAAAAAAACAAGTGCGGCTTATATTCAGGTGCGGCTTATATATGGACAAATCCCATAGTCTACCCGGCTACCGGGAAGTGTGGCTTATAATCAGGTGTGGCTTATAATCGTGACATTACTGTAATTTCACTCCTCTGAGACTTGTATATATGCAACCATTTCCAAACAAACAGGGTTTCAGGTTACATATGCTGCTCCTCTAGCTGGAGCTCCCTGGAAGCTGTGCTTTGTTAAAAACTACAGAACAAAACCTTGTCTGAATTCTGCACTACTGACCTCCCAGGAAGTTATGTTTGGGAGTTTATTGTCTTTCTCTATTGAGTTTAAATTTCTGTCAAGGTGTGGGAATAGAGTGTGTTCTGTATATTTTCCCCTTAGTGTAAATTAAGTTGGCTGCTAGTCATTTAAATTGCTTTTTTTAAGGCTTCTGATGCTTCAATTTATTTATATTAATATCAAAGAGAATTTTTTTAGCTAAAGTGTTGTATCTGCCCTGTGAACACAATTATTTGGGACCCAGAACTCCATATGCTTCCCTACCTATGAATTGTTGTGCACAGCTGCACTCTGAAAGAAATATCTACCAGCTTTTCAAGTATTTACAGCTTAGGCTTTGATTTTATGATGGCCCTAAGTCAACAGAAGTGGAGCTTGTCTCACCTAACCTTGGCCATACATTCCCAATTCTCCTCCTTTGCCACCTCTGCTATTCATCCTGATGTCCAGTGAACCAGTTCAATAAACTGATCTGCCTGAAAACCAGTCCAAAAACGATAAAAAGTGATAGGTTTGTGACCAGACTAGTTTTCTGATTCTTTCATGTTGTGGAGGCACTAGCACACAACTGGTGATGGGAATGTGCAGCCAGACATAATGAGGAGACATGAATACCTCTGACAGTGCCAGTCTGCCTTTTAGGTGATTTCTGTAGAAGCTGGGACCCAATATTTGCCTCATCTCTACTTGTTGCTGGAACTCTCTGACTATCTTTCTTAAATAAATGTATTTGTCATTTCCCTGGATTTCTACTGCTTCTAGTCTTATTGTTTCTGTGTCCTTCAAGAAGAGGCCAAGGAGACGCATCTGAATTGTGAGTCTGGAAAGAGCACTGCAGATTTGAACTGACCTTTTCTTAATGGATTAGAAGCAGGCTGGTGAAAGCTCCAGTCCAAAGAAAAGTCTGCTACTTTTACCAGTACCTAACATAAAGCCTGTACGTACGTTTCACTTGATGTTTCCAGTTTAGGAATTAGAGTTCTCTTACATGGTTTTTCCATTGCACTAGAGAGAAATCCAGAGGCTGAGGAGAAGTTTCAGCAAAAAGCCAGGGGAAAATCCAGCATTTCAAGGAGTCCCTTTGTTGCTGACTTCTAAGAGAGACAAAATGTGCTTGCTCTCAATTTGCATGTGTACATGTTTGGCTTTCCAGGGACTTGATGACATTTGAACTCACTGCCCAACATCAGCCAAGTATGGAAGAGTCTGAAATTCTCAAAAAGAGCATCAAAATTCTTGTGAGATTCATAGAAGGAGAAGAATGACTGTCATAAAAGAAAGGTGGATGTTAATTAGGGGATGGTTTCTCCTGTGGAGCTCACAGGTTGCTAAACACTTTAGAGGAAAAAACCCTAGTAAAGAGCACAAAACCTAAGAACCTTTAACCTGCATCTGTATTCTTTTAGAAATCAACATCAGTCTGCTAACAAAGAAAATACATTATTGTGTATAAAATAGGAAGCCATTAAATCTAGAGCCCACTGAATGATATATTATAAATGAAGACAGATTAAAACGCAATTTGGTTTCTTGCTTTTCCTTTACATAAGTAGATTATCCACATTCTTCCTTTTAAAAAGTTCCCAGTCACAGTGTAGACCTAATGCCATTGCAGAAGTTTATTCATTCCTCTTGCATCAGTATTCATCAATGATACAGAGGCTGTGACTCAAGGGCAGGCAGTCATTTTTCTAATCACTGCACCCTCAAAAAAGTCATTTACCATCCAAGTCTAGACATATAGCAGAAACTTACTTTGCTTTGCTCTACTTAACATCCAATCTATTCTCTAGAAAGCTGGAAGCTGAATTTGTGTTGCCTCATGCAGATTTGGAAGGGTGCCACATGGATTGTTAAACTTATCAAACACTGCCTCTGGAGCTCCATATAAATGGCCTTCAAAATCTTTGAATGGCAGAATAGATAGACTTGCACACAACCAAATCATGTCATTCCTCTTTAGGATTCATTCTGAGTACTAAGAATTCTCTATTTTAACTTTCCTGAGCACCTTTCACCTATTGTTCTAAACATTATCCACCATTCATTCAAGTCAGGTTGTTCTTTTATCACAGCGCTGTTTGAACACATCCCAGGCCTTGTATCTGTCTGTGTTTATATGATCAGAGTGTTGTCAGGGGGGCCTGTGAAGACTGACATGAACTTGTTTTATAAGGATAACATCTCAGTTCAAAAATCACTTCAATAAAGCTTGAAAAGCTCACTCAATTTAATGGTCAAGCTCACAACCTAAATGAGTTTTTTTCCACAGGTATCTGAAGTAAAGGGTGCAATGTGTAAAGACTTATTTTTCCTTCTTCTTCCTGCTAACATCCTTTCACCTACTCCTGGCAATGGGGTCACTTATCACCCTCAAAAGGTATTTTTAGTGTATAGGATATTGCCACTTTGAAAGCACTAGCTGGGTGAGTCATCACTTCCTATTGATAGCACCAGACTTGTACAATTCTGCTGTCTCCTACTGCTGATAAAATTGCTCTGTGATGCAGCCATAATGCATGCTATAGCACAGTTAATTTTGGACCTTAGGGACTTAAATCTTATCAGTCAGGGAGTACAAGAGCTCTAAAGGGCCACTGGGCCTCTATATAATTTAAAACCTAAGATTTATATGGTGAAGAAGCCTATCCTTAAAGCCATTATTACATCATTATTTCAGATTAGTTCTAAGGATAGATATGCAAAAGGACACACTCAGCCTGAATAAACTGAGCTGTTATAAAACAGTATATGATGGAAAAGAGCTCTAATAGCCCTCAGGTGCTCCAGAAGACTCTATCGATTCAAGTTGCCCAGCAGATTTATGGAAAACAAACCCAGAGACTGCTCTTAGGAGGGCCTGCTTTTCCTTTCTCCATCAACACTGCATTCAAAATGCACTGAGAGTGTTTTATTTTTCCTTGCTCCCTTTTTTTTTCCTTGCTCGAGTAGAATTAGTGGTCTATTGACAAATGCCTGCATTATTCATAGAACCATCAAGGCTGGAAGATACCTTTAAGACTATCAAGTCTGACCACCAACCCAGCACTTCCCCTGTAACCCCTAAACCACATCACTCAGTGCCAGATCCAGATTCCTCCAAAATGCCACCAGGGATGGTGATTCCCTGGGCAGCCAATTCCAGATATTTCTAATATCTAATCTGAATATCCTCTGTCTCATCTTAAGGCTGAAAATAAGCTTAATGGTTAATTTCAATATACATTCTTTTAATCCTATATCCAAGGAACTTTCTTGTTTCTATTTTTTGATACTTGTTTATGCATCTTTTTAATGTGAGAGAATGAAGAAAATGCTCATGGTCAGTGTGCAGAGATCACCTCAGACTATGCATTTCAAGGCATAAAGGTGTTTCTCCAGCACTCCTCTGGGTCATCAATCACTTTTGTACCTGCAAAAGAAGAATGGATTGCCTTGTTGTGTGCAGAACATCCACTAAGGGGTAAAATGAGCTGCAGCTCCTTGTGAGGCTTTCTCTATCTGGCTACATAAAGAATTGGAGTTGCAGGGAGAATTTTCACTGTAGGCATCTAACTGGCTGAATTCCTTGTGTCCAAGCACTCTCTGAAATGACATGTGATTTTTGAAAACAGGCCACTTTAAGATTGAAATTGAAGTCGGGACTGCAGACATGATTGTCACCAAGTATTCTGGTCATGTCTCACAAGCAGTAATTATCTGCTGTGACAGAAAGTGCCTGGTAATGATCGAAATTACATGGTGGCTCATTCTAAGAGACCACATAATCAGCCTTTTATCTGACCATTTGAACTGTTCTGTAATAGCATATCTGATTTCTTTCATTGTTAATAGTACCTATTCCTCACTTTCCTTTTTTTTCCTGAGATTAAGTGCATGTGAGACCACACTTCAAATGATTTTTTCTTTCTTTAAATTCCTCCTTCAGGCTGAAATTCTTAAAATGGTCACATCAATGCATTCATCAGACCTCCAAGAAGGTGATCCAATTAGTGACTTGTGGCTTGCCTTGGTGGGAAGACAGGGCACCAACAGTGTCCTTGAGAGAGTTTGAACTGATTTCTTGCTGAAAAGAAATACAGGATCTGTGCTGGGTGTTAGCACCTTCTGATTGCTGGCCCATAGGTAATTCTGAGCAGATGTTAGGCAGTCTGGTCCTGCTTTTCCTTGGTCAGGTCTGCCAAGTTTCCTGTTTGAATCAGGTATATTACACATCAAGGAATACTTTCCCATCATTCTGTCTTTCAGCATCATGCTTCTTTCTCCTTAGCCTGGTCTTTTTTAGTGCTGAACAGTTCAGAGAAGTCCATGTTTTCCTTGGCAAAAGAGCTCCACAGTGAAAATATGTGCAGAGCCCAGCCATAGAACAGAGCCACAAGAGAGAAAACCCACCTCAACTAGACAATCAAAATGTGACTTGGAAAGGTAGGGTGTCATTGTCATTCCGGGAAGAAAAAAAAAATAAAAAATTTCGAAAACATGGTAACGCAAGAGAGAAAAGTTTACGGGAAATAGGGACAGAGAGTAAAGAGATAAAGGAGGTAGAAATGTGAATTAGAAAAAAATACAGAGTGAAGGAAACAAAGTGACATATTCTGCAACCATCTGAAAAAGAGGCATCTGTGTCACTGCAGTTCGTCTCTCCTCTCTTCCTGTCAGTCACTCCTTCTTCTCCCTCTGCACCATTATGGACTGACGTACATACAGAGTGGACGGACAAATACATGGAGCCCTTTAGTTATCAATGTATGCAGGCATTGATCCAAGCAAGGGTTCACAGGGTGGAAGAAGGGAGCTCATAAATTTCAGCAAAGTCCTTTGCATTGTTTCTCCTTCAGGGAACTGTCATGAGATGTCATACTTTGGCTTTGATGACCTTACTCTCATATCTCCTTCAATAGAGCTTGCTGCAAAATTATGCCCTATCCTTTATTGCCAGAATAAGTGATCTTCATTGTCTCTTTTAAAGCATTTTGTACACAGGAAGAAAATGGTGTACAGTAATTTCACGCCTATAAGGTACATCAGAGTATAAGGTACACTTCCGGGTTATTGGCAATTTTCTTAACTTTGTCCATATACAAGGCGCACCAGCCTATAAGTTGCACTTTTTTATGCAGCAAGGATCCACACACAACAAAGTAACAAATTAGTAATGGATCACAGGGTTTACTGGCAGGTGCTCAATTTGCAGACAAGTTTTCACAGATTGGTGTAGCCTTTAAACGCAGCCCCAGGCACCCTCCCCGTGCTGCGGGCCCCGGCACTCCCTCCTGCCCAGCGCCGGCAGCCGTGGCTCTTGTGGCATGCGGCCCAGCTGCCGGCGCTGCCCCCACGTGGCTCGGCTGCTGGCACTCGCGGCTCACACTTCCAGGTTGGCAAATTTCCAAACTTTGTCCATATAAAAGGCCTACCAGCCCATAAGGTGCACTTCCGGGTTTCAATCAAAATTTCATTCAAAAGGGTGCACCTTATATGCATAAAATTACTGGAAGTGCTTTCCCAAACATCTCTATTTTCCTCAAAACTTCATTCCTCCAATCTCCTTTTCATACTTGTTTCTCTCGTCTTTATTGTCTGATTTGTTATGTACTTGTTCAGAGGTGGTGTACAACCTGCTGTGGACCCTGCAGATCATCTCAGGTTCCTAAAGCAGGCAGCAGTCCAGAACAGTTCTTTTGGGGGTCCTGCAAGTGACACTTCTGCTAATATCTCTCAGACTAGGGTCTTTAGGTTTTTATTTTCCTGCATGTGCCCTTACATTGAATCTCAGGTAATATATACTTGTATAGAGACTGAGATCTCCATCCAGGATACCAATATAACATAATTCTTTTGTCCAGAGATCTCTTAGTGAACACTAAGTCTATATGGATATATAGTATAGTGTCACAGCAAATTGTGAGAAATTCCCATGCTGCAATATCTAACTTGCTTACTACCTGAAGCCAGTGGTTTATGCTCTTTAGCCCTTCCAGAAAATGTTCCCAATGCAAAAGTATTTCCAATGTAATTAATTAAATTAATTTTCTTGGTCTGTCATGGAAGAGACTACCTGCACTTACTGGATCATTTGAATAGTGGCTGAAGGAGCTGCTGAGATATGCTTCTAGATACCCCTGAGAGATCTCTCCAACAAAGCTCTGTACCATTTCTCCATGTTCATGTGGCATGGAGACCTCTATTTCTTCACAGTGCTACTCTCTTGGCCTACACTTTCAATCTCCTTCTTACATATGTGCTTAAATTGCATACATGATTAAATGTTAGCAAGGCATTAACAAGATCTTGGGCTGGTTGGAATTCCTCTCTATTCTGGGACATGTTCTGATGTCCTGTAGGTGTCACAGTTTTTTGATTTCTTGTTTCCCTGCAAAGTTTTTCACAGCTCATTGTTCCTCATTTTTAGCATTGATTTCTCTTCAAACAGCATAGCTCTATGGACCTATCTTCATTCAATTTAATCTGAAATATTCCAGACAACCCATTCCTGGATTCGTCAAGAATGAGCTGAATTTTGACTCTGACAGTACTCCTGAGCCTGCTTTTTCTCAGGGAGTTGAGATACATATTCTCTGTTGGAGCAGTAAGTTCTTAAAGAGAAAATGTAAAGTAAGTGTAAAGCAGCAGAGACCTCCTGCAGCTCTCAGTGTGATGTGCCCTGAAGTTTGAAGTGAACTGAAGGTAACTTCACTTCTGTGCCTCCTTACTCTCGAGGTGTCTGTAAAAACATTGGGTTTTGGTAACAATTCTCTTGGGTAAAAAAAATTAGACTGATTGCCCTAGAATTCCTGTCCTTTTCCTTCTTTTCAGACTGTGTCCTCCCATACTTCCCCTGCTCTGTGTGGGATCTCAGATCTTTGTCAGCTGCTTTGTTCCTTAAGTGCACTGACATGGATTTTGTCAGGCACTGCTGACTCAAATACATCTGTACGGTCTAAACACTCTTTAATTTACTGTCTACCCTGCTCTGGTCTCTATTGCCCCATTTCCCTATTTACTTTGTTTCAGTGTCTGGTGAAGACTAATCTCCCTCCTGCAGCATGAAAAAAAAACAGGCACTCAATACTTCAGCTTTTGCTTTACTACCTGACTTCTGAGGTTTTTTGTGAAGTAATAGATTTTCTTTGAGTCTTTCTCTGCCTTCTTTTTCTGTTTCTTGCATTTTCTGAACCCTTACTTACTGCCTTGTTGTTTCTAGTATATGGAATTCTAAGATGAAACAAAGCAAAACAAAAAACCATGAGCTTTTGTGGTTTTTTGAGATCTTTAGTTAAATTTTTGTAATGCTTTCTTTACAAGCATCCTTTATCGTATACTCTACTTTTACCCTTGCTTTTGGCATTTACCATGAGGTTTTTCTTTTTCCTCAGGGAAAGAGTCACCCTCATAATTTAGTATAACAGTTTAACCTTATTTTTTTCTATTTATCATTTGTTTGTTTTGCTCCTTTTGAACACACAAAACAAGGATGACCCTCAAGTGGCATTTCAGACACCTTGACTACTTTGTTGGACTCCCAGATCCTTATTCTGCTGTTTATGTGCATTTCTTTCTCATACTAACTAACTCCTGTTAAGGCTTCTTCTAACTACATTTCACCATCAGATTTGCAGCCTCCTCCTCTAGTTGTAATTGAATTTAAAAATTGCCTGAACTTACAGTGACTTCCAAACCCTCTTTAAAACAAACTAGGGTGAACACCTTGCCAATTGGGTCAGTGTTGCTTTTTGAACAGATGGATAGCTAGGAAAGTAAATCTCCTATTGCTCATTTCTATGGCATTGACTCTTTTGGCCACTGAAATTTCCTAGTGCTATTACCTTGATCCTCTGATCAACCTCCATTGCAGAATGGATTTTCTTCTTTTCCTCTTTACCTCATACAACATTACTTTTATTTAACTTCTGCAAGTAGTACATACATTTTTGACACATTTTTAAAGTGACCTGAATCACAGATAACAAGGTGATAAGCATATTTTAGATGATTACCTTAATTTTAATATTTTTTTTACTGAGTTCTAACACAGGCCATAGGATATTTCAGCCAAAAAAAATCCCCAAAAACAATAAAACAAAACCCTCACTATCTCATAAAAAAATCTGTTAATTTTCCCAATTTTTAATTTAAAGCAATATTGGCAGAAGCTTTGTTTTTGTAACTCATGAGATTTCTACCAGCGGATATACCCAATTTTTGATTATAATGTGGTGTAACAAACATTCTGCAAATCAAAGCAAACAACCTCTGGGAATTCTCAGGACTGTTATTATCTTAGCTCTAGCAAATACAAACTCCAGGCTGCATATTTGGTCAACTATAAAGTGACTACAGATGTGGGCCATATTTCATCAGAGCTCTGTTTATTGGGTTGTCATATTTCTACAGGGTAACCCCTCGAGAGGGGGTTTCAGAATTTTTCCCTTTTAAAGTGGAGGTTTGTGGATTCCTTCACCAGGGCAAGCAAAGTTTCTCACAGCGGAATGCAGCACTCAGCATCTGCAGCATGGACCCTGCTCAGGAAGGAGCAGCTACCTGTGTTTGCACTTCCCAGCTCACCGGCACTGCCTTGTCAGTCCATCACCTGCTCAAGGCATCCCAGCTGGGGCTCTCCACAGCAGACAGTCCCAGCATATTTTGGGCACTCTGATGCTGGTTGCAGTCACCATAAGACATTTTTTTTCTTGAGGTCTCCACTCTGTGCCCTCGTTTTAGTAAT
The DNA here is from genome assembly GCA_009812075.1 of Sialia sialis. Lineage (NCBI taxonomy): Eukaryota > Metazoa > Chordata > Aves > Passeriformes > Turdidae > Sialia > Sialia sialis. The sequence goes on along the minus strand of VRYO01001463.1, from coordinate 37,453,492 downwards.
TCTGTTCCAGGAAGCTGAAGCAATTTTAAATCAACTTACTGAACTTTTTTTTTTTCTTTCTTTTTAAATTCACACTTATTTCTACATTGAAACTAGAGCATTCATAGCTGTTTCCTTTAAGGAGCTCAAAATTCATTTTGCTTCTTGCATCACCTATCCAGCTTAACTAATGATACCAATCCATTTCAATTCTCAGTCTTTTGCTTAAATTACTTTGTATCTCTGATAATATGAATATCCACCTGCTAATCAATACACCAGAGATATCCCCATTGATTTTTTTTCCTGTCTTTTTCAAATAATCTGTTCTAGCAAATTATCAGCTTCTGCTATCTATATAATTTCACTGGATGCATTTATCTTCAGTAAAGCAATTTCTTACTGGTTAACAACAGGAGGAAAAAAAGCATTTATCAGATCTGAAAGGTACACAGGCTTGCAACCTGTTACCGGGGGATTTGCCCCATCCCTCTGGAACTCGTGGCACAGCATCCACGGTCACTGGAGACTGCTTTGAAACGCCCTTCCAAGCAGCTTCCACTGCTGTGTGGATAATGACTGTGCTAGTTTTGCCATCACACTTAGCAGGCCATAACGGACCACATTGGAAACACTTAAAAGACTTTAGTAGTGGGAAAATTATCTCTTAATTGACGCGATTACTTTTGGACTGTGAAAGCAATTTGTCCAGAAGGACTAGCACCTTGCAAGGAAGGGAGATTAAACTTGAACAACTTGCTCCTGGGTCACTTCTCGACTCAGGTACTAATTCAAAAGCTTTCATGCACTGCAGTGCTGCACAGTGTATCTGACTGCAGAGCAAAGCCTGAGTGTTACTGACAGCCTGGTATCAGGGGAGTGCATCAGGAAAACAAAGAAGAGGAAAAGGAACTATTTAGGAATTACTAAAATGTTCTCGTGTCTCCCTTGTGTCTCTTCCTGTCTATTTATAAGGTAAAACCATTTTATAGAAAATCTTACATAAAAAGTGAAAGTTCTGCAGTGTCAGAACTACTCTGAGACTGGATTTCCTCTGTATTTTCATAGTGGCTCTGTTTCAAAGGGACTTCAATTTGCCATGCCAGATTCTTGTTTCAGCTAAAGTGAGAGATAGAAGAAATGTTGGCTCGCCTGCTTAGTTGCTTGCCTTACAGATGCAAGAGCAGAGAGGCATTTCCTAGTGCTGCATTGTACTGCTGCCATCCAGTATTCCAAAAAGTCAAACAAACTACTACAGTTCTCTCAGTAAGACTATTTGGGGTGGGATGGAAGCAAATTTGTTCTTATTTCCCTTCCTGTGGCTGAAATCTTTTCGTTCAGCTGTTTCATCTTTTCAAGCTCTCTTTGGCTTCTGTGAGGTCATGGAATTTTCCAGGTTTAGGGATTCCTGCATCCGGTTCATAAGACTATAAGAAAAACATTTAATAATTCAAGGGCTGGTAGAAGTTTGAGTGTATTCAGTATTCATTCTGTTGGAAAAAAAGCAAACAGCTGATGTTACATGTAATCTGCTAAATAACGTCAAAATGTACATCTGCGTTTTGGGAATTCTGTTTCATTGGTATCTGTTTTGTTATTAAACAGATTAGGCTCATATACCATGTAGATATGTTAAAGAGCATGTGGCTTCCTAGTAACCCTCTTCCTACATTTTTAAGTAATCTGTTTATTTTCATAGACATATCTATTCTCCTTCTTGAAGCAGCATTTTCTATTGTTCAGCAGTTTTATTTCCATACAGGAAAGAGATGACATGCAAAAGTCCATAATTAAGGAATGTGATGTAACATCATTATTAAGATTTTCCTCACCATTGAAAATATTCTCCAATCTGGTGAAACATTAGGCTTGCTTAGTGCCACCATCAGGTGGCAAAGCCTGTCTTTCCTAAGGAACACAGGTGGGAAAGTCTGGTGGGTCCATCTCTAATGAAGCGCAAGAGAACTTGCCCACTGGTACATCAGAGGATGGCAGAGCTGAGGTCTGTTCAGTGAAGGCTTTCACCTGGCATAGAAAAGTAGCCCGGAAATTTGTCCATGTGACTTTACTCAGTGGGAAATTGCTCCTCTGAAAGTTATCACAAAGCTCCATAAAGCCCACAGTCTTTTTAAAATTTTCAAAACTGCCTTTTTTTCTTGGAAAATGAGAACTCTGGGAAGTCTCATAAGCCTCTAAGGATTTGCCAGCCAGAAAACTCTTGGCATGTTTCCTACTTTTTCACTGATCCTAAAGCAAATACAGTAATTTCA
>VRYO01001463.1:37296179-37442897 GCA_009812075.1 Sialia sialis | reverse complement strand
ATATTTATATATAGGCAGTGCCCTTTTTGGATGAAAGACATCTGCTGCCTTGGACAACAATTTTATAGTCTTTATGCATCAGAATTTGATCCTAGAGAGGCACAAAGCAAAGCCATGGCAGCATTAAATGTTGCCCTTTGCACTACATCTGATTGTGTTTCTTTTACTACACATAACTTCCCTTACAAAAAATTTACCTAAAAAGAAATTACCTATTCACCAGAGAAATGGAAGCCTGTGCTATTTGAATAAACAGAGGTTTAAGTGGTACATACAGGGGAGGAAGAATTCCAGCACTACTCACTCCAGCAAAAGGGTCTGACCTGGGAGTTTTAATGCATAAATAAGATTTGGGGTTATCAATAGCTAAATCTATTAAAAACACTTGCAACTCAAAGCAAAACAAACCAAAAAGAATGGTGGGAATGAGAGGAATAGGTTGCAATTGGAAAATAACTGAATGTTACTGTATAACTTCATGCTGCACCCAAATTTTGGACACTGTGTGGTCCTCTCTGCTCTCACAGTCTTTCAGGAAGGAAAACAGCAAGATTAGAGGAGAAGCATGGAGGTGGGGAAAAACTGATCAAAATTGTCAGGATATGGTGTGATCCTTCTCTTCAACCTGGGGAGAAGGTGACCAAAACCTATGAAAACTGCTAGAAAAGCTGAGGGTAATGACTCACAGTCTCCTTCTGTATTTGTACTGGTGTTTGTCTTACAAAGCTGGTAGGAGCCAAGCTCAAGAGTCAAGATGAAAATTTTTCATTAAATGAGCAGTTGAACTATGAAATTCCTTCTTGTGATGTGGACTGTAAAAGTCACATTAGTTCAAAAAGGGATTAGGGACATTAATGTAAGGGAAAGCTTCTGGAGACTACTAAACACAAAGACCTCCGTCTCCAGGGCTGCCTGAGCTATAGACCACCAGATGCAGAGGGAGTTCTGCTGGGCATATAGCACATGAGCTCTTTGCACTCACTCAGCTTCCTGTGTGTCTGGTTTGCTCTCGTTGAGAACAACCACTTCCATGTGTGGAAAATTCCCCTGAAAAGGGTATCAGATTTTTTACAGAAAGCCAAATGGCCCAACCCCTTCCAACTGTCTTGTAACAGCAGCTAAAACTCAAAGCTTTAGCAGAAGATAAAGAGTGCTATGATGAACTTCCTCTGGCTGTGGATGAGGAAAACTCACAGCAGAATGTCCATGATGTTTGATAAACCCACAGAAAATCAACATTTGTTTACTGTTATGCTTGCACACACAAGGGCTATTTGCAGGCTGAGGTTCAGCTGCATTCTGCAGCTCAAATGTCTCTGGAGCAGACCATGCCAGCAGATGTGAGAGGATATTGGGACTGCTATTGCATGTGCTTCCCCTCTTCTGACTCCCTCTCATAATCTGCTCCTGGCTGCTGCTGAGACCCACCAGTTAGTTCTGTCAGGCTTTTGCCCTGTTTGAGCAGTGCTGCTGTGAGGGAAATTAATTCCAAAAGCACGGTCATTTTAGCGAGAGGGTGAGTATTATATCTGATGTCACAGGATGACTGAAGCAGCAACTGGACTTCAATCCGTGGTGTGCACTTTCTGCTGGCCATGAAGCATCTCAGATCTCATGCCAATTCCCCTTGCCACCTCCTTTGCTGGATGTGAAGGGGCACAAGCCATCATGGCAGTAGACTCCAAGCTGCAGAGTGCTGATCACCCTCTTGCCTTCTACTACACAAGCCTTGAGATATATGTATTCAATCAAGGGTACTATTATGATAAAATAAGACATCTCATTCATGTATCAAATGAAACATAAATAGCTCATAATAGAACATATGAAAAATCTCCCACCAAGAGTATTTATATTCTCCCATTCATGGCTGAGTCACGGTGATTTCCATCTTCTTTAAGTTTAAGTCTAAACTAGCCAGATTTTTGAGTATTTCTGTTTAAGGATTTTAAACTTTTTGGTTGTATTTGTTCCTTAAAGATTTTTTTCTTTTCTTATTGTACCATCTTTTAGTTGATAATTTCATTCTAAGCATATTTCAAGCCAGCTGGTTTCTGACTGTGAAACAAGTCAGAAGCACCTGGGAGAGCTGAAAACGTATCTTCAGCTGAGGGACAAGTCCTCACCCAAAAATTTCATCTGTCTTTTGTCTTTCTTCTCTCTCCATTTTGTTTGCTCACCTTTTCTCCTCTGCTCCAACGCAGTAGTACCCTCCTATCTGGGAGCCTTGTAGGGAACACAGTATTTATTCTAGCAGGCACAGTGGGGGTGGGAATTGAGGATGGTTGAAGGCAGTGCCTTGGGCTGGACTGTGCTGGATGTGTGAGGCAGTGGCTGGCTGCCTGCAAGCTCAAACCTTTTTCATTCTCAGTAAAATGGCAAACCACACTGAACTTGGGAAGGAGGAAAATATGACTGCATTTTCCTTCCAGTAGGAGCCAAAGCAAGCCAGGAACCAAGCTATGAGGAGCTGGGGTGGGGTGAAGGATAAAGAGATTTTTCTTTTTATTATTTTGAGCAAAGCTGACGATGGTTGCAGAGGGAGTTCAAAGCAGCCAGCAAAGGCTAAACTGGAATGTAGGAATTGGCAGTTAGGCTGGATGGGCTCACAGTTGGTTTTTCTTGAGCTTGAGTTGCAAAGGTTGTCTGCAAGGGGCTGGAACAAGCAGGATCTGGAGCAGAAAAGGCCATGGGTTGTACGTGTATTTAATGGAAGGGAAGGGCTGAAGCACATCACAGTCTCTGGAAAGAAGGGGGTCAGAAGATACAGCTTTGAGAATTGCTGTTTTAAGTGTGTTTTGCCCATTTATTCTCTCCCAAAAAGACAGAAAAAGCAAATTCCTTCATTTCACTGCATCTTTTGGATTGATGTGTAATTAAGAATGACACATTACTGCTGTATGGATGTTAAAAGGCAAAACAAAGGAAAAACAGATGGAAAGGCAAGGTGGTGCTTCAGTCCTCAGGAGAATTTATTTGTCTGGCTTGAGACATGGGCCCAGAAAATTGTCTTGGTATTTATATTGAAGGAGGAGAAGACTGAGATTTGTGGGCTTGAGCAAGATGCTGAGCTGCACAACAATTAATTAAAAAAGACTGACCCCTGACTTCAGGCACTTTATTTCCAGTTTATATTTCATGTTCTTTCATTGTTTAAGTGACTAGAAACAATCTGGGCCCCTTTATTTTTGGATGCCAGCTTGACAATTTTTAGATTAGTCTTGTGTTTGTTTTTCTCAGCAGAGAAGTGTGTCACTCTGAAATAAAACCTAATTTCCTCATTCCTGATAGAGTGTAAGACAGAGACACAATCTTCAGCAAGTTCAACAAGGGACAGAGTGGTATAAAGAGACAGTGAGGGATCAGACAAAGGTGCATCCTCTAATATCCATCAGGTCATGAATATGAGGGCTGGGTGAGTACCAGAGGAATAAGCCAGGGAAAGCAGCCAGGCTTCGTGCCCTCTTTGAATTCCCTTCAACTGCTGCTGGCAGAGGTCAACTATAGCAAACATAGGCTGAGCCTATAGCTATTTCTGGGCTGAAGTTACAAAGATTTTAAACTCTTAAGCTGTACTAGGTCAAAGACTCAAAAACCCAAGAGCAGTGACTACTTTTGACAACCATGATCAGTGCAAAGCTGAGGCTGAATCAGGATCTGAAGTTGAGTTGTCCATCCACCTCTATGAGCTAACTAGAACAAAGCTAACACGTGTCCCCTTTCGCCCCCTTGTCTCCCATCCTTGTGGTTTGGAGGAGGGAGGAGAGTGTGGTCTCTGGAATCAGAAGCTGCATTTGTGGGTGGTCAATACTTCTTTGAGATTTGTTTTTCTTTTCTGATAACGCTCTTTGAGAGTAGGACAACATCTGAATCCAACTTCTCTGTTATCTCACAAACATTATTAGATAGTTCTATGTAATATCTTTAAATTGAGACAAGCCTGTTTCTTTAGTAAAAATAGACACTACAGAAGAAATAACATTTTCATTCCTGGTTAGGTTTTTGTTGTTGTTTGGTTTGAGGATTGGGGGAATTTTTTAGTTATTTAGAAAACTTCATCAAGAAGCTCACACACAGGAGAAGGTTAAGTTCCACATGCAAATAAAAAAACTTGGCAAGTAACATATTACTTTGTTTTTCAATGGAGAAAAAAAGCAGATGATTCCGGCATCTTACATTTTTCACATCCTTTTATAAATAAATTAATTTCTCCCTCCTACAGATACAAGCCTTGCAGAGTTCCTCCACTGGGATATTTACATCCTTTGCCTCTGCTTCAGCTGGATGAAGTTTTTGCTATTGTTTTTGTCCCTTTGCTTATTTTGTTTTCCCTTTGTTTATCTTCTCCTCTTCTTGGATGCTTTTCATAAACACCCATTAGCGATGTGCAATCACTCCAAACGACCAATGCTTGTCACTGTTTAAATGCGTAAGTGTCAAGGAGGGAAAATGGTATATGGTCCTAAGCCAGGCAGCCAGAAGAACATTTATAATACTCTGATATTGAAGTGATAGAAGATTGCGCATGAAGCTGCAAGTGGAACAAAAAGGGGCTTTGTGGTATGATCAGAGGGTGCAGTGCTTCCTGCAATAAACATACTTGGAAACATTCTTAAATACATCTCCTTCCTTTGATACTATAGCTCACCAGTATTATGAATTAATATTTCTAATTAAAAATTAAGAGACCACATCTTGGCTAAAAGTCACCCACTAATTACTTTTGTTGAACCTAAATCAATACTTACATTCCTGCACTTCTTAAATTGATAAAAATACTGATTCAGTCAACAGGTCTCAATTTTTGTTATAGTCTTTGGAATAGACTGAGTTACAGTAATGTCAGTGATGCGAAACCAGTTATGACAGGAGGTAATTAATGCTTGTAAGCTGGAAGGAGGTTGCAATGTCATATAAAGCTGTACAGGGACACCCAGTTGAACTGGTCTTGAACAATAATTTCAGTCAAAAATTCAGAGCTTGCTAACCCTCTCAGAGCGTGACACTAATGTAAGTGCAAGTATTTTATTATCTAGTCTGGCATTATATTGAGTCATTTGAACATAGAAGGATGCCTCATAGCTGTCACAGGTGCGAACATGCTATGGAGCCATAGCCACAGAGATGAAAACAACACCCTGCAAAAGCCTATCATTTCTATTTTGCTGCTAGAAAACTCTACTGATGCTTTTTTACTACGTGAAAAGTGAAGAGTAAAACAAAGCAAATTAGCTCTTAACATTATGCAAGGAGAAAATGAGAACATATCATCAATAACATTGCATATTAAAAAAATGAGCATTTTAAGCAGATGTTGCTACTGTAGATAGAAAACACCAAGTAAAATTTAAATAAATTTTAATGTTATGAAGGATCTTAAGCAGGACAAGCATGGCTTTTCATTGAAGTGAGAGCATCTATCATATGAACATGGAGGTATTAAATAGGTAAAGAGATACAGACTTTATGAACTCAGACATATTATTCCAAATAGGATTTTATTCCAGTTGAATATATGCTCAAGAGATGGTTTCTCTGTGACTGCTGTATTTTTAGATTCCCCCAGACCATTGCTACACACAAGTCATATCTCAGTATTCTATTTGCACTGGATAATTTCTTTGGCTTTCATCAGTCTCACTCTCACCAACATTTGCTATTTGTCAGTCAGTCTGTTTATAAAAGATGGACTTGATTACAGCTCCAGCTGGGAGCTATATTGGAGTGAATTCTTCCAGATACAGTTGTGGTGAAACCAGATATTAGGAACTGTTCTGGAGATGTTGAGATCTTCCCTTCCCTTCCCTTCCCTTCCCTTCCCTTCCCTTCCCTTCCCTTCCCTTCCCTTCCCTTCCCTTCCCTGAAATTTCCCTTCCCTGAAACTTCCCTTCCCTGAAACTTCCCTGAAACTTCCCTTCCCTTCCCTGAAACTTCCCTTTCCTGAAACTTCCCTGAAACTTCCCTTCCCTTCCCTTCCCTGAAATTTCCCTTCCCTGAAACTTCCCTTCCCTGAAACTTCCCTTCCCTGAAACTTCCCTCTCCCCACTCCCTTCTCCTTTCTGTTAGATGCTGGTGTGTCACAGGCCTGGATATTAACAGGAAAATCCCACACCATCCAAGACACAAGGGGAAAAACCCACCCTGTAACACCATTGCTTTTTATTTGTTTTCATGAAGAGTTGTCACCAGGTGTTCATAGAAAGTTGTGAGACAGCTTGCCAAGCTGCAAATAGCAGTGTATTAAACTCAGTTGTGTGCAGTTTCAATGCCCTAGATTTTTTTTTTTTTAAATATTACCAGAGGCAATTTTTGATTCCAGTTTTGGGTAAGCACACAGCTGAAACTCAGTGATGCCCAGCCAAAACCCACAAGTCTTGCCTGGTTTTGAATCAAAATTCTACAAAACCACAGTGTTTATCATGGTTTCTACATGAAGTCATAATTAACCCCAGGTTTGCTCAAAACTTTATCCAAGTTAACTAAAAATTTTGTAAACTGTGGGGAACCTTACTGAAGTATTGGGTATGTATGAAAACATGAGTGGATATTCGAGTTCAATCTGATCTTATGTTTTGCTGAAAAAGTTTCAAATTACTGCAGCTTCAATCTGATTATTTTTTCCCAGGAGGTGGATGTTAATAGAGATTCATTTAACTTCTGAACTCCAGAAATCTGTAAGGATTTATTGTTTCCAGGACTTCAGATTTACAACAAATGCACTTTCTCCAAATTATCTCTATTCAGAAAATACTCTTTTTTTACTCAACCTACTGATTTTCCTAACAAGAAAATAAAATGGTTTCAGCATGGGGAGGGGGTTTTGGTTTTTTGAGGGGTGGGGTGGGGTTGGCATTGCAAGAGATGCATGTTCTTAGCTAGCTTAAAGTGAATACAGCTATTTCTGTTCTCTGATTTGCTATCCAAAGCATTCTTCTGGGGCATCAGTAGGAAATGTTGACTCATGTATATTTGTAGCCATTCAAAAATTAAAAAGAGAGATGAAGAGACAGTAAAAAGGAAAGGCAGAGAGAGAGAACATGAGAGAGAGCGTGTCAGAGAGAGAAGAAAAGATTGTTAGGCCCTTTGTTTGAAAAGATGAATAAATTTCTATGGCTGACAATATTACTGGAAAGTGTGTTGCTTTGCAAGGGATGATTCTAGGGTGAAATCCTGACCTCAATGTGATCTCTGGAAGTTTAGTTTATTCATACTATACATAAGCTTCATTAGAAGCACGGTTTCATCAAGGGTCTCAATGTAGAGGATGTTTATTTTCAGATTATTTTTATTTTCTACAACAGATTCAGTTCTAATTACAGTTTCTGGACTTTGCTGGGATGTCCCACATTGTGGACACTGAAGATTACATGAAAGGTCATATTCTTAACTCCCATATGTGAATGTGTAGCTCAACAAATTTAGAGACCAGTGATTTCAAGTAATTAAATGCAATTTGTCCAGGAAATTCTGCCTGGGGAAAAGGTTATAAACTTCAACATTTATGCACTTTTAATGAGTTGTTGCTGTTACAAAAATTTATGGAAATTATTCAAGGGCTATGAACAGCATCAAGTCTAAATCAATACTATTTTTTAGCATCGTATTGTTCTAGAAATTTATAGTCATTAAAGTATAGCAAATACTAGAAGCTAAGTATTTAATTTCAGTTTGAATTTGAAGCTGGCAATTTTAGCAGCAAGTGTTCTATATAGTCACAACCTATCACTTTAAAACAATTTTAGTATAAAGTACAGATGGAGCATATATATACATGACTTTATTAATAACCATAAAAACCTATGCCTTAATTAATTAAAAGTCAGCAGCTATGTAAGATTTTTCACTAGCTTAACTCTGGTTTAGTAAAGTAAATTCTCTAAATAGGAACTAAACGCCTGCCAGGAGTTCCACTATTTGCATCATTAATTCTGACCCTTTACTTGCAAGACTCTCTCCCAAAAGTAATTCATCTCAGTTATCATATGACAGCAGAACTTCACACCCCGTGCCAGGCTCCCAATGATTTCTTCCCATATGGCAACTTCCTCAGCTCCATTATGCACAGTTACAGTCTCAGGCAGGCACGTTTTCTGCATAACCACCTTTGCTAATAAGCTGTTCACTATTTCAGGAAGCAAAACAATGGCTCTTTGTTAGTGATGGGAATATGTCTGAGTTTAAAGAAGGAAAACTATTTACCTTTAGGAATTGCTGGTTTGATTCTAACAGCTAGCTCTTCTCATGTTCCCATTTCAGTTAGTGGAGAGAAGGGCATTGCAAGCATAAAGTTCAAAGACTTCAAACGATTTGTGCATTCACGGATTTCTTTCTGCAGGTACTCATTTCTCCATATGCTCCCATTCTTTCTAGTGTATGTTAGACATCTATGTATAGTCCTGCAACACCTACCTTTATTTGTTTGTAGAACTGTGAGGTTAGTAGCTTAAAGTGGGAGGAATATTGGGAAAGCTTTCCTTTTTCATCCTAAGAGTATATCTGTGCTCACAGACCATAGACTGGAAACCTCCACTTTAGGGATTAGACACAGAACATGTTTGGCACTGCTCAGCAGAGGTGTCCTTGAGGGAGTGTCTGAAGAACTGGTCTGGGGAAATTAAATTCCTCTTTTCTCTGTGACTGCAGAAGATGGTACATATACGTTATACTTCAGATGATGGATTTACACCAAAGGAGCACGAAAGCAATAATCTTTTGCACTGAGGCAAGTGGAAAACCCTTCACAAGAGGAAGTAACCTAAAGCACTCATGTTAAATACATTCACAGGTCACAAGATCAGACAGACAGAAGATGACCAGACTACCCAATAGGCAAAAATACTTCAGTCCATGGAACTGTTACACCAAGGAAGCCAGCTCTTAATCATTTGTGAGAGTCATATCTAAAATGTGTAGATGTGTGCATTATAGAAGGTTTTCAACTAGTCTCTGTCTCACATCTCCTCATTTTCATAAAGTTTATGGATATACAAACATCCCTATCTTAAAGCAAATTCATAGAATAGTAGAATCATAGAATCATAGAATTATAGAATCATAGAATCATGAAATGTTTTGAGTTGGAAGAGACCTTCAAGAACATCCTATTCCAACTCCCCTGCCATAGGCAGGGACAGATTTCACTAAACTAGGTTTCTCAAAGCCACATCTACACTAGCCTTGAACATTTCAAGGTTGTATCCACAGCTTCTTTGGTCAACCTATTCCAGTGCATTACCAAACTCTCAGTAAAGAATTCCTTATAAGTTAAATCTACTCTCTTTGGGTTTAAAGTCATTGCCCCTTATCCTATCTCTACATGACCTTGTAAAATGTCACTCTCATGTTAAATAATGCTGTTCCAGTGAGAATCCCAAGGAACACACTTGCTCCTGGTCATCAAGCTGTGGATCACAACTTTTTGAGCATGGCTACCCAGCCAATTCCTTATTCACTGAGTGGTCCAAAATGGTAGGATGCAGAAATCAATACCCCAATCTCTTACCTGCTGGGTGATCACTCTACCGTTCAAGTCAATTCCCTCTACTTCCAGTGGATGGACTTACACAGGCTGTAGGGCAGTGTCTTTTGAAAACAAGTAAGTCAAGGATGATATTGAGACAAGTGATAATAATAATAATAATAAAAAATGTAATAAAAATTCAAAAGGAGATATACATAAGAAAGGAAAAAAGAAGCCATTATAAAGTGAGCAGGCTAATTAATGGCTGCTCCTTGAATTAATGTCCTGTCTGGGAATGGATCTTATCTTTGGCCATCTTACAGCACAGATCTGGGCCCTGGAGAAACAGGTTGGAAAGCCAAACAATGGTTTCCACTCCATTATATGACTGAAGTTGGAGCTGAGATTCATGGTCATACTTTTGCATATAACAATAAAATTTGACATCAAACTTTCAATTGTGTTCACCCTCCTCCTATAGACCATAGCTGTTATAAATCATTGGAACACTCTGTAAAAGAACAATAGAATTATTGGGTTTTTCATTATTTTCTTTCTTTCTTAAATGCTTTTGCTTTGTTTGAACACTGATACAAAGAGAAAGTACCTCTTTCTTGAGCTCCATCTTTACATTAATGGTTATGGACCTTCTCTACCTTGTCTACAGGAAAATGCCCTTAGTAATTCAAATGGCAAGCAAGAGTAACCATGAACAGGAAGAAGAAGGGAGAAGAGGTGCCTGCCTCACACACAGTTTTCTCACTTCTAGCTATTCCTTGGTTCCAGTTAACTGCTTTTTGGTGGTGCTTTTCCTCCAAGTCCTTCCAGAGATTTGTTTCTAAAATATTACCTCAAAGAAGCCATTCATATTCAAAGAATCTCATGATGACTCAAGTTGGAAGGCACTCAGAGAATCTCTAGTCTATCCTCTTGTTCCATGTAACGCTATCTGTAAGGGCAGGCCCAGTATCTCAGGGCTTTTTGCAGCTGGGTGTCCAGCGATGGGGGTGACAACCTTGATGGAAGCGTGTTCCAATGCAGATTTCTCCTCACAGAGAAACAAAGTTTGTCTATATCCATTGCAAACTGCTCCTGTTCCAATGCATGCCCACCAAACTCTGCTAAAACACTTAACAACGCAAGACTGAAAGAACTGAGATCTTCAACATTGGAAACCTTGTAACAGGCATTTAAACCAAAAGGATGTACTACAAGTCCTCTTCCATGTTCTCTAAAATATTTCCTGAGGCTATCCATCTGTCCAAGCTGGAGTGAAAGATGAAAAGTCATGGAAGTACCCGATATCACACGATCCAGAGGTATCAAGTATATAATGGCTTGGTCTCATGATCATGCAACGTTTTAAAACATATTTAGCAGCCCATGTCTCTTTTGAGTTGCAGTGTCATACTTTTCAGTCAATTGTGTTCTTCCTCAAAATAGTGTTATCACAAGTCTCTTATCAGCCTCTACATTTTTGTGGTTGCCTTTTTCCTTTTGATCTCTCTGTTGGCTAGATGCAAACTAACAAGCAAATTTTCCAAGAAGCCAATGCTAGATAGCATTGCCTCATAGTGACCTGACCATCTAACTTCAGCACAAGTAAGTGTAACCAGCCAAAGGCAACAGATTGGTCACATGTATGAGGGACAGAAGCAGAAGTGACAGTAAGAGAGTTTTGACATCTACTGAACACAGATCATCTGGCACTTGGAAGCAGTAAACAAGATTCCTCAGCAAACCCACCAAAGCAGTAGCAACCAAATTGAGGAATGAGGGATGCAGACTGCTGGAGCTAGGCTGCCAAACTCATATAAATAAAACCAGTCATGTGCAGCTGGAATGCTCCCCAAGTATCACATCCTGACTCTCAAGTGGAAATGGCTGTCAAGTGTTTGCTGAATGATGCTTAGACCTGCTTACAGCCTCCATTTATTTTGTGATCCTAAGGCTAAGGATTATTGATCCCCAGCTGTATAATTTAATGTTTTGTGCCCACATGCTTTATTTTATATTAAGATGATCCCAAGTACATAGTTTCCAGGTTTTCAACTGCTTTCAACTCCCCCTCTATTCCAGTCACTAGGTAGTCTCCAAGTTGCTATGCCCGGCCTAAAAAGAAGATCCTCACAGTAATTAATGGAAAAAGAGATGGACTAATAACACCTGTGCCACTTCCCTTCCTATTTATATTTGGTTTCCCCTTCATGATAAGTACAGTTTGTGAGAAGTGAGGATATTCCCCTCCAGAAATTTAACAGTATCCCCTCATTAGAGATAGGGATGATTTAAAGCTAATTTAAGGTTCAGTTAAGCCTTCAGAAGGAGATGTATAACTCAGCAGGGAGTGGTAATAAAAATAATGGTGTACAGTGAAGGGAAAGAGAACTCTTTTCCTGACCTGTGAGGTTCATTTCACACCCAGAATTACTGAAATTCTGCAGAATATTTCACATGTAGCTTAGTTTTTTCCGAGTTTCAGTTCCGCTTCCAAATGGCAGTGGGAATAAACTTTAGGAAAATTGTTAAAAACTGCTACAAAAGGACAGTTGACCATGTGAAGCTGGGAAGAAACATTTAAGGTGCAATTTCCAAGGGGAATGGCTATGGTCTATCTATTTTACATATTTTTACACTTTCAAAATGCATGTTTGAATACGTAGTGGAAAGTGTGGATTGGTTTCAGTTATCTGAGGTGCTTGCTGCCAGCTGAAATGCTTCAAGGTGTGCAGTTTCATCTCTAGCTGCCACTTCAGAAAGACACATTTCCCCCATAGTATCCTGATTGATACCTGCCACTCCCACATGGATCTTTGGCTATCCAGAAGTTAAAATCCCACAAAAAATGGCCACAAAAAAGGCCACATAGCTAATGAAGGATCATGTAGCTATTGGATGCAGAGGCATGATCTAGTCCTTTAGATTTCATGAAAAATTTTCAGAAAAAAATCAGGAAAATTAGTGGGCATTTTTTCTGAGGACAGAATCAGAACTTCAGTATATGAAAAACATGTACTCATTTCTGCCACTTCAACATTCAGCATCTGAACATTGCCTAGAAACAGCAATGAGCAATAGTGTGAACTCCTGTATGTTTGCAAATCCCAGGTTTCGAATGAAAGATCCCAGAATCAAAGAATGATTTGGGTTGGAAGTCACCTTCAAGATCAGCTAGTTCAAACCCCAGCACAGGGAGTGACAACTTCCACTAGACAAGATTGCTCAAAGTCCCATCCAATCTGGCCTTGAACACTTCCAGGGATGTGCCATCCACAATCATTCTTAACAACCTGTTCTGCTTCCTCACCACCACTATCTTAAAAGTTTTCTGTCTTATAGCTAATCTAAATCCACTTTCATTCTGTTTAAAGCCATTGCCCCTTGTCCATGACAGGCACTAGTCAAAATTCCCTCTCCAGCTTATTCAGGGTGAATAACTCCAGCTCTGTCAGTCTGTTGCCATAAGAGAGGTGCTCAAGCCCATCTTCCTCACCCTCTTCTAGACCCACTCCAAAAGCTTCATGTCCCTAGAGCAGGGCTGCAGGTGGGGTCTCAGGAGAGCAGAGAGGGGCAGAACCACCCAGCTGGCCTCACTTCTGATGCAGCCCAGGACAGGGTTGGCATTCTGGCCTGTGAGGGCGCATTGCTGGGTCACGCTGAGCTTCTTGTTAACCAACACCCCAAGTCCCTCAGAGCTGCCCTCAATCCATTCTCTGCCCAGCCTGTATTTGTCCTTGGGATTGCCTTGCCTCGGGTTCTAGACCTTGCATTTGGTCTTATGGAACTTCTTGAGGTTCACTCAGGGCCACCTCTCAAGCATGTCCAGGTCCCCCTGGATGGCATCACTTCCCTCCACCATGTTGACTGCCTCACAGCTTGGTGTTGTCAGCCAGCTTGCTGAGGGTGTGCTGGACCCCACTGTCCTGTAACAGCAAAGATGTTGAGCATCATTGGCCCCAGTGCCAACCCTGAGCCATGCCACTCATCACCAACCTCCACTTGGAATTATGAGCCATTGGCTGCAACACTTTGAGTGCAACAATACAGCCAGTTCCTTATCCACTGAGTGGTTGATCTGTCAAATTAGCACCTCTGCAGTGTTGTTGTTGGGACAATGTCAAGATGGGAGTCTTCAGCATCTTTCCATATCAGAAACTACCACCATTGATTTTTACTCTACAAAAAAACCATTTTTTCTGCAATTTATCACTAAATGATGAGTGAATTACACAGACAAGTGAAGAGGACCCCTGGTTACCCAGTAATTGTTGATAAATGCCAACTGTCAGAGGTGCTTGAAATATCCATAGGTGACTACTACTTTTAAAATTGAAATATTTTTAAAATATCCAGTAGGTCATGCAAAGCCTGATCTGCAGATGGTGAAACTAGACTAGTTTCATTTTCGATTCTAGACCCTAATTCTAATTTAATAGGGCAGATGCATAATTAAACTGTGAGTAATATAATTTATTTAGGATTAGGAAGCATGTGTGTACTGAATATGAAATATATAAGCTTCTAATGACCAACTGCTGCTTAATTTTATTGTCTTTCTTAGCATGAACTCAAGTGAATGATATCCCAAGCAGCAAGTATCTCATACTGAAATTCTTGCAGAGAAACACCAAAATGAAAACTAGTTTTTAAACTAGTGTTAAACTAATGTTTAGCTAACTAGAATATTTGACAAATGTTTAATTAGGAGATAGATAGATAGATAGATAGATAGATAGATAAATCTCAAATGTATTCTACAAACCAGAATTATTTATAAAGATGCTTTGGTGGAAGGTAATGTAAAAGATGGACTGAGAAGGGTGATTTGAATAAATAATACAATGAAATATCAAATTATCATTGCAGTTCTTCTCTCTGTAGACCATTTATCAGAGTGTGTGTGTGCACTGAGCTGCAGCTCCACCATGTTAGGCCTGCCAAGTTGGCCTGAGTGGCAAATGACTGAAATAGACTTATTCTATAGATCTAATCTCATATAGGGATCTAATTTCACATATGGGTACATACACAGCTTTTCTCTCATGCTTTTTTAAAATTATTTTTTTATTTGATACAGACAAAAGCTTGCTACCCATAGAGGAGATGCTCAACAACATGTGCCAGCAAGGCAACCACAGCTCTGCCCTTTTATCAACCACTGTTGAATCATCACCAGTTCTGAGAAATACATGCTGTGGGTGTTTACTTGAGGTAGCACCTTTTTGGTACTAGTACTTCTTAGGTACTAGTTTGAGGGTTTTTAGAACAAAGGGAAGAAGTGTGTACCCCTAAAAATCTGTCCCTGGGTCGAAAACAGTGTTTGAAACCCAAGTCAGAAGTCTATTTTCTTTTTCTATTAAATAAAAACCAAACAAATGAGACAAACAAACAAAAAAAAGGCAAAAAACCCCAAACCAAACCAAACTGAACCAAACCAAAACCAAAAACAAAACCCCCCCCCAACTATTTGATATCCTTTGAAATTATTCAGAGGAATCATTTTTCTTGGTATCTGAAAATATAATACATATCCAGGCTCATCTTTCATATTCTGCAGTTTATCTTTGGTGTAATCTGCTGCGCATACTGCCAAATCATAGTGGTACACACATTTGAAAAAATGCCATTTGTCATCCAAGTTATTGGAACAGAGCCCAATAACTGAGTGTGAGGAGACCACTGACTGAGTGCAACAAGAAGCACTGAGCCTAGAGATTACTGGGTGACCCTGGTACACTTGGCTGCCCTTGTGGAAAAACACCCATGTTGCTGCTAATGTCCAGCTATTTCATTGCTATGAACAACATTTCTCTCTCTAGATATCTATTTATCATTTTACACGTGAAAGTCACTGGGTTTACAGATTAAATTATCACCTCTGATTGCACAATAAGTAGGTAGAAATCTGTCTTCTTCAACTCTGAGTGCATCATGAGGCAGAGGTTGGAGATACACCACCAGCCTCTAAACAACAGTGTTTGCACACCCAGGATTGCTGTCTTGGGGAGCCTGCTGAGAATAACAGAAAAATCAGTTAAACATATTTTCCTTTAACAGAGGCTGCAAATTAACTTGCTGTGAGACCTGCTCTTCATTTTCCCTACATAAGAGGAATAATATTAGTAGAAGTTCACAGTTTATTTCAGGACAACGTGCTAAACTTGCTGTTCCTACAAATGGTAAGTGGTAGCTGTCTGCTGTTTCATAACATCTTATACCAGGACAGAACAGATGATCCTTGATCCAAAAAAAAATTCAGTCAAGTATAGGTCACGACACAATAAAAAGAACAACAAATTGACAATCAATGAAACAATATTGCTCCACACCAGTAGCCCTACCATAACAGAAGCTCTGCTTTTTACAGTTTTTCCCCAAGACTGCTTAGGAGAAGAATGCTTTAATTTGGCTTTTAGAGAAAATTAATGTCCTTTGCACGTACTTGTGGATTGCCTATCGAGTGTAAGGGGCTGTGTAGAAGAAAGCATAGAAATGTTCATTTCAAATTTGAGCAAGGAGATGATGAAAGGGCAAATGCTCAGGGCTGATTAGAATCAAAAGCGGAGAGGATGGCAGTAGGCTGAGAGAATCTGAAAAGGAAGACAGAGATGGCAGCAAGGTAAGGGTTTGCAAAGGGAGGGCTCTGTACTTGGCAAATGGACAGCTGGACAATGTTAAGCATTTGCTAAAGGAAGTCTTATTGAACTGGCTGAGATATGATGATAAGTGATTGTACTGGATAGTTGGTAAGATGTAATATCTCAAAGGACAGAGGACATATATTTTTAATACAGTAATTTCACGATTATAAGCCGCACCTGAATATAAGCCGCATTTCCGGGTAGCCAGGAAGACCACGAGATCTGTCCATAGATAAGCCGCACCTGAATATAAGCCGCACTACTGGGGTAGGCTGGATTCTTCAATGAAAAAGGTGCGGCTTATATTCGTGAAATTACTGTATATATCTTCTAATAAATAGACCATATTTGTTTTGAAATGCTACATAGTTTGCAGCTCAGCTGGGAAATAAGCTCTTAAGCATGTTCAAGTTTAAATCTAGTTCTAAAAATTAAATCTAGTTCTAGTTCTAAAACTCAGATTTTTAATTCCTAGCAAAATTAAATTGCAATGTGTGTAACTAATATTAAGTGAAGGCCTCAGAGTGATACCAGGAACCAGCTGGAAGTGGGAGCTAACAGACATCACACTGACTGAGAAAAAAATGGGGAAGTGCTACCTCATGATGAGATTTCAGGGGACACAGTTAATGTTTGAGGCAGAGAAGAACTCACAAACAGGTTTAACAGTATTGCAGCTAATGAGACTTTGGTGCAACAATGATACTCAGCTAAGATTTTAAAGGAGAGGTCTTGGGCATGGGAAGAGATTTGTAGGTCATCTGTATTAAAACGATAATTGAATTTGTGCTCTGGTAATGTGATTAAACAGAGGTAAGTTATAAAGATGAGTGAGAATGGAAGCAAGGACAGACACATTTGGGATCCCCACTGAGAGCTAAGGGAAGGCTTAGCTTCTGACAGACATGCTGAAGAGAGTAAGAAGACCAGAGAACACCAGAGTAACAGCTGGTGAGAGGAAGTGCAATTTCAAGAAAAAGACTAGAACTTCCCCAACAAAAGTGAAGGGCATATCTAAGAATGGAGTATTTTCCCTTCAAATTTTGATTAGAAGACATTGCACATTAAGTGTGTCTGAAGATGAATGCAAGGGGAAGAAGGCATCTTCAATGGAACTGAAATGTGCAACTTGACATTATTCAGTGAGCTTGGATATGAAAGGAAGAAAGAAGAAAGAAAAGTAGCTGAAGAAGCACTTTTCATATTCAAGAGTACTTTTCATATGGGAAAGGTAATAAACCTTGCAGTAGGAAGGGGGAAAAGCACTAGGAAAGTGAAAACACTTGATGATAAAAAAAGGGAAAAAACCATCTTGAGGAGATTGTGACAATGCATAGAACAGAGCTCATGTGACAGCACAGGTGTGAGGAGAAAACAGCAGAAGAGAAAGGATGGGAAGGATGAAAGAGTTGTGAAAGGGAATGGAAGCTAGATGAGAAAGATCAGGTTGTATTACTATTTTTCCTCTTTGTGTTAGGATACTTTATGAAAGTAAGAGCAGTAGTTTTGAGAAACAAATCAAAGATGACAAAAAAAGAAAGATGACCAAGGTAAGCGTCATTACAAATATGAAAGGAAGCAGAAAGATATTGTTGACCTGGCAAGTAGAGGTTAAAGGAAAGGGAGCTCATGTAAGGAACTGAAGAGCTGGTGAAACTGGAGGTAACTGTAAAAGAGGAGAGGAGCTCGGAGGGGAAAGAATAAAATAGCAGGAAGACAAATACTTAAGTCAAAGGGAAGGAAAGCCATGGGCAGAGGACAAGCAGGTTAAAAACAGTCTGTGCTATGGACATGTTGTATGGTGCCCCTCATGATCCAGAAACCAAATGTGCCTTTGTGCACATTTCTGTCAGATAATTATAATGAAGTTTTTGTGTTTCTGTACCAAGGCTAATGTGGTGTTGTGATGTTGTCATCTGGATTCTTAAGAAAAGTGCTGACACCATTTGTTTTTTTGGCATGGGCTCAATTGTGCCCTTCTGGCACAATTGGTAAGGGCCACTTTATATCAATGGGAATGAGGTAGCAGTTTGTTTATATAGGATGGTTGTCCAGGGAATAAAGCAAAAAGGCAGGATCTTTTCTCCTGTGTTAGGATTAGCTCCACAGCAACAGAGTGACAAAGATTGCAGCTAGAACAGCTTAATTCCTACCAACATAAGGGTCTTTGTTGTTAAGATGTTTATAGATAAAAAACCACTTTATTAAATGTAATGCTTCCCATAAAGGGAAAAGTCCTGGCCGCATATTTTGCCTGCTCCACTTACCTCCCACAGCTTGAATTGACACTGTGATTTGGAGAAAACACTGCTGTAGGTTGCAGAAAGTAGACTTTGCTGTTTGTGCAGAGAACCCTGTTTCAGCAGGGCGTCCATGTACCAGAGATCCATCCCCTGCTGTGGCTGGTCACATCTCTTCTACTGTTTTGTATGGTTTCAATCACCTTTATCACATCTCTTTATTCCAAAAGTTCCTCAGCTGGGACACCAATGACCAAAAGGAGATTGTTCAGGCAGACCCAAGGTAAACAAGATATCACAGATGTTCAACACTTTCCTAAAGCAGTTAATTTATGTCAGAATCTATCACATTTTATTCAAGGAAGTAAACTGTAGGAATTAAAAAAACCCTGGGTTAAAGTGTCATGAAAGACCACTTAAATGAGTGATACAGACAAGAGAACAAATCAAGCTCTTCTGCTTATAGAAGAGCACTCAGAGGGTGTTTCAAGGGCCAGTAGATATTTTCCATACTCAATGATGGATGGTCAAGGTGTTTTGAGTTGCAAGAAGTTCTTGGGAACATCTTTCTGGAAAAGTATTGCAGGTGCTGTAGTAAAGATGTGGAGTTCAACCTCCATTTAATCTTTCCTAATGCAAGTGCATGAGCTGAATTTACACTGACTGAGAACATTGGTCTTGATCTCTTTGCTTCTCCAGGCTCTAAAAAGAGCATGGCAACGCCCAGCTTCTCTGTACAGGTGAGCCAAGTGCTAACTCACTCTGTATTACTTTCTGATGCTACTGTAGACTGCTGTTTTGAGACAAAATTCGTCTAGACAGTTATTTATTGTAAAATGTACACCTTTGTGTTTCTGTCAATCTGCAGTGTAGTATCACTGTTAATGTTTGCCCTAGGCAAATTCAGTAAAGTAATAGGAGCTGCTTAACAGCATCAACAGCTCTGGATTTTTTTTGTCAGAAATAACATAATGCCAAAAGTTATGTGTGTCAGGAAACTTCCAGTGATGTCTGAACACTGGTATAATCTGCATGATAGGTACTTTCAGGTATGGAGTAAACTCTGCCCCACTCACCTCACCCCTAGATAGGGAAACTACAGGTATACAGGATATAATAGGGGCATGCAGCCTCAAAATAGGGCTTTATGATGAACCAAAGCCATACATATTATTTACAACATTTGTAGAAACAGCTGATGGAAATTTCTAATAGAAGATGTAAGGTGAAAAGTTGTCATAAGAAACTTCCATGATGCCCAGTGAAATGAAAATGCACTTTCCATGTTACATCCATTATTGATGATATGATATAATTATTTATTATAATAAATCATAATGAATTAGTTGATAAAACAAACAAAGATTTCTGATAGTCTGCTACCAACATACAGCACAAACCTGCTATCATTACTCGCATAAGGAGTGCCATGGCCCTCCCTAGGAACATTTTTATGATCAGAGGCCACTCTTTTCTCGGAAGATCATCCGACAGTATATTAATAAATACTAAACCAACAAAATGGTGTCTTATTTTGCTATCATATTTTCTGTCTATGTATCAATTTAGTATATATTTAATCTTCTGTTTAAAGTTGTTCTGCAAAATTCATAGATAGTAATATTTTAATGTGTCCTGACTTAGAGTAGATCTTCATATCTTTGGTACTGAGTGCACTAAAATACATATTCCTGGGAGAAACAGATGGAGATACAGACAGATCATTCATATCTGACTTCCTTTGCTCTTCCACTTCTTCTATTCTTACCCCTTTACCCTTGAGTCTATCACACACAGTCACAGAATCATTCAGGTTGGAAAGGATCTTTAAGATCACTGAACCCAGCAGTTAAACAAGTACTGCCAAGGTCACGGCTCGACCATGTCCCTGAGCATCACGCATACATGATTTTTGAATACCTCTGGGGATAATGACTCAACCACTTCCCTGGGAAGCCTGTTACAATTCCTGACCACCCTCTCAGTGAAGAATTTTATCCTAATATCTAATCTAAACTTTCCCTGGCACAACTACTGACAATTTATTTTTACCTGGGAGAAGAAACCAACCCCCACTTCAGTACAACCTCCTTTCAGGTAGTTGCAGAGAGCAATAAGGTCCTACCTGAGTCTCCAGATAAAACAACCCCAGATAACCCAACCACTCCTCATATGACTTGTGCTTCAGACCCCTCACCCACTTCCCTGCTTTTCTTTGGATTCATTCACTGTGTCTGTGAGCTCTTTGCAGGTTGCCATCTAAAAGGCAAGGTAGCACAACAGCCAGACTTCACTCTTGCCTTGAACTTAATATCAAAGAGTATCACCTGGATTTGCATCCTGCTGAATGACTCAGGGGCAGGTGTGCTCAGCTCCAGGACAGAGAGACTGCTGTGCAGCTTCTCCTGGTTTATA
Organism: Sialia sialis; assembly: GCA_009812075.1. Taxonomy (NCBI): domain Eukaryota; kingdom Metazoa; phylum Chordata; class Aves; order Passeriformes; family Turdidae; genus Sialia; species Sialia sialis. The sequence goes on along the minus strand of VRYO01001463.1, from coordinate 37,422,141 downwards.
AACATCCGCTTTCCCTTGCCTTCAACTGGAGCTCAGACACTCGTGTGATTCTGTGTCATCCCACACTGTCTCCCCACTGGGAAGCTTTCCTCAGATGAAAGACTCATTAGATCAATGCATTCTTGTCCCTTGCTTCTGCAGTCTCTGTCAGATCTCAGAAAAAAGTGTTCATCCTGTCTGCAGCCTGACTGTGAGGGCAGGTCACTTAGGGTCTCCTTTTAAACAGCAGCAGGTCCTGCCCTGCCAAACTTCTCATCAGCAGCATGAACAGCTGCAGCAAGGAAAATGGAAACAAACTCCAATTTCTTATAGCCCTGAAGCACACAAGGAGGGCACAGGTGTAGCTCACACCAGGCCATTTGGTTTGGAGTCACTTGGGAAGAGGAGATATTTTTTAAATGCTTGCACGGGACCACCAAGGTCCTTTATAAGCAATTGTGAAGACAAATGAGCTCACATTTGTTCCCATTCAGTGTCCTGTGGCTTCTAGATGAAAAGATGTGGATGAACAGTTGGAGTGAGCCTGTGCTGCAGCCAACATCAATGTTTCCAAATAGCTCAATGGGCAAGTGGCAGCTTGACTGCAAATCAGAACAGCCTGAGGGCAGCCCTAATTCACAGTAATGTAACCAAGCAATGGAAATATGGAAAGAGAAATCCAAGGAAAATGCTGGTGATAAATCCCTGGGGCTAAAAGATTTAGGTCAAACCCCAAACTACTGAACTAGGCAGAATCTAGTTCATTTTGGTTGCTATGTTCATTTTGTTGTCCCTACATCCTTCTGAATATCTTACTGGTTTTTAGTAAACTAGGATAAATGACATAAAATGCAAAATTGGAACAGACACCTGTAAAGAATCCTTGAAAGAGATGAGGGATGAATAATGCTGGAGTAGATTCTGAAAGCTAAAATGGATGAAGGGAGAAAAATTAAGATGGAACGTGGGGAAGGATGCTGACTTACTTGAATATCTTGTGTAAGAGGAAAAAATGAAAATCCAGAAGTAAGAGGAAGTAAGGTAGATTGGAGCCTTGAAATAACATCTTTCAGAGCAGGTATGAATCACTATGAATAATGTATCGCTAATTACAATGATGTAAGTGCAGCCATGCATCCAGTCTCAAGCATGTCAATTGGAATGTAAAGGGAAATGAGAAATGTGATAATACGTCCATTTCTATCAGAAACCACGTCTATTGCTGCTGTTTTCAGGGAGAGCTTTCTTTCACAGTTCCTTCTCTTTATGTGGCAGTGAAGCCATAAACGCCTGTGAACTGGTAATCTGTTTCCATGGAAATGAATGGGATGTCACAAATGTAGTGCTATGACTTCATTTCAAGATAGAGTACAAGGAGAAGATAGGCAGCAAAGGAGGGATATCAGGTTATTTCAGGCTCTTCTGACTGCCCACTGTAAATTTCCTTTGTTTGAGCAGACAATGGAGAGGAAGAGGAGGGTTAAACTGGGCTGAGTCATGCTTGAGGTTGCTTGGGTGGAAGATGAAGGTTGTGATTGTGATTATTCCTTGCTGGAAGGCTTTTGTGAAAGAAATCAATTGGTCTGTTATTTTTTTGTGTCTTAGTTACATGTCTGCAATTCATTGCAATAATGATGTACTAGTATAAAATAAGTTAATAAACTAATTTTGGTGAGAAAGTGAAGAAACTAAATGTCAGAAAGATTTCTTTTTTAGACATATTAGACTAATAGACAAATATTAGACAAATATTTAAACATAGAAAAATTTTTTTACAATATTTTTATTACTTTGTATGCACTAATTTTTGAGATAAAAGTCATGAAGTAAAATATCATCTTTTTTTACTCTATTGACTAGCACAGATGTCTGAGCCTTTCTTTGAAAAGCAGTAAGAAGTTTAACAACAAATCCAGGTTTTTTGCAAGGCATTATTTTTCAGTTGCACCTTTTCTGTTTTCTTACTGGACTGTCTTTTATCAGGCACTTACATTGAAGCCAAGATGAGATTTTCAAATCTCTTTCTACTCCAGTGTCCTGTTTATCTCTTGTGTTTACATAGCACTTTGGACCATGTTTGCCCTGGCTGTTCTTCTTTTAAAAGCTAGAAGTAAGGGGTATTCGATAACTAAAAAGCTTTTTTAAAACTGAAGAATATTTATTTTGGAAAAAAAAAAACCCTTTTGAAGTCTGCCAGATTTTTTAATTTTTTTTAATTTTTTTTTTTATTTTTTTTACTTTATTATTTAGATCTTTGAATCCCCAGGCATTTTCCTGTCCTGGCATTGTCTTTTAACAACTGTTAAGTGTTTGCTGAGAAGTGGCTTATCTCAGTCCATTCTTGTCTTTCTGCTTGTTTTGCTGCTCTTTTTTCCCTTCACATATTCAGGTAAACTAAGCCACTGCAGTCTCACAGTGAGCAAGGCGAGAACTAGGTCAACAGACTTTGTTTGTAAACCCTTACAGAACTCTTCTAATTCTGTCACAGACGTGGGAAAGGCTTGACGTTTACCTTCTTCTTCTGTAACTTTTTAAAAGACCAGCTGGAATATTAGAGTGTGACATTAGAAAAGAAGTCTGATGAATGTTGTCCTGTATCAGGTACGCAAGGCAACAGAGCAAGGCAGGGAGCTTGCTTACCCAGCCCTTTCTAGGTAGATAAGGATAAAACTTAACCTCTTCCTTGGTGTATTTTCCCTCCTCGGATCGTTGAGAATAGCCAGATCTTTCAAAAAATCTGGCACCTGAGTAATTTGTCCATTGGCAAGGCGAAGCAGCTCTTGATAAGCCCTTTTTTAGTTCTGTAATTGAAAAAAGGCGTGGAGCTGATCAAATGTTTGGCTTTGCCAGCATTACTGAAGTACAAATCAATTGGGCATCAGCTGTCAAGTTCTAGAAGTGACATGGTTTACCTGACTGAAATGCATCTCTCTGATGCATTCAAGCTTCTGGATGAGATTTATGTTTCAGAGGGGCATTTTGACAGTATGTTGTGGAAGGAGAACTTAGAACATTAATTATCTTCATTGAAAAGATATTATAATGCCATCACTTGCTATAAGCAAATGAATAATAGAGAAGATATTTCCCTTTTTTCCTGTGGCTGTCTGGATCATGAGTTTGCTCAACCCAGTAATGATTATTTGCATCATAATTGGCTCAAGAGTAAGTTTTTCTGCCTATGTATAAGCTTTTCAGATGTATGCAGGATGCTAATGAAAAGAAACAATGAAACTAATAGATCATCTGGATAGAAATAGATGTTTCAGGCTCCCAGATAATTACTTATACTGATGGTGAGCCATGTATTATTCACAAATAAGGAAGCAACTGAAGAGAATGCAAACGTTACTGAGGAGACTCTGGAACTTCACAAAAACATTTTAAGAAAGTCTTGAGGAGTAATTTGAGGTAGTAGATTAAGTTTCAGAGTATTATTCCCAGTCAGTCCTTCTGCTAGGCAGGTGCCATACACATAATCCCAGGACATCAGCATAGATGAGAAGCTGCCCTTTGCTTCTGGCACCCTGATAGTTTGAAGCTCTTGTGTCTCTAAAAGCCTGTATCACCCAAGAGCCATTAGAAGGGATGTGGTCTGGATGGATGCAGACCATTAGAAATGAGTGCATCTGCAGTACTGCCCAAACATCCCTTTGGTCAACAAATTGAAACCAAAAGCATGGCATTGGCCAAGCCCTCCTATTTTGTCTGTGTTCATCTCACAAAGCAGCACCTCAGACTTCCCAGCCACTGACTCCTACTTCTGTTGGGTTTTTTTTCCCCCGAATCACCAATTCGTTTGCAAGCCCCATTTTCCTTCCCTTTCAGTTACTCTGTTACTTTTTGACAGAGGAAAATGTCTGCTGTCACACTGCATTTGCAATTGAAACCCCTGGCTTGAAAACTGATGAGCTGCTTTTCTGGCATTATTTCCCTCCTATGGTCTGAGCTGTAAATAGAAGGAAAAAATAGCAATCTATGCCCCATGGTCATGGGAGTCATTATTTTTCTTTGTTTTTGCAGAATATCTTCAGATAAACAGTGGGAAATCTTTTACCATGTAATCATTTAAAATTACATCAATTTAAATATGACAGCATTGCCATGTTTTGTTTAACTGCCAACTCCAATTAAACATTGTGCTTCTTTTATTACTCGGATTTCTGGGGTTGCAAGAATGCATGGGATCTGTCCAGAATTAGAGAGAACTCTATATTACAAGATTATTATGAATCATCTTGCCCTGTCTGGGTTCAATTCTAAATTTGAGTCCATCTCAGAGCAAATTTTAATGCTGACATTAGTCTTAGAACATTGTGATTGCAATTCGGTCTCCAATAAATTCTTTCTTTTCAGTTTTTAATTCTCTTCAGTCTGTGAAACCATCTCGTATTCCTTAATTTAGTGCTTAACTTCCAACTTGATATAATGCTTTTTACAGCCTATGAGTATCTTACCAAATTCTCCAATTTTGTTTCCATAAATTCAACTGCTGGGGTATGTGGCAACTGAAACTTGGGCTAGATGTAAAAAAGGGCTTAATCACTTGCCAAAGAACCACAAAACCAGGATAAGATGTGAAAGAATATACTAAACAAGTCATTGCCATTTAAATATACCAAAACAACAACTTCCTAAGAGTGAAGACCAAAAAAAAAATGCTCCTGGATCAGTTTTTGTTCTTTTACATTACTTAGAAAAAAGATAATATCCTTAGCAATCAATTATTTGGTAAATTATAGTACAGCCTTTCCCTGAGATCTCTACTTGATGCAGTGATGGCCCAGATGCTCCCATGTGTGCAAAGTGTCATTTTTCCACTGAAAATAAAGGTAGATTATTGGACAATAGAACAAGTTTGAATAGGCCAACCATTATCTGATTGAAAATTTGGTTATAATATTACCCAGCCATTGCACAGGAAAAAATTTAAAATAAAACAAAAGTAATGGACAATGAGTAAGAGAAGAAGTTTATCATCTAAATGCCCTCATGATAGGCACACTACTTGGATATAAAAACTAGGTTATTCTCTATTGATGACCTTCCACTGTCATGCAAAGAGAGAGGGTTTGTAGAGTGAGTCAGAGTAAACTTGTGACTTTGAAGATTTGAATCCCTCTTAGGAGGAACCAGAAATAGATATCTTGACCAAATTAGGTGCCAAATATTCATACTCCCCAGAGAGATTTAAATTGTGTTTGTGGAGCCAAGTCTGTGTTCATTTGGCATCAACCTTCTTCAGCAGTAAGAGATACAAATCTCTTCACAAGCTTAAAAAGACAAGTTCTCAGGTTTTTTATTTAAATACTTCTACAAAACTGTCAGATCAACTCTCCTGGAAATTTTGCATTAATAAGATTTGAGATAACAAAGAATCTCAGATCTCTCTGAGCTATTTATTCAAACCTTAAACAAAGAAACAAAAGTCAATAGCTAGGAGATTCCAAAAACTGTTTTTTCCACATATGCAACCACATAAAATCCTGATTATCTGCAGATTTGAATCATTATAAATTTCCTTCCTTCCTTCCTTCCTTCCTTCCTTCCTTCCTTCCTTCCTTCCTTCCTTCCTTCCTTCCTTCCTTCCTTCCTTCCTTCCTTCCTTCCTTCCTTCCTTCCTTCCTTCCTTCCCCCAAGATTCCCTGCACAGGAAGTTCTTTGAGAGAGTAAGCAATCAATTCATCAATTGTGTGAAGAGTTTTAGGCTAAAACTCGGGACACCAAGGATTTCTTTAATTGTGTATTTTACTACATTTGATTCAATCTTCAGGGCATTGAACAATTGCCTTTCCCCACCTTGTGTAATGAAGAATCTCTGTTAAGCAGAAATCTTCTACATTACAATGGGAAAAATTTAATCAGATAACTCTTTGTTTTTCTAGATCTGACTCCATATTAATAAATTACCTTTAATTTGCATTCTGGGTGAAAAGCTCAGCAGCTCTATCTGCTCCATGATTTAAAAACCTGATCTATAGGTAGCCAGGGTGACTGTTGCTGTTGCTCCTGATTAATTAGCTGCTGTTAGATATTAATCTCATTTTGACTTGAATGTGTTAGAGTCAGACTGCAATGACAGCAGGATATCTTTCAGGGGAGCTGTAGAGATTTTATTTATTGATCTAGAAGCAGAAACAATCTAGCAGGTCATTTTCAGCTAGTGTTGCTTTCTTCCTCACAGATAGTGGTGACAGACAGGAGACAATCTCTTTGCAAGATCATTTCCCCTGATTATTGGTGGCATCACTTGCATTCCCTTCCTTGTCCTTTTGACTTCTTGTAAGAAAGATGCCACTCGATTCCTCTAAAAACCAAAAGTGTGAAGAAGAAAGGCAAGAATAATTTCAAGCCTTCTGGGATTGGTAGACTAAATAGGGGAAATAGGCCAGAAAGCACATTTCATGATACAATTGCCACACTCCTATTGCTCTTCCATCTATGCTTGGCCAAGAGCTTTTAGATATTGGAAAGAAACCACAGGACTCCTACTGATTATTTTGAGGCAGTTCCTACGTTTGCATAGCTCCTTTTCCATATCCTTAGCAGGAGGAGACTAAAAGCATTTATGTGAACATTCATGACTGCAGCAAAGACTGTTGGGGATGAGAGCAATGTGGCAGGAGACCCAGGAGCAACTAGATATGTACGTAAATGAATTGCTGGACTGAAGCTGAAGCATTGAAATCAACACAGCTAAAGGGGGACACACAGTTGTGCAAATCTTTCTAGTTTCAGAATCTCAAGGTGTTCAGCTATTTCTTTAGGCATCATTATTCTCAAAAGAATAATAAAAGGCTGTAAACACTGGCAATTCCAAACACCTATAACCATGAGGAAAATTCTTTTCTTGTCTTTTTTACTCACTTTCTAGTTTTAAAACTTTGACAATTCAAGCAGCATTGAGCTTTGACCTTCTCTTTAGAGGGCCAGACTAGAAATATTTGGTTTTAAAAGAAAGATGAAGGCCTCTGGAATACATGACTAAATAAGCTGGGATTGGTAGGACTTGCTGTGGAAAAGCTGGCTGTGAATCCATGGTGGTTGGCCACACGAGGTCACAGGAAGAAACCACCTCAGCTCTGTAAACCATGCTTCCCTGCTCCTTCTGCAAAAAGTGAACATCATCATCAAGGGCTGCTCTGAAGATACAGCTCCTGTTCTAACAGCATGTATGGTAAATGCTCACACATAAGGTTTAGATACAGTTTCTTGCCTTTTGGAGTGGTTGCATTCTGTGCTGTTCCTTGTGATGAAGAAAGAGTATTTATCCTGGGTGCACACACTGGAAAGTAACTGCTAAGTTGGGATATCAAACTAGACTAATCCAAACAATTATTCACCCAAAATTTGTTTTCATCAAAGTACTAACAAATATAAAGACACGAAACAAACAACAAGAAAAAAAAATCAGTCTGCTGTATTGTTATTATTGGAAAGCCTATAGGATCATGGATATCCAACATACACTGGGATTCCATTGCACACTGAAACAGATGTTCTTTAATGCACTTAGCATGGTGTAAACTATTGGAGCTCAGCAGGAATGGACAACAAATATTTTCATCAGCTTTGCTGTCCAAGTACATTCTGGTTTAGTGCGTCTGTTTCTCCTGCAATGTGTTGGAGTAAAATAAAAATTAAACATTCTGCAGCACAAATAACTTCTTGTTCGTGATATGTCTTCTTTATGTTCTCAGTATTTGCTTTTCATAAACACCTGCCACAGCTCAGCAACCATGAAACACAGAAGATATGGATTTGCTGAAGACATTTATGGCCATATGATGCTGATGAGCTTTTAAATCATATAATTAGAATCATACAAGAAGCAAGAAACTGGAGCAAAAAAAAAAGAAAAACCTTTGAACAAAAAATGAATATTTTTCATTTCACCAGCTTTACCAAATAGACCAATGTAAATCTATTGGGTTATAACTTTCAGGAAACAGAGCTGCCCAGAACTAATATACAAGCCACAGTCATTCCAAACAAGCAAAGAACCTGTCTCACTGGAGCTAAACTATTTGCAAACTGATGTCTACTCAGCAAATAGTGATAGCTAAATTGTTTTAGAACTCGAAGGATTATGGGTTTCATTACTAAAAGCTGTTATTGGCATATTGCCCAAATATAATTTTTAAACCCAAAGCAAAAAAAAAAAAAATATAACATTGCAATTCCAAATGTTTTAGTACACGAGTAATTAGAAAACATGCCCAGGATTCATGCAGGTCTATAATCAAGATAAATAATTTAAACATGTATAAAGATTATGAACAAATTTTGGAAAAAAACAAACCAAAAACCCATGGGCTTGATATCTTGTAGTGCCACTTGACCATGATGAAAGACATGACCTGAACATTCAGTTCTGATAGAAAAGAAGGAAATTGCTCTCATCTTTCTGTACGTAAGACTATGAATCTGTGACTTCATTGCCAAACTCACTCCTTTAACCCTCCCTTCTCTCCTGAGGACAGAGAAAAAGCAGCTAGATGAGGTAAAGGCAAGAAGCAGTGATGATGAGGCACTTGGGGTGCAAGAGCAATTTAGCGTGCTGCTCCTGAAGTTTAAGCTGTTGGTCATGCATCTCATTAACCAGCTTTTCTGTTTTGTCCATACCCACTGTCTTGGCCTTGGGGAGAGTTCCTGAACATCTGAGCTGTTCCAGGGGCAGAGAAACCTTGCTAAAATTTGTTAGGAATAACTAGATCAAACAAGGTTATTATGGCCCTTCCTCTGCTGTCTATGAAGTTAAAGCCCCATTGACATCAAGGGAAAGAGGATCAAAAGTTTTATATTCTCTACAGAGTGAAGAGCTCCCAACAAAGAGTTTGTGGTGCTGTAGCCAAGCAGCAGGAAATTTGCATTTTGTCATAGATGCCTGAGGGTTCAAGATTCTGCCTTTATCATGTTTAATTTAGCACTTGCAAAAGCAAAACAGATAAAGCTATGTAGTACCTCTGCAAAAATAAATAACTTTTTCAGTGCCAAGCCTTGAGCTCACTTTATAATATTTCTTCAGAAACTGAGATGGTTATCAACAACAACAGTGTTTATCAGCTCATGGAATTATAACAATCATGTGGTGGTGTGAACTCTGTTGTGCTCTGCAGTTTCCCTTAGGCCTGTAGGACTAACCTTTTCTCAGCCTGGACCCTGGAGTGAGGAAAATTACTGTTCTGATGGATAGCCTATTATTTTTGCAAATGCCAGTACAAGGCCTGCACTGTCTCTGGTGTCCATAGTCTTTGCCTGCAGGGCAAATGCCACTCTGGAGCTTTAGAGGATTTGCAGCAAACACTCATTCCAGACTGAATGGACCCTATATTGTGATCCACTGAAGTGCAGCTTTGGTGAACCTAAAATGCATTTTGTTGGGGGCAGGGGAAGCAGGAGGGAATTCTGCTCTGTTCTTTATAATGGTCATAATTTATCTTTGGTCACAATGGCATGTTAGAGATTTTCTTCATCAGCATTAAGAACATGATAGAATTGTTGGCTGTTATTTTTATTAGCAAGACCAGACTGTGTGTGAGATAGAGAAGAGTGCCAAATACTGTCAGACACATCAGACAAAGGCAGTGTTATTGCACTATCACTTCAAAGTATTCTTTGGAGAACTCAGGCATGCGCTGATTATGGAAAATTAGAACTGAATCAGGAAGTGATTTGAAGTCTGCCATAATCCAAGCCAATACATCAAAAGAGACCCACTTGTGCTATCAGACCTCCTGTGTAAAATGTGCTGGTATGTCAGGTGGAAACCAGACAGAGAAAATGCATGAAAGCAATACTTTATTTAATCAAATTGCTAACAAAATCTGTTATCTGACCATTATTAAAATAAGGCTTTTTTTTAAATTTTTTTTTTGTATTGTTTATGCCATTTTAATTAATGTATTTCAGAACAGCTTATGTTCAAAACATAAGGGGCTAGATTAACCTTTAGGCTGTACACCATCAGGTATTTTATATCCCACTCAATATCCTGTGTGCCTACTCTCCCTTCCCTATGTTCAGTTTCCAGGTGCTGCTCATAAAATGCCCTATTCTTTTGTGTGACATTATGCTTCTTAAACATCCTTTTGTGATCCAGAGGAATATAGGCTTCTGAGAAACAAAAATCCATAATATGCACTTTCTAATGTGCCAGTTGGTGCTCTTGTAGATGCAGGAGGACCACACTTCGACAGCAATTTAAGAGCAAAATACTGCCGAAAATGTCAAAGTTTTGACACTGTTTCTTTTTTCTAGTTATCTCGGTACGAGTCTAATGATTTATTTTCCAATGTATAAATTTTCAGTTCACTCCAGGTAAAAAAAGCCTGTAGGATTCTGTTTAAAGCATCATAAGTTAAAAATATTACCAAAGCCATGCTCCACCTGACTGGAATCCAGTCAGAATTTCTTCATTTGTGAGAACTGCCAACATCCTCAGTCCTTCACGCAGCACAGTCTGTTCTTGGCCATGGGGTTTCATTCCACAGCATCCCGCAATTGCAACCCTACATTGCAGAGAATCACACTTCTGCTGCTTCCAATTCAAATAAAGGCAAAATCCAGCAGACAGCTGGATGGAAAGGAAAATCTGATTTTTAAAGAACTTGGGAATTTGTGTTTCAAATTTCAGCTTGTTCTTCTTCATTCCTGTGATTATATGGTACTCAACAAATATAATTTTTTTGAAATATTCTGGCATTCCTTATGAAATCCATGAAGGAGATACTATGAGACAGAGATCCTGGCACCCACATAGTGGGGTTATATGATCAAAGTGATCAGAAATTTGGATCTTTCTTTTTTCTGTAAAGAGTGCATCTCCAACCTTCATCCAGTCCCTCTTACCGAGGTCCCTGTCCCATCCTGGGTTTGGAATAATAGTCTTTTATATTGCTGCAGAAATACAGCATGTGGAGACTGAGGAAATCTTTGAAGTGCTTTCCTGCACAATAAACAAAAATAGAAGTAAAACTCAGGACAATTTACTAGTTGTTTGGATGGTACTTTCCCAGCAGAAGTGCAGAAAAGACTGGACCATGACATCCCTTAGGCAACTTACATTATATATGGCCCGTGTCTCTCTTTTACAGGCTGCATAAGGGAATCAATGCTTCTAAAGAAAATCTTCCCATTTTCCCTTATCTCCAGGGCTTCCACCTCCACTTGCAGACTTTTATCATCTGCAGATTGCAAGAGTAAGTTAATGCAGTGAAACCAATGGTTATGCAAATGATACCCATGAGAGCAGGAAAAATGTTGAAGTGCTGTCCCTGTGCAAGTCAGAGCTGGGAGCCATTGTCTAACAGCTCGGAATCTTTTGTCGGGATACATCACAAAATGGTAGGTGTTCTGCTTCAACATTTCCCTTGCAAATCTTTCACTATGAAAGCAACAATGATAGAAATTCCTTACAAGACAAAATATGATGTTCCAGGGTGGAAAATTTGTCATCTGTATGAACTATAATTTTCTACAAGTAGTGCAATCCTCATCTGTCACTCTATTGTTACTCTTCAGCTTTGGGGAAGACATGCTCAACAGATTGGTCTTTACTAAACAATCTTAATTCCAGTGAAGAGAAGTCTAGAAAAGATGTGCTTGACTTCCCTGGAAAATGAGCCTTGTATTTTTCATAGCATTCCACTCATTCACTAAGCACCACTCTGTCTGCAGTTCAGCCCCAATGAGCTGCAGGGCTATAAATCCCTTCTCAGAACCATAGAAGGGTTCAGGTTGGATGGGACTCTGGAGGCCATTGGGTCCAATCTCTCTGATCGAGCAGAGGCACCTACAGGCAGTTTCCCAGGACCATATTCATGCAGGTTTCAACTGTCTCCAAGGGTGGAGGTTCCACCGTCTCCCTGGACAACCTAAGCCAGTGCTCAGTCACACTCAGAGTGAAAAAGTGTTTCCTGGCATTCAGAGAGACTTTCCTGAGCTTCCATTTGTGCCCATCACCTCTGTCCTGTCACTGGGCACCACTGAGAGGAGTCTGGCTCCATCCTCCTTTCATCCTTTTGTCAGGTATTTGCACACTTTGATGAGACCCCCTGGGCCATCTCTTCCCAAGGCTGAACAGTCCCAGCTCTCTCAGCCTTTCCTCACAGGGGAGATGCTCCAGCCCCTTAATCAGCCTTTCCCTGGATTCTCTCCAGTAGCTCTATGTATCTCTTGTACTGGGGTGCCTAGAGCTGGACACACTTCTATCTGTGCACCAAATGAAATATTATTACCTAGTCATTAGAAATTTGAATTTGTTCTGTTATCCTTACTGTTTTATTGTTATTTCTGTATATTTTTTTATACTCTCTGATTTATGGTGAGGTTTCATGGCAATTTGTCAGGAAGAGTGAAGAGTGCAGCCATTAACTGTTCATTTTTTATTGATTATTATCTGGGAAAAAAAAATGTAGATATCTTATCTTCTGAGAGGCTGAATCTGTATACAGGCCAGATCGAATCTGGGTTACTTGTAACCCTGTCAACTTAAATGAATCTCTTAACTTCTATTAAACCCTACAGCCTCTTACTTTGTCACAGTTCTGCATTGTGGTTGCATCTAGAACACTATAGGAAACACCCACTGAATTATGTATCTCTAAGCTTTCTGGGTCAAATATGAGAAAAGAAAGTTGCAGAAGAAGAGCATACACTGAAGGAATATTGTAAATGCATAAAGGCTCCTTAATTTTGTAGAGTTTAACAAATCTTTGAAAATTATTTGTTTTCCACTATTTTTTAAAGGAAGAAATATTTAATCTCATTTTCTCTGCAGAAGCAATTGTTTTCAATGTCATTTATTCCACAATATAGTGGAATCTACCCTAGGTTATACCTGAGATTTATTCTCGATTTTGGTTGTATAAGAAGCTATTTAAAACACAGTTCTTCTCTGCTTTAGCTGACTGTGATTCCCACCTTCTACTCCTTCTCTAAAAGAGAGCTTCCATGCACAAATCCTTCCCATGGCCCCTAGTAAGGAGAAGGTGGGACATGGCACTTAGTTTCCTTCTCCTGCTCCTATTGAGGTCTTGGCACACCCACCTTGGAGAACTAGAACATGTTGAGTCAGAGAGTCTGAGGAGAAAACAGGAACTCCCTTTTCTCTCTTGTAGGCCTATTAACATTATACACATGGGAAATATTTTTCTCCCCTAGGACCACAACTAGAGTGACATGGAAAGAGAGACACAGGGAGTTATGAAGTCCCTGCTATCTGTCCCCTTTTGAAGCTTTTCATAATGATGAACCTGTGCTTCTGCATATCTTCATGCTAAACCTTAAAGACCCACCCAGGATCTTCTAACACCTGATGCAGAGTAGAAGGCACTGACCTTAAGACATTCTTCTGTTACACATCATCATTTGGGACATAGCTCATACTCCATTTCCTATGGAAATAACGCCCATTTTTCCATAGGAAGGACAGAAATTTAAATCAGTAACTTTTTCTGCAGGGACATTAATCCCTTAAAGCCTACCCAAAGGATTGGATTGTTTGGAGTCACACCATTAAATAAACACAGTGGAGTAAAACCAACAGTTTATTATGCTATACAATAATCAATTTTTATTACCTCTGACTAGACATAGAACGTGAGAAAAGTTTCCAAGGCAGTAATTGGAAAATAATCTATAAGAGGATGAACAAGAAAGAAAACAAAAGTAAGACAGTTGTGTAAATCCAGAATATTTTATTCTCAGAATAATTGTGTACTTTACTCAGGTGCAAGCTGAGCCCTGGTTGGTCCCTGGGAAGCAAGTGTCCTTTTCATCCCTGCTCCCATGCTTAATGCAGTGGAGCTGGCCCAAAACGTTCATCCTAACATCTTTGTTCTGCTCTCCAGAGGCTCTGCTGAGCTGCTGCAACCTCTTTGATGTTGGCAGCCCAAAAAGCATGAAGACTCTTACTGAGCCAGAAAAATAGAGAGTGAATAACCCTCAAATAACACAGCTGAAGGGAAGAATCAGAAAAGGGGTAAAAGAGGGCAAGTAAGGACAAGAATGAAAGGGGGAAAAGGAAAAATTCATTGGTCTTCCTTGCCAGCAGAAGGGAAAAAACAGCTAGCAGAAACAAGATTTTGGCTGTGTATCCTGGTGATTTTAAAAACTTTTGTTCAGTTAATTGGCAAAGTAAATCCAGAAACAAAAAGATTGAAAATCTTTTTCTTAGAAGGGTCATTTCTCATAGAAATAAAACAAAACCAAAAACTTAATTCCAAGCCAAAACTTGTGAAACAGCATTTTTTCAGGTTTAACCAGATGGCCTTTAGCTCTTAATAAAGCTTGGATTTATAAACAGGTAATATTACAACCTCCATCTCAGTAGCTTAGGCTAAGAACTTAAAGTCTGACTGTTTTAATATGAAGAAATTCTCTAGTTTCCTGAAGACTGTTGCTTCTTTAGTAAAAAAAGCCCCAAACCACTGCTCCATTAATGGGCTATCATCTAATTCTACTCTGCAACCTTACTTCCTGTTCTGCTTCTTTTTTTTTACTGGATTACAATATTAGTACAATTCTTGGGTTATCTGAGAGCCTTAGGAACAGAAATCATGACAGTCCAGGGAATTTCTCAGCAAAACACCAGTAATGCTGGGATTAGGTCACTCTTGTAAGAGATACAAGCCCACTTCCTTTAAAGCTGAGAGAGGATTTAAATTGGTTCTTTTGCACCCTGGGTCAGCAGAAGGTAAAATAAGCACAGTCTTAGTAACTATAAAGATAGGTTGTTCCCTCATCTAATCTTTTCCTTACTAAAGCTACAAGAGGAAACAGAGGATCTGTCCACAAATACTAAAATTTTCAATTGAAAAACTTAATCTGGAATCAATTACATCATTTACCCTTATAACCACAACATTAATTACTGTTTTCCTAAACATCACCCCTTAATTCATGTTTGTGACATTAATTAAATAAGCACATACAGAGCTCATTTACTAATCTGAAGCACTTTGCAAATTCTAGTAAACTTCACTTTCATGTGCAAACTTTCCCCTAGTGATCAAGAAATGCAGAAATGACAAAAGACAATCAGTTATTGAATTCAGATTTTATCACCATCAAGATGAGAACAATTGATTTCGGCACTCCCCTCATCTCAGCTCTTGTTCATCCTTCATTTTCCTCGCCCTGGATCTGGGGAGCAGTTGTGAAGGTTTTTATCTGCTCTCCCTCCTCCAGGCATCCATTCCAGCCCCTATTAGCCCGTGCCAGGCAAGAGCTGACTGCATGTTCATCTGGACCTGAGAACATCTGGAGCACTGCAATTATTGCAGTATGCTGGAAGACCCCTCCCTGGAAGGTCAGAGAAATGCCTGAGCTGTTTTTGCAGAAGTTGAAACATCACAAATGATATCTGAGACCAGTTTCACTGGGAGAGAGAGCAAAAAAATACTGTAGATATGGAGGAAGAATGTGTTCTTCCAAATGCTGCACAATACCAACTCTAGAGTAGCTGCCCTGAGGATCATGGCAAGTATTTTTCAGAGCAGGCACGGTCCTCAGAAGCATTTATTCCCCAAATCTATGCTGTAAAACATTTTTTCCTCCTGCAGTAGGTTTTCTCATTATCTGCTGGTTTTCTGACAAATTATTTGATTTACAAGCAAATAAGCAATAAGTCTTCTAAAGGCTTTTGATAGAAATGGCTTGGAATTTGTTCGTTCACAGAAAATCTTGATTAAATAACACAAACTCAGCGACAATTTTCATAAGAAGCCGTTGCCTAGAAATATCCTCCCTCCCCTCATTCATTATGGAATCCAGATTACTTCTATCAAAGTCAATAAAATTCATCTGGATTTGTGCCATTGTATCTGAGGAGAGAATTTAGCTCACAGTATATTTTAAATGATGATGAGTACACTAGATGCGCCTTGTATGCAAATGCATTTGCTCTCCTACCCATTCTCCCTCTCAATATGATGTTTATTTCCATATTATTATTTAAATCAAATAGACTGTTAGCATCAAAGCCACAAAGTTTAGTTCCTCTAAAACAGAAAATGCCAGAAATAAGACACTGCTTTGTTACAATTTAATGATGGTGCAGCTGAAGCTGGAACTATCTCATCCTGTTATCTCCTGGATGCTTTAACAGATTCAGTACCCAGCCTTTATTCACTGTTCAGTTTGTTCTCACAAGTTCATTTAGTGGCTGAGTGGTAGAGCAAAAAACAGAAAAACAATCCATGAGTGCAAAACATCTATGAAAAAGACAAAGTTCTGGGGGAATTACTGGACCAAATACTGTGCTTCTTTCTCTCTCTTCTTCACTGGTAAAAAGATGCACAGTCAACTGCTTAATCCTTGTAAATGCAGCATCTCATGACAAAGCTCTACCTCTTTTTAATTTTTTTAATTCCCAATTATTTGAAAAAGTCCAGAGTCTGTCCCCAAATGCCTTTTACTCTCAGGGCTTTCTCCATTTTCTCTGTGCTTGTTTGTTGTTGGTTTTTTTTTTCAGTAAGTGGACCAAAGTTTCCTGAAAAGTCAGCCAAATAGAGGCTATCATAAGATATGCACACAAAGAGCACTACAGCAGGCTGTTAAGATGGAGTGGGAGAACGTGGGGGTATTTCAAGGGCTTTTGGAGTGTACCCAAGAGACTTTAAGCAGTCTTTGCAGAATCCTTGCTAAACTTCCCATGGTTGCCATTTGATTTGTCCTTCTTTCTTTCTTTTTTTTCTTCTTTTCGCAATACATTGGTCCCCATCACAAGAAATTGGAACTTTTAAATATTCTTGATTATGATGAGAGGTCATTATTATTATTTTGAGAGGTCATTCAGGACATGTCAGGCCACATTGTTGCACACCCAGTTGCGCTTTAGATTTCAGTGGCTTTTCAAGAGGACAAAATGCTAAATGGGAGTAAAAGTCCTTAAGCATTTCCATTCAAAGAACAATTTGGCCTGAAAAATACGGTATGAAAGTGGAAGTCAAGTTGATACACCCCTTCACCACACAATGTATGCAAGCTCTTCTGTTGTCCTGGTTGTTTTTCCTTTTAGGAAGCACCACGTGGTAAAAAAAAAGCTCAAGCTAGCATTTTGCCCTCCAGCACACTGGCTGAATGCTGGCACACTTACTGGCAGGAATATATAAAAAATAGGACAAATATTTCAAGGAAGGAATGCAGTGTAAGGTCTTGTTACCCAGCAGCCATGTGTTTAAAAGGACATCTGTCAGTCACAGCCAATAAGAACTTGACGGCCTTTTAATTATCTACTGATGGAGATATCAGCAAGGTACCACAAGGTTATAAGGCTTGCAAAGAACTGTGAAAACAGCATTAAAAACACTGGGAAAATGGAATACTTCAAAATGATTTTTCTAAAATGTCAAAGAAATTTTAATTTCTGTCCTGAGTTCCATCTAAGACCTTCTTGGAAATGAATAGGCTTTTTAAAGGACATTGGTAAAATAAATCCAAAGGAGAAATATCAGCATATGTTCTTACTTGTTCTTACCTTGCCTTCAGCCATTCGAGAGAGAGATCCACAATATGCAGACACATTAATATTTTTAAATGTTTTCATTCATCCAACTTCTCAGGGTTAAGGAATAATTATGACTCTGCTGGGCTGTGAAATATTCCATCTGTAACTACTCATGGCTGAACAGTGTCAGATTCTGAGGTGACATTTGAAGTGTAGTACCAGTAAGTCATCTTTTTGCATTCAAACTCCCTAAAATATTCTATCTCTTTAAGTAAGAAACAAGAGTCTCATATCACACCGTCCAAAGGGAGAAGTACAAATGGAGGCAAATTAAACATAACATTTTTCACCTTCTTCAAATATTTACTCTTTTCCTTATTACTGTGTAACCTGTTGATTGTGGGATCTCTTCTGGCTTTATAAAAGTATTTTGTTTTGCATTACAATGATATTTAGATGTTTTCCCAAAGAGTAAAGAAGATCTGGTAGAGACTGTCTGGGCAAACACACTGTAAAAGACTATTAAGTTTACACTCTCAAGAGGTGAAAAAAAAAAAAAGAGGACAGAAACTTGCTCCAGGTCATCAAAGCGATCTTCAAATTTAAGCCTTGAGTCATAGTCTCTGTCAATACTTTTATACTCTGGACTGCACCACTTACTCTCTAATTACAAACTAATCATGCTTGCCTCAGGAATTTTAAGACTTTAAACTTTTCTCCAGGGTACATGATGGTGGTGATAGCAATAGGTGCTGTGTTCAGAGCCACTGCAGACATGCAGGAATAGGAAATGTCTGGGGAGGAAGTGACTTCCACCCCAGCCCAATATGAAATTAAAACAAAAGATAATAAAAAAACTGCTACCTTGGCCACAAAATGTATGCTGAGCATAAGGTTAGGGAAGAAAGAAGAGAATGGCCTGAGACACTGAAAATAAACACCATTTCTCCCTGCCCCTTCTCTCACCCCAGCCTTCCTGTCAGTAAATTCTTCAGCTACTATCAGAAGAGACACAGCCCAAAGAGCAATGCATGCAGTACTGGGAGCACTGTGCATAGTCCCATGCAGGTGAGGAGGACTGAGGGCCAGTGGCAGTGGCTGCTGAGTCCAGGTGCCAGCATCCTCACTGTCGGTCAGCACTCCGCTTGCAGACGCTGCTGGTGAGTGCCAGGCAGCCATGTGCTGTGATGCCCATGGAAAGCCAAGGAGCAAGCAGTGAGGAAAAACAGCTTGAAAACAGACAGTGGGAGCCGCTGATTTTCCAGCAAGCACTCTGTCACCAGCACAGAGCTCCAGCCCAGGAGGTGTGAGCAGGCTGCTGTCCTGTAACATCTCTAGGTGCTCTCACCTACTTGGGGAGGTGACAGCTGTTGCCAGCAGTGTGAAACAGATTTCTTGCTTTCTTAGAGAGTCGTGTTGTTTCCACCTCCTTCAGCACAAACAAACAGGAGCCCTGTGATCTTACAGGTACCTTTTTTTAAGGCAAGCTTTTGAACCCGCTCCAAATCCTTGCTCCTTATTCATTCACAGTCTACTATAGACAGGAAAGTGGAACTCGTAGCAGTGTCTCAGTGTTAGAGAAGTGCTGACAGTTTGTGCTTGCTCTTCAGAGGTTTTCTTCCTGTGATTTATTTAAGACAGAATTCTGATGAAATATGTACCGGACACTTTTAGCTGAATCAGAAATATGTATCTGTATGGAGAATGCCAGAAATGCAACATCCCATCCTGTGTGTTGAAAGAAGCTTTCCTCCCTACAGATCTTCCTTTGGAATAAAAAGGGCTCAGCTATTCCTGAAATATTGTTTTTATATTACAACAGGACTCTATTGTTCCATCTTCTGACTGAAGTAGAGGAAGGCTTGGATGTGGAGGAGGATCAGATGAGATGCTGTTCCCATTCAGTCTCTTGGGGAATTACAGCAGAAGGGAATCTCAGAGGGTGCTAGATTCCCTACAACTTCCTTACCTGTGTCTCTTCATGGTCCTCAAGGCTGTTATGACCACAGTTAGGCTCTGTGACACGGAAGAAGGTTTCTGCTGCAGTACTAGAGACAGGAGGAGATTGCAGAATCAGGAACTACAGCCCTGCTAAGCCTGCTCCATGGAATGTCAACAACACAAGACTTCCCATCTAATTTTATGTTGTTAGTCACATTTCATTGGAGATGGAAGGTTTATACCAGCCAGAGCTATAATATATAGAATTTATTAGAGATTTCCAACTGCTGAACTCATGCCTTCATCAAGGCCCTCAGCAGATTGCTGGGGTCTCAGCAGTGCCCAAAATTCTCATCAAACTCAGTCTATTGGTGTTTTATCACTGTAAAAAAAACCCCAAAACCTAGCAACTTGGGCCACATCATTCAACTTCCTGGAAAAACAGAATGAGCTATGTAGATATTTATTGTATAAGATGCACCAAACCCCAGCTCAGCTCTTTTTACTCAGAATTAAGATGAAATCTTTTCTACCAACTTATCCACAGTTTGGAGAATCACTTTTGTGACTCTTGCAACCACAGGAGAATGGCTCTTGAATTGTCTTACGGATTTTCACCAAGATGTGAATTTTGCAGGGGTAAGGGCCATGCCTGCTTAGCATCAACTGGCTCCATAAACCCAAAGGCAGGATCGGTGCAAAGCCCTCCCTTGGCTTTCTGTGCAAAAGCATGTGCTACCTTCTGACTTCTGAGATTAGGAAACAAAACAATGCTTGTTTTAGCTTGATTCACAGTGTTAAGTAGCCAATCCAAACCTAGTTTTGCTCTGTCAGGTTAAAGGATTTGAATATCACTTAATAATCTTGGATTTGGCTTGACATTTGATGCTTAGAGAAGTTCACAGGAACTCAGCTTGCTTCAAACAAGTGGAAAGCTAAGAAAACATTGTCTGGATATGTTTAGTAAATATGCAACTCAAAATCCAGTACCTGTAGCTTTTTAATGATACTTTTCTTTCTCTGCCATTCTCTCAGGTCAGAATTGGGGCAAGCAATTTGAAGCAGCAGGAACTGCTTCTTACTTACATATTAACCTTTCCAGTGCCCCATGCCCTCCCTCCTTACACTGCACAGTAACAGGCTTCTGCCAATACAAACTTGTCTGTTTTGGTAATTGGGCAAGATTTGAGTCCCAGAAGGAGGATTTAATAAGTGACATTATCTAATAGGACCATTGAAAGTGTTCTCCTTAGCAAAGGAAGTGGTTTTAAATGATGGATAATCAAATAACTAATAAATTCCTTGCTCTCTTTCTGTCTGTTCACATTCTTTATTTGCTTTTATTTCTAATATTTTGTTTTTTTCTGCAAAAGCTCTGACTAGAAAGTTCCAGGAGTAGCAGCCCAAACTCATGAGCAATCTCTGGGTCTGCTGGGGGAAAAGAGTTAATGGTATTGTCATTTGTGTGTATGAGCCTCATCCCCTACTCTAATTTATCTGGGTTTTCCAAACATGACAGATGGTGGTGCTGGAAGTGTGAAATGCTTTGATAAAATAACGTACTGCTATTCGAAGTAGCGTATTCTATGATTTCCCTCCCTCCCAGCAAAACTATGAACATAAATTATGTTGCTGGAACATTATCACCACACACTGCTATCAGGCATTCATAAGATTCAAATATACTGAAGTCATGGGCAGTCCTTGAGTTAATATATCCAAGAAAGTCCAAAAAGTATTATGCAGTACTTGGTTTTCTGGTTTTGCAACATAGTTTGGTCCTTTGGAAAACGGGGTCAGGAGAAAGCAAGCTGAATTGAAGATTAAAAAAATTAGCATATATTAGTATGCTTGAATTGCTTCTACATCTATTTTAACATCATTTTCTACATACCCCCTTGCCATGATTTAAACCTGTCACTGATAAAGTCCTTGGTTTTCATACAAAAGAATGTTACTGTTATGTAATATTTATAGCAAGCCTTCCTAAATCCTCTAAATTAGCTAAACTATGCAAAAATTCAAGCTATGCATCAAGGACCAAGCACAACAGCTTTCAGTTGTGTGAAAGAGTGAGAAGTTTAACTCTCAGTTTCCTGGATTTGTTGAGCTTAATCCTAACCCAGAACATTTGTTTTAATGAATTTCTCTGTGTTTTGGGAAATAAAGGAGCATTTGTCTCCACTGTATGTGCACACAAAGCCAATTTCAGTGTCCCCAGCTATCATATATAAAGATTTACTCACAGTCTGTGTTTTCCTTGTCTGGGCATATCACACTTGTGCAGCAGATGCACGATCATCAGATGTCTTCGTCTTCCTAGCATATCCCAAGGGACCCTGATACATACTGATTCAATTTTCTAGTCAGAAATCATTGGACCAGATAAAATAGCTTGAAAATTACTGAAAAGTCAGAAAATGAGCCTGGCAGGAGCCGTAAGAATTCCAGCCCTCTGCAGAAAACTGTAATCCAGGCCCCTCAAGATAGCTTCTCTTCTGTTCTGTTCTTGAAGACCTCAGTGCTGGCAGTGACATCTCCTCTGTGTGTACATATGTACTTGCTCCCTGCAGAAACTTTTCATAGTCTCTGACCTAAATCTTCCTTGATACAATCTGATTTTATTCCCCTTTATCTGATTCATCGTGGTTCTAGCGACAATTTATTCCTTTCCTTTTAATCTTTACTTGAAAGCTATTGTTTTGTCCTCTCCTTAATCTTTTCTTCTTTGGGATATACAAGTTCAACTCTTTAAATTTTTCCTTCTAGGTTATGTTTTCTGGGTCTCTGTTGGTCCACGCTGCCATATCTCCAACTATTCCACATATCAAATACTGAACAACTTCACTCATCTTAGACAGGACAGCCCTGCTAAAACATTCTGGCATTACCCACCCTGTGTCACATTAAAGTCACATTAAAGGGGCAGATGGCATCAATCAGAATGTATTTGCTTTTTACAGATACAGGCTGACAAGGCAATGCTTTTCCTACTGCCAGCGTTCTTGACCTAAAGAGAGATTACAGCAGCAGCAATGTATCAACTCACTTCCTGCCTTGCTGGTTTTGATCAACCTTAAGCCATACTTTTGCAGGTCTACTTTAATTTTTTCTTCCCTGTATGTACTCTAATGCTTACAATCATCTCTCTCTATCTCTCTCTAAATATGTACATAATGCATACAATCACACGCAGACACACATATCCCAGTTTATGTACGTGCACGTATATGCAGTGTTATATATAAACACATGCACGTATACATCCAGCAAGCAATTCTTCCTTCACTTCCCTTAGTTAAATTTGGAGGGAAGCACAACTTCATTCATTCTAAAAGAGCCTGTGCAGCACGGGGCAGATGCCACTAGTCAGCAGATTGTTTCTGCCTGGAGGAAATTGGAGAAATTTTACACTAAAGGGCAGGGAACTTTACTGGACCTTTTGATGATCTCCTTCTGTAATGTCACAGAATCTTGTTAGCACAAAGACAATAAAGCAGGCTTGTTTAAATAACCCATTACTGTTCTTCTCTTATTCAGACCACATCATCAAATAAATGACTGCTGTGTCTGTTTTTTCATCAATCCCTCTTTGTTTCAGGCTGCCACAGAGGTTTTCCGGATTAACTCGCAAATAAATTAACTAGTTCCTGCTGAATGGACCACATTGAACAGCATACCCACACAGAAAAATTGCATACCTGACAGGGACTGAGAATCTGTTTCTTGTTGAGCAGGGCTAAACTCAACATGCAGACATGTGAATATTATTGTTGAAATACAAATGAAGTGACTGGAAATTCGGCATGCATAAACTTCACTGATATGTGGAGGTGGTGAATGAGTAGGTCTTGAGTGTCAAAAAGTTTTTCTAAATTTATCTCAATATTTCACGTGAATTGAGCCTAAAGGTGATCAGCTGAGCTGGGCTGATCCCCATGTGAAGAACTGGTGCTGCTGAGGGGGCCAGGCTCTTCCTCTTCTTTCTCTTCTCTGTTCTCACCTTGCTCTGACCTCGCAGGGAGATGATTCAACTCCCTGAATCCACAGAAAACTAAGAGAAAAAACAGGGTAGGGTTTTGCCGGCTTAGTGAGCTGCCCTGGGTCACCCTGGGGCCATCCCACTAGAATTGTTCTTCTCAGTCCTGCAGTCACCAGCCAGGGCTTTCTAGAGCTTTTGTGCACCACCCTCTTACATTCCAGAAGCTGAACAAGACACCACCCTAAAACACATGAATATTAAATGGCTTCTCCATTTTCTTATCCATTTGGTGATATTCCCCTGGAAAGTGCAGCTGAAATTATCTTGGTATCAACAGAGGAGGATGGGCTTTTGGGAGGGAGATTCAGAGCGGAAGCCCAACTGTGCCTTCCTCAACCAGCTTTTGGAGAAACATATGTCCCAGGGAGGCTCAGGGCGAAGTGCTCACACACAGCAGTAAACAAACCCTAGCCCTGAGCACTCCTCCTGCCACCCAAGTGGTATTATCAAAGGCTGGGGGAAAGATGGTTGGACCCAAAATCCTAAAATACAGACATTTTATCTAAAATAACCCACAAAAAAACCAAAAAAAACAAACAAAAAAACAAAACAAAAAACCCACACAAAAAAAACCCAAAAACAAACCCACAAAAAACCCAAAAAATACTAAAAAGCAACAACAAAAAACCCAACCAAACCAAACACAAACCAAAATGAAGGAAAGCATACAAATAAAAAACAAAACAAGAGAAGATATTTTAATTTTTTTTTTAAATTGAATTTTCCATTAGGAGAAGGGCTAATTCATTGAAGTGATAATATGGAAGTGCACTTCCTCAGTTGTCATATATACATTGCGGCTCTAGACATTATACTTTGTTATCAGTTTGCAGCTGTACTATATTATAAATGGAAAATTTGTCTTAAAACTATAATATGGATTAAACCCTTTTGTATGCTTTAATAAACAGTGCCAGTAACATTTATTGTAGTTTGTTATTTATTGGAAAAAATAGAAAATTTAGGACAAATTAAAATATACATCTATTTGCAGAAATAACCACTGACACACACAGAAGATAATCTGGAATATTATTCATTTGTGAAAGAAAATGAAGTTACTGTTATGTTTAGATAGGCAAGACTAAATCCCCAGTTTTTCACTGAAGGAAGAAAAGCATCTGGAAATTTATTTGTCTGAGTAATTTACATGTATTTCTCCAGCCTATATGTGGTATCCTTCTTGGAATCATGAGGTATGCATCTCTTGAAGTCAGAGAAATTATTCTGTTAGAAAATAGACAAAAATTAAACCTGGAACTCTGAAAAACAGGCAAATAATCTCCTGCTGCCAAGGTCTGGCACTATAACAAAAAGCTTGCAAGTATTTCTGTGTGTGTCTGTGCATGTGTGTTATCTGTTTTTGTGCTATTCTGGAGCTTCTGTTTCTATATCTGGTTGGAATATTTGTATCAAAACAATTGAAACTCACATTTTGGAACAGCAGAATCTGTTTATGTTCATTTTATGTTTACTGTGTCTTTTTGTGGATCTCCAGTCCCTGCTGCAGTAATCCCTTTGAAGTTCAGCTGTATTTTATTCCATTTTATTTCACTGTGATTATTCTTCCTTTAAAAGGACCAAGGCAACAGCAAAAGAGAAAGATGATTCAGCAGACAGCTGCTGATACCAGCAGAATCATAGTTCAAAAATGTGAGGCTGGGCAGCAAAAATATTTCTCATCTTGCATTCCAGAGAGCAAGTTAATTTTTCTCTTCTCCTCAGTGTATAATCCAAGAGCAATGAGCAGAATTGATATTCTGAATAGCCAGACCAATATGGATGATACAGAGACTTCCTGACCTATCTCCCCTTGCTGAGCCACAGCTGCACTGAATCTTGGCTGAGGTTCTGGCAGTCAGATCAGTTCTTTCATTGCACATTTATATTCTCTGTTCCTTGAATTTCTGCATCAAGTAAAAGAAAAAAGTAAAAATCTTTTCCCCCACTCTTGATTTTCCAGCATGGAAATGGAAGCAGGGAAGTTAAAAACCTTGCAGGCTTGCCAAAGTGTTTCAGGAGACGCCAGATTTCCTCAATTTTTAATGATGCACTTAGAAGAGGGAATTTTTCAAGTCTTGAGTTTACACAGCTGATAATGTCCAGCTAAGATAACATCCTCCTCATGTGGTGTCACTCAGGGCAAAGACAGTCCCTTAAGCACTGGCATCACAGAACTGTTGTAATTTCATCTCTGTGGAGCTCTGGGACCCCAGGTAGATCTGGAATGAATAGAATGTACCCTTAGTGCTTTCCCTGCTGCTGAAAACAAACTTTGGTTCATACTTCAGTGAAGTTCATAATGCCTGTTTTGCCACTGGCAGGGTATGTTCTGTGTCCACATAATTCCTCTTGCAGCTTTGCTTTCTGCACAAGTAAAATAAGAATGCTTCCTATAGGTTTTAAGCCAGAGGTATTGTGAGAAAAAATTTTGTATTGCACTGAGATCTCAGGTCAGGAGCTAGCAGCAGCTTTTTTTAGCAGTGTGCCATGGGAACGCTCAGCTAACAGAAATGTGCTCTTAGGACCTGCTGACATGTCTGGAGAGAAGGGCAGTGTGGCACTTCTACAGAGCCAGTGAGAGATCACAGCCCTGCACAAAGCTGGCATCAACACACACGGTTACTGTCGATTTCTGCACTGATGAGAAACTTCTTTCCTAGCGATTGGCACTCAATGCCACTACATTCATGCATAAGGCAAATGTCAGAAGCTTTCCTCCTGGAGCAGCAAGTGCTTACCTAAGGATTGCATTCTTTTTCCTTTTCACATAAATCAGCTTGAAAGCATCAAATTTAAGAAGGAGAAAGAACAAAAAAAAAAAGAACAAAAAAAAGCCATTACAAAACAATGCACAAAGTTCATTGTTCAGGAAAAATGTAATTTTATTCCTAATTGTTACTGCTCTCTGTGGGCCAGCTCCTTTTAGTTTATACCAGTATCTGTCTTAAAGATATGATCCTAACAAATACTATTTACTCCTTCATACTCTGGATGAAATTCTACTCTCTCTGAAATTGATGAAAAAACATCCTTCAGTGCATACAAAATTTTTTCAGTAATTATAACTAGAGTTTATTCCCTGTCTCAAGCCTAAGTTTCTCTCTGCACGACACTGGAATACTTCTTCCCTCTGGCTCCTAACATATTTAATTTCCTACTTGTTTTTACAAATGCATAGCCAATGGTTTCCAGAACTTCATTCCTAGATCACCGACTTACACACAATTTGTCAAAACTCAATTAAAATATTCAGTGTCCCCACTGGCCTGAGGATGATAAATGGGATGTCTGTTCTTCATATTTCTTCCCTTAGGAAGCTCTAGAAACTCCATTTATGTGAACAGAAATCCACTATCAGAGACTAACCAAGAGAAACTTGTCTGGTAAATGATACCTCTGTGCATTTGCTGATGCAGTCAATTAAAGTGATAACCTAATATCCATATGTTGGTAATATTTCAAAATACTTCCTTTTCCCATGCACAACTGACTAAGGAATCTGGATGCAACACTGACATGAACATTACAGATGTTTTTTCTACATATCTGGCCAAGATGCATCTAATCATTGCTGATTAAAACTGTAAGCCAACTTATTATTATCTCTAACTTCACCCCAAACATAACAGGATATGTTTCTGACATGCCCCTGCTCCATGGCATGCGGGCACTGAATGGCCTTAGGATTTTGCTCAGTGGAAGCAGCTACAAATCCAGACAGCACCATGACTCGACTGCTGCCCTGTGCCTGCTTGTGAGCAGTGTAGCATGCTTCTAAAAGAATGGCATTTGAATGATACTACAGCAGTAAATAACATTTCCTTTATCTCCATTACAGCCCTGCTATAAAGATGTTTTAAGGACAGAAAATCATTCTTACAATGCAATTTGTTAGATTCAGCCTGGAATTTGGGCCACCAACTCTCTAGCTTCATTCCTTCATGCTTCATCTGCCCAATTATCAAATCCCCTGTTGTACAAAGACACAATTCAGCTGTTCTGAGGGCTTAACTGTGCCCTCAGATTCAGGGATGTGCAGTGCTCTGCATCTTGTAACATCAAAATGCACAGCAGCCAGTTTTCACGGGGTACATCCCTGTCTGAGGACTGAAGTAAACAAGTAAACACGATCTGAAAGATCATTTAAGGAGACAAACATGCATTTAGATGCAATGAACTGCTGACCCTGTCAAACCAGGAACATACACCAAAACAATACTGGGAGAACAGATGCTCTGATTTACTTTTACTGTCCTCTCAGAGTAGGTATTCTGCAAGTGCACTGTAACCTAGACTTCTATCCAGCTTCCCGAATATTTGACATTCTATTTTTCATTTTCTTTACCAGCTATTCCCTTTCCTTAGAAAGATTTATGTCAAGGCCTTACTTCTACATCAGCTATCTCCCTGTCAGTTTATCTCTCTGATTATCAGTCACTTCTGAGAAAAATCTCTATGATCTAAGATCTTTCATGTGTGCTTGCAGCTTTATCACAGATTGCAAAGGAGGATTCCTTTCTGTGATGGAATGACCAACAGATTGATGCTGAGAAAATGTTTAAAGAGAAATGCACAGAAAAAGAGGCTGCAGGCAAATCTCCATTGCAGAATGATGCACCAAAAGCTGCTTTTAATCATTCTGAGCCACAGGTTTGTTCATCCTTTCCAGTGGTCTATGACATACTGCACATTTTCCTATAAAAACATTAGAGGTATCATTATAATTCAAATCACTCACAGCAACGGGACTGAGGCCAATCAAAGGATATTTTCTGGCCATCCAAAAGGCAGGTACACTCTAAATCCTGCTTTCTGCCATCACAAAACAGACCAGCCCAAAATAACATAGCCAGTGCTAGCTGGCACCCAAGGCCAAGGATCACTTGACAGCCAAGGGCTGAGTGTCAGCTGAGGAAATGTGATTGTCTGTTCACACTGGCACCTTCTCCAAGACACCCATGCCAGTAAGGAAGAGAAGACCTCACTGCCCTGGCATTCCCTCTGTAGACAGGCACGGGATTTCCAAAGAAGGGTCCATTTCATGGCACTGTGGAAAGTTTCCACCCTGTCTCCTTTAGGAACCTCCACTTTTCAGTAAAATAGGAGATGTGACTTCTCCCCCAGCTTCTCAGTAAAAGGAGGCAGGAACTGCCAAGGAGCCATTAGAGCACTGAGGTTACAATTCCTCAGTGGCCTGTAAAAAGCCATATCTGTCCCTCTGCCATGAGTGCATACTTCCCTTAATGGAATCAAACATGGATAAAATGTTCATGAATGGTAAAGGTGGGAATATTTGGCTATCAACAAGTAAGGAGAGGTCTTCATTCTTTGTTCAGCTTTTTGAACTACTTCACCCTACATAGCATTATAATTAAGTCATAAAGTGGAAACCAACAGGCTTAGAGGCTTCTTCACCCTGATGAAACTGCTAGACTTTTGTAGCCTGTTTAGCAGGGGAGTGCATGAGCAGACTGATTTTGTAGAAGCAGCCTTCATTTTTACTGATAAGCTGAGCTGTCAGAATTCATTTCACACACAGATAAAATCAAAACGCAGATCTCTGCAGGAATAAATACCTATGCAGACAAGGTGTTGCTTTGCTATGAATACTACTCAAAAATATGCCAGATATGAATTTGAGAAAAAGATCCCATTAAAAAGTAGATGAAAAGTTATGGATGTGTGGCACTGGAACCTTCTTAAAAGATTGCATGAAAGACTTTATCATTTCAGAAGCACTGAATTTTCCCTTGGAGCATAGTGAGAGGTTGCTAGGCTCCTGAGAGAATAAATAAAAAGGAGATGTTCATTTTTCATTCTCAGTAAAATATTGATGAAGAACCTTTGTCAGAATCTATTTGGCAAACTGTTTGGTGTATCTTGAATTACTGCATTTTATGTTTCTGGACATAAAGAACACAATCTTTCAAGATGCTCTGAAATAATAGTTGTAGTGAAAAAAGAATATTGAATTTTGGTTTATTACAGTCCACTAGGTAATAAAACTGTCAGTGTTTCATTTGGACAATTTTACTGAGTGGAATAAACAGTCATAAAGGTCAGTGCATTTCACACTGTTGTAAAGATGCTCACCAACCATCTTCTGATTTTACCACAGTTTTTGCCTCCATTATCACAAAAATTTTTGCCTGGAGAGAGCTACAGACTCATAATTATTAGCATGTATTTTCTGTTTGGTTTAAAAGGACTGACTAGTAGGTCAGTGTTCCAGACAAAGGCTAATTAAACCTTTTTAGAAAGAGACTTAGTTGTCCTCAGAATGGTGCAAGTACACTAATGATTGAACTGTATCTGTAATTGATGAACACAAGGTGGGTAAGCAGGACAGAGAAGTCTCCATGATGAAGTGGGAAAGCAGAACCAGAACCAGAAAAAAAGAAAAATCATTTAATATTCCTGAGGTGCACAGATACAAGGGAATTCCATCTGTATCCCCATGCAGCACTGCCACCACATATGTTCATATGCGTATGCATATGAGCATGGCTGTTTCAAAAGATTGTTGCCCTCATTGTATCCCACTGTTAAAAAGAAGAAAAAGAGATTCCTACCATCAGACCAGCCTTTCCAAGCCCCTGGGGCTGCAGCCCAGCTTAGAGCTTAGCAAACTCTGCAGCTGGCCAAAAGGTTTAGTGAGCCATATTCCTGACAATCTCAGTCATTTCAGCATTTGTTCTCTCTTTTACTCCAAGTACAGAAGTGGGGAGTCCTGGGGACTTTTGTACCAAAGCCCTTTGTGCAAGTCTCACCTCAGAACTGCTCCCAGGTTGTTGTGAGCAGCCGGCTGTCGACCAGCAGAGTCAGACCGTTTGATTTGGGTCCCTGGCTGAGAGGCAAAAGCACTGTGAATGGAAGAATAGCAACGTGCTCCTTTGCAATTAGGTATTTGTGTGAAGAAAAACCTCATTTGTGAGAATGATTATGAATAGAGAATAAAAGGAGGTATGAACATGATCACAACTGAACAGCTGCTCAGAGCTGGAACAAATGTTGGTGAATACTCATTTGCAGTATTCTTCTAGATCTGGATTTTCTTTTCTCCCTTCAAATATGGTCTCTGCTTGAGTGGCTTAGCAAAATAAAGACAGATGGCAATGGATTATCTCTAACACTTCATTAATTGCGGTGCGGCCATTACAGTATTTCTAAAGCACTCACCAGAGCTTTGCCTGACGATTTCCTTTTAACTGAGTCACATGCCACTTAGTGAGTAGGGACCTAATATGAAATTGTGACTTATTAATTAAGAATGCCTGTGTTAGTCATAACAGCATATAAATACATTACCAAATTTCATGGCTGAATATATTGTGTATTTAGGATAACTTTTTCAGTGTAAAATAAGAAACCACAAATTATTGCAAAGGCATGGCTGACTTACAGTGCCTTGCAGTCATGGCACAGATAGTGAACAGAATCAAGCCAGATTTTAGAGCCTAATTCACTCTGATGCCAGCTTTCAAAATTAGGAACCTAATTTCCTTTTTCAAAATTGGCTCAGGAACATACAGCCAAACTGAGAGATGATTCAAAGCCTAAGGAATCAGATAACACACAGTGAAATTACTAATGTTACCAGGTACTTAGATCTAATGACCACAGAGACTATCTGGAAATCTTTTGGTTATGTTTCCTTTCTGCTTATAAAAATGTGATTCATTCAATCCTGGAGAAGTAATAGCAGGTTACTTAAGTAATCTGCAGATAAGTGACAGCATATATCTCATTTTTTTAATTCTCTTTTAGATAAGCAGTAGTTTGAAATATATGTGAAGAAAATGTCTGTTGAACTATTCTGAATATACTTGTTTAAAAATATAGCTGACACAAAGCACAGAAAGTGAAAGGACTATAACCATAAAGGATCTCTCAATTCTGATAGAAAACACTTCTGGGTACTAACCCAGAGGCACATACTTAAAACACTGTATGTATTTTACAGCCCTGACATTCACAATTCAGTAGAATTATCGAAGTTCACAGACATTTACCCAGTGAGAAGCTGT
This sequence comes from Sialia sialis, assembly GCA_009812075.1. Taxonomy (NCBI): domain Eukaryota; kingdom Metazoa; phylum Chordata; class Aves; order Passeriformes; family Turdidae; genus Sialia; species Sialia sialis. Next base: position 37,390,697 of record VRYO01001463.1, on the reverse strand, counting down.
CTGTCTGCACCTCAGTGCTGTCCTGATCTCCTGCCCCAGGTATCCACAGGCAGCAGATCCTGTGGCATAGTAACAGTAGGTGCACAGCCACAGTGGCAATTAATCACCTTGTCCTATGCACATAGGGGATTACCCCCAACTTTATTCCAGAAGGACCTGCAGCTCATTTTTCTGTACTGCTCTGGATAAATTTCCATCCCTTCCCTCCCTGTCCCCAGTTGTACCAGTCCAACAAACTCAGCATAGGCTAAAGAGAAAATATTCATCCTGCCAAGTGGTACCTTTTGTTTGATAGAGCAAAGAGAGAGATATTACCTCTGTGTACAAGACAATAAAGTTTGGCAGCAGCCGGAGCAGGAACAGTTTGATCCTGGTGTCAGGGAAAAGGGCAAACAAAAGAGGGATCAGAAAGAACAGAAATAATTTGTGCTGTGGGAAGTCTAACATAGATACTGAAATCTGAGGTGCTTAACCTGAATTTGGCTAAGCAATGATTCATTTACAGTCTAATAGTGCCAACATAAGAAAAAGATTACTGGCTATGACTGTCTCTTTAATTTTGCAAAGACAGGGTAAGACAAGAAAGACAAACAAACAAGGAAAAAAGCTGAAATAGGAGCAGAAGCTAAACAAAATCAAACCAGAAATAGCACATTCCCAGCAGCAAGGGTGAATAATTAGCCACTGGAACAGTGTGCCACTGTATGTGGTGAAGACATTTAGTCTTCACAGCAAGGTCAGATTTGTCTCCTCTGTCTAAACACAAGTTTTGATCTCTATGCAGAAATGACTGCGATTTTTCTGACATATATTGTCCTGAACATTTGAGCACATGACTTTTATAATTCCTTCTGCTCTATCAGACTATTTATGGACTACATGATCTTTGTTTACCAGGTTAGTAAAAGCATGCAAGTGATGCTATGTAGACTCTTTGTTCTACTTTTGTTGCTGTTTATTAAGAGGGTTCTCAAAAGTCTGAGTAAATGCCAGAATGCCCTCAGGCTCTCCACAGCTGAGTTGGAGGGTGGAATGCAGCTGTGCCTCCCAGGGGCTGCTGCAATGCCCAGTGTCCCCTGGCTCCTCAGGAGGAATCTGTCCTGCTTTGGACACTGCAGCTCACCATGCAGTGCACAAGAAGTGCCAGCTGCCTTAGGTGAGATTCAGAACAGGCATCACAACAAATGGGCAGAGAGCTAAACTTGCTCTTAGACAATGCTGAGAGAAGTGTTTGTTTCCCTCTCTGTTTGGTCTAGTTTTGAAGAAGCAAGGGAGTAACCAGTGCTATCTCTGAACTCACAGAACAAAACCTGCTCTTAAATTAGAAAGCTAGGGTCACCCTGGCCCTTAACCCAAAGAAACTGTCAGTTCTGCTCACCTTCAGCAATTCCCTGTCAGAGGACACTTGGCCATGCACAGGTATTCATACCCTGGAACATGGCTTCAAATCCAGCCCAGTGTAGATGATCGGTAACTCTGTGAATGTGAGCACTTTCCAAATCTTGTACTGAATACAGGGTGTGACAAATCCAGTAGACCATGAAAAGGAAAACACATTGAAACTGTATGAAGTTTGGCTTTGGCTTACAGTGGGAGTAGAATTAAAAGATAAGTAAATTTAAAAGTACACCTATAGAACAAATGCATCTGTCTTTCCCTCACTAATGGTCTATCATGTCATGCCTTTTCTTCAATCTAGGATTTTCACCCATCAGGTGCTCTCTATCATAGTGTTCAAATCACATCTTAAAAGTCCTGTTTCAAATGGGTCTTTGTGGCTTGTTAGATACAGTGTATTCATATCCCATTAGTTTTAATTGTATGTATGCAATTTTTGCAAAATCTTCTCAAGGCGAAGATTTCAAAACATGCGTTTTGAAAACAATGAGTAACAATGATAAGTAGCAATGATTATTTCTGCTAATGCTGGGAAAAGGGTGAAGGTTAACAACTTATTCAGAGCAGAGACACAGAAGTGTCTAATTTTGCAGCAGCACAAGGCTACTTTTCTGAGGTCAGCATTCAGAGGTTGGTCTCACGCTGATCTTTTGATGGAAAGATTCTCTTTTGATTTATGTCTGAACAAGCACAAAGAAGGCATATTAACAGTAACTTTTCATAGAAATTCAAGGGAGGGGAGCTCTGAAAAATAATTTTTAAGTGTTTTAGGGGTAAAGTTATGAGCAACTATATTAGTGACTCTGTATCATTCTTTCCTTTTTAATGTTCAAGCGATATATGAGTTCAGAATTGTTGCACTAAAAATGCCATGCAGCACTCTCAACCTGTACCCAGCAGATGTTTCAATGTAGGATTTAAGAACTTCTCAGTAAGTACAAGTGGGTTAGTTGTCCCTCATCATTGTGTCTACTCCTGACCCAATAAAGATTAGCCTATGCATGAAATTTTCAAGATATTTCCCAAAACTGTCATCATTATTTATAATCACTGTAAATTTTTTTTTAATTCCTGATTCCATTGACTTTCTGTTGTAGGGAGTTCCACTTCGCAGGGTGCTTTTTCCACCATTCTTTCCTGAACTTGCTGTTTTCCTCTCTCCGGTGCTGTTCTTTGTATTTTGGATGGGGAGGCACACTTGGTTACAGCACTATACCTTCTGCAGAGTTTATCATCCCATTCTTATCTCTGCAGCATATCCTGTCTTTTATTGACTGCATTCAGTGGAGCCCTAATGGCGCTATGGTGAGAACCTGTCCTCTCTGCTGGCCTGATAAGGTTAATTGAGAATTCTCTAATGTTTGGGTAGCTCCTACTTTCCTCATCAACAGGCATGAAATTCACTTGCCATCATTCATCTGGGTAACTGAGGTCCGAATTCCTCCTCAGCCCTCTGGTTCTTCTCAGTCACCTTGACTCATCTTTTCCACAGCAATCACCCCTCTTTCCAAGTCATATGTGAGTGCACATAATAAGCACTATGCACCTAAACAAGCTGATGTATCATATCTTAATCTTAACCATTCTCTTTATCACAGCTTCTCCACCTGCCCTTCTTTTTTGAAAACAGGTCACAGGAGGCTGCAGAAGGCAACAGCCAACTTTGCTAGGGACCACACCAAGTCACCAGCACTTCACAGACACCTCAGCACAAGTCAGTCTGAAAGGAGCCAACAATGAGCAACACAGGCTAAAAGCAATGTAAGGTGTTACCTGTTATCACAATGAGCTACTTCACAGCATTGTTATGGCTCCAGTTTACACCATAGGTATTGACAAATAAGCGAAAATATCCCCATGTACTCCTAAATATGTCTTCAGATCCTTTGGAGAGTCTGAATGTGGGATTGATGTTGATAATATTATATGTTGTCTGCATCCATCTGATTTGATAAAATGCCAGGAAGCAGTGTAATAGAAGCTTTATTTAAATCTCTGCTATGAAAGCTATTTCAACCTTTATCAGGAATTTCATAACAATAAAAAATGCATCACTATTTTTCTTACAGTACTGAAACCTCACTGGTATTTTGCAAGGCCTGTGGTTTCTGTTCAAGTATAAACCTGCTCATATTTTCCTCTTAACTAATGCTGACCTTAAAATGCATCCTGCACTATTGAACAGTAGGAGTGTTTCCTATAAGGCTTGGGAAACCTACCTTTAACCTTTCACATGGAATAAAGCTCCTGAGAATCATAGCAGAAAGTTTGACATGGAAATCTAATTGACTAAGGAACAGGCCTCATTTTCCAGAGCAAACAGCATTCAGAATTACCCCAGCTATGAATCTGACTTTGTCCAAGATGAAGATGAATTTTTATAGAACAGTCAATAATGGAGCTATTTCTGTACTGCTGTTAAGAAGGATGGGGAAAAAAGTTTAATAAAAAAATTCTCTGGGACATTTAAACATTTTCAGTGTACATCAAAGTTCAGTAAATACCCTGTTACTTTTAAGTTTTTTGCATGCAAGGGCACTTTCTGCTTTCATCTTACCCATTTTCCTGATGCATGAATTTTGGAGGGTTGCTATGCACAAGAGCTGCAGATTCACTGGAAACGGGAAGTTTGTTCTCCCAGGAGTTTCAATCCAATTTTTCACATTAGAGTTGTGACAAAGTACACTCCCATTTAAAAAGCACTGGCACTGCATTAATTACAGTGCCTGGGCTGTTGGGTTTGTAATGGATGGTCTGTGCTAGAGATGCAGAAGCTGTTCCTAATCTGGGTGGCATTTTGTACTGAGCTTTACATCAGAGCAATTGATCCACTTACACTGAGCTTACTCCTGTTTTCTTTGGCAGAGAAATCCTGATTTTCATCTGAATAACAGCATTTCAGTTTAGGCACCTTACAGCAGTGAGTTGAGGATGCTGGCATAGTCCCTGCTGCAAGGAAGTGAATTTGGGGCAGTCAACACTGATTCTCACTCCTGCCTTCTCCCTCCCTTGTAGTCTGACACCTGGGTCCCTCCAGCATGCCTGCATGGCTGTGCAGTGTCTGAGCTGTGAAATAATTGGTGTCATACTGCCTACCCACCACAGAAAAAGGTATGAACCTATCAGGGACATCTGAATGCAAGGTATTTTCAAAATACCAAACGACCCATACAAACAGATTGAGTTTATTACAAAATTTTGTTAATACACAAGAATGAAAATGATCTTTGCGTCCAGGAAACAGCTGAGTTGTTTTTTTTTTTAAAGTAATTTTTTCACCCAAACCAGGTCAAACAGTCAATCAGGAAAATGTTCTCAACTTGGTCACTGTTAATAATCAGAAAGAATGCAAATTATTGAAACATTTCAGCAAAAAATTGTTTCATTTTTGTTTGAACATTCTAGAATTCTTTCCACTTTTCTACAAGTTAAATCAGTTTGATAAAATAGAATCATAGAATGAACAGTCTGAATTCTTTGGTTTGGAAATCAAACTCGTTTTGTCACATTCACAATATTTTTGTGAAACCAAATCCCAAATAAGAAATTCACTAAAATAGGTTCATTTTCACAAATGCATATGAATCTTCAGACTGAAAGCTTTTGATATAAAATAAATGGAATTTCTCTCTGCACTTTGAGTAAGAGTGAAACTTAACACTTTTCACATCTTTCTTTTGCAAATCTCAGAGAGCTCCAATTTTATAACAACATTATTAAATCTGTTATTTTTTACCTGAATAAATATTTCAGCAACTGCTATAGGCTGCAGTGTCAATGTTTTTTTCTCAGTATAGGAACAACTTGTCCTTGGGAACCTCTTTTCCTCATTTCTATAAGCTTGTATAAATATGCTTAAACCAGACACATTAGGAAATGTACCGTCAGTACATTTCATGACCATAGCAGTTTTACTACTATTATATTTGATTAGGCTGCTTTATTCATTCCAGTTATCTTCTTCAAGGTCAAAAAAATATCAGTCCTGCAACAGCTGTTTTCAGAGTGCTTTTCCTGTGTACTAACCCATACTCTCCCAATAACATGAGGTCGAATAAAGTAATTAACTCTTCATAAACAAAATGGTGATATATTATAACTACAGCATGGAAAAAAAAAGTTGTTACTTCCTGTAAATGTAAAGAGAGATGATTTTCAATAAATTGAAGGGAGAAAATGGCACCATTCCCAGTTTTTCAAGGCTCTATGTATAAGGATCCATTTATCACCTTAGTGACAAGTTCTGGAACTCCTGTCATTAATGCTGAAGCAAAACACATTTGAATGTCATGTCAATAAATCATTTGCCAACTAGAGGGTTGAAGGGTTTTACAGTTGTTAATCTGGCTGGTCTGGGAATAGAATTTGCACACAATTTCCTTTCATTACCGGGAACAAAATAAATCCAGATTATTACAATCATGGAAAAAAAGAGGGAGCCTCAATTCAAAGATTATTGAAAATGCAGAACATATACAAAATAATATTGTGATGTGTTTGTTTTTCGTATTCTGACATACTATGTTAAAAATCATTTCCCAGTTACTTAACTGATCACATTTTTTGTACTTGGATTGATTGTACTGTGTTTTGTCAAGAGCCAGGCAAAACAAATGGGCACTGAAGCACAATCTGAAAATGAGCTAATCAAAGCTATTTTGCACAAATGTCAGGGAAGCCCTGCAGATGTGCAAGCCTATAAGGTCAACATCTGTCAGCAGTTCACTCTGTCCTATGAAATGGAGGTCAAATATCAGGATCTCTCCTGATTGTAACCGTGTCTGTGATTCAAGAAGGGCATATGTGGTGGAATGTCTCAAGCATTCACATCCTGGCTCTTTATCATTGCTATATTTGTTTATGCTCCATTTATGTCTTTCAGTGGATATAATGCAACTTTACACATTGGAAGGTACCATCAGAGCAATGAGGCAAAAGGCAAAATGCTTTTTTCAAAAACTAGTTTTACAACACTTGCTTTCTAATAAAAAGTAAGAATCACAAAAATCTTCAAAATGTGAGAGATGCAAAATCCTTTCCCACCAATACCCTAAGCAAATTAATCTCTTGTATTCTTGGAGTCCAGAAAAGTTTAATCAAAACAAGAGTTGCACATACTGATTTTTTCCAGTTTTAAAATTTAATATGTTTTCTATTGGCTAAATAAGCCATTAGGCCAGCATAGAAGCATGGTGAATAGAGAAAGAAAAATGTGTGAATGTCTGCAGAACAACTCTAGGGCTGTGTAGTATTGGTGGTGAGCAACATAAGCTCAATTCTGGAGGTGCTAGAGGTCATTTACAAATCTCTTCAGCAATTCCACTTTTTTTTCAAACTATCAAAGCACAAATGGGCATATATGATCCAATGGAAAAGACAGAGTCAATCTCTATACCATAGACACTCCATAAAGTCTGGTGTTTGCAATCCTGGTAGTAGGGACGTTCAACACTTTTGTGTCAGCTCTCTTCTAAGGCAAAACTTCAACAGGATGTTGATCTTGAATTAACATATGATACAGTAAATGTACAAAACACCATGGAGCTGTAGGGTGATATAGATGAGTGATATATGCCACTCTTATAAAGAAAAAGTTTGGGAAAAAAAGTGGGTTCCCCAAAGTTAGCATACTAAACTTGATGATATAGCTCACTTAGTCAAAGAAGACTAAAAATTTGAGTGCATAAATGGTTTCTGAATATTTATGAGTAGCCTCAATCTTGTTTCAGAGGAATAGATTGGGAATCAGAAAAATATCAGAGTACCAACCAAGCTCTTATGAGCCCTTCCACTTTCACCCAAGGCCGTCAGAGAAGGAACGTGTTCACTCCAGCCAAAGTGACTTGATGTTCAGGGGCTGACCAGGATTCAAGAATGAGCAAGGATTGCTCATCTGCATGAAAGATGAGGCAGCTGGAAGACACAAAATAAGATGTCTCCTAGAGATCTGTATCTGCCGAAGAGCATGGAGAGTCACCACCCGCTTGTATTGTTCTCTTTGCTCTTCATGCATGTGTGTTCAGCTGTGCTGACCATGATGGGGAGCAGCCTTAACACTCACTTGTCAGTGAAAGGAGAGGGTTTGCCCCTTGAAACAGCAGCTGGCAGCTTCTTGGGTTTTGTTTGTCAGACTTGTTTCATGCTACAGGACACTGTTTCATCACAGTCAAGCTCCTGAGATGAGGGAAAATCATCAGTACAAAATTCATAGAGTATGTTGAGTTGGAAGGGACCCATCAGAATAATCAAATCCAACTCCTGGCCTTGTGTAGGACACACCATGAATGAATTTCATATACCTGAAAGTGTTGTTCCAATGGAATACTCTTCTTTGATTGCTAATTCATTAGACCTTCAGAGAGGGGAGTATGTCAGAATGGCTTACTATAGAGAGAACATCTTATGAATAAACATTATATTACTTATGTTAATTACTTTATTGGTATATTATTTTTATTAAGAGACCATATGAAAGAACAATGACTCTTGAGAGAACAATTAAATGGGCAGTAAGTTGTCAACAGATTTAACAGACTATGCTTAACGTACCTTTGATAACCAAAGATGCCTCAGAAATGTAGTGAGTAGTTTTTGTGCTGGTTTCTTAGTACTTCTTTTGCCATGGAGATCATTGAAAGGTTCCTGTTGTGTTGCACAGAGATTAGGCTGTACATAATAGTCCTAACTGAAACTTCAGTTACACGCTTGCGAGATGAAAGGCCATTGTAGAGTTTCAAAAATATAGCAGGAAACAGGTCTATTCTTCAGCACTAAACAAAATTCAAATTGCAGTACCTGGAAGTGTTTAAGAAAGCTTATTCTGGAGAATTAGCAAGTTTTTTCCTAAATTGTACTCAATGAGCGTGTTCTCGAATAGATCGGTCTAAGGCGGATTTCATTGATCTGCCTGAAATTACAGGCAGTTTCACTTCGAGTTACTTCTTATAGTAATGGAAATTCTGAGAAAAGCTATAATTTTAAATATTTACTGCAATTGGTATCCAAGGAGATGTTAATGACTTGAAAAGAGTAAATGGTCATTTTGAGAGAGTAGTTAAGTTTTAAGTTGCATATAAATGCATGCTTCACTTCTGAAAGAAATTTTACTTCCACTTCTCCCAGATAAAACGCTGGTGGAAGAGCCCCTGGCATGATTCTTACTTTCAAGATAAGGCCCAGATCCATGAGTTTGACAGTAGGCAAAATAATTCCCCCAAGATAAATTCCTTTTAATTTGGGGAAACATAATAGCATCATCAGTGGTGGTTTAAAATGAATGTAGGATGTATTTCATCACTAGTAAATACAGTCTTTGGTTTTCTTGTTTCAAGAGCAAAAACCAGACTCATCATCTCATTTAGCTTCTTACTGCATCCACTCTCCTATAGCTCTGCCCAGGAATGCCAATGCCCAAGCAGTCAGTTCAAGATGCTGGGAGCAGGGGTTGGAAGGTTAATTAAGCAATTAAGTCTGGGGAGGGAAGACTTGCTGAGGAGACATTGTAGAGGTACACAAGGTCTGGGTGTATATCCACAGAAGTCCATGAGCCAGAGAGTGGATGTGAGCAAAAATGTGAAAGTGGAGTTAGCTCCTGTTTTTGGCCTCGGGCTTGCCCAAAAGTCCTCCTGCAAGTGGCAAGCAGATTGAAGGCAGGACAGATGCAGTGGCAGGCAGCCCTGGAAAGGCACAGAGCATTTTAAAAGGACATTGACTTAGCTAAAAGCTTTTTGGAAGACACTTAATGCAATGCTTCTCACCCAGATGTAATGGCCCTTGGCAGGTGGGTGTTCACTGCTTAGGTTTTCATTTCAGGCTCTCTGTCAAAGAAAGCGAAATAGGCAGTCTCAAGTAGCAGTTCATCTGACCTATTTTAATGTGCTGCTGAGGAGGCGTTTACTTGCCCAGAAGTGCGTATTTCTGGTCAGATAAGTTTGTCAAATGGTCAAATTAAACCTGCTTTTTATTCACAGCTTTGGGAAGAAGAGATTTCTGAAGAGGATCCCAGCATGAAAGGAGGGTGAACGGCCTGTGCTCTGACCATTATTTAAGCCTGTGCTGAGAATTGCATGAACATCATGCTTAATGATGATAGAAAGTGTCAGATTCCCCATGTGTGGTGCACAGATGGTCTACAGTGACCCTGATTGTGTATTTAACATGCACAGAGACCACTTGTGCCACACATATGTGGGGGATTTGAAACCTTCCAAAAACATCAGCCTTGTTGCACACATGGTGAAAAGTTGATCCTCAAATAGCAGGAACTTGTGACGAAGAAACTATTCCAGCTCGGTCCTTTGTCATCCGTAAATCCCAGCCAAATGTATACATTCCTTACATGCCACCAGTCCCTTTTGGAGAGTCAAGGGGATGTGTGTGGGGGAACCCAGCCACTAGACAGCACTACCATTCCTGTCACTAGGAGAGCCATGACAGCAGACACTTGGTGGAGCAGAGCTGTGTCATTGCAGGAGAAGCACTTTGAGGGTCGATTTAATCCAGGCTCCCAAAAAACAGCAAACAGAAACTTGTATAGGAATCCCACACACTGAAATTTCACCTCATATTTATCCCAAGAGCAACCGTGTCTTTAGAAAGATCTGCTGGTATAATTGAATTTAAATGTATTTTCTGTTAGCTGATCAATTTTTAGTATCTAAATCTGGCTGCTTTTCCTTTCGTTCAGCTGATATTTTTCATCAGTTCCGAGAAAAATAAATCAAGGCATGGTATTTTATATATGGTGCTACTATTTTATTCATAGCTCAAAAGAAGGCTTCTATTTTTTGCAAAATGGTAGTTTCAAACAATGTTTCAGCCAGCTGTCAGTGATACTGTGCCACCAGAAGATTTTCCATTTTCTAGAGTTTTGTACAGCTTGGGCAATGTATACAGGGGTAAATCAGTGTGAAACCCGCAGACATTCTAGACTTGATCTTGTTTTAATTGTACCCAAATGAAGTATTTTGGGCCATAAGATGTCGTATTACATGTTAACATATAACTGTGAGGTATTAATTGGTCCTCCAAAGCATGCTGTTTTGGCAAATCTCTAAAGCAGTTTGTTAAATCATAGCAGTGCAAATCTCTTCATCCTAAAGACAGCTGTACACTTGAGTGAATTTTGCCCATGTGTATGACTAGATTTAGAAATGAGAAGTAAAGAAATCCTCACTGACCAGTTAATGGGTTGGGATGCTTTCTGGACCTGAAAAGCCTGAATTTGATACTTTCTCCCAATATAAAAGCACTTCAGGAGACTGCTTTAACTACCCCCCTAGAGAATGTGATACGATGCAGGAAGCAAACTATGAAAGCTAAGTTAAGTTTTGTGCAAAGTCCCTAAAGACTGATTGAAATAAGGGAAAAAACTCTTGGTCAGTCAGGGAAGTGGACCTTGGCTTGTCTGAAAGGAGAGAACAGAAATTAAATTTCTCACTTTATTCTGTATATGGTTGTCAGAGCTATGTCTGTGTTTTCTGTTGCTTACATTTGTTAAAATTGCCCTCACTGAAAATGAAATGTTTTTATTTCGGCTTGCCTTGTTCTTCAGAGTGAAAACAGGGAACAAAATGCTATCATTTTGGTTAAAACAGTCCATTTTACTAATTTGATTTAAAAATGCTAAAAATTTAACCAAATTTATTCAAGGAAACCAGAAAAATGAGCTATCCACTTAATTCTCTATCTGAAAAAGATGTGAGAAAAAAACCCTAGGAGTTATGGATCCTGGCACATTAATGTGCAGGATTGTATGATGTATTTGTGACAGCATTAGCCTTGAATGGAACAGTCACAGTGAGTCTTCACACTCACATCTTTCTTTAAGTTTTCTCTTTAGGGTTTCTTGCTGCTAGTGTGAATAACAGGAGGAATCTGCAATTCAACTTGCAGTGTCCAGAGATAAGGAAAGGATTTTTATTTTCCCTTTTTTTGTTGTTGTTTTTCTTTTTTGGGTTTTTTTAGGTTTTTTTTTTTTGAATGAGAGTGGCTGAAAAGTCTGTATTGAGTAGAGCTTGAGGAGTTGTAGCCATGGGAACCAGGCTGATGCTGGTGTCTTTGTCTAAAGGAATCAAACCTCTCAAAACTCCCAGAAGCATCTTTATAAGAGCAACAGTAGCAGAACTGACAAGAAGAAGAAAAGCTATTGATACCCTGCCAGTAGAAACTGGGAATGTCAGGGTTAGGGAAGACTGTGACCATGATTTAACAAGAAATATATAATATGTACAAGTAAATTCCACCAAAACCCTTCCAAAACTCTAAAAGCTGCAAAAGGCTCTGTGTACCAGCTGTTGGGAGCATGGGTTTGAGTGTAGGAGGGAATGACTCAGTCCTCAATTAAGTGAGTTTTGTGGGTATGAGTGTCACTTGCACGTGTATAGATGGAACAGGGGCCCCAGCTCAGAAAACAGAGTCAGCAGCTTTTAACCCTTGCATTGAAAAACTAACTGCACAGCATTTTTCCCCTATGTGACAGGAACAGAGAACTTTGGAATCATATAGAGCTCTTCTTCAGAAATATGAACTACCCAAAATCTGAATACAGTAACACTACAGAAATGTCTGCTCTTACAAAAATGAGAAATTCCAAGCAGCTCATTGTCCACCACCACCACAGCAAGATGGAAAATGGACTCATAGCTGTTTTGGAAGAAGAGGATCTCTAGGCAGATGTCATTTGGGCAGGGAGCTGATCAGCTCCCAGGAGGCTGATCTCAGAGCCCTGTCCTCAGTGCTTCCCCCTGCACTGGGCAGAAGATACACACCAGAAACTCTCCCCACACATGTGACAACACCTTTCCTTAACACTCATCCTCCCAATGCCCAGATCTGGCAGCAAGCACATATCAAGATATTGAAAAATGGGAACATAAATCCCAAGTTCCCTGCTAAAAGCTGCAGTGGTCTGATGGGTGCAGAGGCTGAACCTCTGATCTCCCAGATGAAAGGGACTGTCTCTGCTGCACAGAGCTGTGCTGACTCCCATCCAGCACACTCAGGGTATGCAGAGCTCAGCTTTTTGTGCTCTTCTTCTACAGTGCACCACAAGAGAAAATCCCCTGCTTTGCTCCCAGCCCATACCTTATGTAATATTTAAATGTAGCAACAGGACATCTGAAAAAGATCCAAATTTATACATGTGTTCTTCCATAAAATAGGCTAAAGCCTCAGGAGCTGCTAGCAGTAGCCTAACAGGCACTCACCCAGCCAGACATCTTATAGTTTTTGGTGCTAATCAACAGAAAAGATTCTGGGAAGTGACCTTCAGAGCTATTGTCTCAGTGTGATTTATATTTTGAAGCAGTGGGAGATTCTTATGCTTTAATACAGTAAATTCTGGAAAAGGATATGTGGAAGGGTACTGAAGATCAGAAAGGATGGCATTTGCTGGAGGAAGATATCCAAAAAGGGTAACTTAGAGAAGAAAAGAAATGGTTAAAAAGACTGAGCCAAGCTGTTTCAGCTGCATTCACAGCTTCTCTGTGAGTTTGTTGAACACTCATTTTATGATCAACTCATGAAACTTCCTTTCCCTGAGGAAGGGGTAAGTATTTATCATCACAGCAAAATTTTGAAGTTTTATTCACTATTACAAGAAATACTGACTTAAAAATGTTTAAAAGGTTTAAAAACATTGCTTTTAACTATAAAGAAAAGTTTCCTTTGTAAGCTTAAAATTTATTATGTTATATAAATGCTACTCAGTATTCCAAGTACTCCTCCTATGCTGCCTGGTATTTTAAGGATATATCCATTTCTCAATACCAAACATATATTATGTCTTTTTTTCCCTTCTGTATGCAGCTGGACCTTTTGGTTTGACACCAGAGACAAGACAATTGGTTGAACCACTGTCAGTGTTACAATAGCTTGCAGTAGTTTCTGTGAAAGAGCACCAAGCCTTTTTTTAATCAATAAATGGCCTATGGCATATGTTTCTACATTTCAATATCCATTTATCCATATCTTTATTTCTGAGGAAGTCAGTATTCATTAAAAAGAGAACACTTTTAAAATGCATCTTTATGGTAAGGCATTTTTCATGTGCAGTACGGAAGAAATTGCAAGAATTTTTGTTCCCAGGTGTTGGTATAAGGAGATTTCACAGTTTTTTTAACTGTACTCTTTGTTTTATCTGTGAACTTCCATAAAAGTCAGAAGATTAATGTCTCAGTCCATATAATAGAATAAAGTTAATGTCTCAGCTAAAGATATTTTAAAACCTGAAAAATCTGCCTAAATACAGCATCTTGCAACACATGTTTCTTTAAATTATTTCTTTTGTGTCCTGAAAGCAAAATGAATGTAATAAACCACTAAGGTAACTTAAAGCACAATTTGAGTAGAACAATTGTTTGTCTGCTTAATTGCAAGTATATGAGGTGTGCAATTCTGGCATCTACAGTGAGGTCACTCACAAGTCTGAACACAAACAAGTGTTTAAGTACTTTGTTGGATCAAGTCTTTAAGAAGATTACTGTTGCAACAGAAAAATTAAAGTCTCACTGATGGGGTTTGACTGCAGGAAATTTAACATAGGTAATGCCACTTACAGAAACCCTCTGTGGTACCTCATACACTAACAGATAAACAGCAATGTATTTTCTTCTTGCTTTGAAATGCACCAAAAGTCTGTCTTGCTCTCCTTTCGACTTGTAAATATCAGAATTCAAAAGCATGCTCTGACCAGTTTTAGGGTTGTTCTGGAGTTTTTTGTTCTTAATAGTTGATTCCAATAACAAGTAATTTTCATGTGTTTAGAAGATTGAGGTGGAAGAAGGAATACAAGAAAGGCAGGAAAAATAAACTTGCTTGGAGAGGAAAGACTACCATGAAAAAGAGGGATGAAGAGAAATCTTAAGTATTATCTAGAGAGAGAGAGAGATGAGGACAGTAGAGGGAATGAAGTATTGTCAGATAAGATATTGTCAGATAGAAGCTGCAAAGAATCTTAAAGATGAGGATGAGAAATTTTAAAAATGAGGGTGAATTCTGTGAGCGAGATCTATGGGGGCTGTGGTGAGTGAGCCTTAGGTTGGGTAAAGTTTACTTGAAATGGCATTGTAATGGTTAAAAAAGAAAGCTAATAGGAAGGGGTTAATACTAATTATGAGAGGATCAGATGTAGTCATTTTTTAACACATACCCACTAAAAGAGGGCTGCTGTTTTAAATATTCCAGATGAAGCAAAAATAATTAGTCTTAATCTGAAAGTCTTAATGTGAAGAGAATGAAGTGAGGAAGATCAAACCTAATGCTGAGTTTTGACATGTCAGAGAAAACTGGTGATAGAGCAGTGGGGGAGGGAAGGCTTTTTAGGAAGAAGTAAGAGAAGTTCCCTTTTTCAGCTGCTTGACCTAGAGAAACAACAGGAGATCCAAGAGGGTGTACCAGAGAAACAGATAGGGACACAACATGCTCAGAGAGAAAAAAGAGGTTTTGGATTCCAGGGTCAGAGGCACTGAAACAAGAAAGAGAATGAGAATGAGAATAAGCCATGCTACAGGCAAGGCATGGTGAGCAATACAGGGTGGGAATCTGGAGATGCCCAGGGAGCCACTGAAGCCCACAGAGAGGCTTCATCTTGTAAAATGCAGCCATTGAGTGATCACAGCTGAAAGCATAGGAAAGATATATTTTTAATGGAGTGGGGAGGGAGGGGAATGCTGTCAAAATCCCTGTCTTCCTCTCCAGAATGAGACATGCATTAAAAAAAAGTAAAAGAAGCAGGATTTGGGAAAAGGGGGAGACAAGAGAAATAAAGACAGCAAATTATGTCAGGATCAGATGTTAACGAGGAAAAAAATGAGAGAAATATAAATGAGAGAACTGAAATTTGAGGCCACAGCTATAAAATCTGAAAGGACCAGAAACACCTTCTGGGATGGACTATTTTAAATGTTCCTCCAAATAATTATAGCATTGCAGAGTCATGATGTGCTCATCTAAAATGACGGCTTTTTGTTCCACGTCCAGCAGGGTGTTCGGCGGGTACTAAATGGGATGCGGCGCAGTTCAGCGGCAGGTACAAAGCAAATGATGCATTTCTTTGCTCGAGGCCCTCATTATGCTCTGTAAACAATCAGAATGGAGATTTATTCTCCACTCACTGATTTCCTGCTCTCGGGTAAAAGCACGAGGGGCACGTTAGAAGGAGAGCACTAAGACACTGATTATCTGTTTCTCCAAGCCAAATTGGTTTAGGTTTCTCCAAGCCTCCTAGCAACAGCTTTATTATTATGGAGTAATTTCCCCCCAAATACTTCTAAAACAAGTATCAGATTAATGTTTCAGATAAGGAGAAAGTATATTCATCAACTCCCAGGGCTTGTCTATTGAAATAAAAGTCTCAAACTAAACATGCAAGTGTGGTTTCATTATGATATGTAGACTTTTTCTTGGGTTTTTTTGTTGTTGTTTTGTTTTTGGTTTTGTTTTCTATTATTTAGCAGTGAATGGTTAATGATGATCAATATACAATACATTTATACCATAGATGAGAAAAAAAAAATTCCTGTTAGCAAATATTCTCCTGCAGTATTAGCATATTTCATGTTTCTTTTAATCTAGCTGCAGACACGAATCATTGCATGCACATGCATCACTTTTGTTTACTTAAAAACCAGCTATACTGCATATTATGTGGGAAGTAAACACATATATGAAGAATTTATTAAGTTCTACAGTAATTGCAGCTTCTGTTGTTTACAACCTTATGGCATTCATATTTCTTATGATATCCCAGGAGAACTATGGTATGTTAAAAGAACTGAACTAATCTCATAAATATGTATTCTTTGTTTCATGGTAAATTTTTCAGAAGCTGTTATGTTACTCAGACACATATCTCCTAATAACAATTTTTTTTATCCCCAAGTAAAAGATTTATTATGTAGTCTCCTTAAGTACTAAGAAGTTGGTTAGACTTAGGTTCACATGGAAGTTTCTGAAATAAAAAATAAATTTTTCCAGCTTTGAAAGATAAGAAATTCTGTATGGAGAAAGGCTACACAGTGGAGGATTTCTCTCATTCTCTGACTTTTCTGCCATGGTACAATTGTGATTTTTTCAGGAGGAAAAATGTATTGTTCTGGTGGTTTCTCTTGCCTTAACCACAGGTGTAACCTTCCCAGTATCTCTACAGAGGAAAGGCGGCTGAAAACTCTTTTTCCCCTTCCATTGTTTTTCTTTATTGTGGGGTGTTAGAGCAAGAAGGTCTCTGGTGGGGCCAGCAGCTGGCTTTG
This sequence comes from Sialia sialis, assembly GCA_009812075.1. Taxonomy (NCBI): domain Eukaryota; kingdom Metazoa; phylum Chordata; class Aves; order Passeriformes; family Turdidae; genus Sialia; species Sialia sialis. The sequence goes on along the minus strand of VRYO01001463.1, from coordinate 37,374,051 downwards.
TAGTGTCACTTTGTTCAACCACACCACGAGTTGCAAAGGACTGGTGCAAGCAGATTCTCGAGGACCCAGGTTTAGCCAGGCAGATGTGCTCAGCTGCTGGGGCAATGTGGGAAGCTCCTTATGGGTTTTCTTAAGAGGAACACTCAAGAGAGAGGAAACAAAGAAGAGGAAATCAAAGTATCTACAGCGTTTCTAGTGTACCTGACTGGAGAGGTGGAAACTGTTACATCCATACTGCAGCACAGATGTGCTTCCTGGGTAAAATGCAAAATTACAGGAGTTTCGACTGTAAAAGACTTTTTAGCTTTAGAAATCTTGCTGGTAGTTACTGAACGTGACCCCCTTGAGGGCAGAGTCAATTCATATCTGATTCATTCTGTTCCTAGGGATGTTTGTTCTGTTTCTTCCTTCAAGAAAAGCTCAAGTGATATGCCAAGGTAGACCTGGACTTGTGCAGGAAAATGTACTCTGTGGTCCATTTTGGTTCAAGTGAGGCTTAACACCTTCTTATCATTTAACTTAATTCAGGTTGAGAGAGTTTCTATTACTCCTTCTACTAGTGGCACATGTAATGACAACAACTTCATATTAGAAATATGGAATATTTAAAGTTAGCAAGCATTCTTATACAGCCAATGTTGCAAAATACTTGGAAGTTTTATAAAATTAAATCTTTCAAAATGTCAAGATTAACACCTGGCAAGAAATTTGAGGGAATGCACAAAGGGAATACGTGCTTTAATTAAAAGTCACCTGAGGACTAGGAAGATAGTTGCTTATAATACAAGATTCCTTATGAACAGTAGCAATTTGTAGCAAAACATAGGATTCAGACATGAGCAGTTCTAACTTCAGACTGTATTTTGAACACTGGGTATTTTGGCAAGAGTACACATTGAGTTTAACACGCTCCATATGTAACAAAAAACATAACAAAAAAAAAACTAAAAAAAAAAAAAAAAAAAGAGAAAAAAAGAGGACATCTTAGCTTATTATCAATCTATTAAAATGTGTTTCATGCTTCTTATGACGGGGACTAAGCACAGTATACTCAACAGTTGTGCAATCTTTCCTGCCTGGTATATTTAAATTACTTTCAGCAAAAAGAAGTAGATGTTGCTACAAATCAACCTCAAATTTAACGAAAAGGCAAAGGACAGCGTGTATTACTCTCCCTATCCTTCACTCTGTGGGTACAAAACCAAGCAGTTCCTGGCTGGTTTAATGACCCTGCATAGCAGTGCACAGAGCATGAAGGGAAACAGCTTGGCACCTGAAAAACTCACACATGAAAGCCCCAAAAGTTTGCAAAGCGCAAGGGATTTTAGAGAGATGAGATGTTATTTGGTTTGGGTTTTTTTGGTTGGTTTGTTTTTTTGGGGATTTTTTTTCTTGGTTTTTGTGAAAGAGCAGTAGCTTTACATGGAGATTTTTATTACCTAAGGACATAAGCTTGCTTCTGCATTATTGAAAATACATATTAGAGTACAGCAAACAAGCAATGATTTATTATGGAGTCAAGAGGATTAGCAGCATGGCTTTGCCACTTTCTTTTATGAATAAAACACATTAATAACAGCTTTGCAAAACCAAGTAAGGTTTTATAATATACTGAGGCAGACAATAAATAAAAGTTGGAAACTTTAGTAGACAAAAATAAGCATTTGAGTTTCTCCTTGAATGCAGCTGTACACAGGCTTCTTAACTATTTTACATATCTCTGAAGAAACTTCATTCAATGTTGAACTGAACCTATTTGAAACCGAACGTACATCTTGAATATGTGCTTAAATTTAAATCCGCACCTTTTACAACAAATAAATATTTCCCCAAAGGTTAATAGTGTTCACTACATGAATATTACATATACCCGGTCAAAAATCAGGAAAATGCTTGAGTGGTAGTCAAAGTCTATTACTGAAAATATGAACTAAACACAAAATTAAGTTGGAGACACACCTGAAAATGGGTGTTTTATGTTTCTGAACTCAAGTTGTGCTTTTTATCTTTATTAAATATTTTAAAAATAGGAATTGTGATTGCAAGTAAAATTCCACGTACAATTTGTGACAATATACCATTAAATATTGCACAGTGGTTGTCCTGCAGCTGTGAATTGTATCAGGGCTCTTTTAATGGTATCTAAATCACAGGACTCCAATCTTTCTTCACATGCACCAATGGTTCCCATCATTTTGTTCACATAAAATCTCTGGTTGATGGTGAAAAATGTTTGATGAGTAAAGTAGGATGTATCCCAGTGTATGGTACCTTTAATAAAACATCTGCCATTAGAACAGCTGGGAATGACTTCAGGAGTAATTTTAGAAATTCTGGAAAAGCAAGAAGAAGAAAAAAAATTCTAAATAAATTATTGAAAGAATAAATAAAATTTTATGGACAAATTTTTGTTGCAAATTATACTTTCAGATTCTCTAATGTTACTATAATTTTACACCGTATCTTTGCAGGCTGCTGTTTTCCTAATAAAAATACCCCAGTATTTTATGGTTATTTTGCATAACCTTTTAAAGATAAATTTAGAAGACACTGCCATTTTTACAAACATCTACAACAGATCTGCTTGGTGTGAAATAAATACCTGCTGCACTCAGCAATCAAGTAAGCAATATATAACTCCTTTAGTTAATCTATTAAATAACAAGGTATTACAGGCCTAGTTTTGTGTGGTGCCTTCTACCAAAACTTCCTGACAACTTACACACCTTATACATAATTTTGCAGAGGGCCTGTGAAATGAAGAAATAACAAATATTTATTCAGTTCCTGGAACAGAAGCACAGAAAGGATGTTTTTAAATGTGGCATCTCTGTTCCCAGCTGTGGAAAGGCAAACATTTGGTGGCTGTTCAGCACCTGCAGCTGCTCTGGAAGTGGAGCTGAGTGCAGTCCCTCCCCTGCCATACCCAGTCTTGGCTCCATCCCTTTGCAAAACCTTAATGTATGGCTTTTCTGCAAGTTAAATCTTATAAGCAGCCAAGTACAGAAAAGAGGCAGTTGAGGTTCCACCTCCCTAATACAATATTAAAATCCTGTTGTTATTTTTTAATGTGGATATACAATGTGTCTCTTCCATGATTTATGCTATTTAAACATGCAGATTTGCATACTTTTCCTGTTATTGTGCTCAGTAAATTAAAAAGTGTGCTGACTGATATGCAGCTTTATCTGACAACTCTTCTATGTTAAAGTGCTGTTTGGGAGTGATAACAACACCACCGCTTGGGATATGATATTCTGCTCCAGCCATTGACCTGTTCTGGAAACCCCATATGTCCCTCTCTTCCATTTTTCTGATATAAAATATTTCCTTTTGGAGGATACTTCAATGACTTCAGAGATTTGTTCCCTGCTAGATTATACCTGCTACTCCTTTTGAAGAAAATAATTGGCAGTGTTAAATAAAAAATTCAGGAAAAGTACATACCACCTTATAGCTTATTGGTTTCATTGCCATTTCCAGTCTACAGATAATTATCAAAGAAAAGCAAAAAGCCTGAATGAAAATACAGTCATGGGCTTCACTGGAGTCGCTGAAAGAGCCCCACAAGTTCATTCAAATGTCTTCCCTGGAATAAGTAATTTGCTGCTGAAAAACTGCATTATTCTTATGGGGGTTAATCATAATATTTGTTTTATGGTATGACTTCAGCACCATCTAAATTGCTTCTACACTACACATACCCATCATCTAGCCAGATCCTGCTGTATAATTTAAATACCTTCCTTTACAGAATATTTTTCACTTGCAAACCAGTGTCTCACAATCAATGGGACTTCAGACCTGTTCTACAAAAACCACATTTATTTAATAGGATGCTGAAGTTATTATTGGCTTTATATAGGAATTCAGATTAGCATTTATAAACACTTTCTTCCTTTTTCTGATCTGTTACACTGAGATTTTTTTCATCTTCAATTTTTCTTCTGCTTTTTAGAAATTTTATATTAGTTTTGATTCATTTGTATGTCTATATTCTCTCTTTTAATAATCTCAGTCCTTTTTATCTTTATCAGCTTATTTCTGCTTGTTTTTTCTCCTTGTCATGGTTATTCATTTCTCTCCTCTGTATTTGCACTCATCCCTTTTCCTTCCTTTCAAGCTAACAAATGTAGACTGTATTTACAGAGTGGATTTTTAAAAGAATAACATATCAAAGTCAGATTACAAATATTACTTATGCCTGATATCAGTTATTCACTGCTTGTCACTTCCAATGCACACATCACCAAAGAGCCTCCACTGACATTCTGGCCCAAAGTATAAAACCTCTACCATTACATTTCAAAAAATAACAAATCTTTTTATGTCTGAGCTGTCAAAAGAAGCTCTTGGAATAGCCAGCATAGAAAGGGACACAGTCACTACCCACACACACAATATACAGTAATTTCACAATTATAAGCCACACCTGATTATAAGCCGCACCTCCCAGTAGCCGGGTAGACCACGGGATTTGTCCATATATAAGCCGCACCTGAATATAAGCTACACTTTTTTTTTTTTTTTTTTTTTTTTAAAGCGAGGATCCATGTGTAACAAAGTAACAAATTAGTAACAGAATCACTGCCAGCTGGGTTTGGTGTCAGGTGCTCAAGTTGCAGCAGTTTTCATAGACCAGTGAAGCCTTTAAAGGCAGTCCCAGGTGCCCTCCTAGCTGGCTCTCACTTCTGGGTTGGCATTTCACTGGGGTTTGTCCATAGATAAGTCGCACCTGAATATAAGCCACACTACTGGGGTAGGCTGGATTCTTCAATGAAAAAGGTGTGGCTTATAATTGTGAAATTACTGTAAGTATGATCAAATCCCTACTAGCAGCTTGAGCTGATAACTTTGAGGGGGTAGCAAGACCTTTCTGAGCAGCTTCAATGCAACAATACAGATTGATTCTTTTCCTCCTTTTTTTCCCAATCTGCCCTTGCTGGGGTATTTGATGCATTCATCAAAGCAGGGTCTGGCCGTAGCAGAGCCTGGGATGCAGCTGCAGCTCTCTGGAGGAATGCTGCAGGTGAGTGCCAGGGTGGCATTGCACATTTGGGGTTAGACAATGCATAAGACCATGTTGAGCTGCCTGTTGTGCTGCTTGCTGAAGCCAAGTGAGAAAGAGCAAGCAGGGTTTGGAAAGTGGCATAGTTTCATGTTCTGCAGAGCTGCTTTAAACAATCCCCACCCCCCCCTCTGACACTACACCACAGATGGACATTGATGAACTCAACCTGTGCCCATACAGGTAGGATCCCACACCAGCTGGGGTGCAGAGGCAGGGAGAGAGTATTGCTGCCAGCTCTAAGCCAAAGGGGAAGTGAAACCTCTCATGCAACTTAAAACCATCAGTCTTCTGGACACCTCTTGACAAAGACTGTGGAAAAAAATGGGAAAGAGCTGGTTCAGGGAAGCAATTCTTGAAGATGAAGTTCTGGAGAACAGAAACTCTTCAGGAGAAAGAGACATCTGTTCCTTTGAGCGGAGAGCTTTACTGAAGAGGAGAAAAACCATGCACATAGTTGTAAAGGCATACAAGGTTTTATGTGCTAACCTTATATTTCAGACTTTGGCTAAGACTTTTGCTTGTCACATGATTCTGTTACTGTAATTGCAAAGTACTTCGTACAAGCAGACTGTCCTCATGCTTCGGAAATTGTACAGATACAATAGATACCATGAAAGAAATATTATGATTAATTAATGTTTATTTTGATATATCATAGCTGTTTAAATGACAAGTTTATAATTTCTACATATAGCTCAGTTCATGCTCATCTTTTAATATTCCTTCTTTTTTTTTCCTTTAATTGTTTTCAAGATCCTTGCAAAGCTAACGCCATTTTCTGAGGAAAACAACTAACTATATCTTAAAAAAAAAGCTAAACTAACCTTTTAAATACCGCTTTCTGGACTAATGATTTACCAATCCAAACCTTGTTTCATTCTTGAGAACCTGGTGTGTTGTTTTGCCATTTTCCTCCTGCTATTCTGAGCTATTTCTGTACCTCACACAACATTTAAATAATGGAGACACCCTGAAATCAGACCTCACTGCTTCTGGATTTATTCACACTCAAACATCCACACCACAACTCATCTGGCTTGGATGATACTCAGTCACACTCAGCAATTTCGACCCCTCTCAAATTTTCTAGCTCCTGGGATTTAAGGGAGAAAGCCATGCAACAGGCAATGGCTCCTGGAGTCACTCTGCTAGTGTTTGCTGCGTGCTATAGGGTCTGCTAGATCTTTCTCATCTCCCATTCTGATCCAGACTTCCCTGATAGCATCGCTTCCCATGCTGGCTTGATGAGCTGAAGAAACGCCTGCCCCAGTGTTTGAGAGCTGTGCAACAGCCAGAGTGCTGCAGGCTGATGTGAGCACAGGAGTAGGGTGGGGGCTTTTTCCATGGATGAATTATGATCGGCAGTCCATGTCATCACATTTTCTATCTGTTACTGATTGTCTTGTTACTGCCATTCCCTAATGTGGTCATGAGTGTGTTCCTGCATTCCTCTGGTACAATACTGAGAAATGTGATGCTCTGAGGTTTTAGTCCCTTTAATGAGAATAAGGCAGCTCTCCTCACGCACAAAGTTTGTAGTTATATAAGACTATATTGTGTTACTGGCAACTAATTAGAGTTCTCTGTTGAAATGGCATTACTTTATTACACATCATTAATGTAAAATGTCAAAACTAGCATGATAGTTACTTTCATATAAAAAATGAGCCTACTTCTGTAAGTGAAAGCAACAAAATTACAGCAATTTTAGTATCAGTATTTTAATATATCATATATTATAGTTAATGCAGTATGGTCAGAGGTTTTTCCATATAAAAATCACAAAATGGGAATTTTCACTCTAAAAAAATGTCAGTGACTATCAATTTTGTCCTCTGCATTTATTATGCAGATTAAATAAAGTTAAAAAAACATTAAATGTCAAAGAGTGGGGGGGTTGAACTTACATTATAAATTCATATTTCGATCTACATCCTTAGAGCACAGGGTACATGTTACAACTAATTTACTCTCCTCCACCAATGAGTAAGTGATATTATTATCACATTGCATCCAGTTAAACTGGAGACAAGTAATTGAATTCCTTCTGGCCAGGCAGTAAGTAAAATGCTGGTGCTGGGATAAGGACACAGGGCTCTTTGGGGCAGGCTGAATATTAGGATACCACATTTATTTCTCATTTATGTGCTAGATCAGAATGTATCTAAACTAGATAATAAGGTTTTTTATCAGGGATCTGTAGGAGACATTGGTGAAATCAAGGCACAGTTGGCGAGGTACCTAACTGTTCCTTGACAATATTAAGATGTTGGTAACATATAAAACTGATGTGAGGGTAGCATTCCCTTGGCAGCACACTAAATATGCTGCAAGACACATAACCAATGAGTATAATTTGCAAATGTGTATGGAGAATCAGTCTTGACAGTTTTGTTTACAAAGGCAGGCAGCTATTTGCTGATAAGAGATATGACATGCTATTCATCTTGCTGCTACTAAGCCAAAGGGATTGCAACTATGATAACAAACTGTTAGATTTGATTGTTGGAATGCTTATGCAATGTTAGTAATAAAGGGTGTTTAAAAGCATATCTCATTTGTTCTTGGGCAACCATATGGTATTTCTTATAATAATTTTCCTGGGAGTCTTAAAAGGACCAGCTAATTAAAGAAAAGATATCCGTCTGGCTCAGCCTTAATGGGTTTGCATTCTCTAAGTAGGTGTATGTAGGAAACAGGAACAGACGTGTCTTTATTTCTCTGCTTGCATAGGTTGAGGCAGAATGTCAAGTGACACAGTCATGGCCTCACATCTTTCAGTTCCTTCACTTTGGCTGGTGTTACATCCACACAGCTTCCAAAACTGGAAAATAAACAGTCCTAAAGATAGGACAAGAGTAATGGCTTTAAACTGAAAGAGGGTAGGTTTAAATCAGATAAGGAAGAAATTCCTCACTGTGAGGGTGGTGAAACATTGGAACAGGTTCTTATCCCTGAAAATTTTTTAAGGCCAGGTTGGACTGGGCTCTGAACAACCTTCCCTACTCAAAGGTGTCCCTGCTTATGGCAGCGGGACTGGAACTGGATGACTTTAAGGGTCTCTTCCAACATAAACCATTAAATGATTCCAAATAGTTCTGAGGAGGAGGTTTCTTGCTTGTTTCTCCCTCTTACTGAGTACCAGAAGAATGGGTCAGCATGACTAACTTCTCCTTTGTCATCAGCCCCCTGCTCCAAACAATACTGAGAAAACACTTCTCCCAGCACTCCTAAATACCTGCACCATTTATAGTCTGAGTAACATGTTGCTCACACGTTTTCTTACAAAGCTCGTGATCAAAGTAATAAACCCCCAAAACTTATATAAATACTCTGCAGAGCAAGTACAGGACTAGAGAACTCAGCCATGTTTTTGTTAAATATTGCTCACTGAGCTTTGTTGAATGTGTACATGCAACTCAGTAATGTGCAGACATGGGCTGATCCAGCTGTGATGGCTAAAGTCGTGTTTTGTCTGGCCATCTCACTCCCACCTCAGCAGGCACAGCTGAGGTGACGGCTGCAGAGTCTGAGCAGGCAGACCAGGCTGACCACCAGAGATCGTGCACATGCCTCACTAATGGATTTAACCAAGGCTGAGTACACAGAAATACTTGGTGAGGAGGTAGCTGCTGCAGCTTACAAGTCAGTTGAGCTTGTGGCTGACCCCAGCTCACACCTCCTGGTCAGCAGACTGGAGAGAATATTTACAAGCACGAATATTATACACCCTTATGGGGGTTGGGGCAGCTAGGAAAGATGTACCACTCAGTACCTCAGTTACTGTGGCTTATTCAGCCTGAGTGCTGCAGTAATTCAGGCAGCAGTCTGCATTTTTTAATGTATTTGAGCATTACACATAAGTCTACACAAGGAAGACATATCAAACCCCCAAACTTTCCACAGCAGGGGTTTTAGAGCTAACAAGTGGAAAATGAGTGGCTTTGTTCTCAGTCATTCTTACAGTTACAGGTGACTTTGCGAATAACATATACTGTGCCAAACTAGAACTGAAATCCTCTTTGAATGCAAGCAGGCCTTAGGTTCAGCAGCAGCTGTGAGATGGAGACTTACTATTAATGGCAGATTCAAGTAGCGTGAACAATAAGGAGGCTCTGTTTAAGGTGGACACAGCTTGTCTGCATTAGAGCTGGACCTTGAGCACCTGCGTTAATTAACACGATTTTAAGTGGTGTCAGCTGTTTCTGAGTAAACCTATTGATTAGAGCAACAAATGCTTTATTCTTGGTTTTATAAGAATATGGATTTAGGAAGAGAGTTATGATCAATAGGTGGGGTTTTAATTTTTTTATCTCAAAATCTTTTGAAAGTTGTGAAATATTTTAATGGACTGAGAGGATTAATGCATTTTTAAAGAATCTGTTACTTGGAAAGCACAAAGAAGAAATCAGTCTGGAATGTAATAATTTTATGTTCATTTCCAGGGGTTCTTGACAGACAACACAATTTCTTATACACAATTTTTACTCCTTTAGCAGCCTTATTTTGAGTGAGTTTAATCAGGTACACGCACGTTAATAAAATTAGTTCCTTGTTTTAGATATGATTTATAAATCAGGAGTTACAGTGTTTTAAAACACAAAGATTTGTGTATGAGGATAATCATTTAATGTACCCCTAAATGCCATCCTAGGGCCAGGGTGCTGCTTTCATTAAAGGGACCTGGCACGTGATACAGTCACTATGAGCTCAAGGCTGCAGCTTGCCTTGCAGTGGGAAGACCTCTAACCACTGCTTCAGTGGGCTGGTCATCTGTCTGAGGCTTCTGTCACTAGTCTTGACAGTGAGAATAAAGATCATATTTTAGTAGCTATATTAAAATGTGATGCATTAATTGCACTATTCCATATTTCTTTGCAGAGGCAGCAGCTGCACAGTGTGGCATAATTTAATAAAGCTATCCATCATCTGATGCCTGGCTGTGAAAAACTTACACAGGAAAGTGTGTAAGAAGTAAAAGGTAGTAGTGTTAGAAACAACTCTATAGTTCTTGTTTCGTCAGGAAGGGCACAACAGAACTGCTATACACACACCTAGGCTTTAGGAAATGTCAGTATATTGATCTGAAGTTAAACTATTGATAAACCTCTGTTTTGACTAGGAATTGGGAAATTTTCTGGCCAGAACAGATCATCTAATTTCACATTACAGTTACATTTACCTACTCCTCCCCTTACTAAATACACCCAGCCTAAAGAGTGAAGGGCACAATGCACATCCTGTAAAAGTTGGCCACAAGAGGTGGGATGCCTGTGGATTGAACATGTGACAAATGTCTATGCCATTGTGTGGCAAGGCTCCGTGCTGCACACGCTGCAGGGCTGATGGTTGGCTTCTGGCCCTAGTGCACAATGCAGCAAGCAGATCTCAATAGCACCTAGGAGGTATCTTACACTTATAGCACACTGGCTTTGTTTAAAGCTGGCTGATGTCTTAGGCAGGCTTCTTCATGCTTACTTACACTGTTTTACATTTTCAGACTTTTTACCCCGAAGCACATAATTGTTACATTTTGAGACAAAACAAAATAAAATTAAATAAAGAAACAAAAAAATATTCCCTCTACAACACAGCTACAGGAGTAAAAATTCAAATTCACATACTTTTCATTCCCTTTATCTGATGCAGCTATGCTAACAAGAGCAGGAAGCAGAAGCTCCACGTGGGTAACGTGGAAGAGCTCACATGCCACAGGTTCCCCTGCTTCCTCACACATTCCATGGACCATGCAGAAAATTTCTAGCTAATTGCAAGGGGAACTGATAAATTATCTGCTTCTTTGGAGCACAAAAACGCAACATGGTCTAGTACTAAACCTGAGGAGCTGGCTTAGCATCTAAAGACCTGTCCCTCTCAGTCTGGGAAGCAGAACTCTGCATAGTGAGAGCTCCCAGGTGGGATCTTTTAACTGCTGGGGCTTAATGAACATTATGTGAAAAGACCTTTTAAAGGAGGCTGCTTAGAGTTTATTCCTGATTTTAACAACCCTAGGGTAGTCTAGTTTTGTTGCTGCCTTTTTAAAAGTCCACAGTGACTACTGATTCCACCTCTATGCAAAAGACTAAAGTCTAACTGTCCTTCAGAGAAGGCCTCATACAAAGGTATTTATGTCAGTTTCTTTTAAGATAGAAGCGAATGAGGAGAAATCTGTTTCAACTGGCATTATTAGACTGCATATGCTAACCTCAGGTACCTGAACTGAATGACAAAATCGGTAAGCTTGGAGGAGGCATGTAGGATGAGCACTAAAGTACTGTGAAAAAGAAAACAAAAAAGCTTTGAGAAAGGTACCTTAATTAGACACGTAGATCAATAAGCAAATGACTAGCTACGCTTGAAAGATCTGTGACCTACTACAATGGGGCAAAGGTGTATTTGAAATTCGTTTTTCAAAGCTTCTTGTTTGCTGCCAAGCACAGAATACTAAGATACCGATCTTCGCGATGCCATCTAACCTGAGCAATAAAAAACCCACCCTTAATTTAACAGGAGTCACCAGTCAGCTCCTGAGGCATAAACAGGCAGCTGAAGCACCGCGCGTAGGCTGACTTTAGTGCGGGCTGCCGAGCTGCGTTTGGCACAGGTGGAGGAGTTTTCATCACAGACCCGAATTGACTCCGGCGAAGTTGCTCCGCGCCTGCCAGCGCCGGAGGAGCAATCTCCGAGTGGCAGAAGCGCCCGGTGTGCCGCCCTCCGCTCCCGGCGCCGCCAGGCCGAACAAAAGCGGCAGCGCGGTCCCCTTTGTGCGGAGCGGGCCGGGGAAAGGGCGAGCGCAGCGCCCGCCCGGAGCTCCCGGCCCGCGCCGGCTCGGCTCGGCTCGGCAGCACCGGGAGGAAGCGCCGGCTGCGCGGCGGGCGGGCGGCTGCCAGCGGCCCGGGCCCGCCCCCGTCTCCTCCCTCCGCCGCCGATCCTCCGCCCCCTCCGCCTTCTCCTCGCGGCGGCGGCGGCGCCTCTCTCGGCCCCGGCTCCTCTCGCTGCTCCGCGGCTCCGCTCGCTGCTCCGCGGGGGCTCCCGCGCCGCGCTGCTCAGCACGGTAAGGGCGAGGCGCGGCTCCGGCTCGGGGCTGAAGGCGGCTCCGTGCCGCGGCTCCCCCGCCGGCTGGGGGCGGCCCCGGGAGGGGGCGGGCGGGACCCCCCGCTGCCAGCCCCGGCGGGTGTCTGGCGGAGGGGCTGCGGCGGGGCCGGGAGGGGGCTCGCCCCGGCCGGGGGCTGCAGCAGGAGCCGCCCAGCCCTACCCAGCCCAGCCGCGATGCCGGGGGTCGGCGGGCGGGGGCTCCCGCCGGGCTCGGAGAGCAGCCCCGCGGGGTGGGTGCCGCGGGCGGTGCCCCACCGACCCGCCCGGCTTCGCCCCCCGCCTCCGGGGCGGCGGCTCCAAGCCCCGGCCCGGGAGTGGGTTCGCGGCGGAGCGGGTAGGGCGGTTTGGCTCCTCTGTACTGCCTCGCTGAATGGCAGGGGAAACCATATGGCCCAGGAAAAAGCCGCTGGAAGCGATAGCTGCTGGGCTCCTCCGAGTTATTTCCCCGAGTCGGTGCGTGGTGAGAACTTCCTCCCGGGATGCGCTTTGGGGGCGATGCGGGGCTGAGCACATGGCTGCCTCCCCTGGGTCTGCCCCATGTCTGTCCCTGCACCGCCTGCCAAGGGGCCTGCCGCCGCCTGCTCTCCTCTGGAGCGCTAGTCTGACCTCCAGAAAACTTCAGCTGGGCGAGGGAAGGAGGCTGCTGGGTTTAAACGTCTTGGGGTTCTTTCCTGCTCGTCCTCCTTCCTTCGCTCAGGCCAGGCATCTGTGAAAAGGAGGGAAGGCGATGGGATTGTGTCTGGGGGTCCGATATGTATGGCAGCTGATCGTGCAGAGAAGGTCGAAACTTGCAAAGACTTGGCATTGGCAAATTAACATCTCCAGTGAATCGTAGTGTTAACTTTTGAAGCCTAAATTTCATGGTTCTTTGCATGTTGATCATTCCTCATGTTTAAAGTCTCTAGATACTCAGGTATTTAAGGATGAAACATGTTCTTTGTGCTTGCGATGATAATGTTGTTGCATTTTGTAGACATCGGGACAACTTATCTTTAAACTAGACCTTTTGTCACTCAGCTGTACTAAATACTTGTACTCTTTGTAAATCTGGTGCTGATTTGTTGAGTGGCTTTGCAAAGGTCACTTCAGTTCATCCAATACAGGCATTTTTTTGTAAAACGCCTGCATTGATTTAGTGTGGTACAGGGTCAGACTTGGCATTTATAAATTATATTATAAATTATTATGTGATAGCCATGCTTTACAAAGCAACTATTCCTTAGTTGTGCCTTAAAGCCTACTAGCAGATCTTGGTGTGTGGTGTACAGGCAGTATGCAGCTTTATGGGCATCTAATGTTAGGTGTCCTAGTTACTTTAAAATGTTGAGAGCTCTAAAAGGGTCAGTGTCATCTGTACCACACGTCCACTCAACTGACTTTAGAATTAACAGGATAAAACACTTTTAAGCACTTCTGGAATGAAAGGTAGGGTGCTATTACCTTGTGCATGACTAACAATGACTTGTTTTTTCAAGGTGTCCAGTGCCATGCTCCCCAGTTTGGAGGGCAGCAGAACACCCACCCCGCTGCTGGAAAGGCTTGGTTTAAACTGGTCAGACTGTTCATGCGAGCAGAAGACACCAGCAGCCTGGAGGTGCTCCATGGGGAGATGACCATGATGGTTTTGGTGGCAAGGGAGATGGATGCGGAGAACACCATTGATCCTTCAAGGATGGTGGGCAGCCCTCCCTGTGCTGTGGGGCTGTTGGAGCTGACAGAGCTGTGTGCCCTCTCAGGGCTCCCATTTTGTGTGGGTTAGTAATGTTAGTTAGTGGGTTAGTTAGCATGCCAGTTGATATTTCATGCTGCAGTACTGAGTTTTCCCTGTGGGTTTCAGGAGGCAGCAGGCAGGTGCCTGTGTGTGCTGCCCTGTAGGTGCAGGCATACCAGCAATGTGGTGGTAAGGGTGATTTACTGCCTCGATGGAACTGACAGCCTGTGCCAGCAAGTTTAGTCTGCTGCACAGAAGGCTTGCCTTCATGCCAGTGCATCCATGTTAAGCAAATTGTATCCCAAGCTAAAGTTAAGAGGGAAGCCAAGTTTTCCAGATTCTTGTGGACATCATTCACTAGAGAGGCTCTTTCGGTGCTGTGTTGTAGGAGTTGGTCACCTGCACCCTCTTTCTCTGCCCCTCTTAGGCTTGTGGTGACCATGCTGAAGATCCAGTTGTTGCTGCACTTAATATAGGTGCAGCATCCCACTGGTTGGGAGATGGCTTTCTGTTAAAGGTTCATGCTTCTGTTTCAAAATCCAAAGGTCTAAGGTGGATTTACTGAGGCGAAACTGAGTCAAATTATAGGATGCAACTTTGCAAACATGTTTTGATTGCTTGGAGCTACAGAGCTCATTTTGGATAGTGTGCTAGTGTGTACAGGGAAGGGTGTTTCTCAAATGTGCTTTTGTAAGTATGTTTCCCAGTGCTGACTGGAGAAGTCAGAACACTGAATTATCATAGGGTAGATTTTGGCCATTAATTGTAGTGGAATGCAGAGTAATGAAGGCTTATATTTACAGCCTGCCCAGAACTAGAGGGTGTATCTTTAAATTCTGGAGCATCTCTGGTCTCTCACTGGCTGACAGTATTTCTTGTTTTCCGCTGCTAGATTACGGCTCCCTTCAAAAGGCCTTAAGCACTTGTGTTGATCAGCCACAATTTAATAATTTTGAATTAAACTGAAGGGTAAGTATATGTCAACTACAAAGTGTTTTTCTTTCAAGGAAGCTTTATTTTAGTAGGGCAAGTTCTGAGGAGTTAGAAGAACTAGTTTGTGTTGTCCACAGAGCTAAAGGCCTATAGAAGTTGGAGGTTTAAATTAAAAAGAGAGGAAAAAAAAAAAAAAGCTTGGACTGTCTTAAGTGGAAGGTACAATAGCTGCTTGGAAACTGCATTTTAAGGAGGAGGAAAAGCTTGCCAAGTGGGGCTGTGGACCTTGCTGTGAGAATAAGATACTGCAAGTTACCAGAAAACCTGAAAGGAATGAAGGAAAGGAGGGGATTGATTGTTGGAGAGCAGAAACTGCAGGGATAGCATGTGAACTGCCAAGAGCTAGAGGATGAAGAAATTTAAGATGAAGGAGAAAAAAACAAAAAGAGCAGGAGAAGAGAAATTTGGCTATGAAGTTGTGAGGACCAGGCTGTATGAAAAATGCTTGATGCCTCTAAAATTAGCAGTTCTTGTTTTAGTTGTTCAGTTTAGATGTGCATGGGAGATAGGGTGGCAAGTGGAAATGACTAGAATGTCTCATGTCTGCTCCCAGTCAGACTAAGTCTAAGGGTCTGTGCTTTGGAGCTCTGAATGAGCTGCTGCAGGGTACTGGAGCCAGGTTAAAAAATAGAATTGGGTGTTTGTTAGGCTGAAGGTAGCAGGTGTGAAAAGAAGACAGCAAAAGATGTATAGTTCCATTTATGGTCACAATAGAATTCAAGGATTTAGAATAAATTTGGAATTGAAAAAGTAATTAAGTATATAAAGCTAAGTGGAAAACAGGATAAAATGCATCATGTATTTGTCACAATTAGGTCATGGGAGACTAAAGTAATATTATTACTGGTTAAATACTGAATGTCCTAGACAATAGGAGCAAAAGGTTTCAATTCCATTTGTATACACCAAAAATAACTAAATTGGAAGTGTGAGGCTTAGCTAAAGGTGTCTCCTGAAGGAGAAATTATAAGTTTGCCTGCCTGAATAAAGGAATTATTATTCATGCTCTGCATCAGTATTAATGGGGATCTGGGCTCTTTACTTCACCACACTGGCTGAAATAACTCTGAGAAGGACGATTGCTGATGAGGCAAATTTGGGAAATGTAGTCAGCACCGAGGTGGGTTGGATTATTGCACAGGAAGAATTGAATATCTGTGATGACTGAAACAATAGGAGTGACAGGAAGCTAAATAGCTTTAAAAGCAAAGTTATCTACTGAGTAATTATTAGCAACACATCTGCTATCAGCTGGCAAGTCATCCCTTAAAACAGGCTTGGAGGAAGAGGCCTGACTGCCATAGTCAAATGGGGATGACTTTTATTTGATACTGACCATGAAATGGGAGCAAACATGATGCTCGGGAAGAGCTCTTCAGTGAAGATAGACAAGTTATTAGGCAAGGCATTAGGGTGACATAGTGTCAAATACTGTACACAGTTCTGGGCACTTATGTACAGAAAATATTAAATCCTAGTGGAACATATAGACATCCAAGCTACAGAGATCATGTAAGTGTGAAGATCATCTAGTCTGGAGTTAGATGAGGGACCAAAACTTAATCTGCTCTGGCTTTTGTCTCTTAGTTATGGCAGAGATGGGAGAGAGCAGCTGCTTAGAAATTCCCTGGGGCAAATTCTTGGAGGAGAAGAAGGGTCATAAACTGAAGATTCACCTGTGATTTTTGTGTTAAAACCTTGATTTACAGAAGGGTAATTTGATGAATGAACACAAGAATAAAGTATGTGGGGAATTCAAAAGGAGTTTCCTGACTGTCAGATTTTGGATGCCTTCCTAGCTGTATGTATCCTGGGTCCCAGCTAAGTATTGAAGTTTTCATGTGACTGTTCAGGTAACTGAAGATGCCATATTTTATGCTTTGGTGTTCAGAGTTAATCAACAGAAATAGAAGTCACTTCAGTAAAGGAGGTGTGATGAGCAGAAGTGCTTATTTTTGGGGAGTGTTTATTGACTAGTCACATGATGGTGGATAGAATTTATAGCAAGTGAAAACACTTATCTATGACATTAGTAGCTGTTTTGTTCTCTTTTAGGTGCATAATGGAGTGGAATGAAGCTTAACTCATAAAATATTAAAGATAACCACAAATTAATATGTGTGAGACAGAAAATGCATAAATGGACGTGCAGGCTGGAGGTCAGGTTGGCTGACTCGCACCCATAAATAAATAAAAGCGCCCTCCTGTTGAGTGAGTGCCCATGTCTGATTTCATGCTCTCTGGTCTTAGGAGCATTTTGTGGCACTAGCTGCATCCTTTTGTTGGGGACTGTATTCCTGGGAGTAGGAGACTGCCTGGGGAGGGACTTGGGCAGGTCCTTGTGTGGTAGAGGAAGTGCAGAGCTGTTGCAGAGCCATTGTGAGGGCTCCCAGCTGGGGGGATGTGTGCTTGTCTGGGGCTTCCCTTTGCAGGACCCGGCCCAGGTATTGGTGCTGAGCTATGCAAAGGCCAATGCGACATAACCTCTGGGAAGAAATTGAGGTATGAGGTACGTGCCAGTTGAGAAACACTTTCTCTAGTGACAATGTTCAAGACTTGAGTGGTGCACAGTGAAGAGATGTGTGCCCCATTGAAAGTGTAAAGATGGGACGTGTGGTTTGAAGGCTATGCCGTGTTGACTTAGCTTGATCTTTGCTACTAGCATCAGTCTCTGTCTGTTTATAAGCTGTCCTGTGGCTGGTCTGTTTATGCCCAGTGAAACTTTTGGAAGTTTTGAGATTACTTCAAAAAGAAAAAAGAGTAATATGTCACCTGTGTGAATGTATTCTGAGAAAAACCATTGTGAAAATAAGGTGCTTTGAGTGTGTTTGTATCTCAAAGCAAGATTAGTATCTTGATATTGCTTTATGGCTATTTGTTTTGAATTTATAAGGCTGTTATCTTACTTCCTTTGAAGTAATCCAGTTGCAAACTCCCTTCCAGTGTAGTTTATTAAAAAACTGAACTATTGTATTTGAGGTGTTTGCTCTAAATGCCGGTGTATTTTTTACTTTAAAGAGGAGCTATGTAATGAACTCAATGTGTCAGCATGCCCCATAGGAAGTAATCATGAAAAGATTGTGTTGAGCCATCAGAAGAATACTTAAACAATCCCAGGGAAAATGGAATGTATTGTCCTGGTAGCTTTTAGCGCATTATTAGGCTGTTTGCTTACTGTTATTTTTCATTTACTGCTATTGCCCTATTATCCAAGTGTTGGGTGTATAGTTAAAAAAGATGAGACTAGGGCTGTTCTGGGCATTATAACATCTTTCACTTGACGATCTTCAAGTCCCAAATATTAATGCATGAGAGTTGATTAATGGAAAAGTTATTTAATGTTTATAATGGAGAGATTCAACCTAAATTCAAACAGTCTTTAACAAATCAAAGAGCTGAGCACTTGTCTCTTGATGCTTTGCTGTGTTCTTTAAAACCAAAATTCACTCAAATAATTTCCTGTTACAATTTGAGGTCATGGAAAAGTCTGCATTAAGAAATGGGAGGAAATGTTTTAAGACTTTATTGGACAGGGAAGATAATATCAGAATATTGTCTGAGTAGTCGTCTTCATCCAGTGCCTCTCCACAGTGTTGGACAAGTCTGTTTTAAGTAGCTCCCCAAATCTGTGAGTGGACCCAGATCTCTGGATTTCTAATGACCTTTGTGTGTTCTCTCTATTTGACAAGTTCATCTGTGTGTGCTACTGCTTGGGAGGTCAAGCAATCACAAGGAAACTGTTTCTCATATATATATGTGCATATATAGATATATTCAGTTTAAATTAGGATAGAAAAGAGTCATTTAAGCAATGCTTGGGTAGAACACTTTTGAGATGGTGATTATGATAATATGCATTTTATTTGTACTTTATTTCATATATATAAAACTTAATGTTGCTGTGATATGTTTGTCAATCTGTTATTTGTCTTCCTGTCTGACTCCAGTGGGTTTCAACCATTTTTTAAATCTTACTTAAGAACTTTTTGTCACTTCTTGTGCAACCACATATTTGAAGATTATATTTTGAAAAATTCCTATTTATTACTGACATTTGTAAATTGCTCATGTAAGTACAAGTAACATGATACATTCCTTGCATGTTGTATTTAATTGCAAGATTCTTATTATCTGTGTTGTTTTCTCTTTCTGAGCTGCAATATTACTGAATGTTATTACTGTTGGGTTGTCCCAGTGTGTTAGTTTGGGTGTTGAATGATAATTGCAATGGGTGTCAGTCCTGAGTGAATTTAAATGGTAAGCAGTGTGAATGGGACTTCATGGTTTGCTCCATTTGGATAGATGTTATTTCGTCACTGAAGATCACTTGATTGTCTCTTTACATAATAAAACTTGATATAATATTTAGGGACTTACTGATAAATCAGTTAATTTTATTAATTAATATCTGCTAATCAGAAGCTAGAATCACAGTTCCATAATATGTGATTCCTGCAATGTGTTTGTACAAATGCTTGGAGAATATTGCAGGTGTGAAGGTCTGCTAATCCAGATTTCCTGCAAGGCCTACATACATGCTTTACTGAAGGATTTCAGTGTTCTAGTTAATTTTGTCTTCATTTATTGTTGCTGTGCTGTCTCCATCTTGCACTGTTTCCTGTGCAAGTTTGGGACTTACCCCGTTGTAATATTGAGTCTTATTTCCTACAATGAAATTATGCTTATTAGGTTAAGCTTCAGAACTTCTAGCTGAAGTGAATTCCCCAAATCTTTGTGTTTTTAAAACTACAGATTTCAGATCTTTCCCCCTCGTGCCCCTTTCTTTCTGTTTGGTAGACTGTGAGGAAAAAGACACTGACTCTAATGAAACACAGCATATAGGAGTGTATAATGTTATCTTTCATTTGGAGAGAAATGTTTTCCTCTAATCTTTGCTGTAGTCATTTGAGTCACTTGTGACGAAAATAAACAAGTTTATTTATTTAGAAAATAAATCTTGATTTGTTTTCTTATGGCCTATTTTTTGTAGCAAGTGTGTGCTATCACACACATTTCTTTTAGGGCTAAGAAACTTTTTTCCCCCCACCCTGTTTAATTGAAAGATGATCAGTATCATTTCTCTCTTCCTTCCCTCTCAATCTCCCTTAAACCAAAACAAACCCTTCAGTCCTTAAACAAAAGTGTCTTTGTTTTTACATTTGTTTTATGAAATTGCTTGAATCCTTTGGGAAAAGCTTTCCTCTCACAGGAAGAGAGGAAAAAAAAACCCCACCCTTCTAAAGCCAAAAACAGCAAGCCTGCTACCAGACATTGCTTTGTTTTGCTATCTGAATAGTAGCAGATTGCATAAAAAAGGCAATTTCTCATCTTAATGAATGAAAAGTGCAATTGCAGAAATGCACACAAATAGACAAATGGTTTTCACTCAGCAAATGTAAAATTGGTAGTGTCCAGGGCAATAACTTGCACACCTTTCTGGGAGCTGCTTTGCATTGTTGCTATTGGGAGTGAAACGGGTATGTCATAGTTCTGAGAGGTGGGACCATCAACTGCTCTTTGGCCTTTCTGATTTTATTTTTTGATACTATTTATTCCTGAAAGTCTCCTGGTTCTACACCTTTGTGCTATTCTGATGCTGTGGCTCCAGTTGCGAAGCCATCCATCCTGGCATACAGGCAGTTGTGTGAAACACTGTCTCCTGACCTAGAAACCTGGAAACTGGCTGCAAACATGAGTTACACGTGAGATTGGACCAGGAAGACAAAGAATTATGAGAAATATCACCCTGCTAGTTTGTCTACATGGGCTTTATCCAGAATATATACTAAAGAACAGAAGTGCTGATGAGCTAGATCAAGATTATTTCAGCAAACTTCATCCCAAACATAATAAAAATGCAAAATTGAATCAGTGGCCTACTATTCATGATCACTTGTATTATGCTGGCTGGAGGGATCAAGGATGAAGAAAATTTTCTGAGTAAATGCTGAATATGATTGAAAAAATAAGGAGGCATCCCTTAACACCAAGAGTGAGAAATCATATGCTGGGCAAAAAAAAATTGATGAAGGACTATCCTAGAGGACCCCTTGGTAAGCATTATATGGAGAATTAGGAGTTATGGTGGCTTTGCTGGGTTCCAGTGGCACCTCATATTTTGCTTGACAATTTGCTTGACATTCCCTCTGTTGGTGCCCTGCATTGCTTCTGTCCCCCTTCTGTCCCCAACACATATGCTGTATCAATTTTATTGCTTGTGCTGTGCTTCCATGTGTGTGCAGCCTGTGCAATTGTGGGGATTTGTGCAGCTGTGAAACAGCTGTGTCCTCATAACTGGCTTATCCATAGTGTCCTGGTGAAACCTTCCTGCCATTTCCTGGGCTTACTTTTTATATCCTAACCTTGCAGGCACACCTACTTGTGTTTCCAGTGCCTGGGAAGAGAACTGTGTACTCTGCAGGGCCTTCTGGAGTAGCATCCATACCTCTCATAAACAGGCATGTGCAGAGATGATTATATGGATGTTCATCTTATATCTGAAACATTTCTAAGTGCTCTTCATGAAGACTAGACCAGAGAATTATAGGCTTTGGAGAGATAGAAGCTGAATTAACTTGTGCTTTGCTGGCTAAGCTGCATTAATGTTCTCATTACTTGGCCTAAAATGTAGTAGGCAAAAGCTGTAGGGAGAGGCCCTGTCCCTCAGCTATGCTGAATTTAATAAAATATAAGATTTCTCCTCCTAAACTTTAAATATCCAAGAACCTCTATGAATGTATCAAATGATGCTGTTTAGCTTGTTGCAATCAACTAATTTGATTTCCATGTAACTTCTGGATCACTGTTACTGAAAAGTTTTGGTTTTTTTGTAAGGTGCCTTGCCCCAGTATGAAATCAGATCCTCACACTCCACCTCCTACGTATGTTTTACTAGATTGTGTGGGCTGTGCTACTGAGCCAGAGAGGAATATTTGCCTCCTGTGCTGTTGTTGTGGTCAGGCTAATCATATGCTGCTAGTGACAGTAAGGCTTGCTTTACTGATGAATAACAGGATGGTGTTATATATTTTATTCAGAGGGGATCAGCATAGGTGTTGAGTAGAAGATATGTCTACCTGACAGATCCACTCTCACAGTACCCTTTCTTGGAGTTTGCTGTGTGCCCAGAACACTTTCCCTGAAAACACTGTTCTCTGTAGGTGTTGCAGCTGAGCTGGGACAAGAAGGTGCAGGCTGGAAGGACAAAGACTGGTATCCAAAAAGCCCTTGCGGTGGTTAGTATGGCAGCTCTGCAGGCTGAAGGCTGTCACCTGCTGCTGCAGGTTCAAGCCTGAAGGGATTGCTGTATGAGTTGGACATGAAGGCAAGGAGGCAGCTTGTGTCATGGTAGTTGTGATACAGATACTGTCTAATGCAAAGTTGCCTGCTGTGAGGTTGCAGTCTTTTCTCCTACGTCTTTCCCATGTCTTCTACTAGTAATTTAAAGCTGAACTTCTAATGAGAAGCAAAAAAAACCTGTTCCTTAATCAGTGTGATTTGCTTTCATGGAAAACTTCATTCAACTTAGTGCAAATTGTGAAAGCCATGTTATATTTGAAAATTATGTCAGGTGTTCTTGACATTGAACCAGACAGAACAGTGCTGGCAATCCCCATGAAGTCTGGCTTCAATGAAGTGTAATTTAGTGCCATAATATACTAAGCTGAAAGAAGCAATAAGACATTTCTCCACATAGTCCTTTTTGCATTGCAGTTCTAGAGTTGCAACTGTGGATTTCCCATTGTTTGTTTAATACCTTTCTCTTCTTAACAGGCAATATATAGAGTACTAAACTCCTAAAATTCACTTTATGTGATATTAGAATGACTGATATGTAGGAGGGGAGATAATGCCCTCTTGTTCTTCTGTAGAACAGTCACATGGGCACAAGTTATTTTTTTCCTTTCTTTCTTTGAAGTTGTTTTGCGGAGTTACACAGAAATGCAGAGATTTTTCCTAGGCTGGATTTTTCTCAAGTTGATGTCAAAACTGACTTTTTCATAACTGCAGATTGCAGTCTCTGACAAGAAGATAAACAGAGCTGAGGTATCTGTTGTTCACCAAATTGAACAGCTCTTACAATTTTTTCAATGACCAACCAACTCATTGACATTACAGTTAATAAAAGTGAGAGTGTCAGAAACTCTGGTCACTGTCCTGTAAGCTTCACTAACACCTATAGTGAGTGTTCTCCAAGAGGAGGAAGAGGCAGAGCTTGGATATGGAGGGAATTGCAGTGCTAGAGTTAATTGTGGCTTCTGTGCTTTGTACCTCCGAAGGCTTCTGCAGTAAAAGGAGTGTGCCATTGCGTTGTTGTCCAGTTTCTCTTTTGTTTTTTAGTATTATGATAGCTCTGGACACAAATTCAGACTTTGTCAGCTTAAACTATAGGAGAACCTCTTTTCTCTGAACATACCTTCTTACATATTCTCAATTACATGATGTTTTTTGTTTTAACCAATTTTTTTCTGACTTGGGACAAAAGGGGATATGTTCCTCATGAAAAGAGATATATTGTACATGGAAACTGTGGGCAAAGTTTTCAGATGATATAAAAGCCCATTTCAAGACAGATCAGGGTTATCTTGATTTTATTTATGTGGTCTTCAGCCTGACTGCATACAAAATGTAAAGTGAAATAAAATTAAGATGTCTGGTTTCCTATGTTTGTCTACTCATAAATACATCTAAGTGTTCTCAAAGGAAAATTTTCTTGGGAAAGATTCAAATGAAGTACCGCCTTACTGTCTCTGTTGTTACTTTTCTGTTGTCTTAAATTTTTTTAGTTTTTTTTTTTTCCCCTTCTAACAGTGCCTAGGATATGTTCTTGAGCTAACCATTAATGCTTCATTTTTGATGTCTGTAGTACTTTTACCTGTATGCTAATGTATGTAGATGAACAGGCCAGGACTTGACCTATATAATACAAATGCCTTAATTTACCCCTATGTACATTCCAGGGTGTGGGTATGTAAATAAAAAGGGAAAAGAAGAGATGAGCTGGTGCCTGGTACAGTAATTCTAGCTGGAAACTGTTACTTGTGATAGGAGGGCGGTTGTCACAATAGTCACCATCTGATGCTGTTTTTTCCCATTCCTGCTGTAAAGGCAGCTCAAGGAGACACATCTGCAGCCAGGCAGAGGCCAAGGGCTTGGGCAGAGTCATTCCTCAGTCCTCAGCTCTGTCTTGGTGGTAGGTTGCACATGTTGGGCTTGTCCTGGCAGCAGGGTGCACCTTGTAGCTGTGCTTCCCAATGATCTTGGGAAGAGGCAGCCCCTGGAAAGCACAGAGCCTCCCTGCTCTGCCCCAAGTTCAGGTTTCCTGCCGGAGCCCTTGGGACGTGGCCTCTCCCCTGGATTAGGGCATGGCTGGCCTCTGGGTTGGACCATTGGATCTGCCTGGCCATCCCTCCTGAAACCTTTGGTGTCTCTCACCTCTGGTTCTGTGGTGGGCGCTTAACAGGAGAGCCACAGATGATTTATTGGATGCTGTGCCAGGAATTCAGCCATGCAGGTCATAGTTGAGATTTTGCACCTTAGAAACAACAAATCCTTCACATTAAACAGCATGAGGATACACAAAAGAACATTTCCAGGAAAGCGTACATGCATGAGATGGGGAAAAGGAGTTGATCTGATTTCTGATTTGCACCATTAACTGTGGGATCTGCAACATTCCTCAACAGTCGAGAAGTGTTATGTGGATGTTTGCAGGTAATCTTCAGTCATCTTGGAGACAGAAGACTGAATCCTCTCTATCCCTAGGTATTCTTTCTGTAACATGATGGTGTCCACATGTGTCCACACACAAATAATACTCTGTTTAAAAGTCCTAAATGTTTCTGTAGGGACCTGACCTAATAATTTATATGAGCTTTCCCTTTCTGCAGCTGGTTTGGACTGAACCTGAGGAAACAGTTCCAGCCCATGGTCAGCATCCAAAGGAGCAGCATTGCTCCTCTGAGGACTGTTAGCTATGGTAGGAACGTAGTCTGTAGCAGGAGGGCTGGGCTCAAACTCTCGCCCTGCCCTGTGCTTTGAGAGGTTGTCCATGAATTCTGAGCTACAACATTGCTTCCTTACATCTTCTGAAGGGTGCTGAACACACTGGTGACAAGGCAGCATGAGGTGGGCATCCAGTGAAACACGTTTCCCAGGTTCTTTCCTAAAATATCTAAAATGATCTTACTTTTATCTTCCTGTCAATCCACTGAGTTGGATCGTCTGGAAATAGTTATTTTATTGTAGAAGTTCTGGTGGTATAAGATAGCTTGGCAGCATCTATGAGAAAACAGTTATAGGGGGAAGAGGTTATTTTGAGATTCTTGTCTTAACTGGAAAAGTACCAAAAGCTGGGAAGTGCAAAATACATGTGTTTTGGTTTTTTTTCCTCCTGAAATTTCACACCACTTTTCAAAATAAATTCTTCTGCCTTTAAGTGGGTGAGTCCTTGCTCAGAAGTAGTGATTCCCAAATGTTCATATTTGAGCCAAGAATAAAATCTCTTTTTATGCAATCTCTTCAGAGCCTGTCTTTGAGAAAGAAAGAATTTAGTCTTCTTTTAGAGACTTTATTCTCTTTATAGAACATAATGAGTTTGCTTTTCAAAGGAAAAACTGAGAATTGCAGTGAAGGGGCTCTGTTGTATCTTGGCTCGATTTTATGCAGGATAAAGCTGTTGAGTATTGAATACAGTAAACTGTTTAAAAGGATAAGTTATATAATTACCATGAACTTTTAAATAACGATTAGTATTAGTACTTGATTGTCAGTCAAGGCTGTGGCTTTGTAAGTAGGAATATGGTTGTAGGTATAGTCAGAGCTTTTTAAGATTTTTCTTCCTTTCTTTTTGTTTATCCTTTTTGCATATCTTAATTGTGTAAACATCTTCAGTTTGGAAGCTGAAATGCTATTTAATTTCCCCAAGTATCTTCGTATCAGCTCAGTGAATTCTAGTTTTTAGGAGCTTGTTAACTTGCCTCTGACAGTTTCTTCTTAGGTATGGCAGCTGATGTCTGACAGCTTTAAAATAATAATGAATGCCCTAAAATTCTTTGTTTGCTTGGTGATGTGTTGTTGTAGCTTGAGTTCAAGTGAACAAGCATCCATATGGACTACAGGAGTAAGTGAGTTGTCCCTGTTGCTGGACTGCAACTGACTCTTCAGGCAGTAGAAGACGTAGTGGTAGAGTATGAAGCAGTATGAAACCACTCCTGATGGCAAGCAGCTGGTCATGTATGCCTGAGGGAAAGGGTTGGAAAGTAGCCTACGAGCATTTCCACTTCACAGTGTTGAATTGTGGTTTTATTATTGTCAGTATATGGCTAAATAATGGGGTAGGAGTTGAACCCAGTTTATGGGTATAGTTCAGCAAATTCAGTTCTACTCCACTTCAAGAGAAACAGCACTAAATATAAGCAAAATATCTCCTGCTCTATTAGTATTTAAACTTTTGTAACAAAATTACTTGGGGCTGAAAGAAGTAGCTTTGGTCTCAGAGGTAAACAGATGCTTCTCAAAGCTGCCACACTGGAAAGTATTTTTGTCTCTTGCTCTCATTTTAATGTACGGCAATTTCACGCCTTTAAGGTGCACCTTTTTGACTAAAATTTTGATCGAAATCCAGAAGTGCATCCACTACGCCTTATCATCCAGTACGCCTTATATATGGACAGAGTTCAGAAATTTACCAGCCCGGAAGTGCAAGCCCGCAGTGACCCTGAACTAAGCCGAGCCTGCAGCAGCGCCGAGCTGAGCCCGCGTTTAAAGGCTACGCCAATCTGTGAAAAATGTTTGCAAATTGAGCACCTGCCAGTAAACCCCGCAATCCTGTGATTCTGTTACTAATTCGTTACTTTGTTGCGTGTGGATCCTCGCTGCAAAAAAAAAAAAAAGTGCGCCTTATATATGGACGAAATATGGAAAATTGCCGACGACCCGGAAGTGCACCTTATAGTCTGGTGTGCCTTTATAATCATGAAATTACTGTATTCTATGCTAAACTTATAGGATTTGGAACCCCTCCCCATTCACTTTTTTTTCCATGATACAAAATGGATCTGTGGACTTGAGAATGTTCATTTAGCTCCCAGGTACACCAGATAGAGACAGCTGAAACTCCTTTACCAAGTGGGTAGACTTCATCAGTTAATACAAGAATTTACATAAAGGTGATGCAAAGTTCACAGAGTAGTAGTGTGATATGGCTGCCAGCTTGACCTGTTTAATATGTTCACACCAAGAGGGGTTTTGGTTTTTGTTTTTTCGTCTTTTCTAGAGGTTTTTCCTACTGTCAAGTCAATCCCCAGGAATGATGGGTTGTGCACGTGTCACATCCATGTTATCATTCTGGCAAAATCCCTGATAAGCTGATGTGTGTGGTTATTGTTTGTTTTTTGGAGAAGGTGGATACTCCACTTCCTAAGCCAATGAGAAACTTTTTTCAGAGAAGGCTTAATCTCTTTGTAAGTACTTTTAAATCCTGCCTGTGTATTGCAGGTGCATGCCCAGACCACATGCTGCTTGGTGGCCACTACTTGTGTGAGCAGAAGGATTAGAATAAAGTTTCAGCCTTAATCCTGGGTTTCCTGCGCTGATTCACTTCGCAACCTTATTCCTGTTTGGTTGCCTCTGTGTTAAAATGCGTGTTTTTATCTATACTTGCTGTCAAAAAAAAAAAAAAAAGAAAAAGCAGCACTCACTGTGGTATTTTGGTTTTTATTGTTGATGAACTGTGTAAAGATTTCTGCCTTTTTTTCCACTCCCCAGACTCTTCACAAGGTAGTAATTAGACATGTGCTATGCAAATTCATGCAGAAAACAAATTGGTTATGTGTTAATTAAAACTAAATGACAGCAATTTTACATTTAGGTTATTTTAAAGTACCTAAATTATTTTGGATTTGAAAATATAAGTGTTTTTCGATGTATACCTTAGTCCCCTCTTTATTACTTACTCTATAGTAAATATATATATGATTTCTTATGTACAGGATTATAGGCTATAATTGCAAACAACCAGTGTTTGTCTTCTTCAGGGCTTGAACTGATCTGCAGAGTTTTGTGAAATGTGGAAAATAATTGTTCACTTTTTTAGTGGTCTTGTTTTTTGTGCTTTTATGATCTTTGCAGTTTTGAATGTGGCATGCAGCAATTGAACTGCATCAAAGATTTAATATTGGCTGGGAAAAGATCTTGCAACTAAATTTGTTCAGCAATGTGTTTAATGGACAAGAAATTGGTAAAAAACTGTTTTTATGCAGGTTTTTTGTTTATCCTTGAAAGTTTTGCATTTAGGGAACTATTAAAATTGTCTGTCACTATAAGTTAAATCAATACTAAGCATAAAAGATGGTTTAAGCAACAGGGAAATTAGTTTCTTGGTATTCTAACAGAATTAAAAGGACTGTTTTTGAATTGTGTGGTAATGGCATAGGATGGGTTTTTGATTAAATAAAACATACTAGAAGCATATGTTTGTGGTGGGTTATTTTTTTTCAGGTTTTCCTGTCTTAATTTCGGTTTCTTTACCAGTCTGTTGCAAAACTGGGCTTGGTGCCCTGGTGAGTCCTCTGAGGGTTGTGTGAAAATCTAAAGTAAAAATTTCAGGGGTTTCAAAACCACTAAGTCAATAAGAGTCTGACATGGAGTTGGAGATAATTTATATTTTCGTGCTACAAATGTATAAATCCATGGCTGAGGTGTACAGGAAAATGTATGGAGGTAAATGAAGTTACAGGGGGCCACTGGAGAAAATCTCAGATGTTGATGATTTCCCTGATGTGTTCCAGTGTTCCCTCATTCTCACTACTCAAAAAGGTGCTTAAGTGAAAATTAAGCCTGTTGGGAGGAAGTGCTGATTAGCTCTTGTGTCCCATATGACAGTCAGGAGCTTGCCCCCCTGCATGGGAGGATAGGGAATTCTTCCATCTCTGATCCATATATTTGTAATCTCCTGCTGTTATTATTCAGAGGCCTAAAAATATATTGGATTCTGCTTCAGAAAGATGATTGAATACATGTTATTGTAGGAGTGGTGTTTTAGGTAGTTTAGATAAGAAAGCAGCTGTTGTGTAAAAATGCCTGCATAAGTGTATAGTCCTCCTTTGAGACAAATAAATTTGTTTTCTATACAACTGAGTGCTGTTGGTTGGGGTTTTTTTGGTTCTTAGTAGAAGCTCAGCAATAAGCCTTGACCATAGAATAAATTTTTTCTCCTGTGATTTGTGTGCATTTGTCTTTTAAATTTAAATCTTTCAAATGTTTCTAATGAAGCAGTGCAACAAATTTGCGATTAACAACATGCCAGTTAGCTTTGCTGGAGGAAGCTGGGGCAGAAAAATGGGGAAAATCATGTTTTTTGCATTAGATATGATGAGCTGACACAAAGATTAGCTGTATTGTGCATTTCTTTTCAAATGGTTCCTGACCTCATGGGTGCGAGGAAGTTGTGATTCAGCTGTAGCAGGATAAATTTGGCAAAGAAAATAAGCATGGGTTTTGTGCTGATTTGTATATTGGCAGAAAGATATTCTCAGCTCGTAGACTTTCCTTTTACCTCTCACAAAATTAAAAATAAGGTTGATTTAGTGCCAAATGTCTTTTGTAACCCATGTCCCTGTATTGCGTTTTAGTGCTCTTTACTGTTTATAGTGCTTTATTTTTTTTCCTCTGGATCTGCTCTGGCATGTGATATGGAGGGCTGTAAATGCAAGTAAATAAGGTATTGCTTGCAAAAGTTTCTGATACATTATGAAATACACATTTTAAATTTCAGTAATATGAAATCTGGACTGTAAAATCCTACTTTTAATCTAGGCTTATTTGGTTAGGCTATGTTAAATCCACCCCTAAAAATAATCAAGCTTTTTGATATTATTATTATTATTTTCATTCAAGATCAAATCTCTTTGAACTATGTAGACATGCACCTGTGCTCATTTTAATCCCTGTGTAGTTTTCATCAATTATCACAGCAGGCAAGAAGAAAATCAAATTGTAAAATGCTTTTGAAAAGTAAATACGTGCAACTTGGGGTTCAGGTTTCTGTTTTAATCAAACATCATCTGTATTCATGTTCTTAGACAAAGCTGGGTGAGGGAGGAGCACTAAGAGCCTTTTTTTGTTTTCATTGTGAAATATATGTTTTGAAGTGCTCTGCCATATGATGAGTGTAATATGTTTGTGTTTGTAGAGGAAGGCTGTGATGTGTGTGTGTATGGTTTGTTTTTGTTTAAGCTGGAGAAAATCTAGGTCAAGAGATTTCATTCTTATTAATAACTTAAATCTTTATTCCTCAAAAAATATCCTCCATGGCTAGAAAGCTTCCTCACTGGGGAAGCACTGTTGCTCTGAAACATGGATGGGAGCATTTTCCTTTCCATCAGGGTGTTAAGATGTTCACCTTAGAATTATAGAGTCATTTAGTTTTGAAAAGACCTCCAAGGTCATTGAATCCCACCATTAACCTAACACTGTCACTAACTTGAGTCCACAGCTCAGCCATGTTCCTGAGCATCACATCTGCACAGCGGTATGATGTCTCCATCACTTCCTTGGGCAGGCTGTTCTGGTGAAGATTTTTTTTTTTTTTTTTTGATTAGCCAATCTAAACCTTCCTTCACACAGCTTGAGGCCATTTCATCTTTTCCTGTCACTTGTTACTCTTCTCTTGTGTGGAAGAGACTGACCTCTACCTGGCTACAGCCTCTTTCCTCCAGACCAAACAACCCCAGCTCCCTCATAGGACTGGTGCTCCAGACCCTTCACCAGCTTTGTTGCCCTCCTCTGGATGTGCTCTAGCACCCCACTATCTTCTTTCCCCTGTGTAATTTTGAGCACCATCACAGAGCCTCATGGGAGCCTGTTCTTTGTGTGTTTACTAGTGCTGGGCTGGGGCTCATGGTATTTCCCCTTGCCTGCTGCCCAGCTCCATGCCATGTCCCCACCCTCCTGACCCATGTGTGACCACACTCTACCCAGAGGAGGTCATATGGTGTTGATTTAACAAAATGGGCCACAGAATTGATTTTTTTTGTTGGCTTGTTTTCCTGAAAACATACATCACCATCAGTAAAATAAACAAATATAATGGGAAGCTTGCCAATTCTTGTTGTGGTTCATTGGGAGATGCTAAACATGAAATCTCTCACTTGGCTTTGTCTAGCATTTTCCTGTTCCTCTTTCTCAGCAGCTACTGCCCTCTGTGTTTAGGGGCACAGCACCAGTGACTTGCCCTGGTATTGTATATTTAATCTGAAAACACTGGGAAGAGTGCTGTTAAACTGGTAGAATAAATTCTTGGCTCTTACACAGAGTGATCTACTGTATTAGATAGTAAACAAACTTGGGGAAAATAGTTTTATGAAGCCTTTAATGTTATCTTGATCTGTTGTGTCACCTTGAAAGCAAACGTCATTAAATTAGGGTAATTAATCATGGAATAACTTACACAGGGGAATGTAATGAATTTTCCATCAATTTGCAAGTTATTTAAATCAATATAAGAGTCTTCTCATAAACATTCTGTTTGTAAGCTATGGACCAGAAAAAAAGGTTAATTTAGATGCCCTCTGTGTTGGCATTTTGAAGTTGTTTTTGGTATAGCTTCTTCAAATACTAGGATGTGGAACTTTAGTCTGTATTTTGATGTCTGGCACTGTATGAAAAAGTGCAGACTTGAGAGAGAAAAGGTAATTTTTAGTTAAAATGTTTGTGTTAAGGATTCCTGTATCGGCTTTCCTTTTCTCCTGTTCCTGCCCAAGATCTTGAGGAGGTGGGAGAGATTGGATAGGAGACTGTTTACATGCTGCTACAAGTCAGCAAAACAGGGTTTGTGCAATAAGTCAAGAAATGTATTTACTGCTTTCAGGAACAGTCTTTCAATATGTGGAGTTGCAGGTCCCACCTTCCCAAAGAGAGATGTGCTCAAGCCTTAGACATTGTAGTCACTCCATGTGATTAATATAATTGCATCTTCTTTGTGAATAACTTCTGTAGATGTGAAGCAGACTTTGAAGCAAGTCGGTTGACACCCACATAGAACCAAATTATAACATCCTGATTAAATTGCTAAGCAGTATAAATGCTAAAGTATTTTCAATACAAAGGAAGTTTGTACCCAACAACTCTTAAAGTGTTGAAATTCACTTGAAATTTCCTGGATTAAAAAGTTGGCTCGCACAGTTATTTGCATGTAAAACGAGCAAAGATTATCAAGATCATTAAAAACATAAAGCACATGAAAGAATAATGTCAAATGTATTTTAGGAGTACCTGTCAAATTCTGTTCACATCCCACATCTTTTATTTTAACTTTTTAAATTAGTGATCAAATGGTGACTTTTGGTACACTATTTTTTCATGAAAGTATGATAAAATAATTATTCTTTGGTTTGTGTCAAGCAGATTGAAACATTCTGCTTAAATTGGATCATATGAAACACTTTCTCAGCAGGGTCTGAGGAAGCATGCTTCTGAAACTTTATTTCCTTTTTGTGATCATAGAGCAGTGGTGGATGCCACATCTCTGGAAGCATTCAAGGTGAGGTTGAATGGAACTCTGACCAATCTAATCTAGTTGAAAATGTCTTTGCTCCTTGCAGAGGGATGGAACTAGATGGCCCTTGGAGGTCCTCCAGTGCAAACTTTTCTGATTCTGTGGTAATAACTGGACATTTAAATGCATTGTTTGTACACTTTGTGAATGTAGGAGTAGAAATTATAGTACTGCAATAAAAATTAAGATAGCTATCTCTTTAGATGTTGGACTTATTTTTAAAGTTTGTTCCTTCTGTCTATATTGCTTTTGATAATTTTGATTAATTTTGTATGTTTCAGAAGCATCTCCTTACATACCTCATACTGACCTTCAGAGTGTTCAAATTGGATTTCTGGGATTTAGTACTTGTTTGGGTGCCTGTCTTTGTAAATAATTAGCAATAAATTATTATTATTATTGCATAATAATATGTAAAGAAAATTTTCTGCAGATCATCACGCTGTCAACTTTGACAAGGAAGAATGCCATATCAGCATTTTATTAGCCTGGTGGAATCATCAGAATGTAAATCTTTAAGGATATGTGGGTGCCTCCAGTGGAAAATACCTACTTTGATGTAGAAAAATGTTCTGTATGTGTTTTGGAGATTTTTTTGTTACCCTAATCACCAGCATAATTTTCTTAGCTGTGGGTTCTTTTGAGATTCCAAAGGTTAACCAGCGTAAGTGTTAGTGGTCAATCTCATTATTTAAAAAAAATTGCTGGGAAGTTTCAGCATGGGTGACAAGATAGGACAATGTCTCAGCTATCCTTTGGCTTCAGAGTAGAACAGAATCTTTGCTTTTGGACTGATGACATGTGCCTGACTAGCTGCAAGCTCCTGTGCATCTTTCCTTTTATGACTGGTGCTTTGAAGTAGCTATCTACTTTGTTAATTCTGTTTCAATTTTGTAAAGTCATTGTTTTCTTTTAAATATGGTTTGCTCTTTTCTTCTTCCCTGGACTCAGTGGTGTTAAATGAGGGTTAGAGTTGTCAAAGGAAAACTGTGCACGTGGCTGTCCGTGGCTTTTTGCCCTGCATGTGGTGACATGATGTGACTGCTTGATATTTTTAAAGTATAAGAAAAGTGTCCAAGTTCTATGTTATCTTATGTTGTGCTGAGTTATGTTTATGTCAGAACAGTGTGAGATTGTAGTCTCTTAGGTTTTACTCCTATTTTTATATTTGACAGTCGAGTGGCCCAAATCAAGGTCAAATCCATGGAGGTACTCTGCAACTGTTGCCCCTTTCTTCTTTTCCATAGTGACCTGATACAAGGTTGATAAATGTTTCTAAGAGAAGCAATAAGTAGCTGTGTCCTCAGAAAGGAAGTGTAAAGCCTTCTGATTCAAACTGTTGATTTATGCTGCTCTTAGCCGTAGTGGTTGGTTTGGCTGCTTGCCCCTTGCTTCTTTGCCAGCTTCCTGCTACTTGGAGATGAACAGGGTCCTGGATTTGCTTTCTCTGGGGTATGTGCCATTGCACTGAAATGCTAGTTAGTAATAATTTGCATAAACAAGAAACAATTTTGTAACTAGCTTTAAATAAAGAAAAGTGGCATATTATGTATTTTTTCCTTCTGTACAGAATTGCCTCAAATTGCCTGCATGTAAGCTGGAGTTGCATTGGTAACTACATTGCTGTGTGCTTCTCTGTTTCTCAAAATTGTGGTGTGCAGCACAAAAATGTTACTATTAAATGCCTCTGATGAAGGTAGGCTTTTGCAGAGCTAGCATGTTACACTTAATTCCTGCTTTCATGACCATCTGCTGAGTAATCCTACGTGCTGAGTACATGGCCTGGAGATGGGCTCTCCGTGTTGCCCAGGGAGGAAGGCTTTTGGTGAGACATCCCTTTCCATCATGTGCCAGGCACAATGCAAGGACTCCTTCCACAGCCTCATTAAAGTTAAATCATCAGTATCCTGTACTCAGTATTGGTTTTTTTTCCTGCAAATGTGTTACTGTTTTACTGTTCCTATCAGTGATGATAGTGTAGTATTGGAACAGGTCGCAAAGGGAAACAATAAACTCCTTGTACTTTGCTGTGGTCCAGTATTTAATAAACAACAGTAATGGTTTAATGTAGTTTCTAGGAAAGGTTTTTGGTGCATGTTCTCTGAGGTGCCTTGACTTGAGCCTTCCTGAATCCCCAGCTTGGTCAGTAGTGTGGCTCCAGGGGTGCTCCCCAGTTATGTACTGTCCTGGGGAGCTTTAAAACCTGGATGTGAGAGCCAGATCCCCAGCATTGGTTGGGGACAGGGATTAGGTCTGACTGCTGAAGCAGGCAGCACATCTGCGACTGGCTGACATATGCATGCCCTTGTACTTGCCTTTTATCCAGTGTTGATGTGTTTTCATAAATACTTCCGTACTCACTCTTGTCCTTTGGCAAGCAAGTTTTAGAAATAAAGTCTGATTTATATCCTCTTTGTATATTTGACCCTCTGGCCTGACCCCAAGTCAAAGCTTTGTATATCTTCTTATTTCCAGCAAAGTGGACCGTAGGGTTTTGTTTTGAAGCCCAGCTGTAGATTTAGTATTTCCTATTATGGGTAATGTCTGTTTCATGTCTCTTACTACTAACATTTCATTTGTTGATTGATTTAAAGTCAAAACTGAGGTCACCTGTTTGTATCTTTTCCTCCTCCAGCTGTAAAACATCCTAAGAGAAACAGTTACAATTGAATAATCAGGAACCGAGTTATTCTTCCTGGTTATACTGAGTTGTGAAGAGAGAACTGAGTCTGAGTATAAAGCAGGGTAAGCAAGTGGATGTCCTCAAGCAGAGAGAGAATAGAGATTTAAGTGAATTCTTGCTGCTTTGGGGTTTTAATAACTAGCTGATGAAAAGTCTTGTCTTGGAAACTTGAATGTAGAAATGTGGGCTGCAGAGTCTTTCATGCCATAGGAAAATTCTTCTTTACAGCCTGTAATGTCCATCTGTGTTTCAGTCATGTGTAGTGAATTGATAAATCAATGACTGTTTACCTCAGCTGCTTCCTCCTGCTAGTTGTCTCTTACTTCTTATAAAGTGCCTAACTTTTTTGGGCCTAACTCTTCTGAAGTGTTTTGCTTGTTTGTGTTCTGGAATTTTTTTTTTTTTTTTTTTTTTTGAGTGCCTGGGGGATGTGGAGTTTCCTCTGCGTTTGCAGCTATCTCATTATTATTAATTGTGCTTGTTCTAGTCTGGAGTTTATATTATAAATTCAGTTCTTGTGTTGGCCAGTGAGCAAAGAAAGGTGACCTGAAACTCCTCCAAAATTTTTGCATGGCTTGGTGTTCTGTAGTCATTTGGCACTTTCTTATTTCCCGATTTCCTGTAGATCTGATGAAAGTGTCGTACTGCCTCTAGTCATTCAGGTACTTTGGAGACCCACTCTTGCAGTTCCTGGCATCATTCCCTGGCAAAATAACTTGGGCAGGTTTTGCTTCAGCATCTAACTGTGAGCTGAAAACCTGAGAGCTGCCTTGATCTGATTATTTAATGGAATTGGGTGTCACTTTTATTGCTTTGAATGTTAGTCATTGTCCCTTGGTCACACTTAAAGCAGAAGGAACACATCTCATGTGGGGGTTCACTGCCTGGAAGGGTTAGGATTCTCATGTCTCTTGCACAATTTATCTTAGGCAGGTCTGCCAAGATGATGGAAAGATTAGAGGCTACAGAAAATTTGTTTTATAATTTATATAAAAATCCTACTTCTCCTACTATGCCTGGATTTGTAGCAAAAACAATCATGAGTCCAAATCTGAAGTCATTAAAGGACATTTGTGTAACTTTGATGTTGTAGGCTTTTGAAAGTGTCTGTGTATCCCAGACTATCATTCTTAAGATATGATAATGGCATCAGTATTAAAAGCTAGAGAGTGGTGTCATCCTTGTTAGATCTAAAGTCTGTCTCATGCATAGTTTTGCTTATATTTCCATGCTTTTCTTACGCTTAGTGGAGTTCCAATTCTGCCCATTAAGTATTCCTGATTTTTAAAAAGTTTGTTGTGAGAATGCAGGCAGGCAGTGTAACATACATGTTTTCCCTTGGAGCTGCAAATAATTAATTGCTCTCATATATATTTTCATCAATGTCTTGTCTTCAGATTTTTTCCAAATACCAGGCAAAGATGGTGATAGCATATGGTTGCTTCTAATATTTGTTCCAAAGTCAAACCAATTACTTAGCTTGCATCTTATGAACAACAAAGTGGTTATGCTTTCATGGGGACTATGAAAAATGAGTAAAGCTAAACGGAAAACTAAAAAGCAGGACTGTTCAGATTTTGGCTTACTTCTGGGGTTATACCCAGGCTGTCATTGAGAAACCATTATATTTGGGAAATAACTTTGCGACAGAGTATACCAACATCTTCACTGGGTCATGAATAGCATCAGAGAGTACATTTGTGTTTGAAAATTTGAAAATTAGCTACGTTCATGATGTTCTTTTTAGAAGCTTCATTGACTTTTTTTTCTTTTTTGACTGATAGAGAATTTACCAAAAGCTCTTACAAAAGGTCTCTTATTTTGTCTTCTGTTCCCTGTTTTATGGTTCTCTGTAATGTTTGCAGTAAAAAGGCATTGTGGCATTTTCCTATTCCCTTTCACAGAGAAAACTTAAGAAACCCAGTTGTTTTGAATAAATTTCCTGGTCTTATTTACTTAAAATTAATCATGGTACCAGGCCCCTTCTTAAACCTATCTTTTGGTGTCACTTTTTGCTGGTTTTGGCTTGGATAGAGTAAATTTTCTTCATAGTAGCTGGTCTGGAGACATATTTTGAATTTGTGCTGAAGTCAGTGTTGATAAAACAGAGATGTTTTTCTTACTCCTGAGCAGACATTGCACAGTGTCAAGGCCTTTTCTGCTTCCCACACCACCCCACTCCTGAATCATTATACTTGCTTTTCATCGTGCGCCTCATTTTCCTCATTTTGCAGCCTTTCTTTGAACTCTTAGTTGGCTGTTGTCACCAAACCCAGGAGCATTCACAAGTTTCTTCTTTCAAGTCCCTTGGCAAGAGGTCTATATTCTCAGAGACTGAAGAGGGTAAGGAAGTGGTACATTAGCATATAAACACAGTTCATAAATTCCCAGTTGCAGATTTTAGTTGGCACCCCTTGAACTGTTTGTGCTTTCAGCTGGGGAGTACTCTCCATCGTCATCTGCATTTCTGGGGAGTTTCTTGAAGGAATGGCTTTCTGTAAGAATTGTTTTTACCCTCTTGATAGCCACCTGTCTTAGCAGACCTAATTCTGATTGCTTTTTTGTTGTCATTAGTTTGTCTGGTAGGTATCTGACTGTTGTTTCTCAGGTGCACAAAGAAAATGACAGCATGGAAACCCATCAGGTCCATCCATTCTGCTGCTTTGTTCAAGTACTGTAATTTCCCTGTCCTTCATTCCCCTCCAAAAACACACCATCTCTTTTTGTTCATCTTTGGAGCCCTGTTTTACCAGACTGCCCACTGATGCTTAAGCACTCTAATTACTCTGTCATGATGGCTATGCATATTTTCATTTTTTTTTTTAACTTTAGAAAAACACATCCCATCCCCAGGTAGTAGGCTGGCCAAGAAACCTGGTT
The DNA here is from genome assembly GCA_009812075.1 of Sialia sialis. Taxonomy (NCBI): domain Eukaryota; kingdom Metazoa; phylum Chordata; class Aves; order Passeriformes; family Turdidae; genus Sialia; species Sialia sialis. The sequence continues at coordinate 37,336,061 of VRYO01001463.1, read as the reverse complement.
TTCTGTGTTCCTTTTTTTTGTTGTTTTTTTTGTTCCTATTAGATTTTAATAACTGATACAAACTGCAAATGACACTCTTGGTGTTGGAGAGTAGAAAAGAGAATGGGGCAGAAAACTAATAAAGGCAAAATGAAGATCTGCTCTTTGTCTGTTGTAGATATGTTTCTCAGACATGCATGTGTACACACCAGCAAACAAAAGTATTAGTGTGTTGAGCTTGGTGACCTGCTTCTAATTGAAGCTTTGTTTCAGTATAATTAATGTTTAGGAGATTAGGGCATTTTTATGCTTTTGCAGATGTGCTGTAACTTTCCCTGACAATTTTTTGGGGCTAGATAGCTGTGCTTGATCCAGAGTCTCCTTGTGAGATACTTACAGCTGCAAGAATAGTGGTAGTGAAACCTTGAAACTTTTAAACGTGTTGCTACGTCTTTGTTCCAGTTGTCCACTGGATCTAACCTGGGGAAATTAGCAGTATTTTCATCAAACTTTGCAGGGAGTAAGGCTACTCAAAGTTCTTACAGGTGTCTTACTTTGCAATGGAATTTATTAGTCTTGCTCTGAATTGGGATGAATACTTCCAACAACTGGATATCAAGTCAGAGAACATGAGTGTTATTCCACCTCAGAAGTAAAACTTTCAGTACTGAAGATAATTTTTACTAGCCAACAAAAGTAATATAGAGTAATAATTAAAAGTAGCAGTGTGTTAAGTATGAATGTATTAATATTAATTGTGGGAAGTGCCTGACTTGAGATTTTTATATACATCTTTCATTTGATTCCTCAATCTTTTTAGGGGCTTAACGCTAAACATGGGAACAGATTACAATTTAGTTTTATTGTTGATGTGAATATAAGTCAGTCTTTCCACAGGAGTAAAAACTGTTTCTGAAAATTGTGTTCTCTAAGTTGACTATACCTTTCAATTTATGCTTGATGTGAGATTTTTACCATAAAATTATGGGGATGTGAGAGTAGTGAGTCTGTACCTCCTGCCTGTGAAAATGTAGGGTCTGCATTAAGAAGGTTTAATAGTTTTTCACAATACACATTGCTAGATATTCCTTTGTTTCTAGTTACATATAAAGCTGAGGTCTTCTCTACTGCTTCTGCTTTGTTAAATTACAGTAATTTCACAATTATAAGCTGCACCTGATTATAAGCCGCACTTTTTTTGTTGTTTTTTTTAAGCGAAAATCCATGTGCAACAAAGTAACGAATTAGTAACAGAATCACACCAGCGAGGGGTTTGGTGTCAGGTGCTCAAGTTGCAAACAGTTTTCATAGACCATGGAAGCCTTTAAAGGCAGCCCCAGGCGCCCTCCCCAGCTGGCTCTCACTTCCAGGTTGGCATTTCACTGGGATTTGTCCATAGATAAGCCGCACCTGATGATTAGCCACACTACTGGGGTAGGCTGGATTCTTCAATGAAAAAGGTGCGGCTTATAATCATGAAATTACTGTACTTTATTCTCTCACAGAGGTTTGGCTGCAGAGAGCACTAATGTCTTTTTTTGACACCGAAAGTATATCTTACTTGTTTGAGTAGTTAGTTTCCTCCAGCTGCCTAATTTCAGTTTCCGTATTTATGCTTCTTCTCCGTGACAGAGATTAAGGTAACGCCTTATCAAAGCATCAAGTTATCAAATGCTTAATCGTATGCTGCTGAGCTTCCATATCAGCTTATTTCTTTGTAAAGAAATCCTATGTTTTTAAAGACTTTAGTTTGGATTATGGAAACCTCATGGTAGACTTGAGTGAGGTTTGAAGGTTTAGATTGATGCCTTTGGGATTATTAGAATAAGAGGGCCATTCAGTCATGAATCCTTCTAAATTTCGTTTGGCTACTCTACCATGAGATGTGTATTTTTGTAAGTATTAAAACTTTGATTTTATACTTAGCAAGAGAGGAAGAACATAGCAATTGAGGATCAAAAGTCCTTTCAGAAAAAAAAGCCCAAAGACTTGTTGATACTGGATACTGAAGCAGGAAACTACATGTGTCATAAAAGGCTCCAGCTTGTTGGATAAAGGCTGAAACTCAGGATGTAATCTATAAATACAAAACAGGTTCATAAAAATATTTTTAAAGTGTGGTTCTGAGCACTTTAGAGAAGCTGACTGATAACTGTGCAGCTATTTAATATAAATATATTTGTGCAGAATGCGTAAACACCCATAAACTCAATACCATACTTTCGTCTTTAAACACGAATATATTCTACTCAGTGATGTTTATTTCCCATGTGAGACTGGTAACACTATTAATACCAGATATCAGTTTGGGACCATATTTTTTGCAGATTCTAAACCAGCAATTTAGTGGAGAAGCAAAAGAAAGGGACTCTAATTTCAACAGGCAGAAGGGAAGGAATTTGTGAGCTGAATATTTACCTGCACAAAATACTATAGGGAGCCTTTTTTCCCCGTACACTATTTTGTCCCAAATTTTTGTTTTTAAGCAGTACATCTAGCATTTTCTGAGGATTTTGGGGATGTCTTCTATCCTGACCACTTGATAGGTGTTAAAATTTGTCACTCAACTTGGAATGAAAGTGTTTGTACTTGAACTTGCTCAGGCTGTTGGCCAAGGAACATGGCTAGAACAGATTTAGTATCTGCAGCTAATGACCATGTACACATTTTTCTCTTTAACTTGTTAAATATGAACTTAGGGGATCCCTTTGCTTGCACAGTTGCTTTGGTTTTTAGACTGAAATGAGCATCATTCAGAATTGCTGCTTAAAATACAGTAATTTGGATATCAGAATAATGTGTAGTAGTACAAGAGTGTAATTCTTGCTGATAATCTGTTGTGCTTTGTTGTACTAAATGTGAAAAGGTTGAAAAACATTTTTTCTTGCCATGTTTTTAATTTTATTTTTTTGCCAAATACCAGAATAACAGGCTCATAATAGCTGAGTAGCTGTAATGCTATGTCTCTCTGAATATGCTTATGCCTTCACCTTTTTCTTGTTGTTTTTTTCTAATTTTAGGTATTTACATGCAATGAGTCTGAAATCCCCCTGTTGTTATTTGTTTCTATTGTACCACTGTTTCCAGGGCAGTTTCCCAAGATAAGACTTCATCCACCTACCCAACACAAACATATTCTTTTCAGTGTACTAATGTCAAGACCCAAACTCAGGGTTCCCAAAGACTGTGAGTGAAGAAAAGCCCAAGGCAATTGCTATCTGATGAATATTGCTGCCTGTTTGGTTTGTTAATAGTAAGAGGCCAAAAATGGTTTTCTTGAACTTGTGCTTAAGCTGTTTCTGCATGTATTTTTGAGATTTTTGTTAAGGAACCCCATGTTTCATCACGTGGTCTGTAACCTGACTGCAGTCCTGTTTCTAGAGTGAATAGGTGATTAGAAAATTAAAGTAATTTGAAACCACTCAGAATTGTTTGCTTAAAAGAAGCTGCTGTGCCATCTGCTTGTGCCAGTAAGGGTGCGTGACCACATACTGTCAAATAAAACCAAACCACAGAAATCTCATGTACTCAAGTACTTTTCTGTGTGATTAGAGCTGGTCTTACCTCAGGTGGCATTTTGAGAGAAAGAACATAAACAAGGATTTAGGTCACAGCCTGTAAATGACTAAATTCTGTATGGTTGTTTTGCATGTAAAAAGCAGTGGTGAAATGCATTCATTTCAGTAACACAATCTTGTTATCCCTCCCTTCTGATGGTGGAATTTAAGGATTTTTATTTTTAATTTTTCTGAGCATAAGACATTGTTCTGGAGTGGACTTTTAATAAGGACTGCTGTGTCAGCTGGCTGAAGGTCATGTGTGGGGAGGCTAGGTGGTTTGCAGGCGGTGTTTCTTGCCTGCAGGGATGCTGCATTATGTGAGTCCCCTGAGAAGATGATGTGTCACACTTGTGCTCTTTGCCCTGAAGCATTTCCAGTGCATATCTCTGGGTAGTTTCAATGTGGGGAAAATAATGACATGAGAGAAATTCAGAATTGGTACCTGTAGGTCACCTGTTAAATTTCAGAGCTTGGAGATTATGCTGTTGGGACTGGCAATATAAAGGCTGGAGACCATTGATAGTTGACTGAATGCTTGTCCAGTATTGCTAAATAAACACCTCTTTGCAGCCTTTAAGTCTCCAAAAGGTGATGTAGGGTTCTAATTCTGGAAATTTACATTGTTTAAACTAAGATGCAGCCTTTAAGAACACCATTCTCTTATCCATTCTAAAACTGTGGCTTTGATGATGAAGCTAAATGTCTTCCCTGTTGCTGTGTCTCCAGGCACTGCTGCAGGGAGCCTCTGGGAGCTCCAGGGTGAAGAGATCTGACTTCATCTGGAGACCTCTGCTAATGGTGAAGACCTCCAACCGGCCAGACAGTCTTGGCAGGAGTTCAGAAGTCTTACATCAAGGTAAAGTGATTAATTTTTCAAGCAAATTGAATTGTCTGACACAATTTTCAAAATAAGGATTTTTCTTTTAGCGAAATAAACGCTCAAGTGCATCTCTGATCTTTCTACTGCTTTTGTGTGTACAGCTCCTTGCTACCTGATCTAGATATTGTACGAGCAAATGCTGTGGGTGAGGAGAGGAAAACAACATAATATGCATTGTAGGTTAGAGTCAGAAGTAATTCCTTAGATTATTAGTAGAGAGATGTATCTACAGTTCTTTGTTGGCAAGGGAACAGGCTGATTCTGAGCTCTACAGCATGCTCTGTTTTTAGAAACATATCCTACTTCAAGTGCCACATTCAGAGCTCGCTTAGAGTGGCCACAAAAATATGAAAACATTCTTTGCTATCTTCAGCAATGGGAGAAGGAGGTTTGTATATGATGATTTTCTGCTTATCATCACTCTGGTAATTTCTTAGCATCCAGAACCTGTTCTTTCTTGTTCAGGATACATGCTGATGGAAGAAAAACACATGTGACCCCAAGAACTGTGTTGAACTTACCAGTGTTACAGTTGCACACACTTAGGGAGATTACACTGTGCTTTGGTTTTGTTTGCTAGTGTTTTGAATGTAGTCATTATATATGCAGGGTCTTTCCTTCATACTGACAAGATCAATTGAACTAAGTGTAGAGAGTTGGCAGAAAAAAGTAAATAGTAGCGGAAATGTTTCCTACAGATATATTTAGGATTGAATGTAGGTGCTTCTAAAATTGTCAGCTTCTCCATTTTTAAAAGTTACCTGTTGCAAAGTATTAACTTCATTGTTGAAAAGCTTCTTAAATTAATATTTCTTGATTCACCTGAGAAGAATTGCAGATTTTTCTAGTTAACCTTTTATTGCTCTTAATTTAAACTGAAATTAGAGCTCTGAACTAGATGTAAGTTCACTGTCCTTCCATCCAAGGAGCACAGTCAAAATCAGTGTTAAGTTCTCCCATTAGCACATCAGTGCTTCAACTCAAAACCTGCCTTCATGATCTGCTCACATCTGGAGATGAGTGCAGTAAGCACAATTAGGCACCCTCATCCCTTTGCTGCACCATGCCCTCTCTCTTTGCTTCACATTTCTTGGATTTCAGCTGCACTTGTGCTTCTCTATTCCACTAGCAATGTCATCTTGAACAGCTGAGGACACTGTATTCAAACCTTGGCAGAGCAGAGAAGCTGCTGCTGATGGTTACAAAGTGATTTTAAACTGAAGGCAAAAACCCCATCCAGAAATATTTATCTCTGTAATGTTTCCCTTTGTTACATTTGCCTTAGGAGTACACAAAGCAATACAAGTTGAGATAAACATACATTACAAAGACATAGCATTTCTTCTGGGAGTTATTTAAACATTTATTTATTTTAGAAGTGCAGTTTTATGTGTTGAGAGAGTAAAGACTTCACAGAAGGTGTCCTCATAATCCCGTGGGGTGCATGGAAGTGTCTAGGTGGGATGGTGGTTAGGTTTCAAACACAGCAGTGTCAGTGTAGTGGTGGGTTTTGGTGATGTACAGCATCCGTGAATGAAATGCAGCCTTGAACACTCTCACTGCTTCCAGCAAGGCAGTTTGTTCTGTGCCTCTCTGTCTCTTGTTTCCCTTTGTTGGAAGGGTTTGTTGCTAACTAGAAACACATGATACGAGACAGCCAAATGTTCTGGTGAAAGTCAAGGACACTTCTTAGCTGTGAAGATTTTACATTTGCCCTAGATTCCTTTTTTTTTCCTTCATTGATGCAGCTGTAGCTGTTGTAAGTTATATGAATAATTGATCAAGGAGTTCTTGTTACCTCAAATGTTATGCTTATTGCTTTTTAGATCTGTGTTACTCTTTGTTGTACTACAGCATTGCTGCTATGCTGTTCTGTGTGTGTGTGGTTTTTATGACCTCAAAGTTTTCTTCTGCTTCTGACCCTTTGCTCTTCCTCTCTTTCCCCTTCCCTGCAAGAACACGTTGTTTCTGCTTCAGTATATTCCATGATCTAAGTGAAAAGCAGGGTCCTTTTTAATAGACAGCAACACGTTTTTAAAAGCCCTTCCCAGCCCTGGGAACAGTGCAGTGCACACATCTGGTTTCACATAAGCATGAATTGCTGGCTTCACAAACACAGAGCATGTAGTCCTTGCCACAGAGTTAGCTAAAGTGTTCTGTAACTTGAGACACTGTTTGAAATAAAAACAAAATTGTATAGCTTCTTTACCATGCTAATGGAAAACATTTAATTTGCTTTTTTCAAGCCAACCAAAAGTATGACGCAATGCTGCTCAGGCAGATTTACAGTGCTTTTTCTTCCCTAGAAATCAATACAACTTGGAGGGACTGCTGTGGGAGCTGGCTAGCTGACTGCAGTCCAGCTGCATTCAAATGTAAACTTCTGTACCACAAACCAAAACCGGTGATTTTGATTTATTCAGGCATCACTGTATCTCTGAGATTGTGGTGCTAGATTTATTCTTTGCTTTATTGCCATTAATACTAGATTGGATTTCAAAATAGCAGTGGGCTTGCAATTTTTTTTTTCTTTAAATCATTCGGTGATTTTCTGTATTCCCTGAATTGAAGTACTTAGGTTGTGGTGATGATATCAGCAGAAGCAGATCTATGTACATGGCCATGTGTGCCTTTCAGTGCAGCCTTTCCCTTCTCCCCTTAAAAACAAGCAAAAGAAAGGGCAACACTAAGAAGCAGACCCTCATTCACTGTGAGCATTAAGGGCTAGCATAATTGTTTTTCACTTTGCACAGGGTAAGCCCTGAATATTAAATGTTGTTTGATTTCTCTCCTGCTAGAATAGTTAACATGCAGGAGTTTAATGTGAGTCCAAAACCAGTTTTTAGAGGAGAACCATGAGGCGTTTTCATAAGTGAAGCCAACAGTGCAGATTTTCATAGTACACCACTTATTTTGCCTTTGTTTTCTTTCTGACTGCTCACTGCCTCCACTAATAGCTTTGACGTTATTTAAACTTTCCTCTATAAGAGGCTGTTAGTGTTTCTCTCCTTATTTTTTTCCTTAATGGGATTTCAGTCTTGCTTAAGAGCTTTCCTTCTGGCAGAAAGTCTTCTCTAGAATGGCCCTTAGGGATCCCTGACACTGCTTTTCTCTCTGAATGCTGTATTTCTTTGGGAAGTCTGTCACTGGTGGTCTCTGTCTTGGTCATACTTATTTCTACCAGAAGGAAAATCACAACTTGATTGTCAACTTTTCCAAAAGGACATTGCATCTTCTTTTTAAGAAGGAAAGTTCTACTTCCATTTCTCATGCAACTGTGATCCAGATTTTTTTATCCTCCAGCCATTTTTCTGTCATACACTCAACAATCTCATAGTGAATAAACAGCTTGAGAAGACAGTGTAGAAGGATTGAGGCCCTTTCTGCAGGGATAGCTCAGGATGTCACAGGTTAGCAAAGATGAGCAGACACATTTTGGAAATACATTTCGCCCATAGGTTTTCTGTTTGATTGTTCCAAAGTTCCTGTTAGCATGAAAGGTCTGTCATTATAGCTCTTCTTTTGCCATTTTCTCTGCACTAGCACTGGCAGTCCAGCCTGGAGTATGCCATAAAGACTTCTAAAGCTACACTTTGAATAAAGCTTACATTTACTACAGAATATTTGCTTTGCACGGTTACAGTACAAGCACTGTATTCCTGTGTTAACACTGTAATGAAGTTGTAAAGAAGAAAAGAAACGCTTACAGCATTTGCACTAAAGTTCATGGAGCATGAGATAGCTGCACTTAGGATGCTGGTACTTTGAAGGGATTAAAAAAAAAGCTTCTCAGAAATGAACGCAACATTCTCAGACTAGCAAAACTGTGTGCAAGTGATGAGAAGAAAGACACTAATTATGTAGAGAATAATCAGATTTGAAATGCCACAGTGGAATTCACTTTATGATCTGACCTTCCTACATATGAATTGAAGAGCAAGACAAAGAGCAGGGCATGACCTAAAAATGGTAGTCTGGAGGCTTCTTTAGGTATGTTGGGTCTTATTTTTGTCTAGCCTGAAATATAGTAGTAGCTCTTTAGTCAAACCTGAATAAACTGGTTTGAGTGTTTGTGTTGTCCTCATGGTTCCAGCTCTGCCAGACATAGCTATTTTATTGTAAGAATTGCTCTTACTTGGAATTTGAGTCCTGCTGGAAACAGTGTGCTGTCAGGAGGATGCAGTCTTGCTGTTAAGAAACTTAAATAAGATAAGGCTAATCGTGTTTTATGCTGCTACTTCTGGAGGTAGTATGGAAACTTGCCTTTCCTAGTTAGGGTGCCATACCATTCACCTGCTTTATGGGATTTCACTCACATTTTTTCCTGAATTTCTGGCTTGGTTAGACATTAATACTCAGTGTTTCACACATTTTAGATGGCATTATACTGTGCCAACTTTCAGAAAAATAAATGAGCTCTTGTTTTCTATGAGTCAAAGAAGGTGAGAGAAAATAAATTTACCTATAATCTCTTTGATTGTGCCAAATTTAAGTTTCTTTTATACAGAATGTTTAAATTGGTTTTTTTATTAATTTATATATCACTAGAGACAGACTAAAGATTGGGATACTGAATGCCTGTGATCTTTTGCTGGGGTGATTTATAAGTTTCAAAACCAGAAACTCTTTACACATAGTAAGATTTTTGTATTGTCATTTTGGATTGGTGCCGAACCAAACTTCATTATCCTGCTTCAGGAAGAGGTAGTATTGGCTATTAAAAAACCCCAACCAGCAACAACCAAATTTAAGAATTCTCCTACAGGTGTAAGAGGATAATTTACTTCCATTATTTGTTCTTACTTTGATCTTTTGTGCTTAGAGATTAAACTACCAAATTACTTCAGAATGAGGTTATCATTTGAGTTGTCTAAATCAGCTCTAGATTTCTTAAAACTTGCAGCATAACAGATGATTTGTGGAGAATTAGGCTGTTAGCATATATGTTCTTGAAATAAGTTGATTTAGAAAAGGCACACTTTCCAAGCTCTCCTAAAAGTCTCCTAAATAATTTAATCTTAGGCAGTGGTTAGATGTCTGTGCTTGAGTAATTAGCAGTTGTCTCTTCTCCTTTCTTCTAGAGGACCTGAAACTTTTATAAGACCACATAGTTATCAGTAGGTTTTGACTCACGGGGAAGATCTAGATTAAGAGCAGAAACTTTTTGTTGTTAAAACAGCAGCTGACTTGCTGTGTGCCCTTGGGCATGTCCTCTTGACTTCCTTGCACCAGTTTACCATTGTATCCACTGCTATTGCCATCACCATAAAGTTCTTTGTAAACCTTTAATCAAAATACACTTGAAGCTGTTTGTTATTCTGAGTGTACTCAACTGCATTTGCTATGCAGTTCTGCATATGGCAGAGTAGTGCGACGGAATTATGCAGTTTAGTCTATAAAGAACTTACGCAAAATAAAACCACCTTGTGCAACATGTATTAAAGGAGATTTGGGGAAAAAAAAAACCACATACACATAGAGTTTTATTTTGGATTTACCAGCATACACAAAGACTGCTGGTGGGGGATAAAGCTGTTTGATTAAAAATGGGAATGCTATGACTATAAAATTTAAGAGGGGAGGAAAAAACCTGTCCTAGAAGGGCTGCGTTGCAGTCTTAATTGCCTGAGTCTTTAGCAGCGATTTTCCACTTCTGTTTCTGCCAAGTAAATTAAATTTATGAAGAGAAGCTAAACTCCAAGGATCAGATTCTTAGTATCTTTTGACAAGGTTAATGTGGTGAAGCAGAATATTGATAATAATGAGCTGACATTTAACAGTGGACCAGCTGAGAGATCCTTGTGTTGCTACGTAATGTGAAGATTGAGTGTCCTGTAACCTTATTGTTTTATGTTTTGTACTTGCTTTTGCATGCATGCCAGGACATGCTCTGGGAAGAGGCATAAACTTTTTTCCTTTTTTCTCTCACAAATACATTTCTTTCCTGTCTAGAGCTGGAAAAGAGGAGCACAAGAGGGGTTTTGTTAAATACAGCAAAATCTAATTACAGCTTGATTTAAAGCCACATTTACACAATGGCTGAGGGGTGAGTTCACTTCTACAAAAACAAACTTGTTGGCTTCCTACTGTGCATTGGGGAATGTGAAGATGCATGTCCTGGAGAGCAGCTGCCTCCCTCTGCTGGCACCAGCTTTTCTTACGCTGTGCTACAGCTCTTCTACATGATATAAAAATACAGCTGTACTCCTATGCAAAAGAAACAATGATGAATGAATTCATGGTGGATTCTTGAATTCACTGGTGTATGCTCATCTTACTGGTTATGCTTCAGGTAATACATGGGACATCATGTGTTCCCTGTGATATGCCTGATGTCTGTTCTCTAAGAGCTGTAGAAACCTTGTTCCTCTAAAGGAATGGTTGTTTCCACCAATCTGTGTCTTGAAAAGTTATGTCCCTGCTGGTTCAAAGGGAAAAATGTGGGTGAACAAACTACGTTTTCTTGCTGTTGTGGTTTTCACTCTGTGTAGCTCTGGGAAGTGCAAGATCTCATTTTGCTGAAGTAGCTGATAATGTGGTTTTCATTCTTCAGCTGGTTCAAGTGTTCTTTTAACTCAGTTTTTCAGATGACAAGGTTGCACATCTCCAGCTTACTGAAAGTTCATAATTTTTAGTATGGTTTTTTTTTTTACTTCCAGAGATAACAGCAGTTCGTAGTTGAGACTATGGTCTTTATTCTTCCCTGTTTCTGAATGATGACTGCATTTTCAGCAGAGTTTAGAGATTAAGTATATGCACTGCCACTGTTTAGAAGAATGAGGCTCTTTGGGGGTAGAAGGTGGCTGGTGGTGAGACTGAAGTTGCTGTGCTGCTCAGCAACATTGCTGAGCCATGTTTGGAAGCTGCTTAGCGAAGGGATTTGTGAGAGGCTAGGACAAGTAGGAGGTCTTGGGGGAAGGAGGAACAGGTGTAGGGTAAGAGGGGAAGGAAGGGGTCACCGATATTCACAGAAATGAAGGAGGGACAGCATAGCTTGCACTGAAGAAAGCACTGCAGAGACACTGGTGGAGAGGCAAAAGCAGAGGTGGAGAGCCTAGCATGGGCAGCATGCGGAATGGAAAGCAGTGGAGGAGGTATGGCCCTTTGAGCTGTGTCTTTGAAGAATGGTTTGTCCAGAAAATAGAGGTCTGCAGAGTGCAGTGGCATTCACTGCAGTACAATGTCCAGTGAAGTACTCATTGTCACAACCAATGTGATCCCTGCTCTTTGTCTCACAAGTGGCTCTGCGCAGTCACTGCTGGAAACCTCACAGATAGCTAAAGGAGTTTTGTGGCTTTTGCATGGTCTCATGTCACCCAGAAACTCTGCAGTTGGTGTCTCAACAGGAGAGGACTTGAAGAGTAGAGGTGTATGGGTTGCCTCTTGCCTTTTCTTCTGATTACTTTTTATTGTTAAACACTTAAAAAAAACAAAACCAACAATCAACAATTTAATAACATTCTGGCTGCTGGTCAGTGTTGATATGAAGAAGTGACTTGGTATGAGTTGCAAGCTTTGTTCTTTTGGAAGCTTTTCTTTCAGTTGTGACAATTGTAAAGTTATTCTTCTAGGACATGCTCAGATCTTCTAATGACTAAACAGGCTAGGTGTTCCTGCTCTTTCTTTGGTGGATACATGTTCAGAGATAATGACATTTTCAGCTGTATTAATTACCAGAGGTACACTGTCAAAATACTAGGTATGTGATCTTATAACTTCCATGGAAGAGCTAAAAACCATAAAAACAACCAAATTCTGGCCCTTGTAAAATTTTTATGAGGAAGATTAAGCTTAAATTTATGAAGAAGGGTATTCCAAACACGTGGTATATGAGAAAGGTTGTTTTTTTTGTTCTAATTACAGTGGATCTTCTCTCTGTTTTAAAGAAATTTAACTCTTGTGGTGAATCTAATTTTTATTTAACAAAAATATTTTTGTGGCCATGTCCAGGTGAGAAAGTTTACAGAACTGGGGCATTGGGTGGGATATCCCTCCTGTTGCACCCACTAGATGTGGTTGCATAAGGGACTTGATGTACCAAATGGTGCCAGTAGGACACATTAACCAATTGATGGCTGATCTCGAGCGCTGAGTGCCCACTGTGGATTTTTCACTGCACCCTGGTTAGTCTTAACCAGTGGCGGTATGGGACATTGAGCTGTTCAGAAGGCAGTGGTGATGTGTTTTCTGCACCAAGAACTCCTCTCCTTTTCAGAGGAAGCAGCTCTGCAAGGTGGTGAGCCCTAAGTGAGCTTCACCTCAGTCCTGCAGTCTTACCACTGTCATTGCCAGTTCTGGGGCTGTCTCCCAGCTTACATAAGCTGCATCATGGCACCAAATGTAGCTTTTCAAGATAGTCTTTATCCTTCTATAAGGGCAGCTATTGTCATGGTGATGATAGTGGGTGATCCAGAATTACCTGCTCTGCAATAAAATTGTTTCCACCTAGGCCTATTTCTTAGAAGGTTGTTGAATGAAAATAATCCTTATTTATTTTTTCCAGAGGAACTGGTGCTAGGCTCTGTGATCTCTTGAAGTCCGAAGAGCACAAAGAAATTCTCTCTGAATTCTTTTGCAGGTGATTTTATTTTTCCACCATTGTCCCTGAGTCCTCCTACATTGGCACAATATAATGAGAAGAGCTTGTTACTCCCAACAATTAGCAGGTTTCTTATTAATAGACTTCTTAATCGACTTAAGTATAAATACTTGTGCCAGATAAATGCACGATTTGGAAGCTAAGTCAGCCTTCCCTCAGTTGAATGTGTCGACATCTTCAAAATATTTTCTGATCTGTATTTTCCAGAAAGAAACATGTTTTTCCGTAGATCTGTTTAATACTGTTTAACAAAAAAGTTTAAAAAAATCACGGTGTCTGTTTTATTGCTGCTGCCTGCTGCAACCGCAATTTGTAATTTATGCTAGGTTAGGTGCTCTAAGCTTTCAAAGGAGTGAAGTATTTTCTTCTGTGTCATATAAACAATATTTGATCAGAAGCGCTCTAGAGTGAACTGCTCAAATAGAGAAGAAGCAAGGTACATGACCTCAGCCAAAACCTAGTAATTTCAATGTAGTTTAAGTTGTCTTAATCTGGAACTGTTTGGCATTAAAGTGTAATCAGTCTGATTTCCAAGCTTGCTATATGACATCAGTTTGAAATAAAGTTTTCTGTTACCTTTGGATTATTTCTGTAGGAGTTTGTCTTCTGTAGAGCTTTCTGTTTGTCATTTCTCTTCTCAGGTTCAAATAAATGAATAAATCTATATAAACAATGCTTACTTTGTGACTGTTTCAAGTTGCATCTCAACTCATTTCTACAGGAACATCTTTTGCAATGCTCATTCACTTTTTTCACTGCAACAGGCAGCCTGTAATGAAAATGTTGACTCACCTGAATGATGTCTCTGTTTTCTTTATTCTCTAGATCAGATTGCAAGATAATGTTAAATTACAAGTATTAGATCACATTTCCTTGGACAATTGCTTTTGATTATACTAAGTTACTGCACTCATCTGTTTAAGTCAGAGTCAACATTTTAAATGTCAGTGTTAAAGGAAGCAGGAGAAGGCGTCCCAGGTGATGTAGTCTCCATATCTTGTTAGCTTAATATTTTAAGTCTCTTCAAATTAATGATACTCCTTGTATTAAAGAACACTGTATAAGGAAAGAAATAGATTTTTTTTTTTTGTAACAAAAAATACAGGTAATCTTGGCAAGGAGGGTGGGGCAGAAGGAATTTGTGAGATGTAGCCTGGATATGCACATAGTGTAGTCTTTCATTCTTTAATACGTTGCATGACAGCAGCCTTTAATTTTTGAATGCTTTAATTCTAGGGCAAGTACTCAAATGACTCACCAGTTATCTAAAGCATCAGGTAACTATACCTATCTTTAGCTTTGTTCTGTCTTCTTATCCTTGTTTCTATCTTAATTTTCTCAGTGGTAGGCTACAGTGAGTTTAATAATGTTTAGAAAAACAAAAAGCTCAAAACAATGTGGGAAGTGTTCCCAACTGTTCTCACGAATACACAGCCTCTGCACCTTTTTCCTGGGACATCCAAGCCATATGGGAGGATAAGTTCTTGGTCTCTTTTCACAGTACCTTCAAACACAGCATGACTTGACCCCACCTGCCAACAGGCTGCACTTTTCAGTTGGAGGTGATGGTATTCTTATGGAGAGATCTTTTCTCTGCTACCTGCAGCAGGTGCCTTCCTTTTGGTGGTTGGTCCTTGCCAAGACATGACCCTGGCTTTAGCTGCATTCCTCCTCCACCGAGGGATTGCTGTGTGCCACAGAGTGTGGTATTTCACCATGGTGAAGGGCTCAGCCCTTCCAGCTAATTCTGTCAAAGTGCTGAAGTGCTGGGGTTCAGGAAAGAGATCAATACTCTTTTCCCATTTGACTGTCTCGAAGGCTATGTAAATTAAATCTGTCTGCCTGTAAAAAAAGTTATGTCTATACAACAAGAAATGCAGTTGGCAAGTAGGAGCTGCCACTTGTGTTGCTGCTGAGAAAGAACTTGCCTGGATAATTTTGTTTTCAAAGTAGTTATTGGTAAAATCCCCTGAGATTTGCAATAGTGAGATGCAAATAATCCATACAACAATGACAATTCTGTTGTTTTCCTCAAAAGTTGTGTAGATCTGCCTGCAGCAGGCTTTGCAAGTTGATGAGGTGAGCAAAGACATATTGCCACCTGGCAGTCATCTTTTGTTTTCTGGAGTTCTCTGCCTATTAGTACCTTTTATGTGTATTTTTCTTGCCTTTTTCTTCTTTGACACATTTTTTTTTTTTTAATTTCCTTTGGTTCTGTTGTGTTCAGGCTTTTTCTGACATAGTGTACTTCTCAAGTTCAGACATGCATCTCCTTCACCACCAGCAGCATCTACAGATTTTAGTCTTAATTTTTTTTATATCCAGGCCAGCTCACCTGTCCCCAGTTAGTTTTGTATCTTTATTTGCTTAAGGAAGTTACCTGTAAATTCTGCAGAAAATCAACTTGGGTTTAGCTGCAGGAGGAGTGTTATGGGTTGGGAGATATGAGGTGTTCCTAATATATTATATAATTTGGAAGACTTTATGGAGTCTTTGGTTTTACTCCAAATTTTTTCTTCCACTAGTTTTGGGAATTGAAATAATAAGTATAGAGAGGCCCAAACAATTATGTGAATACTGCAAAATGTGACAATTTTCAGACTTTTCCTTTATGCACTCTTAGGTCTATGAAAGTCAGTTTAAATCTGAATACAGGCTTGTGAAAGAGTTCTTTGCTCTAACATAGAGTGTAGAATTTTTAAAAATAGAGCATACATCTAATTTGGTTGGGTTTTGGTCTCATTTTATTGATGTGATGCAAAACAATAGTAGAAGCTGCTTTTACCTGATACAGTTGTACTAGTTTGTTACAAGAGTTTATATTATCTGGAGTATCCCAAGGAAAAATGAACCTTCTAAATTCTTCCCAACATCAATCTGTCAAAGCTGTTTACCTGTTTTAAATGAAACAGATATGGAATTGTATAAATGGGGAAGTTGTATGTACTCCAAACAGCTTGAATACTGTAAGACAGATACATGATCAGTTTTTTTCAAGTTAGCTGTGTACATGCTGCAGCCTATGTGTTAAACTGATCAGTGTGAAAACTTAGTACTATGTGGTGTGGGGTTATTCGCATTGCTTCCACTCAGTCCTTCCAAATATTCATGCTAGTGAGTGGGATATGGTGGGATTGCCAGCAGCAGTCCAACTGAGTATAGAAATTATGACATTTTTCAAGTTATGCCATTTTTCATAGTTATGCAGTTTCTGTTATAGAATACAAATAATGCCAACAGTGAAGTCTGTGTTAAACGCTTAGGCAACTCTGAAACTTGCTAATGTTTCATTTTTCTAGCAGCCCTTTTACTGTGGTTATGCTGCTTATGTTTTGACTACAGACCGCTGGAATTTGCTTTGAAACTATCAGTGTCTGTTTTATTTGAGGATTACTCTTGGAGCAGCTTCTTCTATAAATCCTGATTAAGGCAGACTTCAAGAAGAGACTTTCTTGGCTCATGTCAGTAAAGGTTGCATTGTTGTAGAACATCCAGGAGAGAAATGTTTTGAGACTGACTGAAAGGTCCAATTCTGACTTCACTTAGTTTTGAGTGCTCACCTTTTGACCTTATCTTCCCCTGTTAGTGTCTACTTTCTGTAGGGACAAAAAGGTCTCCTATTATGCCATTAGGTTATGTTGTATGGGATTACTGATTTCCCTTCCTACCACTGCTATGTTTAGGACTTCAAGACTCACAGCTGAGAGTCATCAACTTGGTGTAGTGGGAAATCAATGATCTCAAAAATGCACTGAGCTTCACTGGGTACATTATTAGAAAAGCTGAGTTGTACTTGCTGTGTGTTGGAGCTCACAAACTGTATGTGAGTTTACAGTGAAGACTAGGTTCAGGCCTGTAACCATTATCCTGATTTTTCCTAGTCTTATGTTGATATAAATTCTTGACAAGTTAATAAATGCCAACTAACGTGATGTGTGTGTAAGCAGTGTTAAATTACAGTGCCTGTGAGATGAAGGTTGTTATGTGCTTGCAATTTGCTTACAGTAATTCCACACTTATAAGGTGCACCGAGTTATAAGGCGCGCTTCCGGGTAGCCAGGATTTCCACAGAATTTGTCCAAGTATAAGGCGCACCACCCTATAAGGCACACTCTTTCTCTTTTTTGGAAGTGAGGATCCGTGTGCAACAAAGTAATGAATTAGTAACAGAGTACTGTCAGGTACTCAGTTTGCAAACAGTTTTCACAGATTAGCGTAGCCTTTAAACACCCTGGCACTCCAGCCCGGCACCGACTGCCGCGGCTGCCTGCGCACAGGGCAGGCCAGGGCTGCCGGTGCAGCAGGGCGCCCGCAGCCTCCGGCAAAGCACAGCGCCGGGAACCGCCGGCAAAGCGTGGTGCTCGGAGCTTCCGGCGAAGCGCGGCGCTGGGAGCCTCCGGCGGGGCGGCTGGAGCTGCCCGTGCAGAGGGGGCAGGCCAGGACTGCCAGCGCAGTGGCCAGACTGCCCGCATGGGGCAGTGGCCGGGGCCGCTGGCACAGCTCGCGCTTCTGGGTTGGCAACTCGCTGGAATTTGTCCATATATAAGGCACACTGGGTGATAAGGAGCACTTCCGGCTTAGGGTTGAAATTTCGGTCCAAAAAGTGCGCCTTATAAGCGTGAAATTACTGTAATTTAAAACTGAAAATTCTAATGCTCTTGCCTTTAGGAACTTGTTCTGGAAGTGCAGTGGAGTTGTATCTGGGACAAAGGTCTGAAAGGTTCCATCCAAGTTTGGGCACTTCATAAGAATTGCCACCTGAAGAAATTCTGGTTATTGACACCAGTAATATTACAGCTGGTAGCTTATGTGAGGCTACTGTGCCATGCAGACATGTGCTTCTGAGAAATTGGGCACTTTTTTTTTCCTCCCAGGACTAGGAAAGGAAGATGAGAAGGCAGAACAGTAAGTAATTTGTCCCCAGAATGTGTCAGAATTCCCCTATGCATGTTTCCTGTCTTCTTCAGAGTACTTCTTTGCTCTCATGCTAGTTTTGGTAGGACCATCACTCTCCCCTTCACCTTAGCTGGAGCACTATGCAGGGAGGGAGGTGTCTGCTCAAATGTTCAGAGAAGGGTGGAAAGGAAGGGATGGGAGCTGCTCAGTTTGAGGAATAGCCACTCATTTGTCTCCATTCATGCTAAGTTTTTATAGCCCTTCTTATGTGACTTGTGTACTCATTTTGCATTAGAGGATTGGACAAAATCAGTTCTTGGAAGAGGGATAGGGGCATCTTATCAGCTCAGCAAAATTTATCTTGCTAGGCGTACAAGCTGTCCAAGATGAAAGTATGCTCTTCTTTGGAAACATTATATGGAATAAGAGTCCTGATGACTCTTTCATAAAAGAGCTTTTGGCTTGCTCTATTAAATAATTAAATCTCTCTTCCTGGAGAGGCTTTTCATCTGTGCCAGCAAAATGCTTCTGGCTTCTTGTAAGAAGACCGTGAGACTGGGTTCCAGTATGGCGAGTCACGGTTGCTGGTTTTATATGGACACAATTTCTAGAAATTTAATTATAATCTTACTAAGATTAAAATCTAAATTTATTTCACTTTTGGCTAAAAGGCTTGACATTTAATAGGCTGTCTTCAAACTCATTAGCCTTGATTTCTGTGGTAACCAAAGCCATTGCATAGTTTTCTTCTGGGATTCATTGTGCTACCTATCTTCGATTCTGGTGTAAAGTAATAAGATCTTAGAGTTGCTCTGAAACCCTGAATTAAGGGTGTGGACTGGAGACTTGAAGTCTCAAAGGTTTGCAATCTCTGAGCTCCCAGAGAGTTGCCTGGCAGCAAGGAGGGTTTTGTGCAAGTGCCTATATGCATTAGTGTCTGCAAAGAACCACTTCATGTTCCAGCAGTCGCACCTTGGCTTGCTTTCTAGTTGCATCTTGCAGCTCAGCGTAAACACCTTCTCACTTAGAGAGATGTAAGAGAGTGAAAAGCAGTCTTTGAAGAATAAAAAAACAATGGGGTTTAGAGAGCCTGATGGGTCTTCATTGTCATCACAGAAGATCAAAGAAAACCTTGGAGCTGCTCTTTCTACTCAGAATTGGAAATAACATTCTTAATTACAGAAGTGAGCAGGTCTGACAGAGTTTTTTTTCTTCAAAGGGAGGAATGCTATACTTCATCTTTCAGCCTTTGCACTCTTTGCAGCACAGCATTTTTGAAAAATTACACCTGTCCTGTAATGGAAGACTTTTATTTAAGGTTTTCCCAGGGCAATCTTATCTCAGTTGGATTTACTCAGCATCAAGTTGTGTCACCATTTCAGCAAGGTGATCATAGTAAGCATGCTACTAAATAGAGAAGAAGAAAATGCCAGCAGGGGTGATGAAGATTAATAACATGGAGGTGCAGGAAGTTTACTTACTGTATTGCAAGCTCTTTTATTCTGCTCTTCCACTGGGGAAATCGGTACTTGTCTGTCAGCTTTCTGGCTTAAGTGATGCTCTCAGGGTCCCTGTTTTCCACCAGCAACTACAAAAAATGTGTCTCCACTTATAAAGCCCTTTTGTGGCTTGTTCCAATGTAGTTTTAATCTTCCAAGTCCTTGTGAGCAGTTAACTTTTGCTACCATTATAGCTTGTTTTAGGACTTCAGCATCTTACATCAGTCACAGGGGTTTGTTTTTGGTTTTGTTGGGTTTCTTTTGTTTGTTTGATTTATTTGTTGTTGTTGTTGGTTATGGTTTTGTTTTGTTTATGGTGCTCTTTTTTTAAACCTGTTTGTTGTTGTCTTCAAATGTCTTTCTCACTTAACCATTTGGAAGCAGAGGCTTTTATTTCTATAATATATTTTCCAATCCTTGTCTCGCTGGGGTCACGATCATTGGTTCTATGAGAATCAGTCATGCATTATATGGGATCCATGTTCTGGATACACTGTTTAAAGCTATTTCTGTGTTTATTGTAAACAGTGTGGTCCCTTTCTGTGGTTCACCAACTTTTGTGGCTGTCTAGCTGGTCAGCCAGAGGCTGTGAAATGGTGGCTACAAGGCACTCATGTCTTTGCAAGAGCCAAAACGAGGGATGGGGACTCCAGATGGCTCTTTAAAATGCTGTTTTTTGTATCCAAATGGTACAACAATTCATGGGTCGTGGGTGACAAGAGCCCAGCCCACAGTCTTTTCAGCCACAGCTGTGGGTTCCTCTGAAGCCAGCTCTAGTTCTGGTTACAATGCATTATGTACTTTTCATTGTAGAGCATCTTAAAATGTGATAACCAGTCAATACTTTTACTATTGCCTATATACCTATATGCTATCAAAACTAGCAACATTATCATATTCCTATGTTACTATGTTCCAATCACAAAAAGTTAGTATGTTACAACTGAGGCTAGAAGTTGTTTTTCAGATTTTTGGCAATGGAAAATTTTGAGATATTTTTCTTGCAACATGGCATTTTTGTTTGCCTGTGAAAATCTCTTTGCTTGGTAAAAACGTCTTTTGTTTGACGTGGATTTATCCTTTGCTCAGAATCATAAAAACCCCTTCCAACTCACTTGATCTTTGCCTTTTAGTTATCCACTAAGACTAGTTCAGCAATTCTTTTCTTCTGTATCAAAACTAGCTATCATTTCTATTCTTTCTTCAGATTCTACATTCAAAGGTCCTTCTATTATACATACATATCTGTGAGACCTTCCTTGAAATCCTTATATTTTCCAACATGTTTTGGTCTTGAGAGGCCTTGGTTGTGCTGGCAGGTGTTGCCCCTTCTGAAATGGACAGTTCACGCTGCATCTCTGGCAGTATGAGGAAAGGGAGGGAAAAATAAGTAAGGTGGAAATACAAGAGGGCACAGAGCATGTTTGTGTAGTTTGAGGTGGCTGCTGAAATATGGAATAGATGTGAAGAAGACCTTGTACTGAAGGAAAAATGGGTGGAACTTGAGGAGGAATGGAAAATTGACATTGGTATGGAGATGGGTTGAGTGGTATTTAAAGGGAAGCATGTTTCAGGGTGATGTGAAGTCTTACATGACCTTTTGTTTGTGATCTGTGTCTTCTTAAGAATAGAATAACACTGCGTTATTCCACATTTGGTTTTGTGTCCAAAGTGCGAGTACTCTTGCAAGCTTCCCTTGAGATCCTTTTATGCCACTTCCATCAGTGGTAGGATGAAACACCTCACTGACAGCTGAACTGCTCCTTCCCTGGCTCTCCAAGGTGGCAGTGATGGGCTGGTGTCATCATTTCAGTCAGTTAGGTCTGCAGTGACGATGCTGCTAGGTGTAGGTCTGTGGAGGCAAGGGATGGTAATGCTCTTTGGAAAGTGGGTGTGGAGGAGTTTTTTGTTTGCTTTTCCTGTGACTCTGAGATAAGAATGAATAAGAATGCTATAAAAATAAATAGCCTGTAGGGATCAATCTTAGTGCCATCCTGCACCAAGTCTCTGGCATTAATATGGATGTCTCTTCCTGTTATTAATCTTACAGAGGAGTTCTGTGTGGAGCATTTACAGATCTAATGAGCTCATTTGGAAAAAAGCTTGAAATTCCAGGTTATCTGTCCAACTTCAAAACATGATTGAGAGCATTGACAAATGCACACATACGCATAGGTAACTGCTTGCTTACCAGTCAAAATAGGGGCAATCCAGGAAATGTCCCTGTGCTATGCAAAATGAAAATAAGTTTGTTCATGCTGAGTGCCAGCCCCAAGGCATTTGTGACTTCCATAGAAAAGTTTATATGGCAAATGCTACACCCATGTTTTATTTTCTTCCATAAATGATGGGCCTAGTGATGAGTTTGCCACCAATTGGCAGACTTCCCTTATACTTGTTAGGAAAGGAAAGAGGAAATAGCAGATAGCTATTGTGAAATCAAAGGTAGTTTTCAAAAGAAAAAGAAAATAATGCTAGATGAATATTTTTGGGAAGGAAAACTGGAACATAGAAAAATTAGGGGAAGAGAAAATTGTCCCCTTATCTTTTAAATTGTGTGAATGTCAGAAGTACCATCCAAAAATCTTAAGATTTTATTGTTATGTAAACATAACCATGGTGTAGTTTAACTTACTTCTAAAAGTCTAATGCATCAAGCCAAGTAAAATATTCATTAGAGTAATTGGTTCAGTTCAACCTCTCAAGGCTACAGCTTGGAAATATACACACTATTGCCTTTAGAAACGCAGCATGTTGATTCACCAGTCATTTTGCTCAACTCATTTTCATTCCATATGCTTACTATATGTTGCAAAATCTAATTAAGTAACTGAGGTAGCAGTTTGCAAGCAGTATTTGATACACTTTTAAGCCAAAGGTTAAGTGGTTCACTTGCAAAGCACATCAGAAATTTTTAAGATATTCTTGTATTAAAATAATTGGATATGGAAGTACACACACAAGTGATAATAATATAGTAAAAAGTTATTTGTTCCCAGAATAATAATCTGTTTGTTAATTCACTTAGATATGCCTAAATTAAGTGTAAAATTCATTAAGGTGCTAGCTAGACAGTTTTCACTGTAGGAGGCTGGTTTTTGTGTCATATGATGAATTCATCATACCTTCATAGGTTTTCCTCTCTCCTCCCCTCTGTGATGGGCATCTGCCTCAGACCATATGGTTTTGGAAAATTTTAATTCGAATTCCTCTCTCAAGGAGCTGAGCTAGAGAAAGTCTAACTTGCTTACAGTTGCTAAAAATGTTGTAGAGACCTTCTGTTTCCGTGCGGAGGAGCAGGAACTTGAAGCTTAGCACAGGCGGGTAGCTTGTGCCAGGGACAGGCTTTTGCTTTCGATGAAAGTCTGCCGAATATTGGCCAACTTGTGTACCTTTCACAATTTGTTCATTTCCAACAGAGACTTGCTGGAGTCTCTTGTGGCTGTGTCCTCATGAAACCTGTATTCTCTGGGATTTGATGAGTCTCTCGTGACTGTGTCCTTATGAAACCTCTCTTGGCTTTTCTTGCTGGCACATCTATAGATGGCTCTATCCTGTCACAGGTCCAGTGCATCGTCCAGGTGCTCGTGTGCCATCACCACGGGTGGCAGGGCAGGCTGGTGGAGCTTTGCATTGTCCTCAGTTGGAGTTTTAGCCACCTGCCATTGCCAAATGTGGGCTCTTGTGAATGACCACTGACTGAATGTTGGCCCCATTGTGCAGTTTCCCGTACCTTTGTGACCCAGCATATCGTCACAAAGGTTAAAAGCAACTGTAAAAATTGACACAGACATTGGCACTCCTCTGGCTGGTCTGCAAAGCTAAACACAGAGGTTTAGTGAGTACTGATTCTGTTGCAGAGACAGATACATGTTTCTTGAAATGCACCCACCTGTTTGTGGGTTTGCAGCTGTTTGCAGCTGCTACCATGATGTTTTAAAAAAAGAAAGCAACTCCCAGGATAAACACCCTGCTGCAATGGTATGTTGAGAGTGTGCTGCTAGGGCTGAATGTGCCCTTGGAGCGAGCAGCTGTAGGAGGAGGCAGAGTCTGGTTGCTGGGGAGCCTGCTGGAGCTGAGCAGGCTAAAGCATCAAAGGCTTGGGGAGCTGTTGGGCAGGGGACACACATGTAGGCTTAGCAGCTTGCATGTGAGGGAGCCAAAACTGAGAGTCCCGTAGCAGCTGAAGCCTGGTGAATTTCTGTTTCAGTTTTTTTGGTCATATTTTCAAGTTTCAACATGCCTTGGCCATTTGTGAATGGGGATTAGATTAAAGAATTATTTGAGTCTCTTTTGACTTTATTTTTTGTGCATCTTTTCTTTTGCTTAGCAAATGTGAGCATTCCCAATAATCAGAGGACTAGGACTTATTCCCCTGTTGTTACCTTTGAAAAAATGTCATTAGAAAAACAACATTTTGGATCTGATCATCAAATCATTGTGCATCCTTTTCATATGCCTCTTGAACTCTTCCAATTAAGTTTTTAACCCCTGTATAACTGCCTCTCCTGCCTTTCTTCATTAAATACATAGTTTCTTTGTTTCAAGCAGTATGGCAGAGAAACTTGGAATATTCCACAGTATTTTAAAGAAGCATAGTTTATGAAAATTGATGAGCTTCTTAGGTGATATAATCTAGAAAGGAAGACTTAATAAAACAGCCTTCTTTTATTGAAACACAAAACTTAATGTTGACTGAACATTGAATCAAGGAGCAAAATGTCTCTATTCCTGCATTTCTTTTATATTTTAGCCATATATAGCTTTGAAAATATTATTCTTACAGCAATGAAGAATACTTCTAGCACAGAGCAACTCTTTATGACCAATTTTCTCTGGCAGATTGGGAAAACTGTGACATAGCTCTTTACATATTGCCAGTAAATATGGTCTTGCAGTGTTACCACATTGCGATCTTGTTCCATTAGTAGAATTTTATGTAGTACCAAATATAATTTTTGTACTGAAGTAAGTACAATAGCTAGAACGGGTTTCTAGACAGCCTTTATTGTCATGCTCTTGGACTGTGCCTGATACTGTATGGTGCTGGTGATAAAAGAATTAGAAAAAATGCCAGTGTGGGCACTGTGGAATTCATTATTGCAGTGGGGCTCAAGATCTTGCAAGTGTAATGTTTATGGATATGGTTTATGTATAACTTAGTGAAACATCTTAAAATGCATTTTAGTTTGTATGTGCATAATGCTGTAGCATTATGATATTTTTATAATATCAGTCATGAAAAATGTACTGTATCTCATGAGAGAGTTGGCATCACAACTGGTTTTTTTGATAGGCTGTGTATTTCCATCTTGTCGCTGCTGTTTGAAAACCTTTTGGTCAGTGTAGAGCTTAGGTGATTACATGAACCACGTAGGAACAGGAAACATCTGAAGTGTGTTTTTCTGTTTGTGCTAAACAGAGTGAGGATTAATTGAAGTGTACTACCAAGGAAGACTAAACAAGCTTCTTTATCTTTTTTCATGATTATTTACCTGATGTTGTAAAAGCTCCCAGCATCTTTCAAGTACACAACGTTCTCTTGGATCATAACATTCCTTTGTTTGGTGGACTTATTTATGAAATAAGCCTAAGTAAGCATGTAGAACTTCGTTGTGTTAGTTCCCTCATATATCTAAGTAGTCTTCGCTCATGATTTTCCTAACATCTTAAGTTGTTTTGCATAATGGCAAAAATTTCCTTGGCATTTGCACCCTAGCCTCGTGAAAGCTTAGTTAGGACTTTATGTGCCAATGCACACAGAAGCCCTCTGATCATCTGGGTGTCTGCCCACGGGTAAATGTAAAGGACAGAGGGGGTCCTGTTGACTTCTGTAGGACTACTGTGCACTGAAAGCATGCATGTGGTGCCTCGCTGATGCGAGGTCCAGGCTGTAGACTGTGCAGTAATGCACAGAACCTGAGATCTGCTCTGTGTGGAGCTGGCAATGCGTACGCTCAAAACAAGAATTCCTACTGGCAGAACAAGCAGCTTCATTTCATTGTCTCTTTGGAATAGACCTGGCAAACTCCGAGTGGTCAGCTTCTCAAAGGGCACACCTCAAGAGATCCTTGTTTTCAGAGATGGAGACAAACCCCTTCATAGGTGAATCACTCAGAAAAGCAACAACAACAGCAGCAGCAGCACCCAGGCAGGGATTTTGTCGTGCCGCACGCAGAGGAATGGCACTCCCGGGTGCTGATGCTGCGAGGTGTGATGTGCCGGGCTGTGTTTCAGCAGCCCTGTGCTCAGAGAAGGGCTATAATTAGATTAGCAGCCTGCTCAGCAGCGGTGCCAGCCTGCGAGCCTCAGCGAGCATGTGCTGGATTCTGCATGTGCCTCCCGCTTATTGGCGGCCGGGGTTGCTGCCTGCCGGTTTGATAGGTTTCCCCAGTAATCTTTATGCTGCATTACAGACATAGAGACAGAGGTACTGCGTGCATGCAGCGGGAGAGGTGCTCTGCTCCGAGCCTAAAAGAAAGCCCACAGATGAAAGGCACTGGTCTTTGTTGCAGAGCATCAGTACTTAAGGACTGCTAGCTGAGAGCAGAGAGGTCAGTGAAGGAGTTTTACTTGGTGGTAATTACTTGCAGGTCTTTATCTCTCCGGTAAAACAGTCATGCATGAAATGAATACTGTTAATCATGTCATCTGTTTAATTTGATCTTGCTTTTGTTAATATCACGTATACTCTGGTGGGAGAGCTATCAGATGAAGAAATGTGTCATTTGAGTGGGTTCAGTTCAAAAATAGAGTGGATTTATATGAGAATATTGCTTTCATTTGAAATTTTGATCCTGTGCATGAGTGTGATTTTACTGGTTGCCTTTTGTTATGCTAATAGAAATATTTTTTGTTGGAATGTTTTCTGCCGAGCAATTGAATTAGTGCATTTATAACTACCAGTATATGACGATAAATCTTGAAATATTGATCAATTTAAAGAATAATTTTGTGAAGTATTCTTTAATATGATCACATCAATAACTATCTTGATGGTTCTCTTGCAACAAGGTAGAGGCATGAGGAGTATTATGCTATTGTTCTTTCAACAAAGATGCTGGAGCCTTCATGTTTGGGTGGATTCTTTGTTTCATGTACTGGCTTTTATTTTAAGTGGCTTTCAAAATGAAACTGAAGCTATTCAGCCTGGTAGATTTCAGTATATCCCTTGCTTGCACATACATGTATTTTATACGTATTTATTGTTCTCAAGGGCTGAATTTTGGCCCAAAGCCTTGTTTATTGTGAGAACTGCCTTCAGCAGTAGAAAGAAACAAGATATATTTATGCCAATCTTTTAATCTGTGATTCTGAGACTATTACAGTATTTATCATAGCGTCATCTCATATAAGTTTTTTTCATACTTGACCTACGCATCAATTGATCACAACTTTTCCTGTAAAACGCATACATATTTAATGAGAACATTCTACAGTGAAAGCTGTTCAGAACAAAAGAAAGCAAGCATAAAGTATTTTTAAAAAAGTCTCATAATGTAGTCATGACTCATTTGATGAGTTTTGATTATTAAGGCTGACTGGTGAGACTTCAGAGTTAATGCCCTTGTCTGTCAGACTCCAGAGCCCACATGAACTTGTATATTAAGTCACCAGTCATCTGGCTGGCTGGCTGCCACCATGCGTCCGAGGTACGAGTAGATTGTCTCAGCCAGGATCAGAAAGGTGTTAGGAACAGGAGCTATTTTAGTATTAGTCTTCATTCTTCCCTCTGCACTTATCCTTGAAGAGTTTTTTTCTACTGTATAAACCTTCTGAGTAGATATCCTCCAATGTGAGCATTTATTCAGTTACCAACTTTATATGGCAGTGGGCACTGCAAAGACACATTCTTTGTTATTTGTGGTATGTGTATATTCAAACAGAAGAGTATTTGGAAGGTTTAATCACAGCTGGTACATAACAGTTTGAAGTTTTGCTGTTGACTAAGACATCTAACTTGGTATTTATTTTAGTCAAGAGGAAGTTGTTTTTCCATACTCCAGGAGCTGGTTTTGAAGTTGTTTTCTTTTAGGCAGCTTTGAAAAATGCCATTTTTGTAATGTGAGAGTTAAGCCTGGACAGGGAGGATTCGAG
The DNA here is from genome assembly GCA_009812075.1 of Sialia sialis. Taxonomy (NCBI): domain Eukaryota; kingdom Metazoa; phylum Chordata; class Aves; order Passeriformes; family Turdidae; genus Sialia; species Sialia sialis. The sequence goes on along the minus strand of VRYO01001463.1, from coordinate 37,308,551 downwards.
ATAAGACGGCATGTTGTTCTTGAGCTGTTTCATACTCCCTCATTGTGCCAAGTTACCAACCAAAAGTGTTTTACAGATGCTGTAAGCTGATTAATGCTTTCTGCCTTTTTTAACAGAGGCTCACCTTAAGTAATTTATCTGTGTTTTTATAACCTTTGCAACAGCTTCCTGTGAAGGAGTAACTGAAATCAATGTTAGTTATAATGAAATTTAGAAGGTGAATATCCTCACCTGAATAATGTTTACCATATCCAGACTAGTGGGTTTCCAAGAGAGAAGAGGCTGATATTTTCTATTCCATGTGTTAGGCTATTCTTATTTCTAAACAATATAAAGTATGTCTGGAAAAACACTGTATGAGTTATCATATTTTTGGTGGTGGATACAGGCAATACCACCACCCACTGGAACTGAAATTATGCACCAGCAGCTATTCAGGTGTGGATGTTGCTCCAGAAAGAGATGTGTTGATCTATGCAAGAAGGGCAATAAAATGTGACAGTAGTGAAACTAGAACTGTGACACTGTAATTTAAGTTTGCAATAGCTTAACAGCAAGGAATATGCTACTTTGTTATTTCTTCATTTTGTTACATCCTCATTTTTCTTCTGCTAGACTAAGAAAACAAATTGAAGCAACAGTTTGTGGGAATGTCTCTAAAAATTTGACATCCTTACTGCTATAAGCATATTTTAACTATAACCAGTGTATTGCTCCAGGAAATTTAACACACTAAAGATTATTATCAATGAGATTTTGTATTCAGGCTTTGTCAGTGAATTTCTTGATGTAGAATTTTTTAATTAGTCTTTTGTTAGGAGATGTACGCGTAGCATGTTTGTTATGTGCCTCTGTGAACTGTTCTCATTTCTGATGTGTTGCCTTGTAGTTGAATCTCCAAGTCCTTTGTTTTGTGAAATGGAAACTTTTCCTTCCCAACAGGAATACAGTATGTGTATATACATATGAATGGCAAAGCCACACAAGTATGTTGTGAAAATAAAGGTCTCAACTGTTTAATTTATATATGCTGATAAACATGTATAAATACGTATCTATTTTCTACCATATAAATCTAACATATATTTGTGTAGAAAACACTTTCAATGTCATTCCTGTATTCTCATCATAATCCAATAGAAATACTCTTGAAAGAGTAATGTTAGATTTGGCTACTGGCTGGAGATGGGATATATGCAGTAAACTGAGTGGCTGTAATAAACTGTGCTGCACTAGCTCTTCCCTGTTAAGATATTATGTCCTTTTACTGCTATGCATATAAGTGAATTTTGCATTACTTAAACCCTTACCAAGTCTAAAGGGGAAAGATGATACTTAAGGTTAATGCATTTTTTTTGTAGCCTGTTAGCAATGAAAGAGATACTCCAGAAAAAGTCGTAAGGATTTAAATATTACCACAGTGTTTATTTTGCAGGATTTGTACTTACATGCCTTACAGTTTTTAAGTCAAGTAGCAGCCAGTGATATATGCATATAGGTTTATATTAGAATGAGAAAAGTGACATTGTGCCCTAAAGCTCCTTTCTCCTTTTCCTCTGTTTTTTGGAACTAACTCCAGTTATTACTTTGCTGATGAATTGACCGTCTGCTTAAATGGTTGAGACATTCAACAGCGCATCTATAAATGCTTATTATAACACTTTGAGAGTTCACAGGAAATCAATAGCCTGTTTTCTGTATTTTGTTGAGTGAAGGTCGTTTCATTCTTCTAGATCTGAAGACTTTTAGGCTGGGTGCTGTGAAGGTGCAGGATGAGCCCTCTTGGTGGAGGTTCTCTCTGTGGGCTCAGCACAGAATGTATCAGCTTGGGAAGGCCTTATTGCTGTGACACTCCTCCCACACTGATGCAGCAGCACTGTTTTGTGGAGCCCAAAATGTCCCTTGTGTGCAGACAGCTGTTGCTCCAGTTCAGGGATGTGTGTCCTCCCATGCCCTGGGACTGGGCACAGGAGAGCTGGTGGCAGGGAGTGTCTGCTCTTTGCCTGGCACAAGCTACCCTGGGGACTAACCATGTGGAGCTAGAAACGGGATGAATGAAATACATCTAGCTTTGGGCAGCTGTGTGTCGGGTATTTGCAATGCTAAGAGTGGAGTTGTGTTTTATAGAGAAGAAAGTGAAAGTGGCTCTGTTTTGCAGTTCTCACAATGGTATGGTAAATTAAAAGCAAAAATGGATATTAATGTTTTTTTACACTTAATCTCCTGTTATGATTAATTTAAATTGTTCCTAAATGTATTACCTTCAGTATTAAGTGTGACTTGATAGGTTAAATGCAGAATACAGCCAGCAAATAGTAATCCTGGATGCTATTGTCTGCATAATCCTGGTAATGAGATTCCTGTCTTAATTTCACGTTCTCTTTCATGAATGTGCTTCAGCCACCTGTAGACACAAATATTTGCTGTGTCTTTCCATGAAGCACCTGGAGCTTTCAGCTCTGATCCTCACAATGTATTGTCCATTCCATAACAGATGTTATTTGACTTTGTGCCCTGTTATGTAGCTGTTGCATACTTCTGTAGTATATTGGTTTATTAATTGGAACAATATTTATACATTGATGATGATCCTATGGCCATTACTTATTTGGCTGCTTGTCTGTTGGGTTTTGTAGAATAATTTCACTGTATCATCCATACCTTCCTGAATGCGTGTAGTACAAAAGCCCCAGTTAATGGCAAAGAAGGATATTAAATTCTTGCTTTTCTTTTAAGAGAGTTTAACATGGTGAAAGTTGGTAGACTAAACCAAAGGTTATTCTACTTCCTGATTAGGAAGACTATAGAAACAGCGCTGTGAAAAAGTAATGCAACGTGTCAGAAGACTTGTACATGTTATCAGTGCTGTTTAACTAGAGAGAGATGTGCATATCTAGATTTGAAGTGCTATGCACATTTTCCCAAGTTTATGAAGTTTATATCTATTTAAGATCCTTTAGTGTCCATGGAGATAAGTGTTTTTTTCAAGGTTTGGTTTTGTATATAATATTACCGAAGGAGAGATGTTAATAAAATGTGGTGTGTTGGCCTACAATACAAAAGCACAATATGATACGGTGTCTGTGCCAAAATGTTTCCTGCCTGTATAATCTAGGCAGGAAAAGGCTAGAGTGGAAGGGAGAAATTGAGACAATAAAGATGAATTATCTTTTATGTGACCACAAACTGTGGAGTTTCAAGGTAGACTGAACAGTCTGTGCTTTAGGATTATAAACCATTACTGCAAATGTCTTTACAAAGAGTGAAAAATATAAGATCAGTGTAACTGTTCCTGTCTGTATAAGCACTTACAGTACAAACTTCCCAGGGTAAGAATGATTTCCTTCTGTCTCAATGTCATAATTGTCATTGGGTATTTCGGGAATTGCAGTCATCTGGAAATGAGTGTGCAGCTTTGTGTTTCTACTGTGACATTACAACAGCAGTCTATTCAGAAGATATATGAGGGACATGATAAATTATATCCCTTTCTCTTCCATTACAGTTACATCAGCCTTACAGTAATCCATGGTTCTGCGCCATGTGGTGTCCCCTGTTTTCCTTCAACAAATTGTGGAGTGCAGAGGTTGCTAGTTTGGCCTCTACCTCTTCAGGGACTGGGTAAAGTCTGGCAGGGGCTGTGCAATTGCTGTACATTTTCTGTGAAGCACAGGTACCACCGAGGGTGCAGCAGAAGAGAACCTGTGAATATGTCATTATCTTCCAGTGTTTTGGTGCTTCTTGTTTCTCTTCACCACAGTTGTCCTCTCCTTGCTGCCACCACTTTTCCAAATTTGTCTGCTCCATTTTCCCATTTAAATCCACTATTCTTTTTTCTTCACTTTCTCTCTTTCTGCCTCTTCTGCCCTTCAGTTTCTACCTGTCATAAAGCCTTGGGCTCTTTGACATCTTTGCAGTCACCTCATCCTTTTTGGGAGGTGGATATCTGTGCTCATTTCAGCTGGGGTAGTTGAATTTCTTCCCAGTGGCTGTATGGGGCTGTGTTTTGGATTTGTGCTGAACACAGGCTGATAACATAGAGATGGTTTTATTATCACTGAGCAGGGCTTGCACAGAGCCAAGGCTTTCCTGCTTTTTGTGCTGCCGTGCTGTGAGGAGGCTGGGGGTGCATGGAAGGATGGGGGAGACACAGCCAGGACAGGTGACCCCAATCACCAAAGGGATATTCCAGACCATGTGGCATCACATTCAGTGTATAAATCTGGGGGAAGAAAGAGGAAGGGTGGATATTTGGAGTGATGGTATTTGTCTTCCCAAGTCACTGTTACCTGTGATGCGGCCCTGCTCTCCCAGGACCTGGCTGAACGCCTGCCAGCCCATGGAAGCAGTAAAGTCATTCCTTGGTTTGTTTTCCCTATTTAACTGTCCTTATATCAACCCATGAGTTTTCTAGCTTTTACTCTTCCTCTTCTGTCCCTGAACCTGCTGGCTGGGAGAGTGAGCAAGTGGTTGCTGACTGGAGGTAAACCACAATAATACCCAAAAATAACACTTATGCAGAGGTTCCCAAGGACAGCACACAGGTGAAGAATGTACGTTCTCTTACCAAAGGTTCTTGATTTTTTAAAGTTATTATGTATTTATTTGTTGGAGCAAGATGTCCTTGACTCCTGCTTGGAAAGCTTATTCTGACAAATACAAATCGTGCCTCTGACCTTTTCAAGTCTGACATATTTGCTTTTTTTCTCTCAGCCAGTTACCTCTTTACTGAAAGCAAGCATCTCTGTTCATCTTCCTGTCATCTCTAGATCAGGCCTTTCTCGAGTGATTTATGAGCTTTGCTGACCAGTTTCTGCAAACAGGACTCCTTCCTGTCATGCCGTCATGCAGGTACTTCACACCGGCTGTGTTTCTGTAAGAGCTTGACCCAAGGAGCTGCTTCTGCTCCTCCTCCTCCTCCTCTTCAAAGGTCTCTCACACAATTGTGGCACATTACTGATCTGAATTTTGACAGCTTCACTGGTGCCTGCAGGGCTCCAAGATGTGTGGGTACTTAACTGCCTTAAAGTCACATTTATTTTGCCCTTCTTCTTTTGCTGGCACTTGGCACGTTGGCTGCTCTGGGTGCCTAAAGGATCCTGCCACAGGCCGTCCACTGGGAGGAGGTTTTTCAGACTGCCTTCGTTAAATCCTCAGAGAAAAACAGCCAAGCAGGTTGTGCTCCTATCCTGTGCTAAATTATACAGGATTTGGGTTCTTCATCTGTACTGTGACCTGATGAGGACTATGGTATGTGTAGGAAAACTGGGATGCCTTTTTACTACCAATTCTGATTTTGAGCTTCCTAAGGACAGTTTTTGCAAGTATTTTCTCTTTTCTTATGCTTCAAAACAACTTATACTTTCAAATTTTATTTCACTGTGAAGTACTGAAGCCTAAATTTGCAACTCTGAAGCCTAAATTTGCAACAAAAGCACGTCTATAACTAACTCTTAAAACACATCCATTCTTAGAAAATATTTCAGATACTAAATCCATCTGGTGTTGAATTACCAATAATTTTTTTTATAACCACTCTTCTGTCTTTGTGGAAAATAGTCCTGGAAGCATTAGGATCCTTAAGGTTCTACACAGAGTTGTTTTTTTTCTCCTGCTTTTCCCTAAAATTAATTATGGAATTGTCAGTGTGATGCCTGGAAAGGCTGACTTGGAACAGAGACTAGACAGAGCAAAAAGAATAAAATAGATATTTATTGAAAGGATACACTTGGGCTGTGCAAGAGCCCAGCCCAGGCTACACCCAAATCAAATCCAAGATGGTTCCCAGTCACAAGTTTTACACTTTTTATAAGTTTTGCTTCATCAACATATTGGGGTCAATAGTCCAACCACAGCCCCAGATTATGAAGTCTCAACCCCTGGTTTACCCCTTTCCTTCTGCCATTGTTTATGCTTTTTGAGTACCTTGTCCTTGATTCTCAAGCTGGGAAGGGATTGTTTTGTCTAACTATCCTGTGAAGAGAACTTACTAACACTTAATATGAAGTTTCAGAGTTACACACCAAGCGGTAGAGAGTCTGAAAAATATAAAAGCTAAAACCCAAGGCATCATTTCCACCCTTTAGAGGCTTGACAAGGCCTTTACCTTGTCAAATCTTTATTCTAAATATCTACTAATAATAGATATTTAATAACAGACAAGTATCTAATAATAGTAAGTAACTAGCAACAGATAAATATGTAATGGTAAGTAAATATCTAACAGTGCATAAGTATCTAATATTACATCTCTACCAGTAAATATCTAATAATAGTTAATTATCTACACTAATTAACTAACAATAACAATAATAATAAACAATAACGAACAGTAATGAATATCTAACAGTAGTAGTGTCTTGTCCAATTGGGTATCATGCAAAGAAAAATAATGATCATCGTGAGCGGTTCTTAAGGCACAGAAGAGGAATCATTTAAATCATGTTTTTGTCTGCATCAATCTCTGTTTTTACAGTTATTTCAGCAGCAGAAGCTTTCTTACGCAACAAGCAGCAAAGAATCTGAAAAATATAAAAGCTAAAACCCAAGGCATCAAGTGTGTATCAATACCTGATCGGGGGAGGGAAGAACATGGAGCCTTCTCAGTGGTTTCCCATGGCAGAAAAGGAAGGAATAAGCACAAACTGAAATACAGGCAATTCCATTTAAATGTAAGCAAACCTTTTTATACTCTGAGGATGGTCAAATACTGGCGCGGGTTACCACAAGAGCTGGTGAAGTCTTCATCCTTGGAGATTTTCAGAACTCAACTGAGATGTGGTCCTGGGAAACCTGTTCTAGGCAGCCCTGCTGTCAGCAGGCTCCAGAGGTGCCTTCCAGCCTCAGCTGCTCTGTGATTCTGTTACTAGATGTCCACAAACAGCAGACCAAGCAGGCCTTGCAACTCTAGGCAAGTTATTTTTTATATATTAATTCTGCGATCCAAATAGCATAAGATTTTATTAGCTGAGTATATCCTAGGTATGAGTGTACACATGTACAGGTATGTATTCCCCTACCTGTTTCTGTCTCTAGTGTAAACATACTTGGAAACTAGAACAAGCTGGAGAATATCAGAGATGGAAAAGGGAGGAGCAGGATGCTTATATGTTTATATATCTGTTTTAAATATCCTAATGCCATTCCATATAGTTCACACATGCTTTATGCAGTCATTGAGTTTTTTTTCCCTTCCCTATAAATACGCTACATCTGTATAGTAAAAAAAAACAACTGGATAAAATGCTATAAAGAAAGATTTATTTTTATTAGATGATTTCTCTTGGGCACTACTTACACATAATTGCATCTTTGTTCCGGTGCACATTGAATGTAAGTGGGCACAAATCGTCCAGGAGGAGATCTGGGGGAGAGAAAGCAGAGAGCAAAAGGCTCTGGGTCAGAAGAGGGAGGTTTACCCTCAGCTAGACTCCTCTTTCTCAAAAAGGTAGCTCCAAATTAAGCAGTAAACACATAAAAACTGGCCTGAGTTTATGTATCTATATAAAGCACTCAGTACTTTGGATTTTTTCAAGTACTTTTTGAGTCCTACATGTGCATAATTATGGCTTTGCTGGTATTCAGCCCTATTTCTGCAGCCCACAGCTGTGTCTGGCTGTCTTATGGTGTTCTTGAAAACTAGAAAGCTGGATGGGCTGACTGCTAAAATTACATATAGTCTCTTGGCTTATAGATGATCCTGGGGGTTAGTGTTGGAGGGAGCTGTCTGTGAGCATCCTTTGCGGCATGAATTTCATACTTTGTGAGGAAAGGGAGACACTTGCACAGTTTTTCATCATGTCCCTTCAAAGCCATGAATCTTGCCTTACAGTACTGACACATATTCTTTCTCCTTTTCAACCCACATTAAAATCAATTTCCTCCTTCTTTAAATGATGACCCTTATGTTTTTTGGGGTCGAAGAGATTTTCTTGGTTTGTATCTCGGCTAAGATAAGTGACAAAGCATTCAGACTTGAGGTTTTATATATAAAGTTGAAAAAAAACCATTATCTTTCTTCTCATAAGCATTTGAATTTTTGTTTAAGTAAATGGCAATTTCAAGTTCTCTCTTCCAACTCTCGTGGTCAAATATGGCATGGGGTTTAGTTTTTCTTTTTCCTGCTTGTTCAGAGGTCTTGAAATACCTTCTTAGAAATGCACTTTCAAAAATAACAACAGTAACAGTAAAATCTGTTTTGAAGATGAGAGGATCCAAGCTCCGGTTCTAAGAGCTTATTTAGCTCCATGTTTAACATACCAGCTTCAGTCACAGCCACTAGAAAGTTTGGAACTTTCTTTTTTTGCTGTTGAAATTTCAAAACTTACAGTAATTTCACAACCATAAGGCACACCGTATTATAAGGTGCACTTCCAGGTTGTTGGAAATTTCCAAACTTTGTCCATATATAAGGCGCACCAGCGTATAAAGTGCACTTTTTTTTTTTTTGCAGCAAAGATCCACGTGCAACAAAGTATCGAATTAGTAACGGAATCGCACAATCGCGGGGTTTACTGGCAGGTGCTCAATTTGCAAACATTTTTCACAGATCGGCGTAGCCTTTAAATGCAGCCCCAGGCACCCTGCCCATGCTGCGGGCCCCGGCACTCCCACCCATCCCCAGCGCTGGCTGCTGCGGCTCTCGCGGCTCAGCTCCTTGGCTTGCGGCTCGCACTTCCAGGTTGGCAAATTTCCGAACTTTGTCCATATATAAGCTGCACCAGATTATAAGGCACGTGTCTGGGTTTTGAGCAAAATTTTAGTCAAAAGGGTGCACCTTATACTCATGAAATTACTGTAATCTTTAAGAACTGTACCATAATTCTTATGAACTCTACCATTCATTTCAGTTTAGCAGTTATGGCTTTTATACTTGAACAGATTACCTTCTTGGGTCAGTGCAGTTGTCTTTTGAAAATCATTTAGAGGTATCCACTGGTAGTGAAGTTGTCAGATATTACAAGCATGCAGGAAGAATGAATAGGTTTGGACTGACAGCTCCACTCTCCCTTCCCTGCTCTTCTTTACCTCCTTGCCTGTGTGTTTTTAATTATTCCTTCCCCTCTCTGTCCCCCAGCCCCTTTTCTTCCCAAATCTATAATGTTTGCTGTGATTTTCAGTTTCAAGGACTGTTGGGCCATCTGAAGCAAGCAAAAGTCTTGTTTGTATTTTAAAGCATGGGACTTGCTTTTCATTTCCTTTTCATGATATATCTGGAAATGTTCACATGTCTGATGTGACATTCTTCAGTAAAAGTGGGACCTGCTTGCAGTCAAAGCTGCCCTGCAAATCAGAGGTCAGCTCGGTGCTGCCAGCAGTGTGACTGTTCCTCTCTTACATGTTTCTGCCCTTCCAAGCTCCACAGGGAAGAGCCAATGGAATTGTAAGAAGTTCCTGTTCAGCTGCTTGGAGCATTTACATAGTATTCCCTAAGGAAGAGTTTACTTGGAGTTTACTGGGGTTTTTTTAGGCGCTTCATATTGATCTTCACAGTGGGTTTATCAGTAATGCCTTCAACATGTATGTGTGAGTTTCCTGCTTTTTCTCACAGCTGGAAAGGAGTTTTCATTAAGTGTGGAGGTGTTGGATGAGCTCTGTTTTTAGGATATTTCTTCCTGAAGCCTGCCAGTTTGAGGATGCTGCCACACCAAGCCCAGTGGTGATGAAACAGCTGCAAGTTCCACCAAGGTAGGATTGCACCAGGGGCTTTTATGTAGAGCACTGTGACAGAGCTGTGACTTCTTGAGATTGTTGCTCTGTTTGGTTTCTTTCAGCCAGAGGTACTAATCAAAACATGGCTCTGTACCTGGCACTGCACAGTGCCCTCGCTCTGCTATGGAAAAATTTGGAATCTGAGTGTTTTTGTAAAGAGGGGAGAAACCCAGCTATGGTGATGCCTTTGGGGGCTCCATTTGAGTTTTGTCTTCAAAATGCAATTGTTTATTGCATTTAGAAAATAAGTAGCCAAGACAAATAGGTAGATGAGGTTAATTTTTACTATTGGTTTATTTCAATTTCTTACACTTATGGGAGAAGTCAGGTGGCCCAGTTACTAATGCAGAACTGATACAGCCTCAAAAAATGTAATTGCATTTGTCCTCAAAGAGAAAAACCATACTAAGTGCAATTCTGTTTCAGTCCCCATTGCATCTAGCATGATTTTTAGCATAGTTTTGGAATCCTGAGGGATTTCCTTATTTCACATAAGCTATCACCTGAAGTGACTTGTACTTCTTTAAATGTACTCTCCCTTGAAACTTAAGTCCTTAAATAGTCTACATAAGTTTTGAATGCTTGTATTGCCTTTGATATAGTTAGATTAAAACTTTTATTTCTGCATAGATGTGGGATTTGTCTGTATAATTTTTAAGTACGTGAAAACAGGGTTAGCATTAATCTCCCCTCTAAGTTGTCCACTGCTCAGCTGGAATCTTTAAGAGCCTTTTAAACACCTGTAGTATCCCAATATTTCTTGTCAATGAAGGTCACTTAACTTGTGTAGGAAGTGCAATTTCTGTCAAGTTAGTCTACTGAGAGCCTTGTGCCTTAAGGAGCCTTTGTGATGATCTTTCCAGACAAAGCGGCACTTACAGAGAAATTATGAAAATGGTTTAAAGTAAAAATTCTGCAATCCACTTGACTTTTCCTTCCTGTCTTAAACATGTTAATATTTTATAATAATAATAGTAAATGGAGATGTAAACTAAAGCAGTCATCACCATATACCATAGCAGTGGAATAAAAACTGACCAGTCCTTCCTACCCCTATTTTATTTCTTTCAAGGCCCTCCCAAGCAGGGAATGCCCATATCTTGAGGATTTTCTCAGTGTAGCATATCTGAGATGCAGGCTTCTCTATCTGCCCATACTATAAAATCTGCCATACATGTGTCTTATCCTACTACTGAAATACTCAGTTGTCACTCTCCTTGCCTGGATGAAAGCAGCCTTGTCCCACTTATATCAATTCTGGGTACTGCTTGAAAGAGCATTTCCCAGAGCCTGTGGCTTTGATCATATCATCTGTCTTTACATCTTGTGTTGGTTCCTTCTTCTGTGTTGTACCCAATATTGAAACTCATGGTAAGATATCCTAACATTGTCATCTTCCATTTATTACCAACATTTTTGGTTTCTTGTCTTTGTAAATGCCATCCTAAGTCACCTTTTCTTACGCTTTCAAACAGTAAACTTGGTGCCTTGTTTTATATCCTTTCCACCTGGTAAAAGGATAAAAGTAAAACGATATATTAAATAAATCCAGTGTGCTCCACTGTGTTCTTTTAATTTACCTAGTATCATCAGGCAATCTTGCAAAATGTGTATTAGTAACATTTCAATTAAGACCTAGAAAAAGATCTTTTCAGGAGGACCTGTGTTTGTGTTTGTATTGCACCTGCAGAGTAATATCTGCTGGGAAGAGTTTTCTGTGCAGATAATTGGCAAAGGCTTGTAATGCAACAGAAACTTGCTGTGGTGTCACTGATTACAGAGAACAAGTCTAGTCCAGTGGCATTTCTAGGTGGATGGATTTGTCTGCAATGAGAAATACCATCAGTTACAAAAGCAAATTGTCCTGGGAAGGAAGATAAAGTATAACGTTAATACAAGATAGAGGAAATCTGAAAGAATAATGAAACAAAATACAACTTGTTATGAGGCTATTTGGTATTGAAGGTACTAAACAAACTCAGTATGTGATTTCTGGAGCTTCCTGAAATGATTTGTTCATGTCTGGTGGCTGTGGGAGCAAAGGGAGACATGGCATTTTGGAAGACTTGAGGGTTGCTTTGTGGCCTGGCAGAGGGCATGCAACCTACCTTCAGGAGCCAGGAATTGCAGTAATTACTGCACTTCTCTTCCACTGTCTGAGTGCTTTTCTTTATGTACAAAACAGGAGCAATACAGTCAAACGCATGCCATAGTTCCAAGCATTCATTAACTCTCTTTAATACCATCCTGGAAAAACAGTGGGGGTTTTATTGTTGTCCTTCCAGGTTTGGTGGTGGGGTTTTTTAAAAGATGCCTGAAAGTCTTAAGGCCAGTTTTGTTTGCCAGATTATTCAAAACTGTGCTGCATGCATTGGCTCCTAGTGGAGGCCATTGGCAATGCTACTGTGAGGTCACTTTGTTAACAAAAAGAGAACAACCAAAGGAAAAAAAAAACACAACAAAACCACCTGCCACCAAAGACCCACAACCAAACCTACTTATTGAGGGCTTTATTTCTGTTTCTAGTGTTCACATAAAAACACCTGGAAGTGCAGAGCTACTAAAATCACTGGGGACTGTTGAAAGAAATAAAAAAAACTTCTGAATGTTAACTGCTGCAAGATGTTTAGGAGAGATTTCAAAACACTGCCTTTCTTAGGA
>VRYO01001463.1:37284773-37295179 GCA_009812075.1 Sialia sialis | reverse complement strand
TGAGAATTACAAGCATAAAGAATGTAACAGGTCCCTTGCAGGTACCAAGTCAGTTGTTTGTGAAATACCATCACAGAGATCCACTTGGTAGCACCACACTTTCATAAGAGAAAGTGACTGATAATGAATTAGGGCAGATAACTTTTCAAAAAGTACTGGATACTAATTTAAAGGAGGGAGCGGACAAAGTAAAATTAAGGAATTTCCTGGTTTAAGGATTTAAGTACAGGAAACAAGATGCACCTTGAAATTTAAATGGACTCTGTGCCTTTCTCTCTCTTAGAAATGTGGTGGCCTATTTCTTCTGGGTTTACCACAGAGGCAATATTCTGTCAAAGTTATTTCAGGGTAAAGGTAACATGTGAGAGAAGTTCAGTTGTCATTAAGGATCACAGAAAATGAACAAAACCACTGGGGCTGGGCAGTTCCCAGCTCTGGCCTGGACTGCAGTGGGGGAAGCTGGAACAAGCAGGGGTCCCTGAATGGCCCCTGCAGCCCCTCACCCTGGGACAGCTCACCTCCAGGGTGGAATCCCCTTGACTGGGCTAAGCCACTCCTGCTACCACAGTGCCATTTTTGTCACTGAAGAGAAAGGAGCAGGTGTGGGTATGGCTTCTCCAAGCAGCTTGGGTGGTAGAGATGGTCCTTCTCCTCGTCCAGCTGAGGAAGGGACAGGTCACATGGCTCTTATGTGGCTGCAGCTTGTTGGCTGCATTGCTGTACTTGGACAAGATATTTCTGAACCTAACTCCTGTACTGGTTACCAATGGTTTAATTTCCAGCATAAATTTTTACTTTTGGTTAGCAGCATTTCCTATACTGGTAGTGTCAAACTTGTTGCACTACAGTTGGTGTGGGGTTTTTCTTCCATGGAATGAAGCATTTTAAAAAAATAAAATGTTTTTTCTCCAGCATAGTTTGTATAGATTGTATGTGTCTAGTGGCAGTTTACAGAAGAGTGGTGGAAGAATCTTCGTTCCACATCAAAATCTGTCTGTCCTCACATATATATATATATATATATATCTATATCTATACATAAAGTTTTGAAATGTAAAAACATTTGGCATGGCAATGGTGTGTGATCACAAAGACTAAGTGTTTTGTGCAGTTTGGCCAATGCTACCCACCGAAACTGATAACAGGTGTGGGAATTGCCTGTAATAGTCACTGCCTATACATTCCATGGCTTGGGAAGAAACCTGGTCTCTACCACAGGAAGGCAAGGTCAGGGACAGCTTTTCAATCTCAATTGCATTTTAAGGCAGTCATGGTTTGTATGTGTGCGGTAACTGAGGAAAAGAGTGTAGCTGGCATCTTTGCAGTTAAAAATCTTCTCATACCAGCACATGGGTGCTTTGCTGTGTCTCTCTGTGGTTCTGGGGGGTTTGGAACGTGTAAGAAAGCAGCAGCTGGAAACAGGTTTGAAAGATGAGGGGGGACATGCTGCTGTTGGGGCTGGGGCCATCCTGGGGCTCAGCTGGTGTGTTCCTCATGTACCTGTCAGCATGTTGAGAGATGGGTGTGCCATTGACTGAAATCTCTTAAGGTTTGGTAGTAGTTGCTAAGCAACTGCAAAAAACTTCAAAATGGGATTTTTTTTTTCCTTATCTACGGACTCTGTTTGCAGCAGGTGGAGGAAAGGGAGAGTGAGGAGCACCGTGGGGTGGCTGCCCAGAAGCCCCTCTCCTTCCTTCCACATTCTCCATGGGCAAGGACATGGAGAAGGACTCAAACTTGTACTGTGCTACCCTTGAAAATTCACAACTCTTTCACACTGTTACAGCAGTTTTGTTTTTTTACCACGTACATAAATACTGCTCTTGATAAGAGAAGATGCTGTGTTTTAGACATTGCTCTGACAAGCAGTGACATTTTCCAATAAAACTTTGGTGTTTTAAGGAAGACAATTGTGCAGTGAAGGGGCATAACATGAGAGGTCTGATGATGATGAAGATCCAGAAGTGCTGTCCACCCTTAAAGGAAGGTATGCTCTCAGCATAGTCATCACTGAAAATAATCCCATCAGTTCACACACTATAAAAACACCCAGGTGCGTGAATTGCTTTAGCAGTTGGCATCCTGTCTATTAAGTCATAAGTTCTACAGTTGGTATTTCAAATTTTTTCCTATAAATGATGACTTACATGTAAGGATTATGTTCGAGTGATTGCAGCTTGAAATTGGCTGGTGTCTCATGCATTTTTATCACTAAAATACAATGTCCTCGTTGGCAGTAGCTTAGTTTTGGTATTTGATTTGTTTTCAAGCACCTTACTTTTACAAGTCATGTATTGTTTTTTGGCAGAAAGGCAGCTGCTTGGCATTCAGAGCCACTAGTTTGCAGTAACAGTTGTTGGTTCTGATCCTTATTGGTTTTTCTTTCCAATTAAGATGCAGCTGTTATGACTTCTGGAGTGAGGGAGGATTATTTTATCTAATGATGTGAATGGGAAAATCCTAAAATAAGGATCTGTTCTTCAAAACAGCTGGGAAAAGACCAGGTTGTGAGGCCTAAATGTTTAGTGAGAAGTACCCTGAGCTGTGATTTTTGTGACAAACTGCATAAAAGATCTCGTGTTTCTTTTCTCATGTAAATGGAAGGAAATTAATGATTCAGAGAAGATTATCCTAAAGGATTTTTCACACTGCATCTTTTACAACATAATAGGGGAATGTACAATTGCTAATGCCTTTGAACTTGGGGTTTTTGTGACATTTGGAGCACTTGCAGATATAGTGCTTTTGTACTTTTTAGGGAGTAAAAATAAGATTGTGGTATTTTTAACTTTTTTGTTCAGGTGTGTGTTCAGTGTTGTATATGAAAAATCCCTGAGCCACCTTTTATTTTAGTTATAGCCTAAAAGCTGTAATCAGCAGAAGAGGAAGCCACACACACAAATCATTGCAGTGTTTTGCAGACTGGACAATTCTGTTAAACCAGCCATTTAAAGTTTGGAAGTCCAGTAGGCTGAAGGTGGACAATGATTTGACCTTTATGTGTAAATTCACTTTGGTGGCTCATTCATGCATATTTGTTTTTTGAAAAAATTGTAGAATACTCTTTCACCAAACTCCACCCATACAGCAGAGAGTCAGTCACTCATACCTAAGTGCATCCACACTGGGAATCACACGATTTAAACTGTTCCACTGTATATATATACATAGATACGTATGTGCTTATGTATATGTGACACTACACACCCATATATATATAGCATCTTTTGACTGTTGTTCTCCTTTGTATCTTCCAGATTTTTTGGAAACCTGGGGGTGGAGTGGGATAAGAATTCCATGGTACTGCCTCCTTTACTGTTTTGTGGGGTTGAGGAAGATGAGGAGCTATTGTGGGCTTTTATATGTCTTCTTGGAAGGATTTGCATAGTGTCTTTGGGCACTGTTTCTTCCTTTTCTTCTAGCTTTCTGAAAGGAATATAAATTATAGCATCTTGTTTTACTAGATTAATCAAATATGCTTAGGCACAGCCTCTCAACTATAAAAGGCAGTATCATCTAGAAGAATAAAAATTAGTCAGCCAGACCAAAAGTGGGGAAGTTGGATATTTGATATATTCTCACACTAATAAAAGTAAACATTCTTATTAATTTTCATAACAAAAGTATATCTAACATAATGAATTATTGAACTGAGAGATCGACTTAGAATATCAGTGCTATTGGCAAGTGATATTGTAAACCAATACATAAAGCTCTTATTGACACAAGCATAAATCAATGACTTTTATTTTCCTCTTTCATTTCAACACAAGAGTCAGAAATAAGTTCATATAATCTCAATATCTTTCTAATTTTTCTTTTTATAAACAGCAAGACCACAGGAATGCCCCAACTAGGTTGTTACAGCAGGCTTATGAAACAAAAAATATACAATTAGGTGCTATCTCTTAGTAGAAAAGATCCAAGAACAAGTCTTCAGGATTTTAATTCAAATACTTGATGCAGTTTGAATAAAGACCATTGCATGAAAACTTGCTGGATGGATGTGGCTCCTTGTCCACATGGGATCCTGTAGTGGCCCTTGTTGGTGAGGGTTGGCTATGCAGAGTACAGTAGTTTCACAACTATAAGGCGCACTGGATTATAAGGCGCACTTCCGGGTTGTCGGCAATTTTCCGAACTCTGTCCATATATAAGGCGCACCAGACTATAAGGCGCAGCTTCTCCCCCCCCGCCCCCAACAGGGATCCACGTGCAACAAAGTAATGAATTAGTAATGGAATCGCGTGATCGTGGGGTTTACTGGCAGGTACTCAATTTGCAAACATTTTTCACAGATCGGCATAGCCTTTAAATGCAGCCCCTCCCTGGCACTCCCGCCCGGCACCGGCTGCTGCAGCTTGGCTCGCGGCTCGCAATTCCAGATTGGCAAATTTCCGAGCTTTGCCCATATATAAGACGCACCAAATTATAAGGCGCACTTCCGGGTTTCGATCAAAATTTTAGTCAGAAGGGTGCGCCTTATAGTCGTCAAATTACTGTATTTATTCTTAGGGTGATGGGGGGTTTTTTTGATATACAAAAAAACTCATTGTTTAACAAATTTATGTGAATGTAGGACAGATACTCTGGTCTGTGTGATGTGATGACCATGAAGATGATGTCTTTTGAACACTGAACTTTACATGGGAATGTTTTTAACTTGAGTATTCTCAGTTTGATGATTGTCTCATCAAAAATGGCAGGTTGACTTTTAGGGCATCCAGTGCCATTTAACATGCCCCAGGGTATCAGAGACAGCATGTTGGTCAGGATCCTGGTGTATAAGATGTGAGTGAGATGTTGCTGTGTTTTAAATAGTGTTGTGACAAGGAAAGAATGTCTTCTATTTGTGAGCAGTCTGCAAAAGTAAAACCAGAGGTGGGGTTTTAAAACTTTCCATGCCTGGGAACTGAAACTACAATTGCCCTTAGCAAGTCCTAAGAGCTGATTTTCTTGCTGGTGGTGGTGATTCTATTTCTGTTATTTACTCCTGCATGATAAACAAAACAAACTCTTAAAATATTTTTTTAATGTGTAGGAATAGTAAAAATAATCATAAATAGTTAAAAGAACCAAATACAAAGGAAAAAAACCAATAAAACCCCAACCCCCCCAAAACTGAAAAAGCAAGAGTTTTTATAACTTGCTTGGTCACTAACTCGATTGTAGTGGCTGTATAAAAAGTGGTCCATTTTGGTAGTACATTATGTTACCATGGTAACATTGACATACTAATTTAGAAACCCTTCAGGCCACCTTTGAGAACATGACCATTGCACTAGTATATCAAAACATGAAAAGGCTTATTGTGAAAGTAACTGCTAAATGTTTAGAATGAACCCTCTAGATACATGTGGACTTTTTTTCACCCCAAAATTTCTATTAGGATCCACATTTGCCTATATTGTTAAAAATATCTGAACCAGATTTATCTTAATGGTTTTGCAGTTTTCCTTATTAAATCCTTTTGCTTTCTTCTTGGAATTGGACCTTGGGGTACCATTGTGAAGGCCATGTTAGGGTTGCAGGGAGCTGCTATTAGGGTACTTGCTTCATTCTCCTGGTATTTGGACTGTAAATTGCACCTTGAGTCCTGGATGTTAACAGGTCCTTCATCATCTTACTCGTGTGTGGTCACAGATTTTTTCCAGTGGCTTTGAATTGTGTCAGCTGGACCAGTGAGTTTACTGCCATTGAATTTCTGCGTATATGAAAAAGAATAGTTCTGCTGATGTGCTATGTAACTAGAACTGATACTCAATTTATAAACAACCAAAGAAAGTTACAGTAATTTCACAACTATAAGCCGCACCTGATTATAAGCCGCACCTCCCGGTAGCCAGGCAGACCACGAGATTTGTCCATATATAAGCTGCACCTGAATATAAGCCGCACTTGGTTTTTTTTGTTGTTTTTTTTTAAGCGAGGATCCATGTGTAACAAAGTAACAAATTAGTAACAGAATCGCTGCCAGCTGGGTTTGGTGTCAGGTGCTCAAGTTGCACCAGTTTTCATAGACCAGCGAAGCCTTTAAAGGCAGCCTCAGGCACCCTCCCCGGCTGGCTCTCACTTCCGGGTTGACATTTCACTGGGATTTGTCCATAGATAAGCCGCATCTGAATATAAGCCGCACTACTGGGGTAGGCTGGATTCTTCAATGAAAAAGGTGCGGCTTATAATCGTGAAATTACTGTACCAGAAGTAGGGAGCATGCCTTTTACACTTCATGTCATTAGTAATTTCCTATGTTAGGCTCAATTCCTTGAACGTGTTCCTATAATACACTGAAAGGCTGAGCCCTTGTTTATGGCTGAGGCTGGCAAAAATCTGGAGTTGTGTGGGATTAGCAAATCCTGAACATGGCTGGGGTGCTGCTAAATTAGTCTTTTTCATTATAGGAGACTTTTGGCAACAATTCTTCACTCTCAGTAGAAAGTACTGTGGTTTTTTTCTGTTTCATATCAATGTATACATGCATACAACTGGATTTGTCATTTCTTTACCTAACGCAATTAATAAAAACTAATCTTAACATGGGAAATAAGCATTATTTATGATATCTCAGTTGAACTGATTCTGCAGTCTAACTAAAGAAGACTTTTACCTTAAAACAAGTGATGAAAAGGTTGGAATATCAAGAAATACAGTTAAAAAAGAGTTGACTAAACAATCTTTACCAAGCCTGCTTTGAAGCAACTTGGTGTACTTCTTGTTTCATGACAATTTCCTAAATCCTTTTTTTGGGAGGTAGGTTTTAATGTTTAAGTGGTACTAAACTGACAGATCTGGAAATCAACAGGCAGGATTAGGTTGTAACACCAGCTTGGGCAAAATGAGGGTGTTCTAGATTCTGAGCTTTTATTAAAAAAATGTAAAAGAAAAAGATAAAAGTGAAAGGCATTTTGAGCCCTTCTGGTCACAAGGATTACTGTTAAATCTGTGAGCAGAATGCAGCTGACACATTCTCAGGTGTCCCTGTGCTACAGAGGTGGTTCATGTGCCATACCAGCCCAAGTGCAGAGCAACTTCAACTGGTGTCTGAGGCTGCTGTACCTTCTCATCTGAACATGCAGTGAGTGCTCCTGTGTGCAGGGTTCCTCTGCAGCTGGAGAGGAGAAACACTCCAAACCAAAGGCAGTGCTGCATTCATGCCAGGATTTCAGGCTTGCCCATCATGATTAATGCTGTGCAGGTATGAATTTATAGGGAGTAACCAAGGCATGTCATATGCATTTAACAAAGTAGTTAAAGTTAATGTTTTTAAAGAAAAAACGAACTTAATCTTAAGGAAATCACGCATGTTTCTCACAGTTATAAATCTACTCGCAATTGGGCCAAGCTACAAATTCTGCTTTTCTTCCCTACCTCCTTTTGAGGAGATGACATTATTTTTATCCTGGATCACTGCTTTATCTTGATTTTGCTGCCCCTCTACAAACACCGGTGTAACCCAAGGGTTTTTCAGAGGAGAGAGAAAGGTCTTGCTGCCACTCAAGAGGCAGGGAAAGCCATTTGCTCCCAGGGGAATATAGATCCCAGCAGTCATATTCAGTTGCAGAGGGTGCCTGCAGCCACCAAGCCTCTTCTCCTGGCATCCTGATCTTGCCCAGACACACAGTCTTCAGCATCCTAGTGATGTGCTGCTGGGCCAAAATGGCCTCATTTTAGATCAGAGAGGTAACTTACCTAAGTACCTAAGGAAGCTGGTCTCAGACTGGGATGGGCTCCTGCCCAGATCTCAGGGTGAGGTTGGGGCACACATCCATGGGACCCTTCCAAGGACGCTGGTGTTGGCTGTAGCACGGAGAGGAGCGCTGGTGGGGATGGAGTGAGTGGGAACCCAGCCTCCTCTCATCACTATGAATGAAAGGTGGACCATGTCCCAAGGCTGAGTCTTTGTGCTGGGTGGAAAGTGCAAGCTGGAGCTGCTGAGATCACAGCTGTGTGTTCCAGCCTGGCTCTGCTCCCCCTTGCCCTGGGCCATGGTGTGGGGGAGCACGTGGCGGCTCGTGCTGCTGAGTTATCCCAGCTGTGCTTCAGCTGCTCCCTTTCCTCTGCAAGAGTAAATAAATATTTAGAGTTTGAATTACATTATCTAGCAAGAACCATTTCCTTTTTTCATGTGCTTTTTTTCATGGGTTTTGCTCCCTAGAGCTCACTAGCAGCAGCAGTGACATTGGGGAATCATCTAGAGACCAAAAAAAATTAAGTCTGTCTGGATTTGCCTACTAAGAGTACATTTTGACAACAGTAATTTAGTTTAATAATTTGTGTCCTGCCTGAGCACCCTGTTTAGTTTGTCTGGTTTCACATCGCTTTGCTACTAAACGGTTTTTTCTGGATGTCTGGGAGGCTTTTCCCATCTCCAGCTGTTAGAGAATCAGTATCCTATACAGTTTTTCAAGATTGAAATAGATTAGGGTGATTTTTTTTATAACCATAATCTAATTGATTTCAGAGGGCTTGGTGGGGGGATAGGGGGCGGTGATGGTGGTTTCCTTCTTTTTCCTTTTATTTCTGTGTTGAGTCATTTGGTTTGGTTTGGGGTTTTTTGTTTGGGCTGTGTTTTTAGTTTGGGAGGGTTTTGGAAGGTTAGTTATTTTATTTGCTTGTTTTGTTTTCTCTAAGCGTGCTATTTGCCTGCTTGCCAGATGAGGAGACTGATGCAGGGAGGCAAAGCTGAATCCCTTCAAGAGCAGCAGCCACCGCTGCCATGCTGCGGTACAGAATGTGAAAGCAGAGGCTGTTTTGCTTCTTCCCATGCCCCAAATCCAAACACCCGCTTCCAGCATCCTGATGCAGGCTGTTTGTGGGCCAGTTTGTGGGCTGGCAGTACAGGACAGCCCTGTCCTCTCCTCATTCCTTCACCTGGAAGGGAGACGTGGGTGGATCACTACCCAGCTCTTGGGGCTGTGCCTTCCCACTGTGCCTGTGCCAGTGTCCTGTTTGTTTTGTGCTAGTGCAGTACAGACCGGTTGGATTTATAGGAGAGTGTTCCAGGCTTCTTTTCCAAGCGTGTTGTATGGAATGTTTTTTGTTGTTGCATGCTCTTTTTCAAAAGCTGCATGTTTCGTCCTCACTCCAGGGTTATTTTGTTTGGTTTATCTTACCTTCCCTGAACACCTTAGGAGTTTTTACTTCTTTGTGCACTCAGTAGTGTTCCCCATCAGGGAAGAGGTGGCTTGCAGGGCTGGTCATTCAATTTTTGTTCCCAGTCCCAAGCTTTTATTTGCCTATACATTAATATTTGCCATGCCTGATGAGACTGGGCTTTGCTCCTGGTGTCAGTGACACAGGTTGCACGTTTTCTCACAGTCTGGCAAAGGGATAGACAAACAACAAAGCTGTTGTCACAACTGGAATTAACACACCATATGGTTCCTACATCACCTTTCTTTTCTATATTTGTCTACTGCAGAAAAATTATTGAAAACAGTCGTCCATTTCCAAACTCAAGTTTCAATACAAACTGTTTCTTTTTCCTCCCCAGCTTCCTGCATTTTCTTTGCAGAGGCACTGTTGTTCTTAGACTAGCAAATAAAAAACTCCTCAGTTGCTAAAAATAACCTAGCTGTAACTCTACAAAGAATTATTTTCTGCAATTTCTTAATTTTAAGCAGCAATGTTATTTAATATTCCCAGTAAGTGGGCATCTCTGTCATGTCTATTTTTCTAATACAGCAATATGATCTCTGATCCATGGGTCTGTAAATGATGTCTTCTCCTCAGTTTGCAGCTTCCCATTGCTTTATTAAAGTCAGTCCAAGCTTATATAACTTTAATTCTGGGTAACCTGGGGATTTTTTCCTTCAAAATAGGTTCTATTTAATTTTTGCCAGTATTTTAGGACTTCCGGTCAAAATTATTTCAGCAAAATAATCTGATGGGGAGTGTGATAAAACAGGATTTATCTGTGTGTTTCTTAGAAACTTTATCCTGCTTTGTCTCTCCAAAAAGCTTCATTTTTGTCAGTTCTAAACTAAACTGATCATATGAGGAGGATTCAGATGCTGTGTGAATGATTTTCGAATTATGGAGAGCTGAAAATATATGTCTGGACAAATATTCAAGTTCAAAAGAACCCAAAGAGGTCAGAAACATAAAACAAAATGCAAAACTGCAATTAACTTTACAGAAGTGTATCCCAAATGAAACTATTGCATGTTGTGGAGAGGCTTTACAAAGGGTAGCGCCATAAAATGCTTGGGAATAATACCAGGAAAGGTCTGAAATACAGTGGGAGGGAGCCTCACAATGGTTGGCCATATAAAGAAGCCCAGCTGCAGGGAGGAGTGGTGGCTCTGAAGGTTTGATTCAGACCCCACTGAAGTTGGATCCCTGTTGATGTTGGTTGGTATTGCAACAAACTGTTTCTCCTGTGTGGACACCTCATTTAGGCAGTC
>VRYO01001463.1:37261298-37283691 GCA_009812075.1 Sialia sialis | reverse complement strand
CTTGGCCGGCTCTCACTTCCGGGTTGGCGTTTCGCTGGGATTTGTCCATAGATAAGCCGCACCACTGGGGTAGGCTGGATTCTTCAATGAAAAAGGTGCGGCTTATATTCGTGAAACTACTGTACTCATTTTGTAGATGCATATATCCAGAGAATGGTCTGCTACAGAAACTGGAAAAAGTACTCTACTACCTGTGGTTTCTAGTTCAAGATCTTACAAGCCATTAGATAAGAGATGGTTAAGAATAATCTTCAATTGGCAGGACTGGAAAAAGGATCAGTCTCTTTTCCTAACAATTCCTAATTGTTTGTTAGTCTTTTAGATGTGTGAAAGTTATAAGGACAATGCCTGATTCTCCAACAAATCTCCCACCAGTGAAAAAAAATATTGTACCCCATGAATGAACTTGGCTGTTTTCTCTAAAAATCTATTAACTAAATTAGCAATATGAACTTTACTTACTATGACACATCTGCTTTCTGTTGTCATAATCCAGACTTTTCTTCCCTTTATAATTTCATTCTCAGGTCTTTCATGTAACCTATTTCCATCTACAGAAGATGTGGGGGATTTTTCCCCCCAAGTTGGATCTACTCTGGTAGATCCTTGTTCTGCTCTTTAAAACTGAGAATCAAATAATCGTTTAGGTTGGAAAGGACATAGAGTGTCAGCAAGTTCAACCCTTAACCTGCCAAAACCACCATTAAATCATGTCCTTAAGCATCACATTGCCACATTTTTTACATACCTCCACTCAATGGGCAGCCTTTTTCAATGCTTTTCCTGGTATCCAGTCTTGGCCTTCCATGGCACAGTTGGAGGCCATTTGCTCTTGTCCTGTCACTTGTTACTTGGGGAAGAGACACACCCCACCTTAATAGAAGATCCTTTCAGGCAATTGTAGAGACTGATAAGGTGTCCCCTGACCTCCTTTTCTCTAGGGTGAGCAACCCCAGTTCCCTCAGCTGTTCCTCATGATGCTCATCCTCCAGACCCTTCACCAGCTCCTTTGCCTTTCTCTGGACATACTCCAACATCTCAATGTCTTTCTTGTGGTGATGGGCCCAAAACTGAGCACAGGATTCGAGATTCAGCCTCCCTAGTGTCAAGTACAGGAGATCACTGCTCTAGGCTTGCTGGCCACACTATTTTGTCCTTTGGGTAAAATATCACTAACCCATGCATTTATCCAAAACAAAGTTCCTCTTCCTACTAGAGCCTGTCCAGATTGGTTTTCCCCTTTGGGAATCTTTTGCAATACCCAGTGACAAGCTTGCTGCTTTATTTGCTGGTGAGTATTCAGTAGATGTTGCTTCTCTGGCTGATCCCTCTGTTAATCTTTGTCTAAGCCTTTAGCCAGTGGGCAAAGGTCTTTCCAGGTTACCTTCCTTTGGACTGCCCATGCTGTTTGTGCTTGAGGATGTCCACAGGGGCATGTTGCAGTTTTGAACTAGTTAGGATAAGAGTTAGGGGCAAGCTAAAGTACCTCGTATTGCTGTCCATTAAGCTTTTTTACCCTATGGATTCACATGTAGTTAAACACCACAGTTGTGCAAGAGCCATTCTTATGTACAAACAGTTGGGTTGTGCAAAGTATATAATCCATTTTTAATTTTTTTTTTTAAGAACTACAGGAAAATAAACACAAGTGTTGAGTCCAATAACTAGAAAGCAGTTTGAATAGGTGTTGTTACAAAGGTGCAGTTGTAGCTTGCCCTGCCTCCCACTCCAACCCTGCAGTGAATAGCAGAGCCCCAAGGGAAGAGAGCTGGGGCTTTCTCCCTTTCACCTTTCCATCATTGTGGGACCTGGCTGCGCTTCCCACCTTCCTGCAGCAAGCAGCTGCTTCCCCAAGGAGTTTTGCTCTCCTGACTGTGGTGGGGTTGGCTCACTGGCAGTGGGTACTCTGCTGGTTTGGCAGCCTCAGCCCGAGGTGCCACATTTATCACCCCTGGGCTCTGGCCTTGGCGTCGGCTTCCCCCCAGCGTTTGTCAGCGCTGAGTCGAGGTGCTGGTGCGGCAGCGAGCAGCCTCCAGCAGAGATAACTCTTATCGTGTGTGCTGCTGGCTCAGCTCTGCTTTGCCTCACATGGTGACAATTTCTGCCTGCCATCAATCCCCCCTTTGGATCCCAGTCATGCAAGCGGCCAAGGCCAAAGGATGTGTGCTCGTGCAGTTTTAATGTTTGCACCTTCAGTCTCCATCAGCAAGCTTTGGGAGAGTGAATTCTTCTTCCCAATCACTTTGCCCCTTTCCTAGCATATTTAGCATTCAATATCTCCTGTGCTGACCTTGTTCTTTAAATTGCATTGGGACTTGTCGTGTTCGAGACGCAGGTCAGCAGGAAAACAGTCAAGTGTGGAAAAACACGCTGTCGCTGTTCACTGGGGTCAGAGCAGCACAAGTGACCTAAATTTGAAATGCTTCATACTCCGTGGCTGATCCAGCATCCTCAGGCTGCAGCTTGTCTGCTGCACTTGCAGACCAATAAGTGATTTTGTTCACAAGAAAGATTTCCACTAATTTAATCTACTAAAATTTGGAGCTTGGAAATCTGGGGCAGAATGGAAGGGAAAAGAGAAAGCAAGAGAAAGAAATGCAGAAAAAGACAAGTTGTAATTGAGAAGCTTGAATGAGATGCAATATATTGCATTTTGGTTCTACGGTGGGGTGTGTTTTGGCAGTTCAATTTGTTAATTTTCTAGAACAGGCATGAAATCGCTGTATTTATGTATATAGGAATTAATAATAGCTTACAAAAGCAACACACTAGCTTTTTTTGAGTGGGAGGAGAAACCAAGAGCTGCCTGAAGGCGATATATTTCTAATTCCCTTTTTTAATTTATTTTTGTTTTAATTTTTTTAAGAGGGCTCCTTTTCCATTGTGTGCATTGCTGTTGCCTGCAGTGGTGCTGGAGGAAGAGCATCTGTGCAGTCTGAATAAATTGATTCACTGGGTGGCCGACTGCACTTGGTGCTTCCTTCAGGTCACGGCTGCCACGGTTTGCCACTGTCTTTTCTGTGTGCATGAGCACGGGCAAACACATCCAAGATGTAGGAGTGAGAGTTTGAGGAGCACTCAGCATCAGCCCCCACACATCGGCTGTGATGCCTGCTCACAGAAAAACACAGAGCAGAAACAGCCAGGGAGGTTTTCCTCTGTAAGGTGAAGCTTGTAGGAGCATGCCTTGCATTGCTTTTGGTTTTTGTTGGTTTGCTTCTAGGCTACTAAATGCTCCTGGCTTCTGTCCTGACCCCCAGCGATGGCACCAGTATCCCAGGAAGGGAATCCTGTCATTCCCTCCTGGACAAGGGACAAACCCTGGGTCAGTGGTGATGACCCAGGAGTACTTTCTACAACTAATGTGAAAAATTTGGAGGGTTTTGTTAAGAGTTTTGAGTGCAACGGGAGAGAGTGTTTGGGGTGGATTCCCTCCTACCCCTTTTTTTCCTTAATTAGGAGAACTTTCTGAGTGATAGTGCTGCTTGAACCATCCAGAGGAAAACAGCAGCATTCCTGCAGGGGCTTGCAAGAATTTATACTGGGTTTTTGCTGACACCTATTTTTATATCAGAGATGGCAAAAACATACTGACATATCTAGTCTATCTGTTTGTGAATATATTTCATTTCCATATGCATCCAGCCTTGCAGTGTGTTTGATAAGTTGGGTTACTTGTTTTAGCTCATCTGTGCTTCTCCCTTTCCCTGGAGCTAATCCAGAAAATGTCTTGAAAGAGAAGGTTTTGTGGGGGAGAGAAGGAGATTTCATTTGCATCATGAGGAAAACATGAAAAGTTTTCACAAGATGTGATGACTACATTTGATATTCTGTAGTTTTGTTGGTCTAGAAGTTTGTTGGGTTTTTTTTGTTTTATTTTTCTCCTCTCTCCAAATCTGAGTGATCTGGGGGGATAGTGATAATGTATTTTTCTTCTTCTTTTTCTTCTTTTTCTTCTTTTTCTTCTTTTTCCCCTTCTCCTCCTTCTTCTCCTCCTTCTTTGGTATTTTAATCTAGGAACTAAATAACTTCTTTAGTGAATAGGTTATTCTCTGACAGTATTTCTGACATTTTCCACTTACTCTTATCTCCCCCATCCATGAGGTAGATTCTGTTTAGTCTTTGTGAAATGTTTTGCATTATAAACAATAACATTTTGCTTAAGATCTTCATCCTTCTCTGCAGGAGATGGAGAAGTATGTTGGACAGGAAAGCAGTGATTTTGATGGCATTCAGAAGAAAATATATAAATAAATACTGTAAACACACACACACACTCCTACATATATAGAAGTAATGCAAAAAAAGTATGCATTTCCAATTAGTGTGTCCAGAGAAGGGGAATGGAGCTGATGAAGCATCTGGAGCCACAATGTGATGAGGAGTGGCTGATGGAGCTGGGGTTGTTGAGCCTGGAGAAAGAGATGCTCAGGGTGAGACCTCATTGCTCTCTACAATTACCTGAAAGGAGCTTGTGATGAGCTGAGAGTAAGTCTCGTCTTCCAGATAACAAGACAAGAAGAAACAGCCCCAGTTTGGATATTAGGATATTATTATTTCTTCACTGAAAGGATGGTTAAGCATTGGAACAGAGGCTGCACAGGGCAATAGTGGAATCACCATTCCTGGAAGTGTGGTGTGTGGATGTGGGATGAGGAGATATGCTTAGTGTTAAACATGGTGGTGCCAAGTTAAAGATCAGGCTCAATGATCTTAGAGGCCTTTTCTAACCTTAATGATTCTATAATCCTAATTATCTCTTCAGGTTTTTTAAGCTCTGTCCTGCAACTCTGGTATTAATAGTGACATTTGACATTTCAGTTGCAGTAATTTCACAACTATAAGGCGCACTTCTGTGTTGTCAGCAAATTTCCGTACTTTGTCCAAATATAAGGCACATCCGACTATAAGGTGCACTTTTTTTTTTGCAGCGAGGATCCGCGCACAACAAAGTAACGAATTAGTAATGGAATCACGCAATCACGGGGTTTACTGGCAGGTGCTCAATTTGCAAACATTTTTCACAGATTGGCATAGCCTTTAAATGCAGCCCCAGGTGCCCTCCCTGTGCTGCGGGCCCTGGTACTCCCGCTCACCCCTGGCACCGGCTGGCGCAGCTCTCATGGCTCGGTGGCTCAACTCGGCGGCTTGCACTTCCAAGTTGGCAATTTTCCAAACTTTGTCCATATATAAGGCGCACCGGATTGTAAGGCGCACTTCTGGGTTTCGATCAAAATTTTAGTCAACAGGTGCGCCTTATAGTCGTGAAATTACTGTACTTGTTTTCTGTTGTTGATAAATGAATGAATGTAATTGAATTCAAAACCCCAGTTTTATAAGGATTAGTAAGGTATTGTAAAAAATCATGATCATGTATAGAAGTTTTCACTATTAGCATGATATTTATTTATCTTTTCAATGTATGCATGACATCACATGAAAAAGGTGTAACATTGATAGAATAAGATGATTCACTGTGAACATGTAGCACTTAAAGATTTATTTAGCAATTTTGTGTCATTTTTACTCCAAGTTATTGTGCTTTTATGTACTTCAAGAGAAAAGCACGTATGCATGCATGTAGGTCTTGCCTATTTATTACATAAGTTTCTTTAGAAAGAGCATTAGTTGCTCACTTTGTGAACTGTGGAAACTAGGTAAATGTTCATACTTGTCAAATTTTATTTTTAGCTACTGAGAAGAAAAAAATATATTTACCCAAAGATTGTGCTCAAAAATCAGAATATTTTATGTTTGTGCAGAAGTCCTGGAGCAATTGCAAGAAACTAAGAGAATCTAAGAAGAAGGAATATGCAGTTCATTATTTTGAATACTGCCCAAATTGGTGGTTTTGGCAGATAATTCTTGTTGACTGTTGCCTCCCATACCTTTTACAAAATAAATCTTTAAAACTTGATTTTTTGATCTACCTACTCATTCCTGTTTTGTCTTATCCTCTTGATTTTATCCGTGTATTTTAATCCAGAACTTATAATGAAATTCAAGCTTTCAAAACAGTTCACAAAATCAGCAATTTAATGCATGGTTTGTCACTTTTACTTTCATAACAGCTGTAAGATAAATAAAATAATGAGATATTTACAGCACAAGGTCAGGCAGTTTTTATGATAGCAGCTTTTCATGTAAGATTACAGCTAAAAATGAGGGAAAGTGCTGAGTTACATAATTCACTAAAGTTTGACACTTAGAATTTGTGTTATAACCACTTCATAGGCTATAGATGGGGCTGTTTCAAGTTCTGTTGTAAATCTGACTTTACAAGGCTTTAATGCTCTGTAGGCTAATAAAAATCACTCTAGGATTGAATGTGTGAAATAAAAAAAAAATGGTGTTTTTAATATATTTTAACGCTCAGGGTATTTTGTCATCTTAGATGTTTTTTTCGCCAAGATTGCATTGCTCTTGGATTTTTGAATAAATCTTAAAGCTTACCTTCATGTCTGAGGGAGGAGGGGCAAGAAAGAAAAGAAAAAAAAATAAAAAGGCATCCCAAGAATAGAAATACTGTATTTGCACAGTAAAGTTTAAGGTATCAACGTGAGCTTTTCGCACTGGAGAAAAGGGCATAAATATTGAGCATGAAATATAGTGTAATAATAAATGATAACATTTCCACATGGTTGAAGTATAAGCCTTCCAGGAGCTACAGAGGATAAGCTGTAAGCCCCAGAAAGTCAGCTTTTCTGGAAGGTTACCCCTGTGCAGTGCACATCTCTCCTTGTTTGAAACGTCTGGGGTGCTGAGCAGCGGAGGAAATTGTCTGACCTGAAGTTTTGAGGGTTTTTTGCAGTTTTTGCATGGTATTGTTTGAAGGATTCACCTGCTTGGCAGCTACTATGAAAATGCCAGCAGTTAGGAAGCATGATTAAAAATATCCATCTCCATTCCACATAAGCACCAGTGGCTTAGGGGAGTTAGCCCTCAGCCAAACGTGTTGCACTTTGCTATTTAGGCAATCTTGGTGCAAGGTGGTGCAGGGCTGCCATAACAACCTGCCCCAGAAACCCTGCTCCCTTCCCTTGGTGGTAGTGATGTGAGGAACATGAAAACTTCAGCTCTGGAATACTGTGGTAACATTTCCCTCAATCCCAGTGCTGCTTTGTAATTTATGCTAGTTGTATTCAGTACTGGAGTTGTTATCTCTGACTCCCTTGTCTAATCTGGAAGAGAGGACTGTCACATGCAAGGGTGACAACAGCCCAACTGCAAGGCTTCCAATGGCCTCATCTGGGGGAAAGAAATCTATGCAAGAGCATAAACTTCAAGCTAGGAGTGACATGGGAGCAAACACCTACAAATTTCTCTCATCCCTACTCCTTCTCCTGTGTCCATGGGCTTGAAGTAATTTGTTGTCAGCAGTGTTTGGTGACAGTGGCGTGCTACCCTTCCTTACCAGTTTGTGGTGTCCCAAGGAGCTCTGGCATTGCTGTTCCAGCTGGTTTCCATTGGGTTTCCATTTCCAGCTGGGTGAAGGAGAGAGAACTGGGGAAGCTGTTGACCATGCCACAGGGACCCAAGGGAGCCCCAGCGGTGACAGAACCTGCGGCATACAGTGATGCTTTGGACAAGGCGCACTGTTGTTTTGTCTGTAATTCAGCCACTGGGAGGGACCCCATGGGCTGGGCTGGGTTCTTTTGGGCTGGCAGAGATAACCAGGCTTGCATTGCACAAGAGACCTGCCAAGGATAAAAGGGGAAATCAGCATAGGCTAAAAGCAGCTCCAGAAGATAGTGTGTCCTGTCACCTTGGTCCGTGGCGAGGTGGCCAGCTGCCAGCTCCTCCCAGACAGTTCCAGCATGGGCTTAAATGAAGTTTGAGGCTGCTGGCTGTTTATCTAATGTTGTTCATTGTTCTGTACAAGCAATCGCAGATATTAAGGATTCAAATATGGGGGTAAAAAAAAAATAAATTGTTTCTTCAGATTTTTAAGTATTGCCTTCATTCTGCATAGGTAAGAAGCAAGCTATGGTGCTTTCCTCATAGGCAAAAAAGTAGCTTTTCCTTATGTTAGACACTCGAGGTAGAGAGGGAGAGAGAAAATTTAGGGGACTTGTGAAACTATGTCCCCCTCAGATATACTCTGTGTTAAAAAAAACAAAGGCTTTTTATTAGTATTTTTTCCCGTGTAGCTAGATTTTCCCTTGAACACTTTTGTGTACTGTGTTGCTTACTCTTGTTTTCTAACTTGGACTTAAAACTGCCAAGTAGCTGGGGAATTCCTTTCCCTAGTTCTTGTCCACAAGAAATTATTGGACAGGAAGGGAGAGAAGTTCCTGGAAGAAGTAAGGCAAGAACAGAAGCCTCAGATGAACGCATCAGAACTCCTCCTAGAAAAAGGGGATTAAGGTATCTTTGGTGGTATGAAGGCCTTATTTGCCTCAATTTGCTTCCTTTGAATTCATATCATACTGAAGTCATGCTCTATCAGGATAGTTGTTAAGTGCCCAATGTTTTGAGCATGCACGACAGCAAAATCCTTTTAAAATTATGATACTCGGTTGGAATATATCTGGTTGTCAGTTAGAGCTGTTAGACATAGGAGGTTTTGTTTTAGGAAGTGTAAAATAATGTGCCTGCAGGCAGCTGTGCAGCTTTGGTGTGAGAAGGACTGTGCTGGATTGTTTCAGAAGTGTAAAAACTACAAAAAAAGTGTGCTCATTTTAACCCTCAGTGCCTTCTGTAGTTTCATTTCCAAGTACAGAATCTCTTAATGTAGTTTCTATTCCTAGTGATGATTTAGTCAAGGGACAGAAGCACAGACAAGTCTGAACACAGATCAGATGTTTGCTTTGGTTTTATGTGCTTGGGTATCAGCAGTGCATGGTGAACTGACAGTGCAGCAAGTCCTGTGATAAAAATCTGGGCCATAGACTGTCCCTGTGCTCCACCTTGAAATCTTCTGGATATCCTGCTCTGAATGGGGTTGAACATAACATGAGGGGTGTGTTGTTACAAACAGTGAGACAGCATCTGAGCAATTTTCTTCTTGAGAGGCGCTGTTCTGATTTGAAGGGAAAGCAGCGGGACAGAAGCTGCTCTGTGTTGCCATCGTGGTGCTCAGTGGCTGCTTGTGGCTATCAGCTCTGCTTGCATTGTGAGGGTCCTGGGATGGATGGAGCCAGGTTTAGGCACACATATTTTTTTTAATTACATAACCCATTGGGGGTGGCTTTGTATGCTTCTCTATTACCAGGTCAGAAAATAGGAGTAGTCTTGCTAAGCCTTTTGCCCCATGTTTGTTGAGGTTGTGGAAGCACACAGTGAGGGTTCTTCTGCATTGTGTAGAAAGCAAGTTCTTCCTTGGAGATCTGCTTACTTTTACTTTTCAGTGTGCATAGATTTAACTGAAGAACATGTGTTCACACAGTTGTGCTATTTAAGTTAATGTGGGGTGACTCAGTGTGTATTCACTGCTGTGAGCCCACAGCAACTTCCAAAGAACATTTTATTGTCTGAAGACAATGCTAATAATGTTAGCGTTAAAACAGCATTGGAATTTCATGAGACAATATTCTGTTCCCAGAACTGCCAAGGGACAAAGAGCTTTGCCATTATCAGACAGGGGAACAGGAGCTGGCCTGCAGTGCAAACAGTGTGCTCTGATTCTGCTGGGCTGGGCTGGAGTGTCCTGCCCCTCTCTGCTCCTGCTTCCTGGGACTTGCTCCAGAGTGTGTCACAGCAGCGAGCACCTCTGCAAAGCAAGCACTGCAGCAACTGGCTGTGCTGAGAGCTGTTGTTACCCAGCCCCTTCCCAGCATGATCCTCCTCTAAGCTGCTTTCATCCAACAGGTGAGCTATCCACCAGCATCTTGGCCAGCTGAAAGGGCAAGCACTTCTTTGGCTGCCTTCACCTATCACTGTTCTGGTGCTTGGTCCTACCAGGTCCTACAGCAGTCTGCTGTAGGAGAATTTGGGATAGGTGTAGTGTTTTGCAGTTAGTACATTGTGGCTGCTATGGCATTCCCATAATTCACAAAGCAGTGATTCTGAAGTGATGGTTGGTTATGCATTTCTTTACCGTGAACTCTGGTGGAGGGATTGCAGGATGAAGCCAGTGTGACTGTGGTGACTAGTGGAGGGCAGCTGTGCTGTCTTTGTAGCTGAGATACAGGTTGTAAGTGCAAATATCTGTTCATTATGAAATTAATAAGCATTACAAATATATTATTAATCCTTAGCACTGTCTCTTATTGTGTAATAACAATGTCAGAAGAGTTGTTAATAATTCTTGGATCCCGAAAACAAAGATGCAGAGATGGGAGCTGTATTCTTTCATACAAAATATTTAAAGTAAAACATTTCCACCCTCATAAGTACTCATTTGTAGCAGGTTCCTGGTATGCTGGTGTAATAGTGAGATTGGATAATGGCAGCATAGACAATAAGATGAGAAAATGAACTGAAGAAGAGACTGTTGGCAGTGCAGAGACACTGTCTGGAAACCTCACCAACTGTAAACCACATTTGTAGCTTTATGGCTTATATATAGCATCGGCAGTGCAAAGCCATTTGGAGATTCACTGGTGGTGAGCATGAAGTTTGCT
This sequence comes from Sialia sialis, assembly GCA_009812075.1. NCBI lineage: Eukaryota > Metazoa > Chordata > Aves > Passeriformes > Turdidae > Sialia > Sialia sialis. The sequence goes on along the minus strand of VRYO01001463.1, from coordinate 37,273,126 downwards.
TCTCTGCATTAGTAGCTAGCAGATAAGATAGCTGTGAATCCAGACTCTGAGTCTTGCTCTGAGCATCTTTAAGATGAGAATCTACTGAGTACTTGCTTCTTTAGTGACTCCCAGGAGCATTTCCTGGGAGCCATGTGACAAAGTACCAGAGGGCTGGGCTTTGATTTCAGTAGCTTCATTATGGAGTTGTGCTTATCTCTTAGAATGGATCCTTTCAAAATGTAGTTTGTGTTTGGTGGGGATAGTGAAGAAAAGAGCTGATTTAAGGAAAATTGAATGGGGGGAGTGTCACATGTTTTGCAGTGTTGAGATTCCAGGCATCCTTGCTGTGAAAAATGGGAGTTTAATTACCCAGGTTTTGTGTGGGTTTGCTGAGTTGCTTTAGTTTGCTTGTCCTCTGTCAGTCTCTAATAGTGCTATTATTCACTTTCACTAAACAGAAAAAATTTATTCAGTGATCTATGTTACTCAGTGTCTGCTGGGAATGCTAGTACTGAGTTGTATCACTGCAAATATTGGTATGCTCTTGCTTGTGCTGTTGGCAGAAACACTGGGGAGAGTCAAAAGCCTAACTCAATGTTGCTTCTATTTTGTTTTGACAAAATCATTGCCTCAGCGTGGTCTTCTGTGAGCTGCAAGGAGCAGATCACATCATTATTGGACTGGCTAGTTCAGTCCATGTGATATGTACCACAGAACTTTGTGGAGTACTTTCAGCAATTTTCCTGCCTAAAATGTGTTTTGGGGCATCAGAACATCTCCTTTGATTATGCAGTTTCTAAATAGCTGCATTTGTTATACCTGCCACTTGATTTTGTCCCAGTAGATCATGTGTGTCCCTGCATATCTGTATCACCAATACAGGGAATTTGGGGCATGTTTTCAGCATGACAGCCAGGCTTGCACAGAATGGCACAGCACATCAGCCTTCTGTTTAGCCTCTGCTGACAGTTAAACACTGGCATTAGCAGCTTTTTATCCTTCTCACCCCTTTTCCTGAGCTGATTCCTTAATGTTGTACACAAAGCAGTCCTGCACAGCACTGCCTGTTAGGTCACTGCCTGCTGAATAAATTACAGGTGCCTGCTGCTAAATGGGAAGAGATTATGTTTTTCTTTCTCTATGTGGTTCTTGTTCTCTTCCTCATGTTTTCTTGCTTTTCTCAAGTCATCCTGTTTTGTGTACTGTTGGGAAGTAAATCATCAAGAGATGCAGAAGGCAAGAGAGCAAGAGTGCATACTAAGAAATAAATATTCCAGTCTTTCAATCATGGAAAAATGGAAAGAGGTGGATATTGATGGTGAGGAATTTAAACATGTACTTATTTATTGCTCTGTCTTCCATGTCTGGATCATCTGCTGCTGAGGAGAGAGTGAGATAAAGAAACACTTGATTTTTGGCACCACAGCAAGATGAGATCAGAGAATCATACAGGTTGGAGTGGGCTTGCAGAGGTCACCTAGTCCATCCTGGTGATCAGCCTGAGTACCATCTGATCAGGTTGCTCAGGGCCATGCACAGGACACTTTTGAGCATCTCTAAGGGTGAAAGTCCAGCAGACTCTCTGGACTTCTGTTTCAGTGTTTCACTTCCCTGAAAATAAAGTTTTCTCCCCATGTAATATCCCATGTTGCAGCTCTGGTCGATGCTCCCCTTCCTCCCTGTGCACTTTTGAGGACAATCTGTGTCCCCTTCCATCAGACAGTAGCAGATAGTGAGTAGGTCTCCCTGTAGCCCTCTCTTTTCATGACTGAGCAAACACAGTGCCCTCACCCTCTCCTACACTCCAGCTCCTCACCTGGCTCTGGTGGTCAGCATGGGTCTGGCACTGGGCATCCTGTGCTGCTGCAGACAGCATGTCTACAGGAAAAACCCTCTTCTTTGCTGCATCTCATGAGTACCCTGAGACTGGTTTCTCTTTTCATGTCAACTGACCTTAATTTCTTTCCTTTTTCAATCTTTTTGCTTGACATCCCAAAAACAGTAGCATTTTCAAGCGCTTGCCTGAAGTATGATGTCACACCAAAATCTATGTACCATAGTAGAAAAGGAAAAAAACAACTGTTAATTCTTAACTCAGTTGCTTGCATCTCTCATGATTTTTACAACTATACCCATTCTACAAGATTTGATCCTGACTTTTTTTCTTAAAGGATTTAAAATGTGCTGGCCAGTGTGAAATCAAATATTCTGCAGTCAAATGCAAACATCCAACCCAAAGAAGGCTACTCCAGGTCTATGTGTAAGTCTACATCTATGTGTAAATCATATTCTGTTAGCAAATGAAGTGGAAAAATGGTTCTTAAATAGCATCTTCTCTTGCTTCCCTACTTTTTTATATTAGGTTGCCCCTGTTATTTCAAGAGTTTCTATCCAGATACTGTCTACTCTCACAGCAAATCCAAATACAGTTTAGCAAGGCAAAGAACATTTGGAGACTGGCTCAGTGCCCAGAGCCTGGTTTTAACCTCTGCAAAGGCCCTTGTCTTTCTCAGCAGTGCTGAGTGTGGTGCAGATATCCAAGATTTTCTAGCTAGGGGAGAAAAAAGAAAATTTCAAGATAGAATTTCTGAATCTTAGTGAATCAGGTGTAATAAATACTGGCCTGAAAGAAGACATTAGATTGTAAAGATCCTAAGCAGCAGGATCAGACGTGCTTAAACACCCAGGTTGATGAGTGGAGAGCTATCCACTTGATGAATTCTGACGTAATTTTTTAAGATAACCACTGTCTCCCAGCTGAAAATTAACACACAGTTATTCTGTGTATATAGTCTGAAATCATTATGACCATTAAATATTGTTTAATAGATGTATAAATTCTGCATGGCTAATTTAGACTTTGGACAGTCTTCTTACAAGTATATTTGAGAATTCCTCTAGAGTAATCCACCAAGTCATCAAGGAACTACTGAGTATAAGTTAAAGCAAATAGTATGTCAAGAGATTGACAACTTGATTTTATGTTGTTATTTCTCACTGACTGAAGAAATTGGATCTGTCTCTCCATCCCTAAAACGAAGTAATCCCAACACGATACTGAAGCACTCATGAAGAGTGGTTGCTCATAGCATGATGCTCCTCTTGGAACTTCAAATAATGTGCATCCCTTTACAAGGTGCATGAATAAAATATTAGAAAGGTAGAGTTTGTGACCTAGTTAGAAGTTATGTGCATGATGTCTTCTCCTTGGTTGAACTGAGGAAACAACTAGAGTAGGGATATCTTTACATACAACAAACCTTATCTTAGTTTTTGGTTTTGTTTATTTTAGTGAAAGGGTCATTTTTGAATGTGTGCTCTTTTGATTTGGGGCTGAGCATAAAATAGATAGACATCTGAAAACTTCATATGCACAGTGAAATTTAATTAGGTAACTGCATAAAAATCAAAGGGATTCTTTTGTAGACAGGAAGCAAGAATCCCCTTTTGGTACTTTCAGCACATATGCAGCTAAGTCCTGTTTTCATCTCCCCCTCTTCAGCAAGAGGTGTTAATAATAGATGTGTATGATCTGCTGCCAAGGGTGATGGGCCAGGGATGTCAGGAGGGATGGACTGTATTCCTTCCACTTGCATGGTGCCTTCTTCATGTAGCAAAAGTGCACAAAGTCTAGTATTTCAAAAGGCAATTTTCAACTTTGTACATTCCAATTTGATTTGCTAAATTTGGTCTCCACAGACGCCAAGCGCTTATTCCATGGTCGCAGTTTGACTTTTGGATGCTAAGTACCTTTTGAAAGTGTGCACAGAATTTCTGAACTTAGGCTTAATTAAAAATTTCCATGAAAAATACAGGCCTAGCTTTTTCAGTACCTGAATTTATCTTTCTTTTTATTTTGATAAAAAATTATGAAAAAAGTATATCTGTTTATAAAAACACTTTTATATCTATAACATGGACTTGGGAAAGATAATAAGCTTCAAATGTGCTCCAGTTACACCTCTCCAACTTAAGTTATTTATTTCAAAAATTGGTTTGTTTGATGGTGGGGTTTTTTTGGTGGGTTTTTTGTTGTTTTTTTTTTTTTTTTTTTAGATTAGGCAATTCTGAATAAAGTTAGATATGTTGATTTGTTAAAAAATGTGTTCAATGTGTTCACTCTTGGAATGAGAGGCTACCTGCAATATTTGTGAATCATTTAAAACAAAAAATGCCAACAAAACACAGAATCACAGAATGAAGTAGGTTGGAAAAGACCTTTGAGATTATCACAAAAAAACACTATGCAAGTGAGCAAATAGAGGATTCCATTATGGGAAACACCAGGTACACTTTCTGAGCAAGATTGCTGACACATCCAAATATGAATATTTCATATAAACCATCACACTTTTTAAATCACCTTTTGCTGGCAAACATCAAAGCCAGCAAAATTTTCCAATGTTTCATTCAGGCAAAGGTCAGTGGTGAATTGAATTTCATTCTCTTAAACATTTCCATTTCTCTTTTGTGGCTGTGTCACTGCCTTGATTGTTTGGGGTTTGTTTTCTTTAATTTTCCCCCTCTATTATGGTATGTTTTTCAAAAAAGTGGTGAGAATAATATTTTTGCAAAGAAATATGTTTAAGATGTTTAGGAGGTGTTTTAACTTTTTTTTTTTTTCTCCACTCATGGGAAACATGTTGGAATTAAGCTTTTCTATGTTGTGCAACTTGTGGTTCCCACCTCCTGCTGCATTAATGCATTGTGTGCTCCTCAGCAGAGCATGGGCAGCAGCTTTGAGCTCCCTTTCCACTCATTTAAAGGTTGGCCAGCTTGGGTACAGAGCATTCCTCACATGTCTGCACATGCTGGCGTGTGGTCTCCTAATTAAGATTTGTTGTCATCCAGGTAGTTCAAATGAAGTTTCATATGTGGTTTTCACTTTTCCTGTTGTGGTATTTCTATGATTTTGATGTTCAAGGATGAGACCTCTCTGAATCTGCATGAAGGCAAAAAGCAGAGCAGCTATAGAAAGTATATTTAGGTATAAATATTTTAGCTTTTCAGAAGATGCATTTAGTTGGCATGATGTTACCTATCTGAAAACTGTTTTATAATAATTTCATTCAATTTTTCTTTCAGTTTCCATCAGCAAGGCAAAACAGCTTTTGCTTTCATTATTCTTCATTAAGATTCATATCTCTGAGATTAAATTGAGATAAGCTTTGGCAGTTCTCAGGTTGTGGTTGTCTAAAGAGGAGCCAGGCTAAGAAAGCAAACTCCCTGTTTTCCAGCAAGTAAAAATAGGAAAAATCAGCTACACTCTCTGGATCCTCACTACAGTGCCTGCATGCACGGGGCACACCGTGCTTTTGAGTTAAGAGATGCTGAAGAAGATTGGTCCTTGAAAATGCCTTTGAGAATTTGTTATGAGATAATATCCAGGGACAGATGTCTCTTCCATTCTTCAGATGTATCTCAAATAAGAAGTCCAGATGTTAGGCTGGCCGCTTTCTTCATTTTCAAATCCTCACCTGGCTCTTGCTTATGTGGCAAACACTTTGGTCATTCCTTCCTTTGGGATTTTTAAATTTTGAATATGCAATGCCAGTCATAGGATTCTGAAATTCGTTTTTTCTCTTATCATGGGTGCTTTTTATTGTAAGAACATTGTAAGAACATTGAACTGGCAAGGGACCAGCTGAAGGGATCACTGGTGGAATGAGATGGAGTTTTTAAGTAGTTGTAGGTTACGCTCATGTTTCAATGACTCTTAGTTCTAAAGGTCTCAACCTCATTATGAAGATATTATTTAATGAGTCTTCTAAATGTGTTGTATTACTGGAGTGGCCTGGCACCACAAATGGCAGGAGAGTTTCTGTCCTGCCTGTACCCAACCTGAGTGTGGTTGTCCCCAAGTCAGTCAGTCTGTCTTGAAAAGGAGCATCACTCCTGCCTGAACAATTTGCATATCCTTTTGCTTACCAAATGGTAAAAAAAATGCCTTTCTAAAAACTGGTAAAACTGTTTAGAATTTATCTAGTTACAAATTTAAAGTTGCACAGATCTCCTCATATTGGTTGTTAAAATTTTCCACTTGACCTTGATATCACCAGCAGATAAGAGATTTCCTGTCAAAATTAGAATAATGAGCCATTGCAGTATGCCAGCTGCCCAACCATTGTGGACTGTTTTTTCTAGGCATTCCATAAGGATTTTTTTGAGAGAAATTTGAATGAGTGTGGGATTTGATAGAGAAGAAAGTTACAGAGAAGTGTCAATTCAGAGGAGAATATGGTAACTTACACTCATATAATTAAAGAAGTTAGTATTTTTTTATAGTCTGAGTCTAGTCCAGAGTTTCTTATCTTGGTTTCGGTACTCCCAAACTCATACCTGTCTAGGTGTGAGGCATTAGGAGATTAAATCTTAGCTGAAGCTTAGAAGGGAAACCAGCTTTGTGTACATCACTCAGTGTCATCATTTTTTGTGATTTTGAGAAGTCTGATATTAGCTGTCCTTATGTTGTTTTGGATCTCAGATGGTTAGAGTGGTTTTTTTGTTTTTTTCTTTCTCTTACTTTTCTCGCTCTCTTTTTTCCCCAAAAAGATCTGAAAAGATAAGGACAGTCGCTTTAAATATTCACACTGAGGCCATTTGCGCCTATCTAGTAGGAGCCAGTGACCAATCAGTCCTTTACACATCTCAGCCACTGTATGTTTGGCACTACATCAGCGTATCTATTATTGATTTTTAAGAGAAGTACTGTGGGGGTACTTAATGTTCCTAAGTCAAAGTATTAGGAGATCAGTCTTTCCTCTTGGAGTGAACCAGGCTGGATGGGGCTTTGAGCCAACTAGGTCTAGTGGAACATGTCCCTGACCATGGTGGGGATGTTGGAACTGAATGGTCTTTAAACGTCCCTTTGAACCCAAACCCTTCTCTGCTTCTATTACACAAATATGCTTGCACAGGCCTTGTTAAGTTACTTAAAAGGAAAAAAATATCTAAAAAAGAATGTCAGTGAGAAAGGAGTGGAATGGTAACCCTGCACAGCTGTTGGTGCACACCATGGCAGCTGTGCCTCGCTGTGCCTGCCTGCTTGAAGCAGGTCTGCCCATCACCAGGAAAAACCACTCTCATTGGTAAAAAACATTTACAAACTCTACTGCATCCAGTATAAAGCTGGATAAAGCAACATATCCTGCTGTATTTTCATCTGAGTCCTACAACTGCTGGAGAAATTAAATCCTGGCCCTCTAGATCCAGGAAAAAATCCAAGAAAGAACTAAAAAGCACCCAAGAATCAACTGTAGTAGTTGTCAGACATAATTTGCCTTCTTGGAGGCCAAGCATTTGGTATTGGTTTATCACAAATAGGTTGATTCTTCCAATGCTGGTCTTGTGTTCTATGGCAAATTCCACAGGAGGAGTGGAACAAGAAGTCTGTTTATTTCTTGTCTTTTTATCATCTTCCTTTCATATTTTCATGGAGAAAAACAAGTGCATGTAAGTTGTTGGTGGTCTTTCTGGGTTCTTCTGCATTGGAACTGCGCCATACAAGAGGTAGCTGGAGCAACCAAAATTTTATGACAGGGGTCTGGCATGGTGCTTGCTGAACACTTGAATTGCACTTGCATGAGTAATTAGAACTTGAAAAATATTCATGTGACACCTCTTATGCTAAACAGTATATTAAATTGGGAAAGGAGGATCTGGTGCTTTTAGCTATTGTAATAAGTCCTTGGTCATAAATTTTACTGAAATTTATGCTATATTCTTCATTTTCTCTACCCTTTCTTTCAGTTCCATATTAATGTTTAAAAGTACTGACTGGTGTATGTGGCCCTTCTCAGCTGTGTTAAGGGTGTTGTGTTGATTAAGAGATTTGTCTGAAATGTGTTGCTGAAGGGCACTATCCTGGACTCATAAAGTGCTACTGGACATCTATTACCAGAACAGTTCATCTGCTTAAGCAGGGCAGTTAGTACATGGATCTGCCTTGGGCTGTTCATCCTGCATCTGCCAGCGCTGCCTGTCTGAGGATTTGCTGTCGTGCTGGCAGAGTCCTTGCAGAGGATTGTCCAGTCTGCTGCTTCACAATCCCATGCTCAAGACATGTAGTCACAAGAATATTGTGTGTTACATTGAAGAATTTGTACAGTCTGTAATTAAGACAGCTCAGAACTTGGTCTGCCTCCACATCACTCTATGAGCTTCATCCACTGACAATTTTGTCAGTGCACACTACTCTTGCAGATGCTAAATAGTATTGTTGGGATTTTGTTCCATGGTGGGAATGACGAAACCAGTCATGCACTGAAAGCTCCACAAAACATGTATTTATGTATGTACATATCTGTTTGAGGTTTGTGTGTACAGTAATTTCACACATATAAGGTGCACCAGAGTATAAGGCGCACTTCTGGGTTGTCTGCAATTTTCCGTACTTCGTCCATATATAAAGTGCACTGGACTATGGGGCACACTTTTTTTTTTTTTGCAGCGCTGATCTGCATGCAACAAAGTAACAAGTTAGTAACGGATCGTTGGGTTTACTGGCAAGTGCTCAATTTGCAAACATTTTTCACGGATTGGCATAGCCTTTAAACGCAGTCCTAGGCGCCCTCCCTGTGCCGCAGGCCCTGGCATTCCCTCTCACCCCCAGCGCCGGCTGCCACAGGTCTCGCTGCGCGCAGCCCAGCCCCTGGCGCTTGTAGCTCGCACTTCCAGGTTGGCAAATTTCCAAATGTTGTCCATATATAAGGTGCACCAGAGTATAAGGCGCACTTCCAGGTTTCGATCAAAATTTTAGTCAAAAGGGTGTGCCTTATGCACATAAAATTACTGTATGTCTTCTTTAGTCATTTCTGTCCTGGGTCCAGAGCAAGTTCAGTGAAGCCTGTGTGACCTGTGCTTTCCTGGTGGTTTCACAATTTGATGGATACTCTTCTGGGAAATCCTTGAGACCTGGAGCAGTATGTTTATTGTGGCACCAGAGGACTATGGCAACTCACTGTACAAGACCAACTCCAGTGTTAATACTTCCACTTCTTATTACTGTGACCTCTTTCTAACATTTGGAAGATAAAACAGGCTATACATTCTCAGCATAGTGTACACTGGTGTTCACTAAACAACAACATATTCCACTATATAGTTCACACTGACATTCTTATCATAAATGTGTCTGTTTGAATTACTACTATTGGAATAAACCACGTGTATGTGAGTTATTATGTCTCTATACTTGTATCATTTAGAAAGTAAAAGTGTATTCTTGTTGGTATGTGGAAAAAAAACCAGTTTTGTGCATACACTTATGTAGTAACTGTGTTCTGGAGCTCTCTTAAAAGCCATTGCGATAGTGGGTCTTCCTCAGCTTTTCTGCCCTTCTGCTGGCTGTCACCAGCCTCACAGCAGAGAACAAAATTGCTTCTCCCTCCATCACCATCTTTTTTGTACATAAAAAATAAAGTGTAGAAAGGTTCATCCCACAGCAGAGGTGTTTTCCTCCCAAAGAGATACACTGGCTTATTTTTTCCTTACCTATTGCATACACAAATGCTTAATTACAAGACTAGTATCTCAAAATTCTAAAATTACGTGCTTTTCTCTCAACCAATTTATTGTAAAGTTACTTGCAATCATTTGTAGCAAGTGATGCAAAATACAAAGATTTGGGGTTTGGGGTTTTTTTTCTGTCTAGACTTTAATAACAGGTTTAAATCCCCAAAAAGAAGCTAATAATTTTGTGGAGAAAAAGGAGAAGGTGTTTCATATTAAATGAAAGATGTGTTTATTGATTAGGCAGAAGTAGTGTTTTGTAAATACAATACTGCCATGGTTTAAAGAAGCATTATCTAAAATAAATGTTTGAGAAAAGGGAAAAAGACTGATTAAAAAAAAAAAAAGTAAAAAAGAAAAACTGTTACATATAGATGTATAAAAATTAAAGAGTAAATTTTCCATGCTTTTTGTTGTTAGCTTGGAACACATCCTGTCATCCCTTCCAGCGAAGGAGGTGTGGAGACTTTTTAAGCACACAAATATTTTGCTCTTTGACCTTAACTTTGAGTATAGGAAAACAGATCATCACTGTAGATTCCATATTTTCATGTCAAAATCAACTAGCAGCTGCCCTGAAATAACACTAGCATTTACATATTGGTATTTTTCCCTCAGTTACTTTTAAAGTACCTGGCATTGATTCTATGCCCTACTAAATTTTTATCATAGAAACAGAGTTGTGGTTTTTTTATTTGCAGTTATTTCCTCTCCTCTTATTTGGAAGTAGCCCAAACCAAAACGAAACAGATTTTTTATCTATAACAAGAACTTAAAGCGCACAATTTTCTTGTTGTCCTTTATCAGTGAATTAAAAATTGCATTTTCACATTTTGGTCCTGTTTCAATTATTCCTTGATTCCCCAGCACAGATGCATTTCATCTTGCACATCGGATACTGTGTCATGTGCAAGCTTGTATTCTGAGATTTCCCTAATGACCTTTTAATTAGTTGTTATTATTACACAGCTCATAGGCTTCAGCCACATTGATGTCATAATTTATCTCCCCTTTCTCATGAAATAGTCCTGATTGGTGTTGTGGCTGCCTTGCACTTCTTCCCCTCCCTTCTCCTGGCGTGGACTGGCCTTGGTGTCCTGTTTCCATGACCATCAACACTGGTGTGCATGCACCTGCAGTGTTATTGCTATGTTGTGTTTTGGGCTTTTTTAATGCCTTTTTCATATATTCTTTTCTTGTCTCTTTTTTTCAGAATCGTCCAGAGCATTACATTCCCCTGTTCAGAGTGTGGACAAGAGTTTGACATTCTGGTTTTGCAGGTACCTTTTTTAATTAGAATGCACTTTTTTTTCCTGGGGTAGACAAAAGGGGAGCAATTCCAGAGTGATTTTACTGTGTCCTCCTCTGCTGTTTCAGGAGGTATGTTGTGATAATGAGTTTCTCTTTCTCTGCCTTTACTAGTTGATTGGGTAGGCAGATTCACTAGTTGCTAGTATATAGTTGAATGCCATTTCAGAAAGATTGAGGCTTTCTCTTCTCTTGCTGGCCTCAGTCACACAGCCGTATATGTGTCAATGTTGCAGAATCCTGTTTGGAAGTACTGCAGTAGTTCCAGGCTTTTTCTCACCCTTTATTCCCAACCTGTACTGTTTGGTTGCAGTCGCTCCATTCAGTAAATTTGTTTTAGCTTTTCTCAATGGAGACCTCCAGTGCAAGTGAGCACTTCTTGCCTTAGTCCTCCAAAGCTTTCTATTTATTTCTATTACTTACCTGACTCCTTTTTGGAAGTATTCCAGTAGTTCCAAGCTTTTTACCATCCTTTATTTCCAGCCTGTACTTTGGTTACTGTTTTTCCATTCAGTAGATTGCGTTAGCTGTTTGTTACAGAGACCTTCACTGCAAATGAGCACTGAAAAATCTCAGTATTTCAGAATTTTTTGTTACTTATTTAGTTATTACTACTATTTTCCAAGTACTGAGTCACAGAGAATCAGAGAATGGGTGAGGCTGGAAGGGACCATAGTGGGTCATCTGGTCCAACTCCCTGCTTAAGCAGTATCATCCTAAAGTACATGGTACAGAGTTTTGTCCAGACAGTTTTTTAATATCTCCAGTGAGTGAGACTCTACAACCATTCTGGGCAATGTGTGCTCGGTAAAGAAGTTCTCCTAGTAAAGAAGTTCTTATATTCAAGTGGAACTTTCTTTAGATCAGATTCTGCCTGTTGCCTCTTTTTCTATTGCTTGGCACCTCTGAGAAGAGCCTGGATCCATCCTCTTGACATCCTCCCTTCAGATACTGATCAACATGGATGAGGTCCCCTCTCAGTCATCTCTTCTCAAGGCTGAACAGGCCCAGCTCCCTCAGCCTTCCCT